>JBCAMK010000018.1:600000-1200000 GCA_038503065.1 Paragyromitra xinjiangensis | reverse complement strand
AACTACAAATATATCATAAGGTTTCCTTCGGCAAAATATTGCCTCTCGGCGCGTTGACCAGCCACATCAGCGCAATGGAGATAAGTAGTACTGGTGGCCGACCTTAAAGTTATGCCAGCTAGTATGGGCGGCTGCACTAACTATAATGTCAACTCGGATGTGGCTGCTCTAACGAGTAAAATCACTTCGTCGGAAGTGCTCTTGAGCCCACTGAGTCTCGATGAATTTACCCCGCGACAAAAAAATACGCAAAGAACAGTATCACAGATATGCATTCTACAGGAGGCAGGTAGTCGCAACATCGCAGCGCAGGGCTAGGAAGGCGCCGGTTTTCATTGACCGAGCAGGCGAAGGCGGCCTGGTACTGGTTCGCGTGGATAGCACGGCCCGCTTCGCATGTGTATGGTATCACAATCATATACATTTTATAAGTAATGAACGCGTAACTTAAAGCTTAATCGCTCATAGTCTTGGTTGAAATATACTCACCAAATGCGAATTAGAAGGTTTGCAAAGAACCTTCGAAGTGATCGTTTTGGGAACTAAACTTACAGCTTCGTACTAACTAGTACTAAGGGGATAATTTCACCTATACACATACGGTGTTCTATTGTGTGATCTTGAGTTCGATCGCATGATGTGGTAAAATTTTCCGGTGGTGAATTTGGGATTCGGATGCATTAAAAAATTCTAGTCCTATTTCTCAGGTTAGTCCCCTTGAATTTTTATATTAATTCCTAGTATTATTGAGAATCCTTAATTACCCGAAAACAATTTTATTAAATCTCTACCAGGATCATATTCCAATCGACTTGGAATTATTTCTGAGCGGAATCACAATAGGTTTTCCTAGTATACGCGTGTACTCTGATATATATGACAAACTTGGAATACATAGTGGGCCAGCTTGCAGGTAGGTGGATGATGGTGGTGGGTTCATTGAGTATATACCGTAACCCTGTCAGTGGATTTGTAATTGGGCAACAGTAAATAATTTAAAATGGCGAAAACCCCCCTTACCAAGCCCCAGTGTTAGGTAAATGAGAACCCACCCTGTAGCTGAATAAAGGCACGCGCGACTAAACCAAAACCCTGCCACACGTTCCACCGGTATCAGCATACACGACACCATAAGGTTCCTGCATGCGTATCAAGGTTAAATGTGATTACAATATTAGTAGTGGCTATTAGGTGAGGGGCGAATGCGGAATATATATGTAATCAGCAGTCTAGAAACTTTGTCGCCTATATATATACAAAGATTAAGCTATCTTTAGGCTGTTCGAATCTGGGCATTATACGTAGCTAATAAATCATGATCGAAAATGAGACTCGAGCGTGATCCTCGGAGCCATAGCTTGGAATCATTTAGATACGGAAACATGCCTTATCGGATACTCTTCCGATTAGGTGACAGGTTCGACTGTTCGGCACTTACTCTTGAGTTTAAACCACGGTACATAAACTAATAAATTGAATACTAAACCAAGGTAACTAGACACAGGAACCAAGAAAGATGAAAAGAAAATACATAAATCACATGTCAAAGAACTAAAGGAAGCCATCAGTCGTACTTGGTTTATCCTCGTGTATTCCCGCATTATCAAGCTAGGTCGTATATAGTGCGCCCAAGGCATGGCAACTGAGCTCAAGTGTAAGTGAAACTTCTTGGACATTTGATTTCTAAACGAAGGAGAGAGGCTCTTAGTCACCATTAAGGAAGCCAAACTATTCCTGCGGGAACTCGAGCCTTGAAATTTGGGATCTTCCGAAAACGACAACTGAGTCTTCATCTGCGCTTTGCCCAAGATATCTCTCCATCATCACACCTCGAGTGATAGCAAGTGATTCCGTACGCGTGATACCCGTAGAAAGAGCTGGTTGGACAAACTTGCCGAGTGCCGAAAGATTTTCTATAGTTTCAAGGGATGATCGAGTTTGCGGTAGATCTGGTGGGTATTTCGGGCCTCCTGGACCGAGATTTTGCTGATTGCGCGCAGGTGTTGTAGACATTGGTGAAAACGGTAGTATCACGTAAATAAAGTAGGGTACGATGAAGTGTCTTCAATAGTAATTCCCAGAATTTTGAGAACTCTGAGGTACACGCTAGGGAATTTCACTAGGCTTTATAGCTTATCTAAATCTACGTCTCGACCATGAGCGCTCCCATAGGCTTGGTATTATCTGCCATTCCGACCTCTTTATGGCCATGGTATCTACACCGGTACATATCAACAATCCGACCCTTCCCTTTCTCTTGTGATCGGGGCCAGTGGCGCTATAATCTCCTGAGGCGATCATACCATTTGATCCCTTCGGCCGTAACAGCGCGCTTTTCTACCAAGTTTGTACAGACTTCCCGTGTCACTTGTATATGTGACGATCGAACTGCGCCATATCTTCTGAGCTAAACTTCATGCAAGAACTCCATCACTCACCGCACGAGCCTTACCAGACTTTTGAAACCTGAAACCGACCATATCTTCATAAAACCCCCCCGTGTATCTAGTGCTAGAGATCTTAAAATTTAGTCAACAGAAGTGTTGTCAAATTTAAGTTGCAAAGTAACCCACAACTGCTAGCACTCTGAGCATGACTGAACCTACTTAGTGAAAAAATATTTGAGAACATGCAACGTTAACCACAATATGTATTATAATTACATGAATAATCACTCGACAGTTTCGTGCTGCATTAATTTACTACTTCATTCCGCGCTACATGAATTGTGAGACTTTTTTAAGTTGGCCACAGAAAACTCTTCCAGATCATGGTGCTGAGTTATATGATAGGTAAGGAGAGGTTAATTAATCAACACACACGCACGTGCGCCTACTAGCTAAGAAACTTTTATCGCTAGAGCGTAAACAAATATAACCCGGGTAGCTCTTTTCCACTACCACTAGAAAGGCCCACAGTTTTTACTTTGGTGTATAACTGGAAGTTTAAAACTACAACAACCGGCAAAATGCAGAATTTTCAGTGGAGATGCCTTGACTCCTGTGGTATGACTAGGTGGTAAGTCGTCGAGAAAGGCATCATTCAAGGGTAATGTCGTCGGGGATGTCGTCGGGAAAGGCATAGCCGTCGGGAAATGCACCCCATGATGCATTTACAACTAACGTGCCCTGTAAATGCATCACTTTGTGCCTTTTACAATTAGGTTTGTATGGGAGCTAGGCTCATTGATGCATTTCTACACCTTGTAGAGACTTAAACCCTATACATCGCCAAACTAAAGGTAAATGGATCATACCATAGCTATCTGCACTAAATTTGCCGGCTTAAGCTTGTGTGCAGGTCGCACTCCAAACGATAGATCTGTGAAGATCAATCCCAAACTTATAGGATACCTAGCTAAAGTGATGGGGCTTTGCTTAGTACGAAAAAATAAAACACCAGTCAATCGATTGCTACGAAACCAAAATATTATATGTATCCAAGGTTAATACGCAACGATTAATTCAAGCTCCATGGAGGAATCCAAGGCTTTTCAGTCGTTTGCTGACTACACTGTAGCTACGTAAGGGCACATTGGTGCCAATGGTTGATTAGAAGAGTTTTCCATACTTTTATTTCAAATGTACGATAACTGATTTGGCCGGGTCCTTGTAACCTGAAGATCTTAGGTAATTTCCGATTGTAAAATTAGCGACCAACTTTACCATTTGTCACCTCTAAGGTTTTGAGCGTAACAGCTTACATGATTTGAGCGAAGCATGGGTACCCTGCCACATTAATTTACACATGTACAGGACTAGGTTGTTAGTTCCCGTCCCTACTGCCTATGGCTGCTCTACGGTACGCAGCAAGCTGCGCAGTGGGGCTGGGCACGAGACTAGACGGGACCAAGCCCTGGAACGTTCGAACAAGTGTGCTACTTGATCAATTTGCCGGCAAATTATTTTTTCGTGCATATACCCCACTCTGCTATGGTTACGTATACACTGAGCCCTTTCGAATGACCCCCGAACAGAAATTCTCACCCAATCATCGATCGTGGGGATAAAACTCAAAAATCGAGCCCACGAATAGTTAGGATGAACTCAACTACCGTAGTCTCTATTAGGTTCACACTGAGCGCTAAAATCTTCTATGTGCCGGATCTTGACATGCAATCTCATCTAGATTTTTCCTACGAGCAGTTTTCTCGTATACGTATAGATCGTATCAGGGGGACTTCACCTATTTCGTCTGGCAGATGATTATAAAATCGGATGACCTGAGAACTACATATCAGTCGGAGCCGGAAGCGCCATGCATGCCGGTGTTTCTCGGGGTACGTAGCGGTGTGGCCGAAACCCGACCAAATATGGTATACGTAATGAACCCGGGGGTATCACAATAGCCAGCAAAGGTCTTTCCTTTACTTAGTTAGAAAACAAGACATGTCATTTTCTGATCTCCTTGTACCCCATAAATGTCATTGCCGTGAACTTGCAGAATCGTACAGCCATTTATTGACTCAGTGACGGGACACCGGTGCCGTACCTAACAGCACGTATACCTTCATCTTAGTCTTTTTGCTTTACTCCCTTTCAAACCCTTAATCTTCCAGCCAACCAAAAACCCTTGACAAAGGAAAATTCTTTCTTGATGAGCGCCATGCAATCGGATTCCGCGGAAACCGTGTCTTATCAATTCACTTGTCTGGCCCTATTCTCCTGCCGTTTCCTGGGTAGAAAACACAAAACCACCAAGATCTAACGGGAATTTACAACCTACAAATCAAGTCAATGCATCGCGAATACTTGGGGTGAGATTAACTTCTAAGATGTAACGCGTTTTCAAAGTTGCATCCCAAAGGGAGGGAAACTGACGCAAAGGACGACTCCACATCGCTACTTTTTAGTGGCTTATTTCCTACTATATTAACGTTGGATGATTGTTTCTGTACTAATGGTCAGGGTCGCAAAGTGTTGTTTCTCGTTGCCATACATTTCGGGGATTTGATCTCATCCCAATATATACCTAAAATATATAGAGTTAACCTCGAAAACCCCTCTCAAGTAAAGCCTACTAACAAGGAGATTTAGATAACTTTGTGCTTATAAAACCCTATAATCGAATGGCTCAGCTTCACGAAACACAACTCTTATAGCTACTTGCGCGTGGTCTACCATAAGTACCTGAAAATGTCCTTTGGTGGCAACAGCTTTTGGTTCGCCCCGCGGCAACGCTTCACAGTTTAGTTAGCAAAAAGTTCCATACCACCTCCGTTTTCAGGTATTGATTGATTGATTGATAATTCATACACACATCCAGCCCTTAGGCTATGGTGGCATACTAATAACGAACCACCGACACCGTTTTCAGGTACTTATGGTAGAGCACGAGTACAATATCGAATATGTAAATATGATACAAAAAATCGCTTGCGCGGCTTGTTTTCCCCCCGAGATAGCCGTGTGACAATCCTACCTGAAAACAACCTTAGCAACCTTGCAATTACCTGCAAAATGTGTAATTAAGTTTAGCCTGCACCTAGGATACTGCTCTATGGGATCCAGAAGGGTATATATTTCACACTCAAGTCAAGTATATGGAGATGGAATAGGTCTCACAATTTTTCCCCGCAGAGTGAGAAATCCCGATATTCCATCTGCACACCCATGACCCAAGTACAAGCTCAAACAAAATGTAGACCCACCCCTCACGTTAGCAAACTAAGAGGTTTTGATCCTAGTTCAAATCAAACGAAGAAAATACAGCCGTACCGGCCTTTCTATAGCGAATCTTCACATAGCGAATCACTTGCTGTAGCGAATAATTTGCTATATCGAGCGAATTTCGGTGGATTATCTAGATTCAGTACGACTATAGGTACTAGGTATCTTCCACAGGGAAATTGCCGCTCACTAACACCCTTAGCATCCTATAGCCAGGTAGCTACATTAGACTATGACTACAGTAGACTCTCAATGTGGGCGTCCTCTATATAAGCCTACTCGCGCTATCTCCTAGATCGTAACTCCTTACGCACCGAAATTCAATATTTTGAGCTTTAGTTGCTCGGTTCCTTCTAGAGGTCTGTAACCTAAACTTGCCAATTGTAGCAGAGATAATAGGCCTTGCTAAGCCTCTGTTTATGAATTCCCGGCTGTAAGACACAAGAATTTGCTGGGGGATATATCGATGTGCTGAATATGCTAAGCCGAGATGCTTCAAATTCGCTGACTAAAGTCCGTGCACGTGGAAACACCCGATTGCAATCCAGGGGATAAGCATACAGTTCGGCGATCTTGTTTTCAAATGAAACTGATTGCTACACCCAAAACTTCTTACCTAGATAAGCATCCCTGGTCTTCGCAAGCTCCCTAGGCCTAGGCCTCGCAAGCACCATGACCAGTTTCAAATCAAATTCCTGATTATAAAGATTTCAGAATGTCTACATTCTTCCAATTTAACGACCGAATACCAACTGCGATAGCAAGTCGGCCGGTAAGGTGCACCTTACAACACCGTTTCTCTACATCATACAATAGCAGGATATCCTATCAAATCCACTTCTTAGCTATAGTATCCTAGTATCTCTGGGTTTTCACCCTACACTCAAGCCAAACCGTGGGCTACTAGTTATTACTCACCGAGCTAAACCAAGCCCACCCACAGTAGTAGACTAGGTAATGCTCAACGCTCAACGCACTTCTCATCACACACTCTTTGTTACACGCTAGGCACTAGTTGAGTGATAGTTGAGGTTCCACGAGATGCTGAGTCATCTTGGCACCAGGCCGGCGGTTCAACCTGACATGGGTACTACGCATACACGTGCAGCTCAAACTTTAACCATACGACACAACGCGTTACCCGCAAGGATCGGATTTTAAATTGGGTGCATCATGATTAGTATGTCCAACTTCATTGCTAAAAATTCCTGCCATGACGTTAACAAGTAATTAATGGTATAACCTATTGCTTCTGTCTGACTATGTGTGGCTATAGCTCGGGTGGATCGGGAACTCCAGTCTCACTTTATATGCAAGGGTTTCACCTCCAACCTAGGTATTTCCCATGCAGTAAATACTAATAGATATCAGTTTAAGAAATATGATTGTTAGACAGCCTATCCCGGGCGAACTGAAACCTTATTTACAAATGTATGTTTTCCAGGTGGCGAACGACAGCAAAAATTGATCGATTTTATCTTACTCGCGTACTAACATTTCGGACGGTTCTAGTTAGCAGCCTTGGGATATTGTAATACAATCGAATAGGATTCATGATATATTAATATTAGGGAACGGTATCATGATTTCAATAGTTAGGGAGAAGGCATCTTCAAAGTATATAAACAAGCTAAAACCGCAACAACGGGATAGCTACATCGAGCTAGATTAGGAAATTTAGCATCTCAATTTGGAAGTAGCTATTCACAAGCAAGTGACACCTGATGATGTCTCAGCTCGTCTAAGCACCCAGTTTATGTTCCTTTCACTAATTTACTCATACTGACTCAAAATTACTCCATAGCGAATAGGTTTCTACAGTAGTAGGTCCTGGCATCAATTCTTGAATAGAGCACCGAACTATTCGATCCACCACTAGGAGACTGTGAGGAAGGGTGAGGAGTAGTAGGTTTTTCCCTTACCTGATATGTTCTTTCCACCTCCCGAGCCTACCTATAGCGCTGCTAACAGAGTGATAAGACCCAATTTCCAAATACCACTGCATCCTAGGTTACTACAGTCGCACCTCGCTATGCCGGAACTCAGTATGCCAAACCCCTTGCTGTGCCGTACAAAATACCCTAGCCAAAACATTTTTCTGCTGCAAAATAAATTTGCTGTCTCAGATTCTTTAGGAAAACTTGCTATCCCGTACGAGATCTACTACATTCTGGGTGTCCGGCATAACGAGGTGCAACTTAGTCTCGTGCCCAGCCCCACTGCGCAGCTTGCTGCGTACCGTAGGGCTGTGTGTATGGGCACGAGGCTGGGTGCAACTGTAGATGCTAACTCTGAGGCGAAGCTATCGACTCGGGCTGGCGGTTTATGCCACCCCTTCTTTTTTTCGAAGAAACCTTGTGGCTAGCTGGATTGGAGATTCAGCGAATAGTAAGTGGGCCGGTCCCTGAGTTAAATTAGGCGAGAGCACACCTAAGCGGCTAGCCATGTATGCCTTGCGTTACAGAGCTATAGTTCGGTATATAGCGGATAGGGCCCGGGGTGTATAACGGATAGGGGTAGTGAAGTTTAGTTCCTACGCCAAACATCCCTGCCCGCCAAACATCCAGTCTCGACCGTATCTGAATCGTGCTAGCTTAGCTAGTTATTGGACAAGTTTAGGCGACTATAATTTACGGTGTGGACGTGCGTTCTTCCCAACCTGCAGTTGGGGTCTACCAGAAGTCATGGCGACGCTAAACTCAATCTCGTCAGAGTTTCAAAATCGCAGCTGGAGATTGGCTGGAGAGTTCATAGGTCGTAGTACCCTAAGACCCATATGGTCTTGATATGAAACCGAAAAAAAGTGATTGCGTGAATCCTTGTAGATATATCTTTAGTACGGAGTTGCATCTCCTGTCCAATCGGCTTTGCTGGGCCTGCATAACAGTCGGCCCGCGTTCTCAGCCGCGTGCTCTGGTGGGATCTAATGGGGTCAGGTAATAGTTGCGATTTCAAGATGCGTGTGCCTTAACGGCCTGAACGACTGTTTCGCCCTTACTTCTAGCCCTGCGTATGCGGTGTTTAAAGTAAGACGAATTAAAAGTAATTATAACAACTTGATCCCACTTCATACATCCCATTCCTCGGGGAGCCAAACCTATGGCGGCGGAATCGATAAACGTGTACCTCTTTCAGAACGATCTATTATAGCTAAATAGGGCAGGTTTTTAAGAAAACAATCCTATACAGTGATTCACTATATGATAAACACAATACCTATAGGGAGCTTTTCGAAAATGGAGATATTTTCATGGTGTAATTGGACTTTGAAAAGTTTGGTTTTGGGTGGTGATGCAGTGGGAGCACCCACAAAAAAAGAAAAAAATGCAACATTTTGAAGCCTAGCTCCACCCAGTTCAGGGGGTGCTATGGGGTTTTCCGGTCTGTGAGACCTTTTTAAGCCTAACCAGAATACAATCTGAACCATCTGAACCCCAGTATGATGACAACATCATGCCCAACCCTCAAAAATGCTCAAGTCTCGGTTGCATTATAGGTCACATATAGGCACACGTTTATCGATTCCCGCACTATAGTAGGTGCGATATGAGCATCGCTTCAAGCGGTCACTTGCCGAGAGGGTGAAATAGTAGGAGTAGTTTTGCTGGCTTTCCCGCTCCTCAAATTCGTCGTGAACCATTCCCAAAATTTAAGCTATAGCTATCTTTACTCCGAGCACAAGAACGAAAGTGCACAGAAAAGAATTACACAGAGGGTTCAACCACTAACTCTTACTTCCATCAGGTTTCGTTAGTGGTGCGAGGCCAAGAATTCGTCGTCAATATGTGGAAACTTTTGTACATGAGAGGATACCAGCAGCCCTCTTTGGATATATCCTACAAAAAGAAGCTAAGAATCTAAGAGCTCGAAAGGGAGGTTTATTTCTCTCAGAAGGGGACTAGAAGTTAACCGGATTATGCAACAAACTAAAGTAACTTAAATCTCTCCACACCAACTAGCTAAATGTTTGGCGGAAGTTAGAAGAGCCCAGAGACTAATGGTGCGGTGGATAGAATCACCAACACCACATAACACAACTCTCCCACCGGCCCGAATAGCTACGACCACAATAACTAGCGCTCCACAAACGTTTCGGCCCTATAATCTCATTAACAAAGTGAGAGAACTTCCCATATCATGTGAATATTTACCTTGGTCTAGTTTTGAAGCTTAGTTACTCCCTTAAAATCATCCACCTTCAAGTTTGTAACCTTGTAAATACAACTACAGCATCCCCATCGGCAGCCTGCAGAAGATATAGCTCCATCATCCCGCTCGAGCTCCCAGAAGCATCATCAAGTAATTCAATTGCTGCTGCTGTTGGTCGAGTGAGAGCTGATGATCTATTTAGCTATATACATATAATAGATAAGTTGAAAAATAGTTACTAGGCGTTCTCATACCTTTCACAGTACTATCGGAGTCGTTTACGCTCAAATTCTGAACAAGTTCGTGCACATCGATATCCCTGGCGGCCAGTTGCAATCGGTTCTCTTGGTTATTTGCGCGAGTTGGGTTCGTAGGAGGCATCTGTAAATAAATCCAGGTAGAGGATCGAGAGAGGGGCTGTTGATTGGTAGGTTTGATAGTCCGCGATCGCGAAAGTTGACGTTATAGAGTTCATGTAGGGAATGCTGTTTTTATAAATAGCTAAAGACCTTCTAACGTAGTTGAAGCATTACATCCACTTGTATTTTGCTTCGCCGCAACGAGTCAATTCATGCGGCTTACGAGTTAGATCCCTTGGCATATTCTGGGGGCGGGGCTATCAAGTCAGCCGTTGTTTGCGGAAGTGCAATTTTCCCCGGAACTCGGCAAGGTATCTCGACGCTATGACTTGGTTGGAGGATCTGAGCTACTGGTGTGGTGTGAAAGCTTTGATTTTCTGATATTATCGATCACCAGGCCCCTGCGGCAGGTACAGAAAAAGAAAATATTAGGCGTGCGCTGGGCGTTTTTAAAGGCGCACGTACGGTGCGCTGCCAAAATTTGTCATACCATAGGTATTGCTTTCTTTTAAATGGATGCCTAGGTTGCCGATTGGTAAATCATTTCAACGGTAAACGGACAGATTGCCCCCCGATTGGGCCTATAGTCCCGGTTTTTGGAGTAGAACTCGAGGGGCACTGAAATAATGCCCATTGTAATCGAGGATCACGCACCCCGCCATAACACATCTTTGTAGGCAAGAGAAGCTCAGCTAGGTACCGATTCCATGGGGTCTATCTCCAGCAGAGAAGATAAAGTACTCGGAATATATACTGGTCATGAGATATGGCTTATGCTATTGTACTCTTGTGTATATTTACTTTCCGCTTGCAAGAATCGTTCTATGAAATGTTTTGCCTTGAGACGTGGGGAACCTATATTTAGTTTGAACCCCCACGGTATAGTATGAAGTTGTGGGTGCTTCTCGACAAATCTAGACCAAAGGGCCCTGGCTAAACCAAAATACCCTGACTATGGGCGACTGCGCTGAGTGCCGCATTTTGCGATTGTCAGGCGCTGGATTGATGTAAAATTAACTATTAGGTGAAACTTTACTGCCCAAAGATGAACCACCACCTACTACCCCCAAGAATTTGTGTACTAAAGACTTTTTGAAAACAAGATATATACTAATTATGAGGAATGCATGGTTTTCATTGTAATTACGGCGTGCATTACCCCAAAGCACCCTTAATAATAGATACATAGTTGCACAGAACCAAAGCATGCAGGCCACCCAGCCTCTAAACAAAGGACTTTAGCGTAGCCATTAGCGGCTTTAAGCATTTCTATATCCCCGAAAATATATTATTCTGCAGCTCAGATACATGTAGCTATGGATCAAGGTAGTTGTTAAAAGCCTAAGTACCGACGGAACAAGCTGCTAGTGAGAAAATATAAGCTCTGGGAAGATCCCGACTCAGACAATACTACATGCCAGTTACAGTGTCTCAATAGGATAGTGTGCAGATCTAGGTGGCGTTCAGCTTCTAACAAATGAGGAGTTCACGGACCACGCCCTATACTCGGGTTCTAGCATACGTACCTAGAAATTTGGCGTGCTGGCAGCGGATTTTAGTAGCGCTTCACAAATTGGTGCATCAAACCATACCCCTGTTTCAAATCCTTACCCTGGAGAATGAGTACGTTTCATTGGATACTTTTTATGAAATGTGGTAATACAATGAACTTAGGCAAGGGGAACATCAAGCCGAGAAGCATAACAAGAGATGCCCAAAAGGAAAACTGGTGCGACCCAAATCCTCCCCAAGGTTTCTATTGGGTATTGCCTCGCCCAGTAATCCCACAGAAGCTTCGGAGAGTTGTGCGGGGGCTGCATAGAACTACTTGTCCTCCACCGTAAGAACCGGAGAACGGGGGCGGGTGTGACTTTGAATGTTGGAAAGTCTGAGCACAATCCCGTAGCATACAAAGCCACACCCCCCCTGTTTTCCGGTTTTTATGGCGGAAGACAAGTACTACAGTAGGGACTCGACAAATACTTGTCCTCTAGCATATGAACCGGAAAACAGGGGGGGTGTGGCTTTGTATGCTAGGAAGTCTGAGCACAATCCTGTAGCATACAAAGCCACACACCCCTTGTTTTCCGGTTCATATGCTGGAGGACAAGTACATGTACAGACCGTTGCCAAGAAAGAGGCTTGCTATACTATACCTTTTGAGGGATCGATTTTCATCAAAACAGAAGGGGAGACGGCTCAGCTGAGGCTGTCGGAGTCAGTTCACAGAGAAAACCCCAAAAATTAGCTCAATCAACTCCGTTATTGGGATAGTATACCAGACGCCCCCTCTTGGCAACGGTCTGTATTTGTCGAGTCCCTACGGTATATCTTGCACACTCCAAAATGTGATAAATAGCCCTTAGGGATTATTTTCTGTGTGATTTTGGCCTAAACCCTGCAAAAAACGGGCTCGATCAAACAAGTATGTAACAGAACAATTAGAATATTCGGAGAATCAGACACAGCCGTAGCGGGCTACACATTCGCCATCCCTCGATTTTACACGTATCGCATTACATAATGACTTTATCCAAAGGTTTAGGATTCAAGTATCTCTCACGGTCAAGTGCCAGGATCACGAGGGTATCCTCAGCTCAAGCTGACATAAGTACTAGAGACATTCAAAGAAGTCAACTATGTTGCTAAATATTCATCTATTTTTCTAGGAAATTTAAATGTTCCTAATCACGGTAGCGCTTAGAGGTCTCCGGTAAGATTGGAGAGAAGCATACGCTGTATGAATTTTGTGCCATATGTAATCACGGCCTATAGTCTAAAGAAGGTTGATCAATTGACTCATGCACGGCTGTAGGCGTGGGTATTGCGATTTCGCATAAGGCCCTTAGGAAACGGTCCAAGATTTGTAGGTTAGCAATATTTCCTATGAGATGTACTCCCAGGAAATTCCGATCGGACGATGTGCTCCGATTAGAGGGATCCAAACTTTGCGTCGACTATGTGTATGTGGATTTGTTTTTGTAGTTGCGTTCAGATAGCTTTATGCGGGTCAACGTCATTGCTCCGGTGAAAGGAAATCTTCCAAGTGAATACGACCTCCAAATAGCCGCCATACCTCTTATGTTTCAATCCCAAGATCCAAATCTAGCCTAATCTGTGTTTTCCCCGTCATGTTGCCTGGAAGGGTAAATTTCGTCATCCCACGTGGCTATCAGCCCATATCATGCGATATTATGCGCTATATTTGATAGGAAAATATGGGTACCTCACAATATCTCACTCGATCCCGCGGAGCACCCGTTTTTAGAGAATCTTCCTAATATGACCCCGTTTAGATATTACACAAGTACATAGAACTAAATAAACTGTCACCCTTTAGATATCAAGCGATTAAACCTTTCCTACCTTCTCGCGTGTCTAAAATTCCAACAAGCTTAAGGCTCGTTTATAGGCCACCAAAGTTAGTTCTGCGGCAAGCCCCTCAAGAGTTAATATCGCAACCCTTTGGCTTGTCTTACTTTTTGTCGGAGAGATATCCGTTTCTGATACAGCTTGATGTAGCTATTCCTCATTGCTTCCAAAATGTCCCGCAGCTTCAGCCTAGGCCTGTTAATTATAAGCTTCCACCTCTAGCTAAGTGCGAAAATAAACGGCTCCAGTACCGATTAACACAAGCCCTCTTCGAGGCTTAGGTGGCTCGTTTGGCGTGTAACAGCGCCAAGACTTGTAATTAAGATAGGTCGGTCTGGGTGTGGGGCATCTTAAATGTTGGAAATGGGTTGCTTACTCTACAGGCGATGGAAATGTGTCAGTAGATGTATCAATTGCCCTTCAAAATAATTGTGTGGGAAACGGATCAGCAAGGGCATCAGTAAAAGCATCAACTACTTCACCAAATATTGTGTGGGAAAGACATCAGTAAATGGATCAGCAAAAGTGTAGTTAGGGAAAAATGATGCCTTTCCAGTGTTATTTCCTCATTGCCATAAGCCCTTTCCCATCCCTTTTCCCACACTAAAAATCGTAAAATTTTCCTCAAAAAGAGTGGATTCCTAGAGGTTTGAACCAGTACCCTTCTGCATACCCCTTACAAGCCATTTCCTAACAAGGCCGGGTGCTTATCACCTGAACTCCCTGCTCATATGTGTTACTTCCAATTGGCCGCTACTTGGACCCTTGTTTTTCGGAAGATTTGCATCTTTTGATGCATTTACTGATACCTTTCCCCGACGACTTTCCCTACACTTTTTCTGATGCCTTTGCTGATGCTTTTACCGATGCCTTTCCCCCAGAGGAGTAGTAAAGGCATCAGTATAGGCATCATTAAATGAATTAAATGATACATTTCCACCAAACGTCCCTCGGATATGGCTATTCATACTCACCCTCTAATGTATAACCCGAAAAACAAGGATGTGGCTTTGTATATTGAGAAGTTTGAGCAGAATCCTTCAGCGTAAAAAGTCACACACACCGTCTTCCGGTTCATATGCTGGAGGACAAGTACTGTTTGGTACTATTCATTCGTATCTATTTCTTAGCGTTTCTTTTATTCAAGTCACCCCGCCGGCTTTAGATTATCTAGACGGCTACTCGAGGTGTCTGGAGTATTAGAAGACCGGTAAGCTGTCCTGTAGGGATACTTCTACTGAGCCAATAGTTGTATATATAGAGAGACTTTCGCCTCTAGCAAGCAAACTAAATGACCTCGGTATCTCAATTCTCAGCATTTTGAACCAGAACTTACATCGAGTGATAATGTATAAGTCGGGGTGGAGATAAATAGTCAGACTTTTCATTCGACATACCCAATTGCCTAAGTTATTACACTCTAAATTGTACTAATGCGTGAGATGCTTACCAGGAAGATGCATAACTAAGTGGATATGTGAACTCCCGCGTCGATCGAGTACGTACGCGGAACAAACAAGAAGCCAAAATAATTAAAACTGGACGACGTGCGGTCACACTACTCAAGAATACCTAACACGATAGTCAACAGCTTCAAAATATATCCATTGTAACGACTCGTATTCGGGAGAGTAATCTCATTAGTACTGGTATGTATCTGTGCAAAGTTGGTTAATTATCGTCAGCCGCTTCGTTGTAGTCATATTTCGAATCAGGGAAGATCCAACAACACTTAGTCTGACCCTAGATATCGATAGTGTGTTGGCTGGTTTGTCGCTACTATGAAGACCGCTCAATCACGTACCCCACCTATCATACCACAAAAGATCCATACAAGGCTTGTTTGTTGGAAGCAAAAAAGAATGATTGCCACCAGTGCGGTTCGAACGCACGCATCTTTCGATAGCACAGTTCAGTCTTTGGAATAACTTAAATGTGCCGCCTTAAACCACTCGGCCATGGTGGCTTATTGACTGTCATAAATAATCACTCGATGTCACACTTAACTATCATGTTGCATAAGTATCAATATACCGGTATTTCGGACAAGAGTAGGATATAACATAACACCGAGGAAGCGTGAGGGAAAGGGAACACTTTCCTTATATGTTCAAGGGCCAGCCATCAAGAGATATAATATATATTTTTAAGCGCCAAGGCATTGTTAACTCCCGATAAAGGGTCTCTCAGGTTGCTTAGCGAAGCATGAGTCACGCACAATGCAACCACTTACATCAAGCCATAGGGTATGGGAATCTACCCCTCATCAACATCATCATCATCACCATCGCCATCATTATCATCGCAAATATGACAAAAGGGCCATTTACATCGTTGCTAGATCTCCCTAATGAGCTCCTCGTGCTCATTGTAGAATACATCGATGACTTTCAGCACCTCTATGCCTTCCTCATTACCAACCGTCGTCTCGCAACGCTTCTAGCAACACCTTTATACCGCCTAGCAGCACGCAGTGGATTCAGACGTGGTCTCACTGCACTACTTTGGACAATCGCCACCAAAAACGAACCCATGCTCCGAGTACTATTATCATCACCTGGCTTCCGAAAAATCACTATCAAAGGACAATCGGGAGCACTCCTCCATCAATTATCACCTGCAAATGCTGCAAACACGGAGTCGATCGCAATGATACTTTCAGAGGGTGTGGCTATTAATGTCCGAGTCGGAAAAGGCAGACGCTCATCTCGCGAAGGCCCTGCGCTTCACTGGGCAGCTAAAATAGGGGATGAGGCACTGGCGCGTCTACTGCTGGATAGAGGAGCAAATATTGATGCGAGGGATCGATATGGTCATACAGCACTCCATTGTGCAGCTACCACAGGGCAAATAGCAGTGGTTAAGCTCCTATTACGTGGAGGGGCAGATAGGCTTGCTGTGGGAAGCTTTGGAGATAAGCCTTTAGATAGAGCGAGATCTTACCATCACATGGATGTTGTTATGGTGCTACTTGAGGGCGCGGATGTTACTGAAAGGTATCGGAACCGTATAACACCACTCCGTATCGCCGCAGAAATTCCGGATGATGATTTTGCGGCCATAGTAGTCAAGTCGCTTTTAGAACAGGGAGCGGACGTAGCCGGAGAGCCCGGTGGCTATCTCGAAATGACGCCACCTTATATTGCAGTGCGAGGGGGCAACGAAAAAGTCGTGAGGTTGCTCGTCGAAGCGGGCGCGTGGGAACTTGCCCACCCGTCGCATGGGTATTCCCTCATCGACGCAGCGATGGACTCTCAACGTTACAAAATAGCAAGATTCTTGATTGAAACAGCACCAGTAGACCACGTGAGCATAGGCTGCCACTCACTACTTCATCGAGCATTAAAACTGCCCTCAGCAGACACTACGCTCGTATCACTGCTCCTCGAAAAAGGGGTCCCCGTAAACAATACCTGTTGCCTCCTCAACACACCACTCCACAATGCGATTGGACGTGGGCAAAGAGAAATCGTGACGCTACTGCTCAGGCACGGAGCTGAGGTTAATCTCCACAACCACACAAACTCAACAGCGCTCATTCTTGCAGCCGCTGGAATCGCCTGGCAGTCTCATGACAAGTATATAGTACAAAGTAATAGGGGCACATGCGATGACATGTTATATATCGCTCGGTTACTGCTCCATAATGACGCCGAAATCGATGCCCAAGATGATGACGGCAGAACCGCGCTTCATCATGCAGTACTCGCAGGAGGCGAGGCAATGGTCACTTTGCTGTTGGAGGCTGGGGCGGACCCGAGCCTTGTGGATTCTGGTTGGCAAACACCGATGGAACTTGCGAGAGGGAAAATTACCAACGGACCTGGAGAAGCTGCAATATTTAGGGTGTTAGAAGAGAGAACTGCTGGCCATGAAAGTGTGGGTAATAGTTAAGGTTAGTTGGGTATATAGACGATCTAAAAAAATGCCGCCCAGATGCCGTTTCAACCTTCTATAGCAAGTTGTCTTGACATTTTGTCTTTACCCATTCATCCTCCGGATTATAGTTTCCATTAATTACCGTATATGTAGTTTTAGTCTAGTTTCTTATACTCAGCTATGTACTCTAGATCCATCACGACATATCTCTATAAAAATCATCGTTTCTTGAAAGCTTACTAGTGATATGCCTCGACCCCAGCGTTTAACCTACCGGCTATGAAGCAGATTGGGGCTAGGTGTGGGATTAGCCATCTTCTGAGCATGATTGTGAGTACTCTATTCAGAAGTGCTCGCTTATTGCTAGGCTAGAGGAATTCTAGAAAACACTTTGCCTAAAGAGACAGACACCTCGTATAAATTCTCTCCGTGACAGACGACTCCACGGTTTCTCTATACTCGACGAGTAATTCCTATTACCAAAAATAGTCCCGAATATACCACCAGATTGAACACCGCGTCTCTATCCCGACGTAATCACCGGGAATGCCATTCCACAAAGCCCATGAAAAAGCGCGACACGCCAAGACTATGTGAGTGATCATCCGTGACTAACCTTCTCCTCCACTCAACGCCTTGGCCAAAGTTCATCCAAAGACATCCAGAACTCAGGTGACTTAATCTAAGCCTATTGAGCCCACAACATTAGGTTTACTTCCAAAAACGGGAGCGAAAAAAAGAAAGGCCCTAATCCGGGATTGAACCGGAGACCTCCTGCATTTAAGTTACCCAAAGCAGGAATCATACCACTAGACCATCAGGGCGGATCATGATATTATGCTACACTTTTTTCCATACGAACCTTTATTTATGAGTCCATTTGCTGAGCCTCACGCTTACCTTAGACGATTCTTTCACCCCAGAGATAACCAAGAGATATTTTTACCCCAAACGAAACCCACGATAACCTAAAGAATTAGTGGATGCCTTCCCGTAAAAACTTGAAGCACCCCAGAGTAGGGAAGTGAGCTGAAACACCCCAGACAACTGGCCTGACAACTTCACGGTGGAATCATAGTGGAGAGTGCCCACCCCTCTTTCAGACCCCTAGAGGGAAAACGGTATATTGAGGCAATCATAAACCGAACCGGAAGGGAGATCATCTATGGTAATTCTATGCTCGCAATAACGGGAAAAGCGAAGTTTTTTTTTCGCAAGGTCACTAGAGCCTTGCGTGTTGGGAAAAGGCCGCTATGGGGGATTATTAGTAATCGTCTAACTAGGTACACGATAAATCTGGCTTTCGCTTCTCTAGGGTGCTCTGGGTTTATAAGGAGGTATCTAGTGTGTAAAAAGTTTACCTCTAGCTGGGGAAGTAGGTTGGGTATACGTACGTAAATGAATATACTACTGCTACTACTAGCTGGGGAGGTATGTTGGAGATGCTTCCTAATACGGGGCTTGGCCTTCGGGATCGGAAATGATTGAGAGACAGGCACCCGAGAGAGTATTTAGATAGGGGCCATATGCCCACCTAGCAAGCAAGCAATCAAGCCTTCTATTCCTCCCTACGTGCCCCAATATTACAACAAAGTAGGAGGTGAAGAAGCCGAGTGATAGTCCATGACCATGCAACAGCAGATCACACTCCAGCAAGCACATGTGCCAAGATACCCCATCCCCCCATCCGCCACTCACCCACATCTCTAAAACAACAGTTCAGATAGCAAAATGGCCCACGACCTTATCATATCGCTTCTTCATGCATGACGCTCGAAATGTATCTGATATCGCTTGGGTAATTATCCTAACCCCCAACCAAAAACCACATGCAGTAGTATCAACGCTGGATGTGTGGGATCGAACATAGGTCTTGATAAGCTGGATTCCTGTCTTTCCCAGTTTGTTTTGCCATGGTTGATGGGGGGTGGGGGTGTGGGTGTTCTACTGTCATCTATTTCTCCATGTCCTCGCACGCAGCACATAAGGATAAACTGAAATTTCAGCTAGGAACGACGTTAAGTCGCCTCAATAATTAAATAAGAATGTCAAATCCACAGCTCATAGTTAACTCGCCTATCGTTCTTTCCCCACGACATCCCAACAAAACAACACAAAATGTTATAGTTCACCCACGAACCCACAACACGAATAAACCATCATTAAAAATAGTAAACAAAAAAGAAAAAACACTACTCAGTTCTCTCTACTGTCGTCGCCCCAGCTTTCTCCTCATCCCCAGCTTTATGGTCTAGCTCATCAACCCTGTCATCTAGCCTCGACCCAACCTTCGAGCTCTTCCACGCTGGAACATCCCCTTTGAACAGGAAATCAATCTCCTCAAGCGTCTTCCCAGCAGTCTATCCGTGGGGAGGTTAAGTCAGCGGCGGGTAACGGTGATACGATGGGGGAAGACTTACCTCAGGGAACATAAGATATCCATGAACCACACCACAAAAGCAAAACACACCAAAAATAATATAAGTCCTCCATTGAATATTCTTGAACGCAGGCGGGACGAAATACGCCAGTGCGAAATTAAAGATCCAATTCGCGGCGGTAGCGAGTCCCACACCCTTGGCACGATACTGTAGCGGGAAAACCTCGGAGATGAAGACCCATGCGCAGGGAGCCCAGGTCAGTCCGTAGAACCCGACGAAGATGTAGCTACATGCGATGACGCCTGTGGCGTAGCTGCCGTGGACTTGCCACTTGATGTTGTAGTTCCCGGCAACGTTGGTAACTGAGTGGCCGCCGGTAGCCATGAGTCCTGCGACGGCGAAGTTGAGAGCTCCCATTGCGATACCGCCGTAGAGGAAGAGAGGGCGACGGCCGAGTCGGTCGATGAAGCAGAGGGTTACGGCTGTGGTGACGAGGAAGATTACGTATTGGATTGATGAGGAGACTAGGTTGACGTTTCCGGTTAGGCCGGCCATTTGGAAGACGTAGACTATGTAGTACATCATTACGTTGCCGCCGAGGAGCTGTTGCCAGATTTGTGCGGCGAGGGCCGCGCTGGTGTGTGTTAGTATTGTGTGTGAGGGGAGGAGGAAGGGGGGGGTACGTTGTTCGACGCCACATGTCCGGGCCGAAGAGACCAAGCCAGGACATGGCCGCGCCTTGAGCTGCGATAGCTTGGGCTTCGCGGACTTCTTCGAATTCGGCTTGAACGAGCGGGTTATGGATGTCTCCGTTACCGTGGAGGAGGGCGAGCACGTCGAGGGCTTCGTCCCAGCGGTCTTTGGAGGCGTACCAGCGTGGGGATTCAGGGAAGAAGAAGAGTGCGATGAAGAGGATTATGGCGGGGATGCCTTGGATACCCCAGGCGGTTCGGAAGGAGGCGGGCCCGGAGATGAAGGTGCAGCCGTAGGATATCAGGTACATTATTAGAATCCCCCATTCAATCGCCCATTGTTGGATGCCGACTACGCGCCCGCGGATGTTCTTTGGGGAGAGTTCGGCGAGGTAGACGGGGACTTGGGAGGACATTATGCCGACTGAGGATGGGAGCTATTAGGGTTTGTCTATAAGATGGGAATAGGATAACCTGGGTGATACGTACTGGAGAGACCGTTAATGATACGACCAGCGATTAAATGTCCCACATTCTGGGCGCTCAAGGAAACGACGGATCCAATGATCCAGATGATTGATGCGACGACTAATGCGTATCGTCGGCCCATGATATCGGAGAGATATCCAGCTGCTAATGCACCGACGAATGAACCTGCAGACATAGAGGCGGTGATCTATAGATGTTAGTAGAGGCCAGAGATATCCAGAAGCAGTACCCACCCCGCCTTGTAGATCCGAGTTTGGACTATTGAAGTAATCAAGATATTGATCTGTACCAATCCATGCACTCATGGAACTGATATCAAAACCAAAGAGGGCACCCCCAATTGTGCCAAACGCGGCGAGCACTATCAATCGTCAGCATACAGCCCTTTACTCCCAAAAACACGAAACGAACCGTAGATATTGCTTATACGATACATGGCTGGGTATCTCTATCCCGGGTTTCGTTCAGTCAGATATATCGACCCGAATACCAGTTCCCGACCAGAAAGAGAACCACAAGCAGCTGGGAGGAATCACCACCTTATAAACCACTCCCACCGCTCCCACAGTAGTCCCTCTCCGTCCATACCTCCGGACAGCACGCAGACCCCATGGGGTAGATTGAGCTCTTGCTCGATTAGTTATTGATCTACACAACCAGGAACCGCAAACTTGAGTTCAGCCTGAACTTCTTCCGACCCGGCTGAAGTCGCGAAGTTTAGTTACCGACCGCCACAACCATCGGACTCCCGTTAACGGTTCTGCAGGGGTAAACCCCGGCTCCACAGTGCCGATGTGGGGGAACTGCGGGTGAGAGTGGTGGGAAGCGCTGAAGCGAGATGTGGGTTACCGATGTTTTTGCCATAATGGAGAATAGGCTAAACTCTCGCTACTAATGCGGGGTTGTGAAGATCTCTTGTTACCTCGGTATAGAAACACCGAGCTGCGGAATAATTGTCTGGGTTCATATTGGAGCCCGGTATTGACTGGGAGTTCCAGTCGTCCAATTGACGTAGACTTCATGAAGAAAAGACTTGTTTTTTCAATGTCGTCCAACAAGAACTCCTCAGTTGGCTGTCTGGCCCCACACTCGTTTGGATCTTCCCCGATGATTGTTCCGGTCGGCCGGCATAACCCCCGATGGGATGTCTGTCGCATAAAATCTGATCATGTCCGAATGTTAGTTGCCCGGGCTCGCGTGATAATAGGGAGAAGGCGCGGTGTGGTTCCTGTATTTAATGGGAAAGCCACCGGCCCAGATCTGACCATCTCCCAAGACGTCCCATTCGATATGAGTTTCCAAAGAAAGCATGGGCTCTTGGGTTACAGACGCTGAGATGGTTTTCAAGTGGAAGATAACCCAGGTACCTACTCAGCAATCTACAACCAAAAGACCGCCTATCGGTATCTCGAACAAACCACTGGGTTTTCCCCTAAGCCTATACTTATGACCGGAGAAACCCATCCCAAGAACCCAAGCAAAGTAAACCCCTCGATTGACCGACCCCAAAAGTAACTTCCACGAAAAGACCCAGAAACCAAAGCACTGAAGGAAACCCCAAACCCCAGCCTTTACTATCCCCTCCGTTATGAGATAGTACCTAAACGCCCCTTGGCAACGGTCTGTATTTACCCAGTCTCTACGGTAATCAACCGATGGCGCCCGTGGCGTCAACTAAGGATCATATCTCGGAGCTGGCCCGTTTTCGAGTAGAGTACCTACCAGCTGCGGGCTTCATTCCGACTCCATGGCTAGCAGCTTATGCTCGAGCCATCCTGGAGTACTAGCGTTAATGTAGTACTGAAATATGATCCGAGAATACGTACCCACGATTACCTCTTAATCACATATCCATCCGCACTACCCAGACCAACAGTAGAGACTTTGCGCTTTCGAGCCAGCCCTGGTTTTTAACCAATCAGAAGCTGATTGGCACTAATCGAATTGCTAGAAATCGTGCTGGATCTGTTTGTGCAAAGTCTCTAGTATCAGGTAAACTCCAGCTCAAGTAGTTCCGCGATGGACACTTATTGCATGGTTCTTGCATCCCCGAGTAGAACCACTCTAACTCTATCGCTCAGTGGCAACGTTCATATCTACTAGCACCCGCAGACATACGCAACTCTGAGCGATATTAGGCTGATAATCGCGCATAGAATAAAAGAATAATCTCTCCCCTTTCCTTTTCTAGCGTTTTGTCGTGGATTATCTGGAACACAGACTACAAGTGTGGTTAGTGATTGAAGCCCTATGAGACGGCCGAGAACTGGGGCCGAGAAATGCTCCGCGGTAGCGTGTAAAGGAGACTTATGATGCTAGCTAGTGCCGATATTAGTCAGAGTGGGGCGGTGGGTACAAGCGTATAGAGGTGAAGTTGGGGCGGCTGGGATGTTCAGTTATAACGATTAAGGGGAAGTCTGGGAACTGGAAACGGCGTTTTGTGAAAGCCCGTTTGCCAGTAAATATTGAAACAGAGCTTTAGCCACTAGCAGAAAAAAAATATTGTTGTTCGGCGCCACCCATCTCTTGCTGCAGTTGTAGCCCGGAAGGTGTAGATGGAACGGAGTTTTGTGGAAAAAGTAGGTACTGGCTACTTTTTTTTGAAACGGTGTTTTGACCATATAACGGCGTTTTCTCTTACCTTCACTAGGCGTGTCGAACACCCAGAGGTTTTTTAGAACGGAGTTTTTACCCCAAAATAACTCCATTTCGATATATTCCCGAACCGCCCTAAGCTACAAAAAACAGCTTTTCAGTAGCCTTGCCGTTCTAACTTCACCCCCATACGCTTGTATCTTTAGGTGTTTGTGGAAAACTAATTGGATCGAAATAACGATATGGGGTAAAAGGTTAGCTTCTGTCCGCCACTATTCCAAGATTGGTACGCATACAGACTGTTGAAAAATGCAAGATCGGGCTGCTAGATGAAATTCGATATTTCTTGATCCAAGTAGTGTAATCCTACCCAACTGACGGATCCCTACCAAGAGGGAGCATCGGCTCCACTATATTTTAATGGGGGTAAGTGTTAATCGAGAGGACAACGTTCGGGCACTTCCGGCTAGCCAGAGGTTGTTGCTATGGGTTAGGGCTGAGTCGTGATTCTTCACTCACAACACAGGCAAGTCTTCGAGAAGGGATGGCTAAGCCCTCTCTTCTAATTGGTTGCCTTTTGAACGTTCTTACCACCAAGCATTGTACGTAGAGTCGCGGTTTCTACTCGTCTCTAGCCCTAAACTGAGTTGAAGACCTTAAAACCGATATCACAACCACAGTACTCTGTACAGTATCTTCTCGTAGATCTAAGGCTATTTGTCTGGGGCACCCCATTAAAGTACGGGCTATTGGCATTACTTCCCACGTCCATCTACGAGTTACGAGCGCACAACCTGAGCCATGTGACAATATTTTCACAAAACATCACTCGTCTCACGTCGCCAAGCCATTTACTGAAAGTAGAGGTCAAGACTTAATGTATTGACTCCTGACTGTGGCACAGGCCCGAATATATAGATAGAGAACGTTCGAACGCATACCAGGACGTGAGAATTCTTCAACTTTCAGGGCTTTCGATGTCCCACTAGAGTCTACTAGAGTCTACTATCGATACCCGATTAGGAAGCTTATCCCCAACACCATTGACCTGCTTGCTCGAACCATTTCCCGTTGTGGGAAAATTTTACTTTGTACTCTTTTATTGAATTGTGGTCGGTGGATCAGCTCAGCGCTAGGGCATAACCACGGAGCCGAAAAGCCGAAAGCTTCACCCACGTTTCTACAGCCAGTCAGCAGCCTTAGTGCTGCCTAAAAGCATTGTTATACTAATTGGCGTCAGATTGACCTGTGGCTTGTTACTAGGATCAAGGGCCAAAATTATTGGTTTGCAACCGCCGTATATATCAATGACTGTCATATATGTACAGCTGCGTAAGGAAAGTCTTGACACCCCACCTCACTAGCGAAACAGCTACTAGGGTGTCAAGACTTTTCTTACACGACTATACAGAAACTATAGTATCCAGATACCTCTAAAATCCTAACCCACACTCGGGTGTGCGCTGCTAGACTAACTTCCTTCGGAAAACTTTGAGTATGAGACCATGACATTCGTAAATAGCATTTCGTGTTCCATACAAGTAGATATCTGTATTCTCCACTCACTAGCTTTCATTCGTGTCTACGCATGCCTCACTTGAATAAGTATCGATGGAGATACATGGGAACACGCGAGGAACACCATGTCTGCTGGGCGTAGGCTAGGGTCCTAGGGCATCCAGACATTAATTTCTGTCGAGTATATTGTAAGCTTATTCTATGATACACTTGTCGCATTGAGTTATCTTTGCTAGCTACAGGCCATGCACCATATCAAACGCTTAAGGGTTGTGCCAAGGATTAGGAACCTCAGTTATCTGCTATGGTTTTCACGTGAACTCGAAAAAATTGGTAGAGCAAAAGTTATGTTCTCTCAATTAAATGTTATAAACCACTCATTACATCCACCCCAAGAAATAAACCCCGTAATACCCTCCCCCATCAATTCCATTACATCTCTTGCCCAACTCTCATTCCATCACTCCCTAAGCAGCAGGGGTCTTAGGCGGGGCAGTGACTGGTGCATTGGTAGTACCAATCTTGCAAGCTTTGATCGAATTTTCATAGCATGCCTTCGCACCATTGGTATCTTTCTCGGTGGAACTGGCCATGTACATCGGGCCACAATCTACGACAGCCCGGGATCTAGAGGAATAAGGTCTTAGTATTTTTCCGATCCAGGTACTTCGAGATAAGACTTACAGGCATAGACTGCATTGAACTGTGGCAGATGTAGATCCAACTTGTTTGAGATAATCCAGTCCCAATGATTTAATTGAAGCGCTGATTTCATTTAAACAGGTATCGTACTTTGGAAATGTTAGTATTTGTGTAGTTATGGGTAAGCCAGCGAAGACGAAAAAGCTTACAGTTTGGTACACTGGTTCAGAGGGTGGGATAGCTGCAGCTTGGACGAGAGCCACGGAGGCGGCGATAGTGAGGATGATAGATTTGAATTGCATTTTGGGTGGTTTGGTTTGGTTTATTGGGAAGAGAATACTGAATATGTGGAAATGTGCTGAGGGTGTTGAAGTGTGATACTCGAAGATGCTGATGAGGATGAGGATGAGAGCAAAGAAAACGGCAATGAAGGTAGTCTTTATACAAGAGAAGCACTGAGGGAAAATCAGAAATCATGTCTTGTTCTTCGTATAGGCATGCACGGGACTCTCCACCCCCAGAGGAAACATCACCAGCGCCCAGACCAGTCCCCGGAATTTCAACTTTTTCGTATTTACTCCGAGCCGAACTCAACCATTCTTTTTACCGGATCTCCGCTGGCATTTGGTTTAAGTTCAGCTGAGTTTTTGCGGAATAGATGCGTCTTACTCCGGGATCGACGGGTGAGACTGGTTATTCCGTGCGCCAACTCCGAGAATGTCTCAGGAGCTACGGGCTGGTGCAACACAGTTTTACAATACGGTATTCCGAGGTTGATTCGCTAGTAGGCCGTCTTTGTACACATCGGCTAAGCTATACAGTCCTGGCGCATCCGTATGTCTCTTAATGAATTGCTTATTTTCGCACAGCAACTAACTGCTTAGGTGGTAATTAGGAACTCGCAGATTGCGCCTCAGCTCAAACGTGAAGATAGATATTTAACATAAATTAAGACTTTTCCTAGCAAAAATGAGGGAATGAGTTTCATAGCTAGGCAATTTGTATACTTATATATTTCTATTAATCATTGATTCGTTCTCATGAACTTGTTTTTGTGATCGTGGGTTGAAATACTGAGGCAACACAGTTGCAATTCGCCAGTTCTTAACCACCGTTTAGGTATAGCCACTCATCGCTACCAATCAATACCATCTCTCCGTGCCATTCACCTTAACTCATAATCACGATTACGCAAAAGTTCCACAAAGAAGCGAAATGCCCGTGTGCTCCCGTGTTCCCGCGTGAGATGTTGACTTTGCTCAGACCCCTCAGAGATCAGACTAAACCGAGGTTTGTGTCCCTGCCAAGACCAGTCTGAATTGGAAGATTTATTTACACTTCTCTCGCTCCCCCGCGGTGAGCTCCGATGTCTTGGGTTATGTCTGTATTCGGTTAGTCGATCCGACACTCGGCGGGAGAGATCTTGGATGAGATCTTGGAGATGCTGCAGGCTCTCGCTTGGGCTTTCACGGGTGTAACGAAAGAATGGAAGAGGTCGGTGATGGGATTGATCAGGTTTGACGGAGAGACGGTTTGATGTAGTTAGAATACACCTTCTTTTATTGTTGGGACTATATTCTGTGGGGTGCAGCAATCGCGACCGCTGGCTATTCTGGTTCATTTGAAGCATATTATGTGCTATTTATTATCGCTTACGAAATGAAATTATATTCAGGTAGAATAATCGGATAACGCCTGGAGCGTATCCGAGTGATTTGAGATGATTTTACACCTTTGAATCTAGTAAAAGTCATTCAACCTCAAGTCCAATATCCTGAGATTCGAGCTCTTAGAGCATAACTATAAGCCAACCAGGCAATTAGATTTCTTCGCGTTACAGATAGAAGAGTATAGCTCAGGAAATCTCGCGTTCACGGGGATTTACTTCATTCTACTTAAATCGTCGAGTTAACCTCGTGAACCAGCCATGAACAATTAATGCTCCACCGAACGTCGTCCAAGTATTCATTTATAGGTTATTACTATTCTTCAAAAGGTAACCCAGGCCTGGGAATCAGGGTAATGGACCCAATTCATAGATTCTTCCTACAATTGCTTACAATTTCTGCCAATTGGGTATTTCTTCCCTGAGCAGGGATGTGGCGATCATGCTACCATCCTCACCACAAGTGCGGAATGGAGCGTAAAAGTGTGCATCTAGATGTGCGCTTAGATGGGTTCGTGCGGTAGTCCCTGCATACGAGACCGTGCGCTCATTACGTCAAATATATATAGCTGCACTATCTCCGTTCTTGCGAGCGAAGTCCGCCAGCGGTGGTGTGATTAGTGCTCTGCTATGGTTTGGTAATCGAGGGTAAACACAGATTGGTATGTTTTGTGATTCTGATATACCTTCGATGTCGAGATTCGAAGATTTTTGTCTCGAGTGTTAGTTAGCTTTGGCTCAAGGTCTAGACATATGCTAGTGATCTTTTGACCCGACCACCGTAGGATAAGTTCTTGCGGATATATTATCGTAGTACTATAAATCTATGTGGCTTAAATTTGGAGGCTTGCTCTAGCAGCTGATACAGCTTGAGGAATCATTCAAACCGTGGTGGTGTGCTAGTATTATCGCTACTATTATCATTCCTAATATCTCATATTTATTTTTGGTGCCATAATAATGCTTTGTTAATGGTGGGGCAAATCGCTATTTCCTAGCATATTTTCACTATTTGGTGTGGGTGTGACGATAACTTGTAGTGCTGGAATACGATAGTTGCCGTAGAAATTGACGAGAACCAGAATAGCGCTAAGAGGTTGAGATAAGAAGCGGTGGTGTGGCTCACTCATATAAGTACATTTCTATCCTCGAAAAAATAAAGAAGTCTCCTCAACCGGTATAGTGAGTAGCATAAACCTATGCTGCCAAATTAAGCCATTCTCGGTAAGATCTCCTAGCCACACTCTGTTTAGACGTCCTAGCGTCATTCCGGTTCTCGCCAGTTTCTGCGGTATGTGACTGATTCTACTAGAATCCAGTGCCATCAATCATACGAGACATCTCGTACCCATTACGATTTCTAAACTTCCCGCCTTCTTAACCGTCGCGTTATGATCTATTTATTACTACTATAATAACTATTTCGTCTGAGATTACAACTCTTTATTGTATATTCGGTATTTTCGTGGAAACTGCTGGGTAATGTCTATGGGTGTTCAATGCTACATGTGGTTATTACACGGTAAGGCGTTCTCTTTTTGGGTTTCCTTTTTTGGGTTTCCACGTATGTACCACTTTAACGCCCGGAGCTTGCGGATAGGAATAGCCAACGACTTTCCTAACACGTCACACGTCACACTAACAAACAACCATAGCTTCCTTGTTTTCTTACTCCCAACAAGCTGCACACGAGAATATTTCATACTTTGGTAAGAGAAACTTGTCTTGTTCCAAGACGCCCAATAAAATTTCCGCTGGGTTATAGTAATTTCAATAGAACTATTGCGTTGTTTCTCCCTATCGTGCACATGGAAACAATTTGGTGGTAAGAAATACTGAGCAGAAGAAATAGTCCAAAAGAACGACAGATCCCTTGTAAAACACTCCCAAAGAAAAATCATCATCAACCCTCTTATTCTGATATCATATACCAACAGTAATATCCCTCAAGCTGCCCCTTAGACAGGTGGTGCATCCCCCGTGTAAATAAGTTCCATCACAACCCCCGTGTCCACTTCCTCAGGCTCAGAATCAGGCCCAGACTCTACCTCAATCTCGAAAGTCACTTCTCCAGGTCTCAACGTGACCGCATCAGCTACGCAAACCCTGACTTGAGTCTTTCCGGGTGCCACCGCGAAAAGCTCCAATTCCCCACTCTCTGAAGCGGGCCCGGATGGCAGGAGGATGCTCGAATCATCACAAAATACTTGTTTCGTTTTCAAAAGAGCATCGTCTTCCCTCAAGGGGATGTTGAAACATTGTCCGCGACGAATATGGGACCTTAGGTTTTCGTCGTCAAGGGAGACGTGGGGGACACCGGTATCGTTGCGCCCGGGACGAGGTTCAAGGTGCTCGTCTAGTTTTGCGGCGATTTGGTAGAGAGCTAACGACTCCGAAGAAGCGAGAGGATCCACTTTGATTTCTTGAATGTGGATGAACTGATTACCCCTAACCCAGAAGATGGAGCCTGCAGCCTGGTAGGAGAAATCACCAAGTGGAGTTTCAAGTGGGCTGATGACGGCTGACAAGGGTAGCACCTGGAAGGTTAGGAGGTGTGACGTCAGAGCGTTGATGGCGTCCTCAAAAGAGTTAAAGATGTCAAGGGTTAAATCGATGGCCTCGACATTGGACGGCTCGGGGTACTTGAAGTTTAAGTTTAGCCGCGTTGCAAAACGTTGAACGGATATATTTGTTGCTTGGTGCCTCAAGCCTGATTCAAGTGACAAAAGTGGGATGAGTATGTCAGGGTGGACCGGTGCGGTGTTGAAGAAAGGGTCAGACGCTCGAGAAGATCTCCCACGTTCGAGGGTCTCCTCAATATCGGTTCTCAACGAGGGTGGTATCATAGGTATTAAGCTTGAAAAGGATCTCGCGTTTGATCGGCCGTTAGCGTCGTAGACTCCAACCCGTTCGAGTTGATAAAATGGGTTAAGGTCTTTTATCTCCCAGCGGGTATGGTTAGTAACTGCTTTCCTGTGGTGTAGAGTACTTCTGAGGACCAGAAAGTGAGCGGGGACAGAGAGGGAACAAACAGCAATTTCCGGAACCACCAAGCCCTTGCTTATTCTCCGCGTTGCCTCGGGGCTTTTGGTCATCAAGCGTCCCAGCAAGGTAAACCACCCGGGTACGAGTTCCAGCATCAGGATAGGGATGTGCTGTTGATGCATGGCAAGCATCAAGCACCACGGGAGTGCCCGAGCCAATCTCGACCCAGGCATGATTACCGAACCCTGATCGTTTGCTATCAAACCGAGGTGCATCCGGTTGGGGGTCTTTATCTCGTGGGGAGGGGTTGTCAGTAATGTGATTGGGATAGGTCAAAGGTTTTTGTGATACGTACAATATATTGGATTGGCCCAGAAGGGATTGTTACACGCCATATGATTTCTTCCATCTTGCACCTTGTTCCATCCGTATAATGGCCCCGGATTGACATAACCATTTGGGCTTTGCCAAACCCAATGTGAATCTACAAGTTCAGCACCATTCTGGTCAACGAGAATGGCACAGGAAAGTTGGCTGATACCGGCCAAATCATAGCAATTGAGTGTTGGAAATTTCTTATTCATCCAGTCGGCTAAGCTAAAGCTACCACCAAGTCCAGACACGCCGTATTTTGACGCCCCACCGTAGACATCATATTGAGGACGAAGGTTGGCGTTGGGCCAGTTCCAGATCGCCGTCATAGTTCTATCCACATACCATTTCAAGATGTTGCTTGGAGGAATGGCCGAGAACTCGGGGGGGTAGGGAGAGAACAAACGGAAGAGCGCAATGGGGTAGCCCGGGCTGAGATCGACTCGGGTTCTTTGCGTGGGGCTGCTTGGCACACGGGGACCGTTGGGAGCAATAGCGCGAGACCAGCAGAGTTCCAGGCGTGTACTCTTTGCTGCCGCATACGAAGCCGCGGCTGTCTCAATGAAAGTTTATTAGTTATTGGACCTCATCCTCAGACAGTGGGTGAAATACGAGTGACATACGAGCACTTGCCAAAGCAATCCCCCAAACAAAGTCCCCAGAGCACCGGAATGGTATTATTGCAGCAGAACTGGGGTTCGATGATATTAAAAAAAGGTTGATCGCATTGACACTGTTGTCATTTGGGACGGGAATTACACCACTTTGTAGAATTCTAGTACCTCCCAACCAGCCACTAATAATGTAATTCTGCCCTCGCCAGGACTGGGGGTAGGCGCATGTTCCTACCACTGTGATTGCGGCATAATAGCCGACAAGGGATGGGGGAGTACGAAAAGTAACGGGAACAAAAGAGCCATCGTTATCCATGTAGCTTCCATTTGGGTCCCAAATTTGTTGGTTTTGAGGGAAGATGGTATTCCCTCTGCTATTGACGCAGGCGAAGTCGGGTGTTGCTCTCACGTACCTAATCTGCCACGTTGGAGTGGTCATTGTATTGAATCGATTACTTGATTCTACTCGATAATCGCGATGTTTAGGAAGTCTTGCCAGTAGATAGGGTTATAGGTTATTTATATAACAGAATCCAGTCCCAAATGAAGAGTCCCTCAGCACCTTACTTAGTAAATATCAGTGAAAGAACTTTATTAGCCGTCATTCAATTGCTATTTTTCTTTCTGTTCTTACCCTCTATCTTTTCAGTCCCGTCTCAGCTCACACAGGAAGGAAAAGTAATTTATGCTGGCGATCGGCCGAAAACCGATGATGCAAATTAGGATGTGTCAAGGCTATTAGACACCACAACGGAATTGCACGACATTGATCATGCAACTAAAGGTTTCAGGTCGGTTAGCCTCTTTTCATAAGCTCCTACAGCAGTATAAACGCGAAAAAGGCCAACCGGGCAGTTATAAGTTGTAAGCTCTCTCTATATCTAAACCTAGCACGCACTTATTGTATATTGATCAGGAATAATTTCCGTACGTACCGCTTCGCTAAGAATATCAGGGTCGATGGCATTCATAATCGCTCAAGCATCATACCACAGTCCAAGAGATCTCAATTCCTTTCGCAGATTATGGGATTTCACTCCAAAGTGCGACTATGTCCAAGTTTTTCGGCTTCAATTGTGCAAATTCAGCCCAAACTTTGATATGCAGAGCAATCACACCACAACCTCAACATATCGGCGTTCGAGTTTGTGTATCGCAGTGTTTGGTGAGTAAGTTCGTCGGGTTATAGCAGGATAAAGAGAGGTCAGTAATTGATTGGACCACTTTTTCAGAAGCCAAGCCGCGATTCCCGAACCTTATCTTGCCGCCAAGACCCTACCGGCTAATGAACAATTGGACCTTTTCCTCCTATCCTGTTATAAGCCCACGGGCTTACTCGCCCAATACTGCGGTGTTCTTTGGTACGATGCTATATTTGAGAGACATGTAGGTCAGATCAGGCAGCCACGCTTCGGAAAGATCACATTTTAGTCGGGGCAGACTATCCGATGCATCTCCTTTAGATATTTCCTGCATCAGAATTGTGGGGTAACGTGATGGAAGTTTGTGCGAGCTGAACCTACCTTGAGCTACATAATTCTTTAACGGCTGTTGATACGGGTGCTCACTTCTAAAAGAACCGCGGAATTTTCCGTTCAGGATGAGGGGGAGGCTGTGCAACTACTACTTGCCCCGCACCATAGGTCTTCCTGTGCTGGCGATGAGGATAGTAGATTAAGAGTCAATCAGACAAGAGGGAAGAACTGAAAACAGAGAAGCGGATGGTGGAGCTCCAGTGAAATGGCGAAAAAAGAGGGGAATTTGAATGCTCTTACCTGAGAAGGTAGTCTCGTGCCTAGCTGTGGTTGATAGTTCAGTCACCCCTAACCCTAGGTAGCGTAGGAAGTTTGTATACTACATGTATCTACCTTCATTTCTCAAAACTGGTTTTTCCCTATCCATTCCTCTAGTAGCAGGTCGTTGATTCTAGCTCCCAAAATAGAGTAAAGTAATCAAATATTCGTGGTTCGTGATGAAGGCTTTTACCACGACTTTTCAGCTCCGATAAACCTCCAATTCAGTATCTCAATTCGTCGGAAAGTAGCAAGTGGTGGCCCGAGGTGCGTTTGCTCTATCCATTAGCCTTAGCCGTACGGCTCGCTTGCGCTCCACTTACCTGACTCGATACCCACAAATCCATGAATTAATCCAGCTAGTATTCTTGAATATGAATCTTGCCTGCATAAAGAAACTTCTCCACCATCATAATGGTGCTGAAGATATCTATCACAATTTTAAAAGAAACTAAGTTGCGAAGCCCAGTTTAAAGACTTAGACGCTCACTCTGGGAGGTCTCAGGATATTTCATGCTAGGTAGAGCAAGCTGGCTCAAGTCAAGTTGCGATAAAGGTTCGAATCGACTCGCCTCGCAGATCCTAGCTGATTATAAAAAAACTTAAGTCTAGGCTCAAAGGTAAATGTAAGAAGTAATAAAAATGATATGCAGCTTCAGGGGCTAACTTTTCCCAGCACCCAGACATCACCATCTCCTCTCATCACTTCTGCATCGATATCCTCATCCACACCCCCCATCGGTTATTTCCAATTAAACAATGTCCCTTGGCCACTTTTGTTTTATCTTGCTAGGAGCACTGTAAGTACAGCTTTTCAAAAATTCAAGCATACCTAGAACTACTGGCGACAAACCGAAAATTTTTACTTTCTTCTAGCAGGGTTGGGTAACCTTGAACGAGTGAGGAATCGTGATTAAATCATTACCGATGTGGGTGATAGACTGAAAATGTGCATGCACGGGGGGATTCTGGATACCACCGGACAGATACAGCAATAAAACAAACCTAATTCAGGAAACGTGGGATCGATTGACTTGATATATTATGCGTTCTGAGATATACATATTTCCGTTTTTTTGTTGGGCGTACATCCTATCACGGATCCTCAATCGCGCAATGTTCCCCTATAACTCGAAGAATACATCACCGGTCATCACTGATAGACTCTTTGTGGCTATTAACTAACAGTCATTCAAAATTGTGTTCAAGTAAAATGATGTCATCAAATCAAATCCAATTCATTTGAGACTGGACCTGATATTGTGCGCCTAAATCCTATCTAATGCGAACCCAGTAGATGAACTAGAACTATTTACGAGGTCACCGACAGCCACAAACTTTGGACATGATGTTAGTTCAGGATAATAGCTCGAAGAATACCATACAAATGATTCCACAAAGCTGTGAGACTAATGGTAGGCACTCAAGGATAGGGACCTACGATAGTATCGCCACCTGCAGCTACCAAGATCTTACTCCAAAAGTTTTCAATGTCCTTCAATTGTGGCATACTACTAAGAAACATTATTGCAATACCACCAAAGGAAATAATATTTTCATATAGCCTCGGCTATCCTAGGGTGAGTTCATGACGTCTGTATTCAGTCGGGTGCTATTCCGGAGCAGCCACTTCTAAAATCAGGTTGGCCATGCAAACCCCTCGTGAAACTAAATACCTTCCTCTTTCTAGAAAAAAAACTGTTTTTTATTCTCGTTTCATCCCAAAGTCGGGAGCCTACAGACGGGCAGTAGAGCCACTTCAATCTGAACCAGGTCCGCCTTCTAGGAAGGTTGCGAGACACAAACGCTCTCTCCCTGCACAGATATAATACCTCCGTTACGAAGGTTTTTACATATGCACTCAACATTAACCAGTATATTAAATGTAGCTAAACCAACGCATTCCAAGAGAGTAAACTGATTTCATGTGTATAAAGCCAGGCTCAAATCCACCTCTAGCTACCAGAATCAGAAACCTCAAACCCTCCAGTTCCGGTCACTAATAATCAACACCATCACCACTCTCAACTCCGACAATCACAAAACCCAGCAAAATGGAATTCCGGCAACGCCGAGGAAAAATTCTCCATCGCCATGAGTTCACTGAGGAGCTCTTCGTCTTGATGGAAATAATTCTTGACGCCAGACTCGGTGAACCTGATGGGATCATGCAAGCTATTGAGACAGCAATAACTCTTCTCACCTCTATTCAATCGATAGAGGGCATTGTCGACTGCGGAGATTACGAACCGGCTACAGAAGCTATACGTCTGGCCTACGATGAGATGAACTTTTTCAGGCTTGATGGAGAGGCAAAACCTCGGATCTATGTAGATCATCTCCTTGAAGGATACCAGAGCAAACTTATAAAGAACCCTCCGAATGGTCAGAGGGCATACCTTGTTAGCGCCACGCTGGCTAGGATGGATGAGAGCCTGCAAAATATCCCCGTGATAGAGTTTGGGAATCACATACAAGCCCAAATGCAACTGACAAAAGTGGAAGATTTGGCGCGGAAGGATAAGTCTAGGATTTTGCGAGCTCGCTATGATGAACTACACAATAGGTATGGTAGGGAGATGGCCATGGGAGGGGATACCCCCAGGATATCTTTTTTAAAATGGGTCAATGACTCCCTGGAGGAGGTCCTGTGGGTACTCAAAGTTGGTAGTTCCATAGCTGAGGCAGTTATCCTCTGGTATGGCAAGTGTATAGAACAGTATATAACTTTGAGCGATGCTGGTGTCTTTGATCTAGAGAGACTACCTACACCGGAGTTCGAGAGCAGATATTACATGGATGATCGCGAATATCGGCACGTGCACCGCACGTAACTGCTCTCTTTGTTGTTGATTATTCAATTTTCTGTTCTTCTATCGTGTTCGTTGTCTAGTCCTTATATTGTAGCTTTGAGTCAGTCATCTAGCTCATGGTCGTACTATTACTTTGTATTTAAATTAAACGTCGTTACTTGCACATACTCGGACAAAGATCTATGGTGACATGTATAATTGTGCTCTATCTATCATTGGAAGACTTTCCGCAAGCGATAGAACGAGTTCTATCGCGAAATAGACCTGTTTTTGATGCTCTATAATATAGAACGGGGTGTCTATCGAATAGGGAAATTTCTATTCGCAGGAATAGAACTATGGATAGAATTCCAACTGTGACCTGCCACAATCAGCTAGACTATCAAGATTTTTAAGTGGCCAAGGTTTATAGTTAGTGACTAGTGAAAAAACTTTTTTACCATGATCCCTAATTTGTCCTAGGGGCAGAATAGAAATCCTATAGCTTATAGAAGCTTTCGCTCTAATACGGGGACTGAGTCTATTCATAAATGGGTATCTATCCCCATAGATCTCGTTCTATCGCTTACGGGAAGTCCTCCATTATCTACCCATAAACTTTCCCCCAGCTTCCTACATGCATGTACCTACCCGTCCTTCGCGCCCTTCCCGATGAACCTTACGTATACCTTATCACAAGCCATAAAATGACCAACAGCAGTGTAGTTTATAGAGATCGAGAGGTGAAAGAAGACCTGATTGATGTGCCTCCTACTGAGGTACTTACCCCGAATTTATAGGGGGCGTACACAGCTAGTACAGGAAAATTTCTTCATAGGTTCCGGAACTTCCGACCTCGTTCTCTAGCCTAGTGGGCCCTGCCACTAGAGCCTCCACTAGAGGCTTTAGGAAGCCTGTTTTCAACAAGCAGAGGAGCTACTATATCGAGTGAGAAGCCATGAAATTTAACTCCTGTAATTTATAGGCTTAATTACATGCACCCGTACTAGCATATACACTCGACAAGCCGTACCCAATGCTGCATCACAATTCTTACCCCATCGCACGTCTACTCAGCGATTATTTTATTATTCGGATGCCGGAAACCCTAACCCCACGCTCGAGCCGTATTCTCTGGCTCACCAACACTCATTTGACCCTTCATTCAGGCCTAGGCGCGGGTTAGGGTTTCTATGTCACCCAGATACTTTAATTTTCGCCGAGTACCGTAGAATCTCAGTTTATTCGGACGGTTGCCAAGAGCCGTGACTGGCGCCATAAACAAAAACTAAACCTTTTGAGGGAGTGATTGAAGTAAAGCACAGAGCCCTCATACGAAAATTGGTCATTTTAAGGGGGGATCAAGGCCAACACCAGCGCACACGGGCCAAATTTGCGTATTTTCCACCTAGAAATAGCATAGTATCCGCAAGCCACCTGCCTAGCAACCGTCCGAATAAACTGAGATTCTACGGTATACCTGCACTAATTCCACTGCTCAGCTTGCAACTCGGTAGGCGCCAAGTATTTCCCGACTCCATTCGTTGGTCAATGCGCTCAAAGACAAGAAAGAATATCTCCGCAACCAAGGATTGCCTATTGCAGCTTCCCGAGGGTTTGGGTTTGGGCAGAAAGGGGTGCCGCTTTAAGCGCAGAACCGGCTTTCGCTTACTCCCAGCCCTGACGTAGCTCTTCCTAGCTACCAACCCTCTCGTCCAAGCTATCCTTAATCCCAAAAGCAAAGGAGAAATCTATACAACAGACCGAGACCCCCTATCAACTTACAACCTCCTTATCCCCTAAACGAATTATGCCTCCGAAACGCAAAGCCACCTCTCAAGACGCAGGCGTGGTATACCAAGTCTTCCGAGACGAAGATACCACGACGAGTTGGGACACCACATGGCACGACAACTCAGACTTCGACATACCCCGGGGTACGTACTCTACCCTTGTCGAAGCGAATGCTGCCGCAGAAAGGGATCTACTCGAAGAGTGGGACAGAGACTTTTTCGACCCATACGAAATTACAAGGGACGAGGACGGGCTCGTTACTGTCAATGCCGTTGCTATGGAGGGTGAAACATTCACGGTTAGGGTTGTGAAGGTGGGAACGGAAGAAAGTCCATTGCAAGACAGTAAAGAGGTGTTTATTGTTTCTAAAACGGTTTTTATCGATGGTGACTACGGGAAGCCGGCTGGGAAAGAGGTTGTTGGTGTTTGCCAGACTATTGTAGGGGCTGGCAAGGCTGTCGAGAAGTACCTAGAGGATAATAAGGAGGAGCTGCCGACGGGGATACGGAAGAAGAAGAAGAAGGATGGTTCTGTTACTGGTGTGGTGAAAAAGGGGAGAAAAGATGTAGTTGTTGTGGGCATTGAAGAGTGGGATGTGAAGACGTAGGGTTTTGGGCATTTCTGAGGGTAGTGGCCTTTAATTTCGTTCATTTGCTTGTTCTCAGCTCGTTTCTTTGGAATCAGCTATTTCTTTTAATTTGTCGCGATTGTGGTTTATGAAGGGCACATTGCGTATTTCTCTCTTGTGTTCAAGCGCGATTTGGAAGCTTGTTATCCATTTTCTTCTACTCGTCATACCCACTATTATTGTCGCAAGTGGGTGAGGAATCATTTTGTCATTAAGCGCCAAGCTATATTTTAGGGGCAGATGCCAACTTTATTTACTGCGCAAGCTTGAAATAGTGCAGTAGGTATCCATAATTGACGTTTAACGAAGCTTTCCCCGCATTTTGTGTCCCCAGTTCCTTCGTTTATTCCCGGTTTTCACAACTTCTTGGCGTTGATATCCGTTACACTAAAGAGTACCCTCCATCGTAATAGATGACCATCTTTCTGTGCGAACAGCGTAATATACATGTATTTCCGTAGAGATATGAGAGATAAAATAGTACTAGTAAAGGTAAACTAAAAACCCCCATCCTGAAAACCCCGAGCTTGGAATAGATGCTTCAGCTCCATCAGAGAAAGCATCAACATGATCCGGTTTGATGAAAACGCTCGGTGAGCTCATTGCAAATTTAAATGATCCAACCATCCCAGAAATATCCCAAGTTTTAGATTATACTGTATCTTAGGCTTTGTAATTGGTATTCCCTTTTTGCCAACCCTTTTTAGTGTCGTGATGAGAGGTACGGGTGACTTTGTAGATTGTGGGATAAGCGCAACTACCAACACTTTTCTTAGGCCGCAATCATGGTCATCTGCGATTGAGCTAAAACTTCTGCTTTTATGTGGTTTCTCCATTATCAGGAGACCGTGTGTGTAATACATGAAGCTTTTACTGTGGTCGTATCGTACATGCAGTTGCCATCCGTCCTATCTCTAGACCTTATGTTTGGTGCTGGCTCACGCGTCTTATTTGGCGCAATTGCAAATAAAATATGATAGTTTTGGAAAAATAGGCTGGAGACGACAGTCATGTAATCATGTCAATTATTCGCTTCATATTATTGTGGAGGAGTGCATTATCTCGTATGCATGGTGGACTGACTCCAGAACCTACACCGGGATCTCACCAAAACGCGAATCGAACCCAAAATTCGGCTATCGGGCTATGGTTTTTTCCTGAATACTCTTGCTGGCTAGCGGCGAGGGTGAACGGCTGCCACCTTGCCTTATGTCATCTTGGTATAGGTTCCAGAGTCCGTCCACCATACGTGAATGTGCTAAACTTGTTGGTCGGCAGTCTCGGAGAAGCCAACTTGGCGAACACCTGTAAGGATCTTAGCGTAAAAGAATTGATTGGTGGTCGGCGAAATTTTGAGGAGTCAGTGCGTCACCCCTCAATACGTCCGGCTTGGCTGTCGGCGGAATATCGCTGGGCGCCAAGACTCCCAAGTGTATATATACCCCTCCTACCCCGCCCCCCTCTTCTCTTACCAGCTCTCTTTGCCAATTGGTATGTCTACCTCCCTTTCTCCTATCACCGCAATTTTCTCTTTTTCATCATTGTCCTTTTTTTTGCTGTTTGCTAACGATCTCCCGAATATACAGGCTTAGATCAAGTGTAGTATCTGTTCTTTTCAGTTTAATCTCTGAAACGGTTCTATGGAACCATTTATTGATTATACTTATTTTTGTATCTGGGGGCTGGGGCTCCGTGCTTGCACGTCCTTGGCCCCACTGTGTCACCGGTATTGCACTGTCTCCGGTTGACGCGACTTTTTCGTTGCTTTCCTGGCTGTTAGCGAGGGAGTGATGAATAAGTTTGTGATTCTTCGTTGTCTGGGTTTTTATGACTTAATTGGTTGGTTTTCACTCGTGATCTCTATGAAATTTCAATCGCATGACTTGTATTTTTATTCTGAACTCCTGGTCTACATCTCCGGCAAACTGGTATTTTCTTGTCGCTCCCTATACGTGTTATAAGAGTGCTGTGTCCGTGCTCCCACAATTAAATGTAGCGGATGGTGAATCGCTCAACTGAACTGGGCTCACCAACACACTGCCGAGGAATGGCTGAAAAGTGACCCACGTAAGTTTTCTCGTTTGATGTCACGATAGAAACGTTGCGATGTTACTCTTGGCGATACTCTTGGCGATACTGTGCCAAGGGTCTCTCTTATTGGTTCCTATAACATCATTTTACAGTTCTCCGGGGGAGCCATCCGTCAAGGACATGCAAACGGGTAAGTCTTTACGTAGAGAACTCTACCAAGGCCAACTCTCGGTTTTTTACAACGACGCTGTGACAAGACATCCCCCTATTAGCACCAGCGGCATCGGGCATGCAGCCTTAAAGTGGAAATATGTTGTATGCCTTTTGTTTAAGTATCTTATTTAGTATTTGATGGGTTGTTGTAAATGAATGAAACGGAGTTCGCGTGGTATGGGGAGTTAAATGGGAGGTTTTAGAACGTTTTTTGAACGTAGTGCTCGTGATCACTAACTCATTTCTAATTTAGCTAGTTCTCGGCTGCTGAGCAGGTTTTTACTGCTTCTACTTCTGGCCTATGGAGAGGTCTTAATAGCGCTGTACTGGTTAATAATGATGAGATTGCTTTTTCAAAGAGAAAGCAAAACGCTTTTGGAGTAAGGATCGAGCGTCTCTCGTGGTTTCCCCCGACGTAATGGTTTAATCACCCGAAGGGGTTTCTCAGAGTTTTGGGGATGTGTTTTGTGGGGTGTGAAAGTATGTTTTTTTGGGCTGGGTCTCTACTACAGCTCAAACAACCCCCTCTGCGGGTCACTATTCGATGGGGGTTTCATGATTTACTCAAAAAATAGCCTTCCTATATATCGGTACTAAAGCAAACTTCATGTGAACTGGACGAAGCGTAAGACACTATTGAAGGAAAACAGCGATTCACTAGAGACTATATCGGAATGAGAATTTATGTGCTGCAATGCTTATATAGACGGAAATTGCTATAAATTTATAATTCGTTGTGTTGTTGCGTTAACAAAAAACGGGAGACAGCTTCATCGAATATAATCGCGGTCTGGCGAGGTAAGCAAGACTAGGACAGTCACCTAATGGAAGTTGTTGAGACTTACAATTACTACTATTTTGGGCAGACATAGCGGCCGCGAAAGCCTGTTGCTGCCTTAAATTAGACATTATGATCTGCTGTTGAGCAAACGCATTATTCATATTGTTTTGCTGCACTTGCGCCAAAAGTTCTTCCTCTGCCAGCTGTCTCAACATGTTTTGCTGCTTCGGCGTTGGCACAGGGCCCGGTTTTTCCAACCCGAGAGCTCGTGCAAGAGACTTTGCGTAGCATACCGCCACCGACATTTCCGGAAATTTGGAAGGTATGTACCGATCTCCACCGAAGCGCGCTCGATCACTGGGATCCTTGATTTTTAGGTTCAAATGAGTGACATAGTTCTGGACGATCTCATACTCTCGCTAGAATATGAAATTAGCATTGACACTTCGGGGCAGCAGGTACAGATACAAACCTCAGGACCATCCCCAATCATATTCATGACTCCAGCCTTGATCCACCCAGCCTTCGTTAAAGCAGGTTGAGTTGGTTCTCGGAATTCGTACGGTGAGGCGTTAGCGTCATAAGGTGGGATCATGTAGAATTGATACCCCTCCCACTCGTATGATTTCGCAAGCAAATGATGAGTAGTGCGTCTTTGTTCTGACATGTGTGGAGCGGAGTTAGTATTGGACTGACAGCAGGCTTGGAAATTGACAGACCTGCAGCAAGTTCAAACATCCCCACTTGTTCAAGCAGGGTGAGCTCCTTCTCGTGTGTTATTAAGCCTAATCCTTTTGGTTCTATGTTTTCATCGGCGTAATCGAACATTGCTTCTAGAATGTTGTAGTAAAGCTGAGCTTGGGGCTCCATGGTTGGAAGGGTCTCTGGATGATGGGGATTGGAGGTTGGTAGAAGCATAAGCTGAGCTTGGGGCTCCATGGTTGGAAGGATCTCTGGATGATGGGGATTGAAGGTTGGTAGAAGCTTAAGCTTGAGCGATAGGAAGAGGGGGTGAAACTTAGGCGTCATATATAGTACGACGGACACAACTCTCCCCCTTTACTTGTGTTACTGCAGCTGTACCGCTTTCAGCTCCAAAAATCTGTGACGCTGTAGAAATGTGGCGTTGGTCAGTGTAACCCAAATAATCCAGAGGGGAAGAAGAAAAGAGAAAGGAGGTGGATCGTGAAATCCAACTTGTGGTACAATTGGGTATCTGTGAGCGGGGTAGGGGCTATGCTTCCTTGATTTATTTTCTGAATTGGTTGTACTATCTTGTAACAGGCTGACTTGGTAACACAGGCCGCAGCAGCATGTATTATGCTTTTTATCATATATTCTCACTCGACAGCGGGAACCCCAGGTGTATGGCCCATTTGTTTGTTTTTTTGTGAGCTGTGGATGCATAGAAGCCTCGATTTCATGTTACTCTGAGCGTGCCATGAAATGGCCCATGGCTCCAGTCTCTTTTAGCTGCTGGAAGTATACTTTTTATCGTAAGTGTTATCGGTTTAATTTGACAGCCTCCTTGAAGTTCTAGGTGTGATCTGTTGTACGTGATCCCGCTGTACATGTGTTACGTATACGTCCACTGGAACTGCTTGCTCTAAATTAAGCCTCGAGCTCTAGGCCTGATTTAGCACTCAACCGCTACCGGGTATCGGCACCTAGTGTTTTAGAACGCCACGTACCACAGCCGCGTCCAACAAGTTCCTGCAACGAGGTATCACAAACTCACAGAACGTAGAAACCCTAACTCCACCATTCCTCCCGCAGCTAGGCTTTGGTCATGTTGGTATGATAAAAGACTCAAATATATGGTAATTGTTTTAAGTAATAATAGTGAAACATAATGCTTTTTTGCTCTTTGAATAGTAAATGGTTTTATGATTTACCATGAACACATGTAGCTCATGACACCTCGTTGTACATTCAATTATCATAAAATCACAAAGGTTTTGCTCTTAATAGTTTTAACGCATCTGGTTACCTTCTCCTGACTTGTGATGTTCGATTTATCCTGAGCCCTGGGGGTTGAACGTAGTAGATAAGATACGGCTCTGCAGGTCTTGGCATGTGTTTCAGCCACCCTCATTGCAGCTGTGTCAAAATTTCCAGGTGACTATTTTAGATTTGGAATTACGTGTTAGGAGGAAGGAAGTAAGAAGGAGAAAGGTAGATTTTTATCCTTCGTCACGGCTGCATCGGGACTGTCGCGCAATGAGGATCCGGATACACAGCAGAAAGATTATAATCCTACGCCAAAAGAGATACATGCCCTCTGCGTTAGGATCTTTCACTCAACTCCACAACAGCCTGACGCAACCGATTACAAATAATGTTTTCTAAGCTACTTCGGCAGATAAGTTAATTAGCATGGTAGGCTTCATTTAGGCATCCTCTAGCAAGTTTAGAAATAACTGAATGTTTCTTGGACTGAACTGGGTGGAGGTTGAGTTATAGATGCTATAACGAAAGGGCCTAACGTAAGCAGCTATTAACCTTTTTTACAAGCTATGGGGAGCCTGTTAGATATTAAAAACTACTGCCTTAACCCATCACCCAACTTTCGGATGAAGTTTCATCTGAAAGATTTTAGCCTGTCTGGCATATATTCGGTGGTTATTGCCGAAACTTACGTTCGGAATCTAGATTGGTGGGAGATATAGGTATCAAGATTCGGTAATGCTATGATTTCCGGGAAGCTTTCAGCGGGAGAATGGCTTTCCGAAAATTAGTCGAGTGATAGTGAAATACAAGGTCTGAGTCTACAAGCGAGAAAGACCTAGGTTAGAGGTAGAAAAAAAAATACTACTCGATTTAAGCACTTTAAAATTGGGGCAAAGTAATAAACTTGAGAGAGAGAGGATGCGCTATCCTGTTTTAAGCAGTGTGAGCTATATTTGTTTGCCATATGGATCAAGATAAGCTCCCGGGGGTATTACGGATGCTAGGTGACGCCTATTTCATTTAGTTTTACTCAATCGAGGCGATGGACCTTGAATTGGAATTAAGATTGATGGTGATGATGGAGATATGAAGTCTCCAAACGCAAACTAAGCTTGTCTGCAAGCCAAGCACAGCTTAGTAATCTTATCCATGCGTCGATGTTTGAGCCTAGGAAAATAAGGTTTGTTGCCGATACGGGGTCGATCCTAGTTCCGCCAAGGTTCTATTTTGGGTGTTGGAGTATGACGTCCCTGGAACCCTGAGATGCAGAGACGTCAGGAGTCGAGCTTGAGAATACATGTAGATGAAGTTCCGAGAAATTGATGATGATTGCACTCTTTGGCAGCAAACATGCATTAAAACATAGAGAGCCCTAGTGGCTTGAAATATTGATGATCACTTCATTTCAGGGCAGCAACAGCAGGAACGATATGGTCCGTTAAACTTGCCGAGAGGTGGTGATTGCCGAAGAAGATTACGACACCCCTGAGAGTGGTTCGGCTCACAAATTTCCTTCTCGGGGTAACTTTGAGTTCTCCACAGTATCGACTCGCATCGAAATGCTGCTTAAAACCTGTTCAAAATGGTTCTAAAGTCACGTTTTGGGTATTTTAATGTGACTTTGTGACCCGGAAAGGGGAAAGGGGAGGACTTGATGTTGAGAGGGAACTGAAATGGATCCTCTGTGCTCAAACGAGGAATGGGGTGTAAATAGATATGGGTGGTATCTTACTGGCACCCAGAATTATATGTTCATCATAGGAAGTTACGCAGACTTTCTGATGACTACAGTCTCGAATCTTAAATGAGGATTTATTGGGATTTGGTCAATTGCTTACGCTCTTTATATGAAATGTTTTCGATTTTTGTCTTGACTTCCGGTTTGCGGTGCTTGAATTTTCTGTTCAACTTCCTGCTTCGTGATATGGAGGAGTGGCTATATCAACCTCCGGAAGGTTCTTAGCATGTTTTCTATAGAAAACTAGTATGCCAATCGTGAGTGGAGGCTGTAGGATGTGTAAGGTAACTCGTCACAATACACAGTCTTTGGCGTTTCTATCGCTTTCAGCAAGTAGCCAGCAGAGGGAAAACAGGAAAAACATGAAGAGCATTGGTTCATTATTTCTCGCACCATATTAGGTCTCTTTAAAACTTTATGCTGTGAATTTGGCCAAATATGTCCTCATTCGTGCAGTTAGCATTGACAGTTCATGGGGGATTTTATATCGACTTTTGTAAACAGCAATTCAGCGATTGTCGTTCTGAAATTCGTCATGTGCTAGTTTTTTCAACGCGTAACGGGTGATTGGATTCCCGAAAAAGAGTTCGAGGATAGCCGATGCTAGCAAGGTTAACCTTCTCAGGCCAACAGGTAAGCTCGTTCCCATCCCCTACTGCCTATGGCTACGGTGCGTAGCAAGCTGCGCAGTATGGGCTGGGCACGAGACCAACCAACAGGTGATCATTTATAAAGGCTGAGATTTTCCATCAGTCGTCTTCCTTCTCTGCTTCATCACCATCCTTCTTTATTGTAGAGCTTCATCAAAGTACCTTTAACACTCATTTGCTTCATAACATCCTCGCTCGCTTCAACGTCGTCATTATTTGACAGATAAGATCAACAAGATGATCGCTCACATTCTTCCTCTCCTCATTGCAACTGCTGGCATCGGTGCAAATGCTCGTGCTCTCCCTGTAGCCCAGGGTGTTACTGAAATCATCAGCCCTGGCCCTGCTCCTGAGCAATGCAATCTCAGTGCTCTGGGTAACTTTGGGGTTTCCATTGCTCCCGTTGGTGGTATGTCCCTTATAGTGGAACGAAGCACTGAGTCTGTAGATGGATAGATGAGTATCTGATGAGATTTGATGGCTATAGTTGTAGCTCCTCTTAGAAAGAGACAAGATGTAACCCAGATTGCAGATGGTAGGGCTTAGTTCCACTGCTCTCCGTTGATGCTTTGAGTTGCTTGTTACTAACGTCAATATATAGGCCAAGTCCAAGCCCCAAGCAACGTCGGCTCTGGTGAGTAAATTTCTATCCTTCTAATAATTGACTATCATTAACCTATTCACAGCCTCTACAGTATCTGCTGCTGGAACTGCTTCCGGCTTAGCTAACACAGCTTCCCAACAAGAAGCTGTCCCCTCTGGAGCTGCTAGTAACGCCTCTGTGAGCGGTATCAACACCACAACTGGTACTCCTAGTGGTTCCGGTGCTGGAATTGGGCCTGGTTCCGTCACCCAAATTTCTGACGGTCAAGTCCAGGCTCCTGGCACTGACAATAACGAAGGCCCGGCTCCAGAGGCTCCTTCTGCACCCGAAATTCCTACCCCCTCTGCCCCCTCTGCCCCCTCTGCCCCTTCAATTCCCCAGCCTTCTTCTGCTCCCCAGCCTTCTTCTGCTCCCCAACCCCCGTCTGCTCCTCAACCTTCGTCTGCTCCTCAACTTTCGTCTGCTCCTCAACCTTCTTCTGCTCCTGAGGCCTCTTCAGTTCCTCAGCCTCCCTCAGCCTCTACCCCCGAAGGTCCTTCTGCACCTCAAGGGTCCTCTACTCCTGGGCCTTCCACGCCCCAAAGCCCCTCTACGCCTGGAGGTCCTTCCGGTCCGGTGACCCAGATTGGCGATGGACAGGTCCAAGCCCCTCAAGGCTCCGGTACCAACGTATCTTCTGTGGGCATCAATGAAGGTCATACGCCTGAAGGTCCTTCTCCATCTCAAGGATCCCCTACTCCTGGGCCTTCCACGCCCCAAAGTCCCTCTACACCTGGAGGTCCTCCTGGTCCGGTGGCCCAGATTGGCGATGGACAGGTCCAAGCCCCTCAAGGCTCCGGTACCAGCGTATCTTCTGTGGGCATCAATGAAGGTCATACACCTGAAGGCCCTTCTCCATCTCAAGGATCCCCTACTCCTGGGCCTTCCACGCCCCAAAGTTCCTCTACGCCTGGAGGCCCTTCTGGTTCGGTGACCCAGATTGGTGATGGCCAGATCCAAGCTCCTCAAGGCTCCAACCCCGGTGCCGCTAGCGTAGATTCTGCGGGCACTAGTAACAGTTCTTCTAACAGTATCTCTTCTTCCGAAGGTGCTACCGTGGGTGCTACCCCGGGCCAGGTAGCCAATGCTGGTTTTGCCGCTGCTGAGGCAGGTGCACAAGGAATTCCTCCGGCTCGGGTTGGCCAGGAAGCTTCCCAGTTTGCCGCCCAGGGTGAAGTCCCACAGTCTCCTTCTGCACTTGGTGCGGCTGAGGGCTCGTCAGTCAACAGCAATGAAGGTACTAGCTCGGGTACGGTGACCCAGATTGCTGATGGCCAAGTGCAAGCTCGCCAAGTGAAGCGTTCTATCCTCAAGACCCGCCAAAACGGGGTTCCCGTTGCTGTTTCTCTCGATAACGGTGTTCTCACTGACAGCCTGGGCCGTATTGGTTATATTGCCGATAACCGTCAGTTTCAATTTGATGGCCCGCCTCAGGCAGGCGCTATCTATACTGCGGGATTCTCGACTTGTGATGATGGAACCCTGGGGTTAGGAGGCAGCAATGTATTCTATGCATGCGGGAGTTCCGACTGTAATAACCCCCTCTAGTCGGTTTTGATGGTATTTAAGATGGGACTAATATAAGTGGTAGTCAACAACCTCTACGATCAACCAGTGTATGGGGATAACTGCAGCCCAGTAAACCTTTATCTTAACCAGCTCAACGAGGTTGACACTCTTGCCGAATAAGATTACTATTATTAAGAGGCTAAATGGATTGGGATTGGGTAGAAGGCTGATTTTCTGAAGAAGGGTTAAAAAAATAGATTGGTATAGGACCCTGTACGATGGACAGTAACTGTGTAAATAGCTCAGAAATAAAAATTTCTTTTCTTGCCGTACAACTTATTATCATAGTCTTTATTAGTTGTCGGTACAGTTTATGTGAAATGAGCTCCAGGTATCCCCACTTCGATGTTCTGAGCGTCATAGAGCGCTGCAAGGCTTTTGTTTCAATGTCTTTGTTTATTGGCCCAGCTTTTGGCACCTGATTCTCACGAACTAGTGCCCAATAATATCTGATGGGGTTAATGGATATTACTAAAGTTCCTCGGCGAAATGGTGAGAATAAGGGTGGGTTGGCAGGAAACGAAATTCCACGCATCAACAAAACAGGTATTGGCTCTATTAGTCAGTTTCGGCTGGCGTTAAACTACATGTACATAGATACAAAAAGGCACAAATAAAATAGAGAGTAACATCCATCATGCAGAAACCTATACTGCGTTGTACTCTCAAAGCAGTCAATTGTGAGTATGGATGGGACAATTCAGGTTATTTCGATGAAAAATTCCTGACTGCTTTCCTCCTTGGCTAAGAGAAAAAAAGAAAAATGTGAGCTTGTTCTAGATACCTTTTCCACAACCAAAACCACTGCCAAGCATCATTGGAAGTCATCTTGTAGGAAATCTGGAACCGCTGGATGCGGGTTTATAAAAATTTGAGGGCGCCTTTCGGCCCACAAACCAAGGTGTGGATAAAATATACCTCGATAAAAAAGGCAGCAATTCCTTTTGTAAACCTTCAGAAAATTTCTAGCGGCTTCAGATCTTCTACGAGATGGCTTCCATTACTGATCTATCTCTCAAATTATAAGGTAAACAAGTAACAGTGCTTGAACTGCTCTCTCTCTAATAGCCCGGTAAAGCTAACCCCCTTGCTAAGGAAACCTCTCTGTTAAGATCTTGTTAAAGTTTCAGTTAACTCTGTGTTGAACCCGTTGTTTAATTTTCCTTTGTTTGGCGTTTAGTTTCTTTGCGGATCTCCTTTTCTGGATTTCCTTTATCTACATATAACTTTCATTTGTAAAGGAGGATATAAGGGTACCCCCCTCCATAGTTCAATCTCACTGAATCGATAGGTTTACTTTGTTCTTCCTTACTCGTAATTTAATTGGAACGGTATCTACTATTACTATCTTAGTACTCCCAAAGTACCAAACTCAAATGGGCCGGCTATCACACACACCACGCACTCTCTCCAGTCCTAACCCCACTTTTTTCTTCGACAATCCTCCTGACCAGTGGGATATCCTCGCATATCTTGATCAACACGATCCAAACCTTGCCACCTACAACCACCAAGCAGTCCTTGACAGATGGGTTGAATCTCTTGAAGCCATTTCTCAAAGCGGAGCTTACCCTCCTGAACAACGTGATAAGGCTCACTCTCAAGCTCAAGTATCATAATCCCGTAAGTTTTCACCTCTTCTCCTCATTTCCATCACTCCCACCCTACCTTCCCGACCAGTTATTGGAGCGCGGATGAGCTGCTCGCTCATCTGTTACCCGTTTGGTTCTCAGTTCCCCGGAACAGTGAAGTGGGGTGGCACCTTATACTCAATCTTATTGAAGTTTCTATCTAGGGTCGCCACTCAGACCGGAACCGTGCAAGAGCATGGCTAAGACAGCAGATGTCTGCAGCTGCAGTAAAGGGAGTGGGGGACAGCGCACCAGTCACTATCTATAAAAAGTCTGTGAATCACGGGACATTTGTTAACATTGGGGCCACAAATGGCATAAATTTGGAGGCACGTTGATGGATCTATTGTGGCCTCCTTTATACAGTGTCTATTAATGTTTACGTGCCATAGGTCGTCAAACTCGATATCACAAATGGGACCCCGGTTGACGGAGGTGCGCCCCACAACACCACCCTTAATCAAAAACGTTCAAAACGGAGATCACCTGAGGTGTGGGATTCAGCAGACGGCGCTGAGGCATTGAGCGACTCCGTACTCAAGGAGGATAAAGACTACCAAGAAGAAGAGGGTGCAGCTAATCTCCCACGTTCCAAAAAGCTTAAAACTGATCATCTTGCCACCTTCACTGTCACCTTCAACTCCATCCCCCACACCAGTAAATTTCGGTTTAAATCCACTTCGCGCATCCTTGAGGATGTTATCTACGATAATGCATGCAGTCTGTCCATCCCAAATCTTGCACGCCAGTAGGTCCTCAACCTCGATGATAAGGATGTCGCGTGTTGGTTTAAAGAGACAGAGCTTAATGGGCTGCGAGCATACATACCGCCTTTGCCAGAGCTAGATCAGGCATTCATCGGGTCGATGGGGAGATTCGCGAATGTGAGTCGAGTTTTATCCCTTGCTAGTACTACGAAGGGACGCTGATGTGGGTAGGCGAATACGGCGGCGGAATTTAGGCGAGTTGCAGAAGAAGTACCATACAAGGTAGAGGGCGAGAATTATAATCGGGCGAAGCATTTTGATGCTGCGTGGGTCAACACCTGTGTGTTGTCGATGTACCTCCTCTTCTCCTTGACCCTGCTTTGGGTACTGTGATTGGACAGATGGATTGCTTACTGACTAGTTAGGCTTTCAATCCTTGAATCACCTACCAACCTCCTCCTGTACCCGGGCCTCCGTGAAGGTGGTTTGATTCGAACCTTTGGGCCATACTTATAGATCATTGTCTGCTTGGTCTTGATGGCGTTCTTGTCCAAAGGTTCTCCCTTCCTCTTTCCTATCTCCTTGGTCTTCTAACGCTCCGTAGGGAAGAAATCAATTGCCTTTCCCTTAAACGCAACGCAACTACTACTACTACTACCTACCCCCTCGCGTCTCCGCACCCGCGTTTCGACGCCATCGTTCGCACTTTTGGAGACTTCCCCCCTCTCGAATACGGCGCCATTGAGGTGGCACACTCCTTTGAAAGTATAAACAAACCTAAATGGATGCCTGACGGTACTAAGCTCGTGCGCGCGCTCCGCGAGATGCTAATTCGTTTGCAAGCGTTGGTCCAATATGATGAGGCTACCATGCGTGCACTGTAGGTTGTCGGACTGATGAATGCGGGGACGTATCTGCAAATGGTGAGAGTGGGGGCTCTGGGGGTAAATGTTAGCTGGTTACAGAAGGGGCGTGTGAGGAGTGTACCCTATGAAGTTCCGCTGCTCAGGAGTATCTTCCCGATCCTAAGAAGTATTGTGATTTTCAAGGTAGGTTCTCCTTGAGCAAGGGAGAGGAGTGAACGCCGATTGGTTGGGGATAGGAGATTTTGAAGAGCACTATGGATGTCGTGAGAGAGCACCGGGGAAGAAAGGGAGCATTCACGGAACAGGAATTCTTTGGGGAGATGATGGTGGGGGGCGAATTTTGATTGATATGGACGTAGCAGGACTAAACAATGCTGCCTTGGCAAAAGGGGAGTTAGGTGTAGCTTGTGACAGGATTGGATGTACTTAATGAATCATCAGCTTATGGCAAGAAAAATTGGGAATAGACTTCCTAACGTCATGAGTTTAAATTTTAGAAGATAACCATAGACACACGGAACTTCTGTCTGAGACATACAGTCTCTTACTATTCTCCTAGTTTTTACCAGATATAGTAACTATTTAGGCATGCTAGTGTGCTCCAGCTGCTCCAGCTAGGCTTCGCTTCAAATCAACAGTATTGTAAAATCCACCAAGAAAGTTCCTATCACCAAATTCATTAATTGTTTTCCTATTTAATTTACTTCATTTATTCACTCCATATTTTATGCTCTCCTGAAATCCCAAGCTCGGGTAAGCAGAAGCAGTATGGCAAATTGCGTGTACGCGTGTGTCTTAGGTAGAGGTTTCTGTGTGTCTCTGGTTATGCTAAGTATTAGATAGCATTCTAAGGTGTTGTATTTCCTACGCTCAATGTTAGATGATATCCAAAGTATGGCTAGTAGCCAGCATTAGAAAAGTTTTCTCCTCAACATCTACACACCAGCGAACGAAATCAGCCTAACCCCCAACACTCCAGCACTCCAGCAAGGGAACCAGGTCCTCGAGATACTGCGACAAATCCAGGAAAATTTTCAGCAAAGATAGCTGAAGGTGCGAGTAGTTGCGTGGAGCTACTTTGTAGATATACTTACCAAGTGGGCTTATAGGATTTGCCGAAAATTCAGTGTTTTCCTGTCTGTGACGTCCCTGGGATACATCTCCCGTATGGGACTGAGTAGGAATGAGGGTCTCAAGCTATCTCGGGGAGCCCAGAGTTTGGCGGTATGGATTGTGGTTGAAAAAGCCATGTCTTGGTACGCAACGACCTATGGTAGGTGGGAATTTGAGCGTGCCTGATATCTAGATGAAAAGGAGGGAGGTAAAGGGATCTGTCTACGACTTACGTGTAGGCTGGAAAAGAAAATGTATGTCTGGATGCATAAACCTAAGCACTAGTCAAAGAAGTAGAGGAAGAGAGTGACGTAGTCAGTATATCTCGTCCTGGGAAATAGGAAGTCAAATTTTAAAGGGCCACAAGAAACAATTTAGCTCGGCCGTCATGATCGGCGAGAGGCGAGAAAGAAAGAAAAAACCACGTTGTTCTAGACTAGGAACCTATAGGAGCAAGAAACTGAATGCTGTCTCACAAGTGAAGAAAAAAACTAACAAAGAATATTACCATACGAGCTGGAAACAAGAAAGCAAACTATTAGACCCGCTGCTCCCTTAAAAGAGAAAAAGAAAGAAAAAACTACTGTTAGTAGTTTTGCAGCTCATTGCACCGCCCCAAAAACAACATCATAGAGGCTCCGGAGGTCTCCTGAGGAGAAGTGGATGGTACGCTGCTGGGGGTTTATTGGTGGAGCGGCTGTGATATCTTCGATATCAAGGGACAGAGGGGCATTATTTACAGTAGTGCCGTTGATGCTTATTTCCCGCGTGAGTGTCGGTTGGGGCTGGGGGATGCTGTCAGACCAGTCCCATTTCTCGATTATCATGCTCCGCGTCGCCTCATCAACCATAATTATAACAACTATCCTGACTAAACTCGCACCTTGTGACAACCACCAACGCGCATCGTTGCGCAACAACCTAAGGGACTCTAACACCCCACATTCGACAACCACAGTAGGGAAATCTCCAGATTGAGGACGTGTGAGGGGTTTGTAGGCACTGTCAGCCTCTTTCGACCTACTACCACCCCTTATTCCCTGTATTTTTGCACTACCGATCGCTGGCAAAGACCTCCAGGTGATCCCGAATGGAGCAAGTTTTTCGTAGAACGCAGCTCCGAAGTTCCGGTGTACAAGCTCGTGAGCCGTCCCCACCATTCTAAGAATCAAAACGTTCTCGTCTGCGTCATACGTCAACCGGACTCCCTTAGGGGTTCCGCGAGTGCGGTCCGAATCGATCTTGCTGAACGTCTTGGATGTGACCCCCGTGAACGCTAGAAATTGCTGCAAGGAGTGTCCTGAACTGAATTTCTCTTGCGCAGCTAGCACTTTCTTGTAGAAATCCTCGACTGTACTGAACGCTAGGGCCTCTTGGTCAAAACCATCTAAAGCTTTAAGTGACATGGGGGTGACGATGTTGTAGATGTGGGTTTAGTTGTGGAGATCGGTCGAGTTGGGTATTGACCAGTGTAGCAAAACTTCAGATGGTTTTGGAGGAGCTGAATCTGCTGGAGGGGATGCTGTGGCTTAATCATGCAATACGCTAGCAAGAACAAACCCAAACACTCTACAGAACAACTACAAAAGTAATTTTGAAGTGCCGGGCAAGACGAAAACCAGAGGGAGTATACAATGCCATAAACCCGAATTGCCTAGAAAGTGATGGGATATTGCACCTCACCGATATATGAAATGTCACTCGATAGATAGCTAAGCGACTACGCCTGATGGATAGATACATGTAGTTCATTACATACTTATTACGTGGCTACACATACATGTATATATGTGACGTATTATCTCGACCATAATGATTGGCCTAGGCTGGGCTCAAAATTGTTTCATTAGGGGTAAGTGCTTGATTGGGGCAGCGTGTTATATGAAACTTGAAGGGACTTCCTATGACGGTTTTTCTGTATAGTAACTATTAGTAGTTAATGCTAGATCTTGGGCATAAGAGACAACCCTTTCGTGTATATAGGAGTTACCCCTTACTTTCACTTTTTCCTTCGTCCCTACAATCGTCAATACATGGAGGGAGAATCTTAATATTGCTGTTAATTTTAACTTATCATTCTCGATCTATTTACTAAGTCGTATATATGGTATCGTATTTATAGATTTCCTCAAGACAGATACAACATCGACTATTGATATCCCAAGCTTCTTCTTTTAGCGATCTGCAAAAGGTGGGAAAGAGAGTAAATAGATATCAGCGGGGTGTGTATGTTACAGTTTGTAGTGGAGGGCACCGAGGTCAGTCTTCAGATATGGCACAAACACCACCGAAAGAGCGTATTTCGTATCATGCAACTCCAATCACCGTATAAACCAACTTCTAAGCAGATAGCCTCCATAACTTAGTAACAACCACCATCTTTTGTTGTACTGCGATCCAGACTGGTTGGTTACATAGTTTCGACATCGACGAGTGAGATCCTGTGATACCGACGACGCGAAGCACTGTGTATCAAATGCTGCCTCGTAAAATTTCAACCTCACCTGCGTTCTTCTGCGGGGAGAGTCGCCTCATCTGCGCTGTGACAATTTTAACGGGTATCTTCGGTTCACGCGTTCTGCACTATTCAAATTGGGCTGCCAGCTAGATGATTTATGTCAAACAGCGGCCGGCTTTATGCAACAGCAGTACATTGAGCTTACCAGAATAAAAGCTACCGATATCCGGGTTCGTTATAGTACGTATAGCACGGAGTTAGGATTGGCAAACAGTTCATGCTCAACGGTGAATACAGATACCGAACTGGTGTTGAGGTATGAGATGCATTATTGATGCAGCTAATAACTTTCTGGCTAATTTGAGATAGATGAAATGGGGTAGAAGCCGAGGGGCTGCATAGCACCACTGTTGACGAGTTTGCCAAAGACCAGCACATCATATCTCTCGAAATCCGTGAAGGTGATATCATCACTATTTGCATCCTTAGCGTTCGACCTATCTCTGGTCACCTCGATTCTTCCTATCAATACCCACACCGGTGCAGGAGTACGTGGACTGTTGAAACGATTGATGCTTCCGTGTACGTGGGTGTATGCGTCCCTGGACTAGGCTTTTGGCTAGCCTCGGAGCTAGCTTGTAAATAATCTACTCCTCGACCTAGTTCTCTAATCTTCGTCGCCAGCAAACGTCGGTCTAAAACTACCTTGGCGTTCCCGCCTTGATAGGTTATGAGCTCTTAGTGAATCTACTGATTCAACGGTTCCATTCTTCCTCCCTTATTCCCTCATTTTGAAAAATGTCTGGTGGGGGATATCTTCAGATAATCTAAAGAGTCTTATAAGCGACTACGACTTCCGACTACGCAGCGTGGAGGAACAGCCCCCGCCTCCGCGCCGCAGGCGGATGGCAGATTGACTAGAAAAGCTGCAAGCAAGGACTACGATCAGCGAGAGGAGCGCAGCAACGGTTGTGGAGTTGAGTGAAAGATCCTAACGCAGAGGGCATGTATCCCTTTTGGCGTAGGATTATAATCTTTCTACGGTGGTCTACTCCTGCGGTATCCCGGTCCGTGTCTACATCGATGAAATCGGTAGTCCTGAGTAGATGTGGGCAGTCTTATCAAGTAGGCTAGGTACAGCCAGTACAGCAGTCGGTCGACAAGCTATCTATCGACAGTTCTGCAGTCTTCGCCTTACACCGGAGACAATTGGAGATTACCTCACCAAGCCGATGGAGCTCTGGAACTAGATAAATGGAACTCCAGAAGCAATTTCTGATGTAGTCTTCAAGACTCACGTATTTGCTTCCCTCTCTGAGAAGTTGGGATTTTTGGGGGCAATCTAGTCTACGCGACTCGATTCGAGCCGACATCAAAAGCGTAGGAATTCTGGGTTGGGCGAGCTGGGGGAGAACAACTTGGTTATCCATCGAGCAGCTGGCTCGGAGACATATCTGGACGAGGGCTTTCTTCAAGGAGCAGCTGTGGGGAATCGGCGAACGAAGCGGAATAGTAACAAGATGTCGCAAAAGTAAGCACCAAAAAGCAGATTTTAGTGCCTATCCCTGGGGATCATTGGGTACATGTACTTGGGTAGAGCCGTAAGAACCGGAAAACATGAGGTGTAGCTTTCTATGTGACGATATCTGTGCGCTATTCCGTAGCATACGAAGCCACACCCCTTGTTTTCCGGTTCTTATGGTTCTATCTAAGTAGCTGGGCTCTATTCTCCCTTCATGTTGATCATGGCTTAACAAAATCGTTAACACAATGAAGCATATATCCTACCACGGACTGACAGACGTGATCTGTAGAATCCTTAAGTTGTGAGACAATATTTTCTATCAGGTGTGGGGCTGTGTATAGATCCCAGAAAACATTCTTTACTATTTTATACTTAATAAACAGCCTCGTGAATTCGATTTTTGCATCACGGTACTTATTGCTTGGTGTCTGGATTGTGAAATACGACCTACGCATAATAGGGAATTGATAATCTCACTCCCAGTATAGTGTGGGTTAAATATAGGGTCTGCAGGATACTCCAATCGAACGGTACAATATCGTTTCATTCAACTCCACGCATTGATATATACAAACAAAAACAAAAACCGCCATCAACCAAGAAAAAAACAGTTACAAGTCCCAATATACAAACCCTAATACGTCGCCCTCCTCCACAACCACCCCTCAAAATCCGCATGATCCGACCTGGCCCTATCCTCCAACTTGGACTCCCACTTCGACGACACCCCCGCCAACCTATGAGTCTCCGGCTTCTCAACCAACATCTGTCTCTCCTTCAACCCCGACGCATCATCCCCCTCACACACCATCATCTCCTCGATATGTTTCCTCGCAAACACGCTCGCCCTCGCCAGATCCCCATTCGACACACAGATCTGAAACGCATCATAGTAGCACCTAGCGATCCTCATATCCTGAATCCCCTCATCCTCCAAATGCTCCAACATAGTCCTACACGCCCCGAGCGCCTTCGGCGCATTAACCGCCAGTAGATCCCCCGAGCCTATCATAGCGTCCAACTGCTCGATCTCCGCGCGACGCGTGTCGCTCTCGAGGGAGTCTTCTTCGGGTAGATCGCAGATCATACAGTGACACTCGAACCCAAACATCTTCATGAGTTCGTCTTGACGGCTCGCGCGGGACTGATGCGAGGAGTGTGCGGATTGGTAACAGATGGTTATTTCCTCACCGGGGTCGATATCGCGTACGGCGTGGATGTTCTCGGTACGGGTGTGTGGGTTCCATGAGTGGTTTGCGTTCGGGGAGCAGGAGTGGTTGAGTCGTGCGCAGGTCAGGAAGAGGCCTAGTTCTGGGGAGTCTGGACCGAAGGGGAGCGAGTTTGTGCGCACGATGCCGTAGAATGGACTGGCTTGTCGGATGAAGGCGTTGTGGAGTGAGAGGAACCCGCGTTGGTCGTCTTTTGGGAGGGTGCGGAGTTGGGTGGTTACGTAGGAGACTATGTCGGTTAGGCTTGTTGCGGCGAAGTTGGAGATGCTGAAGAGAGGCTTTTCGGAAATTATGCGCGTTCCTCGTGGGATGTAGGTTTTGGATACGATGCCTTTGCCGCTGTGCGGGATTAGCATTATGTCGTATAGTGGGTTCGACATTGTGGGGTTTGGTGGGGGGGAGGGAGGTGGAATTGGGGGGGAGGACTTGGGATATTTAAGAGCTAGGGGGAGCTGTTTTGGCGATGTGGGCCTTTTACATCTGTTGGCAGCGATCCATTGGAGGAGTGATATTTTTGGTTAGGTGGGTTCACATGGGGGCGGGTGCATAAATGCGGTGGCATCCGCTCTGCTATCATTGGGAGGATGTTTTGTTTTTCTGGAGATGTGAATTCTCCTGTTGGAGGAGTGGGTTTGGATATGCGGGGTGCGGAGTTGACTGATGGGGTAATAGTAATAGTAATAGTAACAGGAACGGTAATACCCCGGATTCTACTCTTCAAGCAATCCAGTAACGCACCTGCAAACAGCCGGCAGACACGACATCACGAAGAACTCTGGAACCAACACACCCGCACAGGCCTCAGGGTTAGGGTTTTGTCTAGATCGGGATCACTATTTATAGTAGCTATTGTATTGGTCGTGAGCTGGACCTGTCACTGTGGGTTCTCGGTGTAGATCCGATGGGTGGGGATCGCCAAGGGTATTGTCGGCTTTAGCGGCGGGATGGGATTTGCTGGGGGTGAGTGCCGGAGTGGATCTAGAGTAGAGGGATCTGAGATTGTGGAATTCGTGGAGGTTTAGCTTTGGGGGTTTGAATCGAGGGGTGGAAGTTATGGGGTAGATGATGGGTTTGAATAGTGATGGAAAAGAAGTCACTGAGATTCGGAAATGATTACTAGTAAAGATGAAACATTACACCCCGAGTCCTTTGGGTACATGTAATAAAATACCACCTGTAGAGTCCCTTAATCACAACCTATGACTCGATATCCTCTTTCAGGCGTCTGGTACCACTCGAATACGTCCTCTCCTCATTGGTCCTGCGGTAGAAAGTTCTAAAAGAACCATCGGGTGTTTTTGTAACTTAAAAGGAGTGCTCCCCCGCCCGTCTCTGGGGATTGATTCCCAATGATATCGAGACAGACTTCTTCGGTTGATGCTTATCACTAGATTCTGCTTCCAGGACTGAGCGATATCACGTGGTTGGGATAAGTGGTGGACCTCTGGGCTGGCTGGATTGGGTTACTGATGGAGTCGCAGGTCTTTTACGTGGGTGGAAGTGAATGCTGATCTAGTCACCTACACTCAAGTACTCCATGCCGAGGCATTGTTTCTTTCGGGTAGTCTATTGACATGACTATTTCTAGCTATGGATATCAAATATATGCTTGACCTCAGTTATCCATTAAGACACCCATCTAGCTACCCAGAACTACGCCCGTCTTCACTATAACCACCTCTTCGACTTCCTAAACCTCACCCCCACAGCTTCACACGCCCCTCGACCTCTCCTCCGCCTCCCCGCCCTCCCTACTACAACTTCCTCCAACTCCCTAAAACCCCCCTCCCCCCTCGTCTCCAAAACCCCCACGACCTGCCTCGCCGTCATAAGCAGTAGGAGCGAACACCTCTCCATTCACCATATGCGCTACTATCGTCTCGATCCTCGGGAACAGAAACGCAGGTAGTAGCACAGCGGGTTGCATCCCGCCCTCTGTATCGTGCCGTGATTGGGAGAACTCTTTAGGTGAGAGGATACCGGATGGTGGGGAAGGAGTCGAGGATCTCATTATCGTACGGTGGGCAGGTGTGGAGGGTGTGGAGGAGGAGGATTAGTTAGGTTTGTTGGGATTCTATAGGGAGGTGGAGAGGGATTGAAGATAGCTTTTTGTGAAGAGGTGGAGGGGGTCGTCGGGGTCGTCGTACCATTCGTGGGAGAGGTGTAGACGTGGGTGGATAGGTAGGGATTGGAGAGGAGGGTGCGGAGGAAGAGTTGAAGAGTTATCCCGAAGCCGGGGGTGTACTTAGTGAGATGGTTCTATATGGGAATTGTGAGGTGATGGTGTAGAGGCGGTGGGAGACGAAGGAGGTGGATCTGAGGTTGCAGCTGGGGAGGTAAGAGATGGTTTCGACGAGAAGCTTATCGGGAAGGTCTTGGATTCCAACAATGGCTGGAGGTGTGGGGTTTAAGATTGGAGGAAGATGAGTAAAAGGAGATGGGTTTATATCTGTACTTAAGTGAGGCTGCCAAGACCAGACAACTTTGTGTGGATCCTGGCAGCTATTCTGTGGAACTAGGCTGTCATCCTGTCGAGGGAATAGGATTACTTGTAAGGGTGTTGGGAGTTGGAGCAAGATATGGGATGTTGGACAGGCTTCCTAACGCTTGATGTGGTTATTCTCATTATCGATTGGATTTGGTGAATTTGGCAATTATTCAAGCTACCCAGGAGCTGCTCTGGGCAAACAAGGCATAGGTGGAGCGCTTATTGCTGGCCAAGCGCTATACCAAGCCGACTACAGAACACCGTTCTCGCCAACATATCTTGCTACGAGTGATATCTCGTGAATGCTACTTACGGGAGTATTAGCTTTTAATAAGATTATTAACCTGGGCACCAAGACCCTCCCCCAACCAACAGCACACCTCAAAACCACGGTCTTAGGCTACGTCTATTCACCAGAAAAACAGATAGATTGAACAATCACCGGGCCATCGGCAGAATCACAACGTGCAACACAAGTTCAATCGAGATTATCCTTGGATTTACTTCACTAAACTACATCAACGTCACTGCAAAGCCCGTGAAACCAAAAAACAGGTCCTCGTCCGCAAGCCTTCCTCTCATGCTCTATCAAGAAACTAGAGAGTCGCAAATAAGCTCAAAAATAGACACTCCGAGCGTACCAAAATCTCCAAATCCCACCTATTATATCGCAGCAATTCTAGCAGTAGCCCACGTATACTTATAATTGCGCTGATACCAATTCACACTACCCACACTATCAGTACCAATCCACTAATTCCCAAGGAATTCAACTTACAAGCTCCTCCTCCCTGCAAGTCTTGGATGCGTCGCCCAGCTCCCACCTAGGATGATATTATGTTTCCCATCGAAGAAATCCGCTACCACGCTGTTAGAACCGCGCTACCGACATCATTCACACGACTCACCAGTATATTCTGGGTACAACGGTCCTTCTTTGAACCCTTCATGGCGCTCCAACACACTGCTGGTCCATTCCCATGCACCTCCGGTTGCGCAACGGCCAAGAGGGGTACGATTCCCGCTGGTCCGAACTGACGTCGGGTGCCAGTACTTAAAACCGGTGTTGTGGTCGCGGAGGTCCATGAACAGTGATTCGGCGGATGGAGGAGACTCGCGGACGCCGTTGTTGATTAAGTGACTAGCGGACACACTATAAATATAATGATACGGGGGAAAGGGTCTTGTAAGAAAATTGCCAACTCACCCATTCACAGCATCAATCCGCTTTGTAAGCGTCTTTTCTGCTACCTCAGTCGTTTCTACAAAGTTATACAGAGCCCTGACTTCATCTGCCGTTGGGATCCTGCCACCCATCCACGCAGCACAACCCGCTAACTCATCGTACGACGCAATCACTGGCCAGTCAGCAGCGAGTGTTACGGGAACAGGTCCGAATACTGTCCTAACAGATTTAGAAGAAAGGAAATGCTCGAAAGAGTCTTTCATGCCATTCTTGACTCCGTTTGTAGTCTGAACCGTGGGAGTCCATGATACGGGAATCGACGTGGGGGATGTGGCGTAAAGGTATTGTGCGTACTCTTCATTGGTGATAGGATATGCTCTAACTTTAAATGCTGGTACCTCGATCCCTTCCCGACGCGGCTTCTCGTTATCCCAACCAAAGTAGCGCTCTGGTACACCATTGCCATTGTGAACTCCATTGTGAACTCCATTACCATTGACTTTCACCTCGCCCTCAAAGTCCTCGGGGTCATCAATCCCGATATCAATTACCTGCTTTGGAATTTCAACCCATGCCTTCTCCGCCTCCTCATTACCTTTCCGCCGTCTCTCCCACGCCCTCCTAGATACAAAGTCCGGAACCGTCACCCCAGGCGGTGGGAGTGTATCTTCGCTTTGCACCAACATGTACAGCAGTGTTTCTAGATGCATCGCCTCATGCTCAAACCCCACCCATAATGCCCGCTGCAACCTTACCGAAGAATTCTTAATGCTTCCAGAATCATCATACAGCGCTAGAGTTCTCTCCCTAACTCTACGAGTGAAATCTAGTATTTCCTCCAGCTTCGGCCAGCAATCTGGCACAATGCTGTGTTTATGGCACTGAGTCGGATCGTCCACATCAGGGTCGATCCCGCGCTGGAAGATGTCCTGATACTTCTGCCCTGGGGAAGTCATATCACTGCCTGTCGCGCGGGTGATATGCATATCCAAGAAAGTTGGGATATGACCGAGATAGAAGATGCACGGATTTCGAAGATCAATTGGCTTCGCGAGAAGTCTCTCCTTCGGGATCATGCCGAGGGTGACAAGATCCCAAGCAGCCCAAAGTTCTTTCCACTCAGCGACAGTCGGGGCTGGCTCCGGAGCATACTTCAAAGGTGGGCCTAACGGGAAGAAGAAGCTGGGTTTATAGAGCATGTGGAGATCTGGGTTTCATAATGTCAGCGGTCAGATAGATGTTAGGGTTAGGGTTATTTCCACAATTGTGCACATACAATAATCGCCAGCGGCATTGGACCATTGTGCGCCCTCCATTAGTCCGGACTGGGACCAGAGCAGCCGTGATTCGACTTCGTCGAACTTGTAGCTGTACTCGACGTTGACTCTTTCGCCCTTCTTCACTGTGATGCCTTGGAATTCTCCCCCGAAGGTGATGTCTCTCAATGCTTCGTAGTAGGCCTGGTGCCTACCTTCCTCAGTGTTCCACTCTCCGATGTAGCCCCACTCTCCGGGGACAAAGTATTCCTTTCCTAATATTTTATTCGCATTCCAAAGCCCGTTTAGAATAAACTCCCTTGTTAGGCCCTTGGGATCGTTATACGCCAAGTGAACCTTCTTCCCAACTTTACAGCCGTCGAGACCAACCAGCATACAATCCTGTTTCCCAGCACGTAGTGCATCTTCTGTCCACTGGCGCAGGAATTCCGCAATTTCATTCAAATTGAAGTTCCCCGCAGAGGACCCAAGCCACAGGATGCAACGACTCTTGTCTTTTGCAGTCGCGGAGGAGCGAAGCCAGGCTCGACCATCGTCGTAGGTGCCATGAAGACCAACGCAACGAACGTTTTTGAAGGTTCCCGGAGGAACAGTGAGGAGTGTTCGCACGAGCTCGGAGCGGTCGAGATCAAGGGCGTAATAAGTGATTTTCTTTCCGAGACGGTCGAGTGCATGGAGGAGGATATTCACCTTCCGGAGGTTCCTAGGGAGGGTTAACCGGGAGTCTCCGTGGGAATGATCACTCCATTCCTAAGCATGAAAGGGATGATCTCACCCACTCCCCAATTCCAATAAGATCCCACCATCTTCGATCCGCTCGGCCATGTTCTCCGCATACTGCTCTAGAATTGAGATTTCGGTGTTGGTCAGGTAGTACTCGTCACTATATGTGATTTCCTCAAATATTTTCAATCCACGCTCGTCATACAGCAGCAACGTCGGGAGTGTTTTTTGGCCCATTCCATTCTGTAGACCAGCTAGAATGTCGTCTTTTAGAGAATTGGTGAGTTCAGACTTGTTGACGCGGATGTCTATGATTTCCACATTCCGTTCACCGTTGGTAAGGTCTTTTTCGGATCCGAGAGAGCCCATAGTCGCGAGTTTAGATAAAGAAATGTTATAAACGATGGATCTGGATCTATGTTCGAACTCAGAGAACCTCTAGTCTCACTATATAACCTTAGAATCGCCTATCTCACGCCGGAGGTAATTCGCTCGGCTTATAAACCGTTGGACGGAGCAACCGTAGAGAGAGTGACGTAGTGATGTGCGGGTAGCCAAATGCGGTTGGTTTGATTCGTTCCATGTTCAACATCAAGCCCGTTTACGGTCGAGCTGCATCCCCCCCACCACGACGTCCAATTTATGGGCAAATATGCCGCTAAACGGAAACATATCCTTTCAAACCTGTCTCCCGTGCGTACGCATGATAGTGAATTGCCACAAGAGCACATATACATCCTGGAAATATAGAAAGTACTAGTAACTACTCACGATCCTGGCAAATGTTGACTAATAAGTTCCGTTCCTTGGAATTTGTAATTGGAAAAACCGCTTACGAGTACACTTCCAGCAAAGGACTTAAGAGTCTTAAGCCGACGGAGTATTCAAATAATAATCAAAGTGCCACAATTAGATATGTGCTACAGGGAAGATCTCGCGGTTCACCGCAGCTTGGGCCCTTCATATACTACCGGCTTTTATGAATAAGCTTAAGTCGTAGGAGTATGCACGTATTTGTACCAGGATTGATGACACTTGAATGTCGTAACTGGCCGTTGAAGCGAGACGGATGTCTTTCCCTGTGAATGAGATGTTTGAGCCCGTGAGTCGAACGACTTACCAGGGATATGGCAGGGGCAGATGGACTCATCTACCCACATATGTGATCTGTCGGTTGGATCGAACTGTAGAGTAATAAACAAGGGTGACTCGTGATTTGGAATCCATAACAGGTTCAGTATTTCCTCGGAGCGAGTTGATGGAGGAAGAATAACCCTTCATGTCAACTGTCTTGGTCAGCAGAATTAAGGTATTTGGCATAAGAGGTGTCGTTGTTAGTCAATAGGAACCCAGGATATGCTCGGCAGGGAAATCTTGTGCGATGGGCGAGGGCTGTATCTGATTCGTTGATCGTAAGGAGTGAACCGTAGGCATTTGTAGCCGGCCGATCCGTGCCGGCGGCTATTTATAGTAGCGCCACTAATATCGAGTGATCTGCAATGATTGTTTTATTTAAGCTAGCTGGAGAATCTCATTGAATAGAGAGTCTCCCGGATAGTTGTAGCCGCTCTTCGGTGGTTACTGAGGTAGTCGATACATTTTTCAACGCATGGTTTCTCGAGTTGCCACCTGCATCGTAGTGCAGTTGCAGTAAGTTTGTTTTGTGGTCTGTGTGCTGGGAATGAATAAGCATGCGATTATTTGTTATTGTGAGATAAACCAATAACGTCAGCCGCCCCACAATTGTTTGCAGGTCTTACTCACTGATGAAAATCTCGGAAACCTCTTATCAATAGCAGGTTCATAACGTGGTGCGTGCTATAGACGGCGGGGCCTGGGCCCGTGTCTCTTGCATGAATACCGAAGAAGCGTATACAACGTATTCAATGGCTGCCATAGAGTGAGCTGTGAATGGTCTGCAGGTTTGATGCAGGACGAGATAGATAAGAGGTGGGCAGGGTCCTGTAGGCCTGGGGTGATGTGAAGTGGTTGATCGTAGCTGGTCGACAATGGGAGAGGTGAGCTTCCAGCATTTATTCTGTGGAGGTTATAACACATCACGTGTAACATAATTAAACTTTTGATATCACTTGCATATATTGGAGTATCACCATGTATTTTTGCTCTGAATCTAGGTCAAAGAAACAAACTAGTAGGTAGAACACTGAGGAGAGCTGAGATTGTGATAAATTTTGCATAGAAGATATTAATTGAGCTTGTTGGGACTATATCGTGGAACCGTATGCATAAGTGTGATCTTCGGACTGGGGCCGGGAACTGCGGGATACATCTCTCTGTTTTGGACGTTTCTGCGGCCTGGCTCCCCAAATTCCTGCTCTGCTCTGATCCGGGGACATCTCGGCACAGGTTTGTTAAAATATGTGGTCCTTAATGTCCTCTTTGCCTTTGGCTATTTGGTAGGGGCATAGGAGCCCCTCAACTGAGCTCTTTAGGCTTAAGCAGCTTGATAACACTGGCTACAAGATATTCCCCATGTATCGCGCTTCATTCGTGGGACGCGCTTTACTTAAGCTGATCAGACGTAAATGGTATTTCTAATGGTGTATCTCAGCACCCAAACGTTCAATAGATAGGTCGATCTTAAGGCACAGCATCTTGTACAATAGCTTTCACCTCGGCTATGGTTCTTTTACGATCAGTTCTAAACTTTAGAAACGAATAGATGGGATTTGGTTCATATTTCTCAACAGCGTTCCATCCCCGAACATTATCCCCTGATTTTTCCCTGTTAAACAATTGGCCAGACATGCATATAGATATGCAGTACTGTTACACAAGACACGATCGTCAAGCCAAGCCCCGCAGTTACAATCCATCGCTGTGAGGAAACCTCGGGCTGCCAGCTGCCATCCACTTCAGATCACTTTATACATTCCCGACCGCTCGGCCTAGTCTCCGGGGTCTCCGGGGTCTCGACGTTCACCTTGATGATATGGCTTCGAGCGTCGGTGTCATCGTCGCCATCACTGCTGTCATTGAGCTCGCAGGAGATGCTATTCGGTTAAGCTCTAGGCAGAAAAAGTTCTCAGAAAATATCCAAGGTATTTTGGATGAGCTGGAATTGCTCACCCAGGTCCTTAAGAGTGTGGAAAACTGCGAAACTGCAGAACCTGGATCGTTACCGAGTATTGAGCACACTATCCGGGCATGTCAGAGTGATATAGAGAAGTTGCGCCAAAAATTGCGTAATAGCGAGTCGTCGCGGTCATTTGTGGTTAGGTTGAAATGGAGTGAGAGGGTTTCTTCGAGATATGTTTTGGTATTGAAAAGGCATAGGGAGAATTTTACCCATGTTTTGAGTGGTGTTCAGTTGTAAGTTGAGACTGAGGTGTTTCGTTAGGTGGGGAAATTATATTACTGGCACTGTAAATCAGTCACACGATATATACAATCTCTAGCCCCTAGGGTATCTTGCGATCCCGCTAACATGGAGCTGGATCGTCGGCAGATCACGATCAAGGATTATGGAGGCACGTGTGGGAGCCTTGAATTTAGAGAGAGAAAGAGATGATAAAACTTGGGTTGGTAAGGGATGCTCGAATTTCTTTTGGATGGTTCTGATAGCGAATGTTGTTGCTGATGAGTGGTCACGTGTCTGATTTGACTCGGTCGAAGTGACTCAACAAACAAGATTGCTGGATTGGTTGTATCCGGAAGCCTTTGACAAAACGCACGTCAAGATTCACCGCAGAAGGCAAAGGAATACTTGTCAATGGATTCTGAAATCCCCGGAGTTTGTGGAATGGAAAGACTCAAATTACAGATTACTTTGGGGTTATGGAATTCGTACGTACTAACACAAGGGGGCGGTTTTTGCTAGATATCGAGCCTAACAGTGAACGTAATTATAGCTGGTGCTGGTAAAACGTTTGTTAGGTAGGATCCAACTGGCCTCCGAGTGAGACTATTAGAGGAAGCAATCAGAGTCCTGACTTTGGCCTAGTTCTATGGTGATCGACTATCTGTTGAGCGGTACGGCGGAGAACTATGGAGTTGCTTATATTTACTTCGATCACGACCAGAAAGGATCTATCGACATCTTTTCCAGCCTAGTTAAACAACTGGTGTGCCAAGTACCACAAATTCCAGAGGTTATCGAAAAGCTGTATGAAACCCTAAAAGGTCAGCAAAAACGGCCTAGCCTCGAAGACTTGTGTGCCGTTCTCGTAGTATTGACAAAGTCATTCGTCCGAACATTCGTCATTTGCGACGCCTTGGACGAATGTCACCAGGAGGCTCGGCAGAAAGAATATTTGCCATTGTTCCACCAGATACGCAAGGCCGGTGTAAACTTATTCATAACAAGCCGGGAATACTCAGAAGATATCCATAATTTTTTGTCCGATTCAGCACTGAAGATCAGGATTTCGGCAAAGGATGAAGACATCGCTCTCTACATCGTACAAAAAATTGATGAGAACTCTAGGGCGAGGCGTCTTGTTGACCGTGCACAATGTGAAGATAGAGTTATCTCCTGCCTAACTAACTGTGCTAAGGGGATGTAAGTGTTCTACGCATTGAGATTTCCTTCAATATATTGACTGGGTTTAGGTTCCTGTTTGTTCATCTCTACCTCGAGCACATTTGTCAACAGGCCACCAGTAAACAAATCTTGACTGAACTTGATAAGATTGAAAGTTCTTCTGGCCAGGAGAAGCCTTTAGACCCTATTTATGATCAAGCTATGACACTTCTTCGGTTAAAATCTCGAAGTTGCGTGGATTTGGCTTCTAGGATTTTCTCATGGCTTTGCAAGGTTCAACGCACGCTTACAGTCGACGAACTTCGAACAGTAATTGCTATAGAGCCTGAGAGGTACGAGCTTGAGGAGATGGATTTACCCGATAGAATCGCCCTACTTGACATGTGCGTTGGATTGGTGACGATCGACGAATCTGATGACACAATTCGTCTTGTGCACCCTACGCTGGAAGAGTATTTGTCTAGAAACTCGATAATTCTGAAGGACACGGACTTTCAGCTAACCATGACATGTGCTACCTTTCTTTCGTTTGATATATTTGCTGAGGGTGCATGCGACTCTGATTATTCACTACGCACCCGGCGTGGACTTTACCCCTTCCTCGACTATGCAGCAAATAATCTACCCTTTCACCTTGAAGGATGTGATGAGGAGTCAACCACACAGCTTATTCTCAAATTTTTGGAGAATCCAGGGAGCGTCGATTCTTATTTACAGGCGGTTCATGCTACCCCAAGACACTACATCCAGGATTCCGGAGTATTTAACGATGAAGATGGTTATAGTGCGTATCCTAGGGGTCAGAATTCATTGCATATAGCAGCCGCCCTAGGGCACTGCTCCGTTGCTCGGCTTTTAGTAGAAGATACATGTATGGATATTGATGCTGTGGATAACAACGGACGAACTGCAATTCATCTTGCATCTTTTGAAGGGCATGAATCGGTAGCTCGCTTGCTACTTCAGAAAGGCGCCAGCCCATTCATCGCAGATAAGAACGGAGTCACAGCCCTAGACTGGGCAAAAAGCAAAGGGCAGGAGTCTCTTGTTCGATCCATGTTACAGAAACGGGCCGAGTCTCCAGGTCCAGATGCTTTTGAGAGCCAAAAATCGGTAGTCCAGCTTCCTCTTAAGGACAATGATGTCTCCGCTACGGATAATAATGGGAATATAAAAGCCATTCACGCAAACCTGAGTTCAAAGGCTGGTAGATATAGGCTAGAAACCACAATACTCGAGGATATTGTAATCCACACAATATACAAAACAGACCTTGCGGCTAGGCAGCGGAAGGTCCCCATTGAAGAGAGGTGGGCATTGAAAAAAGAGATAGGTGTTGGGGGGTTTGGGGTTGTCTTGCTTGAAGAGGAGAAAAGAGGCAAGTTAAGAGCAGTGAAAAAATTGTCCCTAGCAAGGCGAAACGTCGATTATTCGCAAGAATTGAATATTTTGGCCAAATTGACAGATGTACGTGGGTCTATTTTCCTTTTTGGGTATGAACCTAATGGGACGAAAGCATCAACATCTGTTCGTAGAATTTTTCGGATGGTACGAGGATAGTCAGTTCCTGTACATTGCAATGGAGTACGTGGAGTACGGCGACTTGAGTCAATATATCAAAGACGGAAGCGCACGGTTAAAAGCTAGAGAGATTGCCAATCAACTTCACCAAGGGCTTATGGTACTGCATGAAAGACAGATATGTCATCGCGATTTGAAGCCGCAGGTTGGCATCCATACATCCTCGCAATCTTAATGCCCTGGAAAGCTAAGTTCATAGCACAGAACGTTCTCGTTGCTTGCGTGAAGCCGATATGGGTCAAAATTGCTGATTTCGGGGTCTCGAAACGCGAGAAAAATACTAATCTACACACGCAACTTGGAACAGGAGGCTATCTAGCCCCAGAGATTTTGGGACTATTGCCTAAACGGTTTGGAATAGGCAGATCATACACCAATGCTGTGGATTTTTGGGCTTTGGGCTGTCTCGTCCATGAAATTTTGACTTCTAAGCTACCTTTCGCTGAAGAACCATTCCCAATCGGTTATTCAGAAATGTCTTTGTTCGAGGAATTGGGTGAGGGGTCTGTAGCGCCGCAGGTAGATATGGGGCTTCTGTTAGACTATTGCCAGGGTACCATTGAGTTTCCGATTGGACCTTTGCAGGGTTCCCAAGTAAGTGGAGAAGGGATCCAGTTCGTGAAGAGACTGCTGGACCCCAACCCCAGCTCTCGAATGCCTCCAGCAGAAGGCCTGGAAGGCCCCTGGCTATTAGAAGAGGAAAACTAAAGTACGTCGATGACTGGGATTCCTGAACGTGCCCGCTACCACAGCTAGCACACCAACCTTGTTTTTGGGTTGTCCTTGGTATTTGCTCGTAACTCGATACCTTGCCGACTTCGGAGCCCACTGGGGTTTCTCGGAAGGTACTACCACTCAAGCAAGATAGATAACAAAAATATGATAGGGGAGTGGGATTTGGAAGTAGGGAAATGGGAGTAGGGAAATGGGGGGCATAGTGATGGTGGGTTTATTGTTTGTTTGTTTGTTTTATTGGGCATATTTAGTGGTGATAAGGTATTGTGTTTTTGGGAAGCATAAAGACTATGTGGTTTGTTTGTTTTCGTTGGGTTTTTAATCGGTCAAATATTTTTGTAGGTGAAATATCTTGCCAGCATATATCGGCGGAGGAATTCCGTAAATGTCTCTAGTACTTGCAAGAGGTGAATTTAAGATTACCCCGAATGCACTATTCTCCCCCTGACAGACGCGTTTACCTTGCGTGCTATCGGAATTTTTGGCCCCTATTCATCGAAAGAGGCATGAGCATATGAAGCCAGAAGATAGCAAATCGATTAACCTACGAAGATACCTGACTATAGGAGCTGGTTGGAGGTTAGAGGGAGAACCTACATGAGAGCTACATCTTCAATGGATGGCCTATTTTTCGAGTTTATCCCCAAAACACTGGTTTCTTCTATAGTAAGCTTAAGAATAGAGTCCGTTGTCGGTATACATTGACATTATTGTGATTAGTTAGCCTTGCTATGCGATCAATGTCAACATGAATTTTCATAGCTGCAATCTTTACCACATAAAAATCTACATGCATCAACGATTCCACTGGGCGCTACGGACATCGCTAATTCTACTGTGCGATACTGTAGTCTTGAACTTGCCCAGATGGTTGATCGGAAATTTTTCCCTATGTTACCTAATTTTAACCGTATTCTATGGTGGTTCTAGCCCTAGCTTAAGCTTACACCCAGAAATAAAGAGGCAATCCTTAAACAAAAACACGGAGCTATAAATTTCACCCGAAATCGTGTAGTTCCTCAACCTGAGAATCAAGTATGGTCTGAAAACAACCCAAACATAGATCCTCCTCTCGTAAGTTTTTTCACCCATAAACGCTAACCGGCTGAGCGGTAAAGTTAGCAACAGAAGTTATTCAATCCCCGAAAGGATTGATGCTTACCAGCAAGAAACATATCCAAATCCCCATGAATCACGTTATTTTCGCTTCTTTGGGTGTTGCTGACTCTAGTAAAGCAACTACGCCACTATGTCCCCGAGACACCGCCTTATCAAGAGCTGTTTCTCCCTGGGCATCTTTAACAGATATGTCGGCACCCTTATCGAGCAACAATTGCGTCACCGCTTCGTGCCCCGCCCCTGCCGCGTGGTGCAGTGCAGTGTGTCCCCTTTTGTTCTGGTTGGAGATATCAGCACCCTTTTCGAGGAGCAGCTGCAACGCCGCAAGATTACCCCACTTCGCTGCCCTGTTCAGTGCTGACTTTCCTGCGTTATCAAGAAGGTTTATATCGGCACCGTTTTCAAGCAATAACTGGACCATTTTCTCATCGCTTCCCCGGGCAGCTGTATGCAACGCGCTTTCCCCATCATCGTCCCGAGCGTCAATATCAACGCCATTCTCGAGTAGCAGGTGCACAGCTGCAGTGCGGCTCTTGTACACAGCTAGGTGTAATGGCCCTTCATTTGACGTATTTCGAACAAAGCAACTGGCACCTCTCTCGATTAACAGCCGTATCACCGCCTCGTGCCCGCCAGTTGCTGCGAGCATCAGTGGTGTTGCTCCACTGCTCTCGACAGCAGATATATCCGCCCCCTTATCAAGTAGTATGGGGATTGATTCGAGACGGCCATGGTATGCTGCGTAGTGCAGAGGCTGAAAACCAGCTGTATCTGCAATAGAAAAATCCGCACCTCCCTCGAGAAGAAGATGAACTGTACGAGCGTGGCCAGCTAATGATGCGTTGCGTAACGGTGTGCATTTGCACTTGTCGATAGCGGATATCTCGGCGCCTCTTTTAATCAGTAATTCGACTAGCCGTTCATCACCGAGCCAGGCAGCTTGATGGAGCACAGTCTGTCCTTCGTTGTCTACCACGAAAATATCTGTACCGCGCTCAAGTAGTAGAAGGGAAACATCAGGGTGCCCTGCTCTTGCAGAGATGTGTAGCAGTGTCTCTCCATCGTTGTCCACACCCAGAAAGTCTGCACCTTTATCAAGTAAAAGTTTAACCACCTCGATGTGGCCAGCAGACACTGCATTGCCTAATGCCGAAACTCCATTTTTATCTCGAACGGATATATCGGCGCCTCTTTCGATTAGCAATTGGACTGATTGCTCATCACCTTTCCAAGCAGCTTCGTGCAGTGCAGTTTCTCCAGCATCATCCATAACAGTGAAATCTGCACCATGCTCAAGCAGTAGGCGGAACACCTCTCTGTGGCCCTCAACTGCGGCAATATGTAGTGCTGTTTCCCCATCCATGTCGGGAGTCGAACTATCCGCATTATTTTCAAGCAGTAGACGAACAACCTCGAGGTTTCCGGCCATCGCTGCCTGAAATAATGCTGTTGAGCCATTAGTTGCTTGAATGGGCAATTCGGCTCCCTGCTTTAGTAGGAGACGTGCCACAGACTCGTGTCCTCCCCATGCAGCAAGGTGCAATGCCGTTTCTCGAACTAGGTTTAGGGTTGAACAATCGAATCCATTTTCGATCAACAGCTCAACTATCTCATCATGTCCCCCAGCCGCTGCAAGATGAAGGAGCGTATTCCCAAAGCTATCTGGGATTGAGATATCAACTCCTTGCGCCATCAATAGTTCGAGCGCAGCACGATGCCCTAGTGCCGATGCCACGTGTGTAGCGGAGTGCTGCTTTGGATAGCAGTCAAAAGGTTCTGCCTCCACCTCCACCTGTGCATCCTCTCCCGCCTCCTCTTCTTCTTCTTCCTCCTCCTCCTCCTCCTCTTCACTATATTCATTGTTGTCCTCTTCAATATCCTCTACCTCCTCTTCGTAGTACAAGACTTGAAGGTAGGACGTGATATTACCAGGATTTTCAAGAAATTTCATGACCATATCGGTCGTTTGGTCTTCATCGCAAGTTTTAAGGTGATCCGACAACTGATGAACAGCATATACAAGGAATGGTTGTGACTCAAGCCGCTCCTTGAGAGCGGCATCAGACGTGCAGGCGCCTTCGGCGAAGACCTCGAATGCCAGGAACGTAGTACAAGCCATCGCAAGCTTGAAGTCTGAGTCTTTAGGTATTACTGAATTATTCAAAAGATATTCCTGAACTGTATAATGAGCCAGCTTCATAGTGTTACTAGTTTCATCGATGATTACTAGTCCGGCACAAACGTCAAGAATTGTTGTCTTATCCGGTAAGTCGAGTTCGTCGAGTTCGTACCGATCGCACTCGATCGCAATCGCCACACGGATCTCTTCGACTGTGAGCGTCCTGCTGGCCTTTACCAACCAGGTGAGCACGAGCAATCCCATTTCTATACAGTCTTCGCTTTGGCTTCGGAGTGTTTCCATAGCTCGATCGTAAGTGGGATCCAAAGGCCTGTCTGTTGTAGAAGAGCTCTTGATTTTATCGAGGGCAATCAAGACCTTCTTTGCAGTAGGTTGTTGGCAGATATATTCGATATTAAAACGAGCAAGCAAGAACCTAGGCCCTCTGTCAGCCAAGCTCTAAAACCAGCGCCCACCTAATACTCACATCCCTTGCGAGGTATCAACTAGCTCGGAGACAATTCTGCTTTCACATTTCGCCTGTCGAACAAGACGTCTAGCTCGGGCGTCCTCATCAATCCTCTGCTGGATGAAGGCCCCGATATCCTCCCCTTTTGGCGAGAGCTCGATCTTTGCCGCATCGCGGAAGGATTCCTGGATATCTTCGGGGTATTGACGACTAGTCACAAACAGGCTAGCGCCACTTTTCTTCATACGATGGAATAGCGGAAGAAGTTCCCTCCGCTGACCCCTTGCATCGCATTCGTCTAAAGCATCGAAAACCAAAAATACTTGATCGAATGATTTGAGTGTCGCAGTCAACGCGGTATATAGTCCTTCGAAATTAAGTCTCCCCCCTTTGCTCTCTAGTCTATCGTAGAGAGCCTCGATTTCCGTGGGGAGGGTGGGGATTTGAGCCGCAAGCTGTCTAACCACACTAGCAAGGATATTCATAGGAGTCTGTTGCTCCCTTTCTTTGTACTCGAAGTACATGTAGGCTACACCGTATTTTTTCGTAGTTGCCTCCTTTAAGAAGTGATCGATCACGACTGAGCTGTATGATAAGCCATTTGTTAGTTGGTAAAATTCGCGATATATTTGAGGCTGAGAAGAAGGGCGTGAGAAAAGATAAATATCAGAAGGGGTGGATAGGATCGATCAGATCCTAGATGATCCCCTGGCTAGTGGAGATACAAATGAGGCAAGATCTGATGATATAGAGAGAGGATAAGTGAAGGCATATTCGGACTGGTATATGAAAGTCATCACTGGACAAGGGAATTCGTCGCGGGCCAAACCTCTCGCCATCAGTTACATTAGCTCGCCTAATTTATGTTTGACGGCCAACCCTGAACGAGAGGCAAGCTTCCCCAATTCTCTGAAGAATTTTGGATTTGGAGAAAATATTCGAGCAAAGAAACCTCCTATACAGAAGAGGAACTGCATACCTTAAAAACGTTTTTCCCGCTCCAGCTATTATAAATTCGGTTATTATCAACCCATCAGAGATCCCTTTGTTGATCAGACTTACGAATTCCAAACCCCCAAAGTAGCGAAAACTTCGTATTTTTCTTAACCAAATCCCGAAGTTCTGGCGTTATCAATAGCCATTTACCAGTATTTTCGTATCTTAGTTTGCTGGTTTCGAGATGCTTGTCTTCAGTTCTTCTCTCAAAATCTTTCGGGCTTAACCAACCCAGCACCCTGTCCCGTTTTTCCGCTAACACTAGGATCAGTAACGGAATTCAATAAGGATAGCATAAAACACAAAGCATATTATTACTTAAGTAAATAGTGTCATATTTCAGTCTCCAGGCTCTCTGATCTGTTGATTCTACCCAAATATCTTGAACAAGAACCGTTGTGGTTTGGACGTAAGCTTCAATCTCTTTCGAGAGTGTTCTAGTCTCGGATTAGCGTAATTCGTTCAAAGAGAATATTACATTCCAATCTAACTCACATATGATCGACAGAAAGAGCTAGAGTGAAGAGAGTTTTATGTCTCTCAAACTGCGCGACATAAGCCTGGGTCTCGGCTTCTTTTAGTGGCCACTTAAGACTGTCCAGTAGCCCCTTGAACCCATCCCTAGGCGCTAATTTAGCCCGGAGCATCTCAAGCTCGCAAACACAACCTCGGATGGGACCATCAGGGCCATTAAGCTTCAAAAGAGCAAGCGATTTTGGCTTAGTCTCAATATAGTCCTTCAAAGCACCGAGAACTTTACTGAGCGACCCAAGTTCATCTATAAGCGATGAGATATCTTGTGATGCCCGCTTTACCCCGCCAATATAGCCATGGGTTAAGATAGCTACCTGGCCAGCAATCTGTATAATACCGACGAGACTGGAAACGAGTCCGATGATTTCAGCCATAATTATTTGTAGGGGGTTTCCACGCTCCCCTGCACCCCGGGGTTTGTAGAATAAATGACAAAATCGGGTATACGAGAAATGGTGGACGTCGATATAGGCGATTATAGTGCGAGGTTCTAGCTAAGGAGGTAGCGGAGCTTGATGAACGATGCCTCCTAGTTTTGTTCCGAGATATAGACTGGTAGGGCTGAAGTTGGGCGGGGAAACAAAACAGACATGCGGGGGTTTAGTCCATCCGAGCATCCATGTTAGATATTGTTTCCCACTACTACTAATTGAGCATACCCACTTCTTATTGGCTTGCTGCAAAGATTGCTCTGCATTAATGTACTCGGTCAGGGTAGTGGAGATGGAACACCGGAATTTTCCGTTCTGCGAGGCCACCATACAAAAAGTGTGAGACCTGTTCCATCTCCATATGCCTGGTCCTAGCAACATAAATTTTCGTTTCTCGTCTTGGCTGGAGATTCTCAGCCCTTGGATTTCAACCAGGATAATTCTCCCGTGCCGCAGCCAAGAGACTGCGTTCTTCTCTCGTAAACGAATCCCCATGCGAGCGACGAAGTAGATCGAGCCAAGACCTAAATATCACGGCAGGTATGAGTCAAGCAGAAATCTAACCCAAATGATTGGACGAGAAACCGACGATACCAAGCAACGTGAGTCTATTGAACACACCTCCTAACCTACCGTTGTATTTCGCGGTTAAGCCTCGAGGCGTAATGCAGAGTGGAGAGAGAAAAGCCTGCGGGAAAGGTCTTAGATTCCGATTTTTAGCCAATGGAGGGAGTCAATTTACTGTAGGGTTAGGGACCGTCACTTATGGTATGAGTGCAACCTGTTTGCATTAGTCAAAAGCGTAGCAGAGACACCCGAGACAACTTTCCTGCAGGCTTTTCTCACTCCACTCTGCATTACGCCTCGAGGCTTAACTGCGAAATACGACGGTACTCATGCTGCCAGAATTAATGTCGGTCGCGGGCTGACTAATGGACGGAGGATTCGGTTTTGATTGGTCAGTACCGTCACGTGACTGACATTAATTCTGGCAACATGAGTAGGTAGTTTTGGTCTTGTAGTTCCCCTAATTTATTGGGCATTCGGCGAAATGAGGGTGGCTTATCAATCTCGAGTTCTGTGAACTTCCGAGATGAACTGCGAGTATTTCGCTCCGCGCTGAAAAGTCCACAGATGATCACCCATGAATCGAGATCCTTCGCCACACGCAATGGCACCCCATACCGTATTACTATTCAAATAGTCACACACGACGTCCAAAATTCTCTTCTCTAGAAAAGTAGCAAGCGAAGGCCATCTTACCTAAGAAGATAACCCCAACATCGTGTGTGACTAACGAACCATATCTGATCCGACTTCCTTTTTGGAAGATCAGCTATCCAGAAAAGATTTCCCGGTTATCGGATTTTGAGATAAATTTGCGGAAACCAGGTGATAGGAAAATTTCAGAAGGCCAGTAAGATATGTTTGGAAAAATTGAAGTTTTTGCAATGTACAGGAGTCGGGGTCATGATGAGATAAAACCCACATGTAGTTACAGGTAGCTTTTGGCTATGAGAATACTGAGATAGAACGTTCCTAAATATACCTCCTCCATTTACAGATATACACTAAGGGCTTAGGGTCGTCTGACACATCTCTCAGATCACCCGGCCAATAGAACACTAAAGCTCCACCCCACCCCCAATGCTTCCAGAGACACCTCCTTCTGAATCTACACTTCTCACCACCATCGGTACAAGAATCTGCCTCAAAAAAAGGCTCAAAAACATCCCCTTTCGTGTCCGGCCAGTCTCATGTAAGCCTGCACGCGCCATATCACTCTCTACTGTCTTACTGTTTGGTCTGACAGACTTCAGCCAAAATCTTAGGTTCCCCACCTTTACACCCTTCCGGATGGCCGAACTTGTCATCCCTAAAAGAGACGTGCCTCCACGGCACGCACCACTGTCGGAACGCTGCAACAGACAATCGAAAAAATGAACACGGCTGCGAGCTTAGTGTCTTCCGAAAGTGACCTCTCATCCCGAGATATAATTCCCCGTCTCAAGGAAATTCTCAGTACCTTAGCTGGAGGTCTCAATAGCAACAAACACCGACACAAAACGACCGCCCTTGCGAGCCTTAAGGCGATTGTGAACTATGTGAAGAGTAGGGAGGAGAAATCGAGACGGTGGAAGTGAAGCTTAGAGGAACGGCAGAGGACTGATGATTGCTGCTCTGGGGGTCGCGATATGGTGGCTACCTTGTAGGAGTGATCGGGACAATCAAAAGTACCAGGAATTTCGCAAAAGATAACGGAAGAAAGGATCTTTCAGCCGGAAATTCGGCTCAGATGCTTGTGGAAGAGAAAGTTTTGCTTGAGTGGGAGAAAGAAGGGGCGGAGGGAAAAGAGACGGAAACGTCTCTAACAAATTGTTTCGTTAGCATCGCTAATAAGATGGAAATGCCCAAAACATGGCTAATCTGGTGGTTGGATGCCTATAAAAAAGAAACCGAGACTACTACGGCTACCCCATGGAACTCAGGAAAATTTCGCTGGGGAGGATATCAGCTGAGACAAATGAGATCCAGGGGAGTGTTTGCCTGCGAGTTTAGCTTCTCACGAAGGCCGCATAATTGCAGCAATGGAAACATACCAAGAGAGATGGTTAAGCTCACTATCGAAAGATGGGGAGTGTTTTCGTTGACCAAGGCCGCAAAAATGCGGTAGCAGCATTCCTAGCGAGGCAAACCTTTCCGGAGGCGAAAAGAGCGGCAGCAGCCAGTGTCAGAAGCTGCATACTAATATTCCTTGGTTTAAACGTTATTCAATCAGCAGTGTATACAAGGTCAGATTCGCAATTTTCTGTGCCACGGGTAGCTAGGGAAATAGAAAGGGATGAGAACGAGGATGGTGATGCAGATAGGGATGAGGATGAGGGCGAGGACGAGGGATTGGACAACAGAGTGAACAAAGGCGAGACGGAAATGAAAACAAGAGAAAGAAGAGGATGGTAAAGGAAATGGAAGTAGCCCTAAAGATTAGGGAAGAAGGGCTAAGGCCTTCAAAGGAGAGCTCTCTGAAGTCGAAGATACCATTAGCGGATGCGGTGTTATCCCCCGGATTGCAGGCCTTAGCCAAACCAATGCGTAAAAGAAACATTAGAAGAGAAAAATTCTGAGGCTATATCAGATTTCCTTACTAGGGAACAACGGCGGATGGTGAGTGGGTTCGGGGCTTAGTTTGACAGCATACTGTTTCCCCTCTTCCAAGCTTCCATTTTCCCCTGCTTCTTGTTCTTATTGGCGCATATAGTGGTATCTGTTTTTCTCCCCCTTCCTACCTTTCGATGTTGATACATCTGGACTTGGTTTTCTTAATCTTTCATCTTGCTTTTATTCTTAAAGACTGCAACTTTTGTATAGGAAGCCAGTGCCCTTCCTACCAAATACCTCATAAAATAATAGAGAAATCTAGACTTCTACAGGCCTTGACTACAAAGCAAGCTACGAAATCAAAAGAGAGTAACGTAGCAAAAAAATGTCCGCAGTAATAAGATGTCGTTGGAAGTAACCAATAAGAGTCGGTCTTGGCAAAGCCTCCTAACTGGTTAATCCGAATGGTTCTGGTCTAAAGTACTCCAGCATATACTCGAGCCAGAGCCATGGGGATGCGAGCATCTTTCAGTGAATCAAGTTACGATATGAATAAATTTAGGTATGTTCAAGTTTGGGGAGAATACCTACTCATATCACTGTTCCTTATGAACCCTAGCTGCACAGTCATTCGATAACACTTAAACTACTAGATTTAAATAAAACTTCTCACTCCCTAATTCGAAAAATAGAGCTAGCTACCTCCCACCCCCCAAACTACATGTACCTACAGGCTTAGCCTAGTAATACACTATCTCCCACAAAATCCCTTACAAATACTCAAAAGCCTCCGAAAACAGCCCTTCCACAACCGACTCCTCCCACCCTCTACCTAGCTCCACTCCCAATTCTTTCTTCACTTTTTCCGTCGCAAAAGGGGGAAAGACTTCATCACGCTTCTCCGGATCCGTATCTGGAAGTCTCCCAGCCAACTGAGGGTATCGCTCCAACAGCGCAGGAATAAGACGATGGAACGAGAACGTCCCGCTAGAGACTAGATAACGATGGGGAACATCGGGAGTTCGGGGAAGCGGGGCAGTGATAGCAGCAACGTGTGCTTCAGCTGAGTCAACCGCATTTCTGTTTGTGAATTAGTTTCTGCAATGAGAGTAATAGGAAGAGGGAAGCCTCACATGAATTGAGGACATATATTCTCTGGAACTTCCTTCATGTCGATTAGTCTCAGGAGCATAGGCCCTGCTGAACCTCCTAAGTTCGATAGGCCCTTGACTTCGTGATGACTTTTCCCGAGCACCACTATTCCAAGTGATCAGTAACAAAGCAACTAGTGAGAGGGTTACTAAACTTACTGGGCGGGCAGAGAATAACAACATCAAAAGCCGGCTTATATTCCTCCGTCAACTTCCACAGCTTCTTCTCCCCCAAAGTTTTCGAAGCCCTATAAATCTGACTCGGGTCCCACGGCCCTTGCACATCCTTCGCCGTAATCGGATTCCAATCATCTTCAGTATACTCCTTCCTACTCAAATCCACAGTCCCATAAACCGCCGTGCTCGAGCTCGTGAACACGAACCGCTTAACACTATCGACCTGCAGCGCCGCCTCAAATAACGCAGTGATCATGCCAGCCACGGGTTCCAGGACCTCCTTCACAGCATCTTTAGCCGGGCCCCCAAAGCCCGGCGCAATGGATGCTGTGTGGATAATAGCTTCGACACCCTTGAGATGGGGTACAAATGCTGTTGCGTCTGTTTGGTCTGCAACTTCGACGAATCGTAGTGCGCTGGGATAGGCTTTGTATTTTTCCACGAAGAAATCGGCTTTAGATGCTGAGGCAGGACGGATAGGTACAATAACGCGGTGGTTTTTCGTGATGAGTTCGTGGAGGATGTGGGCACCCACGAAACCTGTTGCGCCAGTGAGGAGGACAAGAGATTGTGTCATTTTGAGAAGATTTAGTGGTATTTAGGGGGGGCTGTGGCTGATTTCGTTGTGCTTTTGTAGGAGGAAGTATCGATACTTGTTGGGTTTAAAGGTGGTAGTCTACGAAAAGAAGACCTCGTATGGGACATAAAAGATATTTATATTAAAGATCTCCAGCTCTTCAATAGGGATGCAAACCTTAACCAGCCCCGGAACCATTCCGAGTATAGCATGTCAGCAGTTTCATAGCCACATCTCCTATTGGCATTTGTCATCGTCGCATTAACCACAAGGAACTCCGGGGCAGAAGTTTCTGGAGCTCCCCTAAAAGTCGCTATAACTGGTACTCTGGGGACTATTGATAACCAAGCTTTTAAGAACCGGGGTTCCGTTGCTTGGACACGGACTTCCGCTGTGCACGCGCCACAGGAACCCCCAAGAGTCACAAAATCAACTAACCAGGTTTCATCACGCTAGGATACTAAACGCCTCCAACCTGGTTGAAGTATTCGGCATCAATCGTGTTTATTCATTCAATACATGCAGAAATTTGTAGCAGAAATTTCCAAAGCACCTAAACTCCAAATAGTGACTTCAACGCCATAAAAATACTCGGTCTAGCCGAAACCCATACCCTGAGCGTAGGCTCATAGTCCATACTCAACTTCGCCCATCTTTGTTTCCATCATCTGGTCTACAGTCGCCAATCTCTTAACTCTCCGAAAATATATCATCCCCCGAAATTCCCTCCAATCAATAGGTGAAAAGCGAGGAAGCCATCGACACAAGCCTATTCGTAAGTGAAGCGAACGCCAATACTACCTCAAAAAACGTCAGCAGTAAACCAAAGATGAAAAGAAAAATAAAGCATCACCAGGAGAACCTACAGTAAGAGTAAGATATCAATCAATAGACGCCAAACGAAACGCCTCCGACGATTTATCGATATGTTTAATTGGCACAAAGGGGCCACCGCAGCGTTCAACCAGCCCTCCCGGAACCTCGCTATACGTAAACTTGCCATCCGATACATGAAGCTCATATACGTGACCATCAATGCCAACATATTTAAGTTTCGTAACGTTGTCATCGCTCGGGAACGGAGGGTCGTTGGCAGCCGTAATAAAAGCAGCGAAAAAATCACCCGTTGTGTTTTCGGGATATTTATTCTCGTTATTCACCCCTATTATAAATTTGATACTTAAGAGCTGCTTAGCATCCACTGCATCTTTGGCGTTCCCCGAGCCCGAGGATCCATTTGAGTTGGCTGGTTGCCTTGGCGGCTTCCCCCTCGGAATCGTGCCTTGGAGTTTAAAGTGTGTGAGATCGACGAACGAGACCGGGAAGCAATCTTCAATGTGACGCTATGATCATACATTATCGCCAAGTCAGTCATCTACCCACAGCCACCGAAATTCTAGCTGTTCTCACCCAATCGTCTGTATCAAAGTCTGCCCTAAGACTCAATTCGCGGATTTTGCTACAATTTGAAGCCAGGTTCCATATATCGTCTTTGCACATAGTTTCCAGTGCAGAAGTTCCCCGAATGCCATCCCATTCCAGTCGTAGATCCTTCAAGGTATCTTTGCTTAGACAAATCAATGGCACCAACTGATCGTAATCAAATCCCGCGTGGGTTATCTGTATGTATAACAGTTCGAGATTCTTTGACTCCTCTAGTAACGGCTGGAAAGTCTTCCATGAATGACACTGGAGCCGCAGTTTCCGTAGACGTAAGGTTCCTGGTCGGCCCAGTGTAAGGACTTCGTCAGTGCGAAAGTGATGTAATGTCAGAGAATCCAGATTCTTGAAACATAACCCAGCAGCCCTGAAGAAGGATGGTCCGAAGTCATGTTCATCGAAGAGTCCATGGATCATTGTAAACTCCTCTAGATTTTTCCCAGGGGCAGGTCCATCTCCATTTCGTGGATTTTCCTTCGAGAATAGGATATCGAAAACATCTACACTGTCCTCCTGTTCCCGATCTTCCCAGAAATACTCGGCGAACTTGAAGTAGAGCTTTTTGAGAGCTGTGGAGGTATCGAGGATGTGTCTGATTGCTAATACTTGGCTGTCGTCGCATATATTGTCCATTGTGAAGGATGTAAGATGACGAAACCCGGAGAAGTTTAACTCGGTGACGAGAGACATATTCCAATTATCGCTGTCCAGCTGGAATTCAGTAAGACACGGTAGGTTCTTGAGTGCGTCAAGCACATCGTTACTAGGAGTCTGGCCGCCGCCCCAACTTAGGGTGCGTTAGCAAAAGCGCTAATGGTACTGGATTCTGGTAAATCGTTAGTCTGAGTGGGAACGCACATGACACTCCGTAGCTTAGGCATTTTCTCGACCGCAAGTTCAACTAAATATAATATCAAACCCGTATTAGAGACTACTTCAAAGACAGAACTCTCGGCGAATAATTGAGCCTAGGAGACCTATACCTAAGCTGTTCGTGAGCACCTCGATTGGACGCACCGAATATGAATCGTCATAACGTTCTTCCCAGAGAAAGCCAAGGTCGATGGTTTCAACATGTTTCCCATGCCGCTTGGTGATATCCCTCAATGCATTAGTGAATTCAGAAGGGTTCGATTCCTCTAGCGACAGCTTGACATCCTTCCACAGAAGGGGGAAAGCATAGTGATATGAGAGCCTTGATACAAGGCAGAAGTTCCGAAGCGTGACCCCAGAGGAGTGCTCGAGGATAACTAGGTAGATGTCTAACGGAATGTTGACCGGCTGTAGATCGCGACGTCGAGCACTTAACTTTCGGGCTTGGGCTTCTGTCTCGTTAGGCTCTTGTCTAGGAACCATCTGGGGCTGGATCCTGGCCCTTGATCCAAGGTCCGACATATCAAGAAAGCCACTAGGGCCTGTTTCGGGATCGGACATGTGTGGTTGTGGACTTCCGCAAACTGTGGTTGTTGGAATAATACCGGTAGGAGTAGTAGGCCGAGCGATAGATAATAAAGCTCTCCGAGGGGATTAGCGTACTTGACAATGGAGGGTAGAGGGAAATACTCCGGTCGATGAGACGAAACAGGGGGGGGGATCTCAGCCTTGTTGGATGCGCAACAGCCTGCTATTGGTTACTGAACCGAGAGACCACCACGTTGTCTCCCACTTCGCACACGAATTAATCGCTGTGACACCTTCGTGGCCTTTCAGGTAACACCAAGGCCTATCTAAATTTATGCGCAGCCATAGATCCTCAGCTAAAACGCTTGTCTAGACGACCACTGGAAATGATCGTATCACCGGGAATATTCCCGTGGTTTATTCCACCAGTAAACCCCGCCTAGCACGGCGGTAAGTATCTACTTTTCCAGACAATACAACAATAAATAGTCCCACGAAGCCCGTAGCCTTTTAGCAAACGATCCAGTCATAACTAGACCCCTGCATACAAAATAGAGAACTGCCTGGTGTCTTGGCTTTCTTGGCAGATATGCTCACTGCGTTATTCACCCACCCCCTCCCCCCTTGCCCGAAAAAATACCACCCTTAAATCGCTTTCTTTTACCTACATCCTCATAATCACACACGAGTGTATTCAAGGCTTGCTCTTCCATTCACCGCGGCTTCTCAGGATAGCTGCTATTAATTGGTAAATGCAGTAACAAAGTATAGCTAGAAATCCAGTGTCTCCAGTATATTGGCAAAGGCCGGATATCACACCCAACCATCAGTACCTAATGTGTTCGGTCATAGAACGATGAGAATGAGCCATCCCGTCCGCTCTGGCATATCCAAGCATCGTATCGCCTGGTTAGTACTGCAGTGGGTGACCATGTGGGAATCCCAGGTACTGAACTCAATTAACTTTTTATTACATTTTATAGCCCCTGCAGCATTTATACTCCCTAGGGGAAGAGCATCAAGCATACCCGGATATGCAGGTGGTATGGTGGTCAAGTATACTTCCTCGGATCCCGAAACTCATAGGGGGTTGAGAGAGGATGGTCGTTTATACGATAGACGTAATGAATCTTAGCGAGGCCACTCCACTGTGCATCACATAGAACCTCGACTATCATGATTAATACTTAAATTTCTGCCCTTTCCCCTACTAAAGCTATCGCTAAAAATCGTGCACTGATCACAGCTCGCCAACAGCACCTCCCTGCTCTCCGCATAAATGCGCTCTTTTGCCTCCGTGATATACCACTGCGTAACATTTACCATATGCGAGAGTTGACCGGCCAAGTGTGCTGCAAAGCCAACGAGCGTAGATTAGTGGAAGAGACAATGTACTTCATCTGCCAGTCGTCCTGGACGATCAACAAGATCCCTGACCCGCATAATACGGATGCTATACGTTACGCGTTTATAGCGAGTCTGGTTGAGTATCCCGTCGAGGTTGCTGATAAGCGTGTCAAACTCGGCCTTCGACGGGATCGCATGCACCCTGGCGCAGAAGAGAGGAGAAAGACACGAGAGTACCCCGCGCCGTTTCTAGAGAGTGTACAAAAGTAGGTAGGTACGGTTCCGGGAATAGTGAAGCTACTGTGCTGTTCCCGGAGGGGGTAACAAGCGTTAATGAGCGCTACTGTGAGCCGGGGTTATTGAAGAGGAATATAAAACGTGATAGTTTTTGTATGCACTTCATCTAATTATGTTTACATCTACGGTGTGACTGTAGTCTTTATACTAGTTCTCTCTAGGGGTATCAATGTGATATCATATCACAACACAATACCTGAGGGACTTTCTAGATATCTCTCCGCGTAAAGCACGAGTTGAGTGTTATTTCATGAATCGTCACGTAGTTTTCGGGGGTGGCGGGCTTGCCCAGTTTATTTTTCCATAATTTGTATTTTAGTGTATAATTACTGCATCACCGGTCGCGACATGTGAGCTACGAACCTCAGCGTCATATATGGCATGGGAAACGGTTTCTATACGCTAAAGGTGTTTATGGCTAGTACGCTGGCATTGTCAACGTTTTCTCGAAACGAGGAAATTTAAAAAGGCCGAGTGACACACCATGACGATATTCAGAATAGCTGAGAAATCGCTGGACAGGGTTTAGTACAGACTTCATCGAGTTTCAGAAAAATTTGGTATAGTATAGAGGTTAGTATACTCGCCTGTCATGTACTCCGTGACCGTGAGTGGCCGGGGTTTGATTCCCTGCCAGAGAACACGATTTATCTTTACTTTTTGGGTGACAACTAGAAATTCTTGGTTTTCCTTCATTGTGAGGTGACCACAGTAGACTCTCGATATAAACGTATTCGTGCTATAGGCGTATGGTTTGGCGATCCCGACTCCACTTGCATATATAAACTCCACCTCGATATAAGCATATATTTTTTGGTCTCGAGCGTATGCTTATATCGAGAGCCTAGTTTATCCAGAAGTTTCGTGTAGCAACAGGTCTCTCCACTAGAGCATCTCCCCATACCTCAACCTTGTTTCTATAGGCTTAGGGACTGTTGTGTAAAATATCCTTTGATTTATTGTGAACTTGAGTAGTGGGAGTTACGGATTGGCCATTTTCACTGTGATTCGCCCTGATCACGAAAATTTTTGGGTAGTCGTTCCACACTAATTGGTTTAGCAAAAGCTTGTTAATAGGACACCACGTAAAAAGGGCGCCTTTGTAACAAAAGGTTCATGAGACAAAACAAATAGCTAAACACTCATCGGAAATCTAGCTTCGATCTCATCGAATTGGTTATGCAAGGCAAAATCCTTTGAAGAATCAAAACCACATCTGTGGGTAGTATCAAATGAAGCTCAAAATCATTACTACTCTACAGGATAGCTCAATCCAGAACCTGACTCAGAAATCCCACGAATTTGGCTCGAGAACCTCGTGCACTTGCTTTAGGTGAGGGTTCCGGCGAAGAGGGTGTGTATGTATATAGGATATTTACGAAGAAGAGCGTTGGCAGGTTATCGATTACCATCATCGCCTTCTGTCTTATGCCTAAATATATCTATCTCTTAAAGCTTAATCTCTGCATAAATTATACACTTATAAAGGATCTATCATCACTAGTGATACAACTCCAAATTCCAACCGGGTTGCAACACTTCCCGGTCAGTTATTCGTTACCTTGGGCAATGTTACTGCAGCTCAACGCATTATTTTCGGAGCAATTGACAAACCTCTCAGAGACTTGTGTCAAGCAATTGTGGCAGATATCCCAGAATCTACCAGAGAGTTTTGGCAAACTTTGAAAAATAATGAATGTTTCGCTCTTTGTGCATGTCTAATCAATTTATTCCCTGACCCTCACTATGATAATAGTGATATAAAGGATGGATGGGCATTGTTGTCTCCTTTTGGTGACTACCAAGGTGGTGACTTTGTATTACTGAACTCAAATGGCAATTTGTTTTTCTTCAGGGTCTATTGCAGCTATTAGAGGCAGTCGATTGGAACATTTTACATTAGGTTGGATCGGATACAGGTATTCTTTGGCGCCAACTATGCACGACGCCTTAAGAAAGGAATACATGATACGTAACCCAAAACCAACGTAACTAACCCTACAAAATACATTCTAGTTTAGGGGCTTTCGCCTAGCCTAGCACCATATGCTCGTTTACAATCATTCCATTATTTCTATAGATCTATGACATCAACAAAAAGGGATGCGTGCCTGGGTGCGATAGGCAAACGCCCAGGTGAGCTTTCGAAACTCAGCGCGCCTGCCTGCGTCCAGCTGCGTCCATACGTCTAGTACGCCTATACGTTCACTCTATTGCTCGCCCCAGCACGTTCGTACGCCTAGTGCGCTCATATGATCGCTCTCTTGCGCGCCCCAGTACGTCTATACGCCTAGTACGTCCATATGATCGCTCTATTGCTCGCCTCAGCATGTATATACGCCTGGTACGCCCATACGCTTGCCCTATTGCTCGCCCCCAGCACGCCCATGCGCCCAATCGCTCTACTGTGCACCCATGCGCCCATATACTGCCTCCTGACCGCAAACCCAGCTAAGTCGAAACCCTAACCTTCGGTTACCCGACCCTCCTTCCGCCAGCAATTCCCTTATCAACCACACACCCCACCTCTTCGTCTCCCACCTCTCCACCTCCCGCTTGCCCCACCTCTCCAATCCCCACCTCTCGCCCGTCAATCGACCGTGGTAACATGCTGTGCTATAGAGTTGATTCAGCAGCCGATTCAGCAGTCTATTCCGCAGTGGATTCGGAGGCAGGCAAGCAGTCAATTCAGCAGTCAATTCGGAGGCTCAGAAACAGCCGATTCGGAGTCTAGGTTGTACGTCCAGTATATCGGGCTCGGATTTTCCAGGCCTGCGCCTGAGCGTGGACGAGGTAGGACCTACGTCCAGTGCGCCCATACTAGACAACACGCCTAACGCAGTGCCTAAAAGAAACCCGAGCCCAGTGTGCCCAGTGTGCCTATGGCCCTAGGCGCGACTGGACGCAGACCCGGCTTTTTGCCGATGCAGTTGTCGACGTCCTTAATGAGTTAGGTTTAACCTATCACGTGGAGATCTTGAAGCTCGACGACGTGAGCAGCAGACACTCAGAAACCCAGTAAAAACAATGTTATCACACCCATCAATGGCGTATCACGGGAGAAAAAAACCGGGCAAAAAAAATAGGAGGAGGAAGAGACTCGCCAGAGAAAGGGTGGCCGAACAACAGCAACAGGAAGGGACGGTCGTTGAGACCGGGAGGGAGGTAGTGGGGAAGGGGGCTGGAGAGGGATATGGGGCTGGAGGGGTGGGGTGGCGAGGAGGGCGGGCTGGGAGAGGAGGGAGAGGCAGCGGGGAGTGATGCCGACGATATGTTGGGGGTTGGGGGCAGAGCTGGGGGCAGAGCTAGAGGCGGAAGGGGGGGAAGAGCAGAAGGGAGGGGAGGAAGGGGAGGAAGAGGAGAATGCGGAGGGCGAGGAGGAGGACCCATCAAGGAGACCCCACAGTGGGGGAACTATCAACTGGTGCCTGAGACCGTTAAGCAGGGTCAATTATAACCCTCAGTGCTACAAGATTGTTGACCGTTGATGTTTCCTTTGTCAATTTTATCCCCAATCCCCCCACAGCCTATGGAAGTCCTGATGTCTCCGTGTTACTTCCCTAGTTTACCTTTCTTAGTGAAGACAGATATATTTTTCTCCCTTTTCATTGACCACCCTACCCTCGGCCTGGCTCTCACATCCACAGGGACATACCTTGGCGAGGTGGATAAGCCATGGTCTGTGGAGGTTATAAGTATCGTTAGTTTTTTTGGGCCCTTTTGCATCGCCATGTCGATACTTCCCTTGCTTCATCAGAACATCGATAGGTGTTTTACATGCTAGCAGCAATTTTTGATTTTGGGGATAAAGCAGCGGTTGGACACTTCCAAGCCCGAGATTGCAGGCGCCTATTCCCAGTCAAAACCATCGTTTACCGGTTTAATATATTCAGTCCAGCTATGTCAGGCTGAGAAACGTACTGAAGCTAATTTCATATTCAACTCCATCAATGCCCCCTTGCGAGGAGGGGGAGATTATGTATATGAGCTTTGGGGCTGACTGAAAAGAAAAGGGAGGATTATTACTCAACGGGAAAAATGAGATTGATGGGTATTCTACTAGCCGGTGAGTAACTGGAGCTAACTCCAAGATGTTGGACCTACTCATGACTATGGAAGGTATGGGCGACGAAGGCACAATCACCACGATTGGAGTGGAGCGAGAGGGGGGTGAGAGTAGAAAGTGGTGGGTGAGGTAGGGTTTCAAGGGGAATAAGGCAACTAAATAACTGATAGACCATAGACTCTGCCGAAATATCCTCTATCTGGGAGGCGTTGCAACAAGCCCTTTGCGACAGACGCCCAAAAAATTACCAAACTGTCTTTTTGCTGGCGGTATGTTTTGAAACCGATGACACTGGCAGCTGTAGATTGCGAATCTGTCCTTAGGCCGTTTACACGAAACGTCGAGATGGATCAAGCAAGCATTGTCGGTGATCATCCTGGCTTCATCAAGAACCCCGTGGCATTTCCTACAAAAGCAAATCTCCAAGTGTATGGATGTGATATGCGATTCTTATGATGAAAATGGTATTCTGATGAAATCATTGATTGGTTTTCACTATGCCGGGCATGGACAGGAATCAGCCGTGAACCGCTCGCTTGAGCTTTGCTCGAAGGAACAAATATTGAAATTCAACAGGATTAAGGAGTTATTGTATGGGCGAGCTGATCCATCTCTTGAAGCCGCTTTAGAATACAGTACAATCACTCTATAAGGGTTAGAGTTATAAGGATACTCGCCCTGTAAGGGCATGCATTCCAACTCCGACAGGGGTTATTTTTGGTGCAGTGGGCCTTTCATATAAAAATAATTGCTCCATAGGGGTACGGGATCACTGCAATTTCGTATCCTTATGGGGCGGTGGTGCTGTATACAGATTTAGTATCCATATTAGATTGTTGCTATTCTGCCTCCTCCGCAACAAACTAGTTGAAGTACTTGCTGCGGGGACCGATGGGACAAATACCCCGTACAGCAAATAATAAAGGTGGTTTAGCGTTCAATCAGAGTACCAGAGGCGGGTTGAATAGACATTGATCCAGACTCTATTGTGGGTCTCCAGGGCCTATTGATGCAACGACGTGTCACCCCGGTGCATAATTTCCTTCTTGGAGAGGCAAGTATCAAGACCCCAGAATCCACCAAGCCCTCATAGTAGGCCAGCTTCAGCGCTGGAATCGCCGTCTGACTCATCTATATCACTGTCGGTCAATGTCATATTGAAAATCTACCTAGGCGTCGACCTAGGATCGACTAAAGTCGAAGAGACCTGCAGGCTGCTACAAAGCTTTCCAAATGAAGGTAAGATCACAATCGAAAACACTTTCCCGAGCACTTCGACAATAATGATCGTTACAACCTCAGTTCTTTGCGTCATGTCCGCCCTTTAAACGAGACTCGATTAATGGTCGATCACGAATGAAATAACAAGGAGAGATGAATGAACGGTTATCGTTCCTAAGATTATCCGCTTGACCCCGCCAGAAGCATGTTGAGATGCTATTTTTAAAAACCTAAAACTCTTCATCGACGAGCTCAGGGTTCTCGAGCAATATCCAACCGGTGGCCGTTTGGGGGATTTGAACTATGATTTCGAAACGAAACGTTGTATTCGGCGATGTACAGCAGAACTCGAGCGTTCGGGGCTCTGACATAATATGGAGGGGGCTTGCAAAAGTACTAAAATGCCAAAGTCAATGACATGGAGGCATGAGCAGGAGGCATGAATATGGTGTTGTGGTGTCTTATGGCTAGACGAAGTCCCTTGTGAAGACAAATGGGAGTGACAGATAGTGGGGAGTAGTCTCCGGTCAGAACTCAGAGTTTGTGAAGGTATGTGTCCCATAGAATTACTTACGCTTCGTGACAAAGAAACCCCGCCAAATGCAAAAAAAACTTCCCAGAGCCTCCTACACGTTTTGGCCGCCCCTCAGACCCTATAAAGCGCAAAATTTTTGGCGATACCTGCTAGGTATGAGGCTAGGATCAAATAGTACTGCATGCATGAGTTTCACTGTCTGGGATAACTATGTGCGTGATATTCTGTGACCCAATGGTTCCAATGAGGATTTATTTCTTCACCGCTCACACATTTGAATAAATCTACAGCATTGCCACCAGTGTAAGATGTATGACCTGTAAGATTTTCCGTTAAGTGTTATCTCGGTTGAGAAATTCCCATTGTGTTCAAAGAACGCTGCCAGGACCGAAAACTACCAGCGAGCTCAAAGAACAGAGAACGCCAGCCCCTATACACACTCCCGTTCTCTTTGCTATGTGACTAGCTTATCAGACTTGGCAGTCGTATCCAACGGTTCCTTTTTGGTTCTTCCTTCCTTTCTCCGCCATCATCATAGCATACATACATGCATTTACATATCCTTCCCCCGATCAGTCCAATTTCTTGAGCACCAGGTCTTGAATTAAAACCCCTCACACCCCTCGCGCAACCAATTAAGATGTTTAATCCTCTATTCCTCAGCAGGGAGGAGGATAACGTCTATCTATTATCCGATTACCACCCATGTTGCTAGTTCGCCCCTTAACCCATCTCCTTCTTTAGCCCGTCAGAAACCTTAACTAATACCAGGCAGCGGCTAGACCACACTCAAACACGCTAGTTTCACCCTAGCCAAGCCCTTAACAAGCTCTACAGACTACATAACCTCCTGGATCACGGCCGACAAGTCGTAAACCTATACCGTCTCAGGTACACTGAAATTGACTGGCTATTACCAGAGAAACACAACAATACGCATCACGAGATCTCACTCACCGTCAAACATGAGGACGGTGAACCCTCTCATCGACCATCGTGGAAAAGCCAAGGCCTTGGGCATTCTTGATCGACTGATTGGGATAGTGAATCTACCAGATCTTTATACCCAAGATTTTCAATAGGAATAAAACACCATTGTAGACTTGCTCTCGCGGTTTAGGTCATGGGAATACTTCAAGACACTTCTGTCGAACGGCGGCGTACTACCATACGAAGGTTCCTAGTTCACTTAATCAGCGGGCGAAATACACAGACATGAACGAGCAAGTGAGCTATAGGTGGAGTACCACGACGCAAACAGGATAGATTGGTTAAGAAGGCTTTGGCAGAGTGGGCCAGTGTCATCTGTTGGTGTAGGACGCATGAGATGCGAAAAGTGGAGGACTTCGAGGACTATTGACACAGTTAATAGAACTGGTCGAAAGAGGCGAAGAGCAAAACATTATAGCTTTAAGATTCATTAGGGATTTTAGAGGGCTCTTGCCACTTGCTCCTACGATCAAGAATCATTAGCAAACCTAAACCCAGCATCATCTGGGCAGGTGTCTTTGCTCTATAACTAGCCACACTGCGGAGGTTAAAATTTGTGATTGTTACAAACAACAAAACAAATACTATTAAATAGACGATGGGCCATAGCCGAGCTCTTATTCCAGCAGACCACGATGGTAGACTACACGTATAATTCTCTCAGCCATTCCTGATCAGAAAAATACATTCACAATACTTTCATTTTAGAATATCAGAGAGATCCTGCGCTAGATACAACGCAACCGCAAGTGAACAGAAAAACGAATGACTCGCAGTTTTTCAAGGACACTCCTACCCAAAAACCAAACATCCCCACCGATATAGCCCACGAGCCCATCCACTCCATCCGTTTATCCTAAAGAGTTCAACGTGTGTAGTATGCGAAAGAGATCAAAAAAACCAAGCATTCGCAAACAAGCGTTGTCTCATGCCCAGACTTGCGCTTGGCGCCAAGGTTCGTACCTCACGCGTCTCTAAATTTAACCATAATTGTGAATAATATACAATAATTATGGAAAAATAAGCTGGGAACAAGACAGAAACAAGCGTCCTAATCTTATCAAATCAGCGAGATCTCGCCCTATGGCATCATAACTTATCACTCGACGCTTTAACCCCAGCCACAGAATCCTAGTCAACGGGACGGGCCACCCCGAGTCACATGCGGATCCAACACATTCAATATCCTTTTTAAGCTTGTTTAATTTGTTCTCAAGGTCATCTACTTTCAAGATTACCCGACCTACAGCGATGCAGTTCTGGTGTTTAGCCACTGACTCCTCTATCGTTCACCTTAGAATCTAGTCACCCCGCCAACTATTAGTCCGCCTATATTACTTTTGCATGTACCGGGCCTCAATTCTACTTCTTGCCTGAACGCAACTGCAAGCGATATGATCATATCAAATCACACGCCAAGCGGAAAAGAACCTTTAACAAAGCATTTGACTATTGAGATCCACACCATTGACTTCAATGATCTACTCGGTATCCCAAAAAATTCAACCAAAAACAAAACGCCAAACCAATGCAGGGCAGTTGTAACTGCCATAAAACAAAGCCAAAAAGCTAGGAATTATCTAGGTGAGTGGAGTGGAGTATAAGCCCTAAAAGCAACAAAAACAGAATGACATACACAGATAAAGCCCTTTCTAGAGCAAACTATGCAATCAAAAAATAGGGAAAATAGGAAAACCGTACCCAACCGCCTGCCAGCTTTATAACGCCCACCAATACCAACGGCCCCACAACCCAAAAATGATGATAGGATTACTTTCCAATCTCAGCCGCCACTATATCAGTTGTAACTTCCCTCACCCTTCCTAGGTTCCACCTACGTTGACGATGCTGGCCGAGGCCACAGCACCCCTTGACGACCTCTGCTACACGCTCATCGATACCCGCCGGGATCTCACCATGTCGTGTCAAATTTGTAAGGGTATGAACACGTTCCATACCTTTCAAAATCGAATATCAACAACTGGTCTGGACAACAAGAGAGTAAAGGAGAGAAGAACTTACGAGTTCCAAACCTGCATACCAACTCCACCAACATCACGCCTAGAGCGAACAGATCTCTTCCCACAACATCATATTCGTCGGCCATCGCGACTGGAGGTCTGTAAAACTCAGTTCCCACGGCTACATTCCCATGTCCCCCGGTAATATCGGCAGTTGCTTGGATCGGCTTCACGAGGCCAAAGTCTCCAATCCTTGGCACAACCATGGCTCCCGGGCCCTCTGGACACCCGCACCTCTTTCTTTCGGGGATGACATCCAGAAATACATTCCCAGGCTTCAAGTCTCTGTGCGCGATACCTTTTTGGTGAAGATAGTCAACACCATCAACCAGACCCAGAAACAACTTCAGTGCTGCTGAGAGGCAGAAACAATGTTTTTCATCAATCAGCGAAGGATTGGAAGACGAGAGGTATGAGGTGAGCACAAGCGGGTGCAATGACATTTGGATATGAAGAGTGACTATCGGTGCGGATGAGGTCCGATTATGCCCTTTCTCGTGTGGTCTTGGCGCCGATCTGATAAGGGCCCCGTTACCTTCCGAAAAGAGGTTGGACCCAGTAATTTCCGATTCAGAGTAATCAGAGGAAGCAGAGAGATTGAAGACGACTTTTGGGCTTTTCACCTTGTAATCATTGGGTGAACGTTGAGATCTGGGACGGCTTGATGCTAGCTTTACTCTAGGGGGATAAGATCTGGGTATCAATTCTACCGAATCGTCCGAATCGTCCGAATCTTCTTCTGTATCATCACTCTCCTCACTAGTCACCGTGTTTTGAACCATACCCCTCGAGTTGGTGGTGCTATCCTCGAGTGTTTTCACCCTGCTTTCCTCTCCTGAATCCGAATACGCAAACACGATACCCCCATCGCTCATATCCGCAAGTCCAACAGCTTCAGGAAGCTGTTCACCGTCCAGATCCTTTGGGAGAAAAGCAGCAGGAAGCACTCCAATTCCTGTATCTACCTCGGCCGGGGCAGGTGGGGTAACGAATTGCTCACCAATCAAGCCTTCAAACCAGCCACCATAATACCTCACGATGTTCCCGTGCTCCAGCTTCGCCATGGTTTGCACCTCGCTCAAGATCTTATTAAACGCCTCTATACCACCATCTTGAATTTTCTGAAACATTTCGTTTTTGAGAATAACTTTCTTGACGGCGTACTCAGCATTATCGAGACGATTACGGACATGATAAACCGAACCGAAACCACCTCTTCCGAGGAATTTAACTTCGATAAAGTCTGAAGTGTAGCGGGAGTAGCGAGGCGGTAAAAGGATACTAAGCTTAGTTGGAACAGGCTCTGCAGGTTGATTACCTGGGAAGAACGATGGTGGACTCTCAGCCAAGGCAGGTGCAGTGCTAGGTCGATACTTTGTTGATTGGGTGGCATTCACAAGGACACTTAACGATGAGCTCCTGTGAATCACTTTTCTTCCTTCTAGGCCCTGGCTGCCACCGGGAAGGTCCGTCACCATTCTTCTAAGCGTAGGTTTGGCAACGTCTCGCCTAACTAGCGACATTTGTCCCTCCGCTGCTGGATGACCTGGATCATACGCCCTCCTGTTCTCGTTATTATTTTTCTCCAGTGCCTGCTGCAGCAATCCATCTATGCCATCCAGATAGCCTTGCCTCACGCTGGCTAACTCAGTACGGGAGAAATGCTGGCTGTTTTGGGGAGCGATACCAAGTTCTGGGAGCTGCTGGGCGATATTGGTATATAAGTCTTCGGCGAGAGCGGGATCGCTCGGTAAACGGGATTTGACATACGACTCCAAGAGAGAGCTGATAAGAAAAGTGAAGTGATGGTTCTGGGGGAGAGAGGGTATGGCCGGATGCAGCGGAGAATATAAAGCTAGAGGGTTAAAAGCTTGGGCACCAGTCCCTGCAGCAGGGGTATTAGGCTGTGAGCTGCCCGGAGCAATTTGAGGAAGTGAAGAAGGACCACCAGGGTCCTTAGATGCTACCGACGATTCAACGCCGTCTTCTGAGGAGTCGGATGGAGGGGTCGAAGACGAATTGCTATCTGAAGGCTTGCGAAACATGCTCTTCATGATGAAAGTAGATGAAAATGTGGATGATGATGAAGGTTTTGATGAGCTATCATGAAGCAGTCAAGCCATGACGAAGATGAGAAAGGCTTGGTGAGTTAGGAGAAAGTCCCCTGAAAAGCCATTCACTGGCCTATCCAGGACACGTGGTCGTAGGCGCAACTTTGTGGGGGAGACGCGTCAGATCGCCAAAGAGCCGCACCAGGGTCGTATCGATATTGATGTCTTGTGAGGAACCGTCTGAACTATACGGTCACGACGGTCAATCTCAGCCTTAAGTCTCAAGCAAAATAACCTCTAGAAGAATGAATCCTGAAGATTCTACAAACCCCGCGCTTCTCCACCCCTCTTCGTGGCCGAGTAAGACTAGGATTGAAGGCCTCGGTGCAATCGAAGGCCGTGGAATCTTGGAGATCTACGGTTGCAGATGGACTCGGTATGACGTGCCCTAAATTCTTAAGGTTTTGAGGCTCCGATGCGTTGCCGCCAAGGTGTCAACACCGCATGGGTGTTGCACAATCCACAGAACGCGAACTTCGGAGAACGGGACATGCAGCCCTAATACTCAGATGTATGCAGGGTGAGACTATTTTCAGCACGAATGGTAGACCGGAACGACATAGTTACACAACCAGATAAAGTGGATTGGCTCCATATAGGTAGTCTTATTAGTTGAAGTTGAAGTTCCCTTACGAACAAAACCCGTATCCTACTGGTAGATCACATAGAACAGAGGCCAAACTTGGGAGCTCTAAAAACAGCATCACGCTCCCAGCAGAACCCACGAGTGATTTTTAGTGATTCAAGAAGGAATGCCGTAGGAAGTAGATGCCCGAAGGTCAAGTCACAAGCTAGCGCTGACTGGTAAAATATCCACACTCCCATCTCTGGAGAAACTATATACTAGGTGGATATGCGAAACCTCACTTGAAAGCGATGCAATCCAAGTCTGTTTTTTAGCTGAAAATGTTGCTTCGTGGCTCCATTTGCGGCTGTGTTTCCAAAAGTAGCCAGTACACGCGCGCTTTACGAATTTCAAGTCACTTTTCTTACATAGCCTCAACCACTGTAGTAGGGCCATGACGAGAGCCCTCGTTTTCCCGGAAGGGTTACTAAATTCACATCCTTCTCCATACAGTTACTGCATAATATTTCGTAAGAAAAGAGTTGCGATTATTTCCGGTAGCCATTTCCACAGATTTCTCTCCCCTATCACCAGCCTAAATTTGGAACTACTCATTGTGGCTCAAGCCAAGGTACTTCTGCTCTCAACCTGATTCTAACGCCAAAGAAAACATACAATATGCTGTGCTACTCTAGACGTATGTTATTCGTCCACCAAAATAGCCTTGTGTTCCCAAAAAGCTTGGCTGAGTAACATCGGATACCCATGCCTTTCAGGACTCCACGATATATGACAACCAAACAGCGTTACCCCACCTTTTGACAACTAGCCTGCCAGCAGTATTTCGGGGTTACGAAAACTACAGAATCTACGAAAAACATCCTCAACCCTCTTGAACTTCTTTATCAACCAGAAAAATGACAGAAAGACACAAATTGACCTGGAATGTTGCTCCGATCTCTCGGTCAACTCTGCCCGATGGCGTCGAAAGAACATTTCTTCCATCTCCTGATGGTCCGTTGGAGCTCTTGGTTTCTCTTCCGAGACATTACCAATTTGTTTGGGATTCTAAGCCGCCATTATTATTTCTACATGGAGGTGAGAGCTTTTCTGTGATAATTACTTTCGGAACCATTACCTATGGATTTCTTTTGCACTATTCTGTCGGTTTATTGAATCAATCACTTTCTCTATCTTCTAATTTTCAATTTCAACTACCCACGTTGCGGAGGGTTTTATCTGCAATTAAGTTTCAAAGCCATGAAACTAGAGCTCTAAGCTCTGGAGATATAGCAAGAATTTGGTAGTTCGTTTCCTAGAAAGATACATGATATCCTCATACAGAACACTTCGTTGATTTCGTTATCCTTTAAGTTATTTCCTATTCAAACCACAAATACCTCTCCTCAGCTCTCCCAGGTTGTATCCATGCTAACCAGGACTATCCCCTACAAAGGTTTCGGTACCGCCGCTTGCTATATCAACTTCCTCCCATACTTCGCTTCCCGCGGCTACCCCTGCTACAGCCTCTCACTCCGAGGCCACGGTGCCTCCCACCACCCAGGATTCTGGAAGATGTATTGGACAAGTACGACTCCAATCCCCCACACCAGCTTATAGCATCCAACTCACGTCTCCACCACAGGTAAGCACACACTCGCACTCGACCTCGCATTCGCAATATCCCACATCCGCCGAAACCACGACATCGTCTACGACAGCGAGCACGAGACCGTAAACGGAAGAAACGGTGTGATCCTCATGGGCCATTCATCCGGAGGTGGCATCGCACAATACCTCGTATCAACCGGCCTTGAGAAAGTCGGTGGTCTGGCTTGTTTAGGCGTTGTTCCTGGCTTTGGATCGTAAGCACCAGATCAGCCTTCTATACACCTGTATCAGTGTTTACTAATAGATATTCTAAAGATACGGGGTATATTGGAATTGGTTTATACTTGATCCTTGGTTCACTTTTCGGATGTATTTTCGAGATCTCCTCCACCCTCGATCACCCCTGTCTTCTACTACATTAGTACACAACACGTTCTTCTCCGCAGGTTTTCTGAAAGAGAAAGTCCAAGAGTTTGAACGAGAAATGCCGGAAATGGAGAGTATGCGCTGGCCTCTAGGAATGATAACCCGCTTCGTGGATCCGAAGAAGGTGGTGGGGAATATAGTGCCTACTCTGAAAAACGGGCGAAAGATATTGATAATCGCCGGCACGGACGATAAGCTAGTGAGAGTCAGGATTATGGAGCAATTAACTGCCTGGTATAGGAGTGCGTTGGAGCTGGCGACCGGGAAGAATGAGGAGGAGACGGATGTGATCCGGTTTGGGGTCGTGCAAGGGAGTGGACATCATTTAATGCGAGATGTAGGATGGAAGAAATGCTCGGGACTCATACTTGAGTGGCTTGAGGACTAGGCGGTTTGTGCAAATATGTAAGTAGAATTTTTTAAGAGTCTTGAGTTTCTCCTTCTTTCCTGCGGTGTGGGTTTTCCACTTGGACTCGGATTTGGGTCAAATTCACCATCACAGACACAAATTTCAAGCTTAGGGATTGAAGGAAATCCGGTAGGTCAATTCCTCTAAGTATTAATCCTCCCAGACATACCGTAAATGCCCATACTGCCACGTTCAAGGAATACCCATTCTCGAAGCCAGTAACCCTAGTGTCGAGTGATATTCTATGATCAAGTACATCACAAATAAGGAAGGCCACAACACGCGAAGACACCTTCCCCTTACCACCACAAAACTCACCAACAATAGTTTATTCCAACGCCTTCCTCTCATGGCAGAAAATGGTTTCTCCACATTTACCGCGATTTGCCTACCGTCATAGCGAGCTCCCTAGCTCTACCGTAATGTATTACTATCACGTTCCGGCTTTCCCGTAGTTTTGTCAAAAACCCACTTGTTACGCAAGAAATTTGCCGCAACCATATGCCGCGGAATCTATTAGGGATAGTAACGCAAAACCAACTGCATAGAACGCGATAAGCTATATAACTTCCGAGATATTCCCGCTCCCGAAGCCCAAAACAACGCAATATAGAATACTCCGTGGATCGATACAACGCCAAGTTAACTGAGATACATGTATGATACCCCCGAGGGTTTTCCCGCTCACGAACTCTAATATAAAACACCCTGCGGGTTGAAACGATTCCAAGCTAGGAACAGGTAAGAGACACCAGACAAAGGAGACGAAATATAAAGAACTTTAGATTCAGTGCGCGCTTTTCTAGTAATGACGATCTTTCCGATGTTCTATATATCGCTAGCGTCACACTCGTTTTATATCCGAAGCGCATGAGGAAATGATTTCTAGATCATTCCCTTTTTCGTGTTTCTATTAGTCGCGGCACAATACCCTTGGGGCTTGGGGGAAGAGGCATCATATATCCGAAAGTGGACAGAAAGAAACTCGATGGTACATACGTATACCGGTGCAGATCGCGATCGACATTTAATTTATACGCATAATAATCATCTTCCCTCCTGCAAGTAAAGATTCTCGTCACCCTCCCCCCCTTCTTTAATTGCAATTACCGTCTGGTTGGTACGTATGGCGTTTCTTAGACGTTGTCTTTGCTCATTGTGTTAACCTTACTTATATTACACTCAGCCACATTGCATGATAAAACGTAGTCCAACCCTAAGCTTTATTTGAAAAAAATTAGCGCTTTCTTTCCCGCGGCCAAACACCTTAAATCTTCCCTAGGATACCCTACGGTATTATCTAGTATTCTAATAAGCAACCCCACCGAGTGATAGCGCATGAATTAATTAAAGACAAGTAGAGTGAGACATTTTAGGGAACGAGTAAGAAGACCCGCGATACTGGTAATCATGGTGCTCCCATTAAGTCACCGATTTTGGGTTGAAAAATGCCATTGAAGCTGGGCATCCCATAAGTAGAAAACTTCATCGATTTGGGTTCAGATCCTAGGACCTTATTTAATTTCCTGCTTTGATGGCTTTAGTAAGTACTCAGCGACCTACAAGATCGACAAACGATCGACACTCTACCTATGATAAACCTCATCGAGAGCAGCTTGGCACACTTGGACAATCTGAGATGAATCGTTTCCAGAGACAAGGTACCAAACAGCCCAGCCCAGCTCAGACTCCAGAATATCCCGACCAAATCCCCCCGATAGAAGACCTCTCGAAGCTTAAAGCACTAGCAGCTGGCCATCCTCAACTCTGAATACCCGACAACCCTTGCCACCAGCGGATAATTCAGAAGAAAAGGCTGAGCTCACAATCCATCCCCGCCAGGCCCCAAAAAATCCCCCCCCACACACCACGCCTATACGAATCGAGCCTCCTCGAATACCACAAACTGACCGTGCTCAACCTAGTTTTTTCTTCCTGGTCAATTCTAGAACTGTTACCTTGGTAAATCCCCATTTTCGCTTGCGGATGATCTGCATAGCCGAATTTCTATTCAACCCGTTTTTATTCAATTAATTTTTATTTTTTTTAGAAATACCGTAGAATAGGCGAATGTAAGATGCAGCAAGGCAATGCCTGGCTCACGGGTAACTAACTCGTTAAAAAAAACAATCAATACGTGACGATGAAACCTATTCTAATTATTTTTTTTCTTTCCGAGAAAACCCTAGAGTCGGTGCTTTGACTCAATTCCGGGCTGGCTTTGACCACAGCGATCTATGACATTTCCGGATGAGGCGCTTGGCAACTGCATTTGCTTCGCCTCAAGATGTCCTCTACGGCCGTTTAGTCTCTTTAGGGAAAGACCGCCAGACTTTCACGAGATTTCTCGCAATGTGGGTGATAGGAGGGTGCCAGCTCCCCGAAATTCCCTATGAGAAAATTACACCCTTATCGTATGAGAAAAACCAGACCGTAAAGACCGCAAAGAAACAAGCTCAAAACCACTTTGGGGGGGACGCAGGCACTATCAGGACAATGTAGGAACGCGGGATTCATCACCGTCTCGCTTACCCCAAGTGTCCATCATCGAAACGGTCGTGTTAGAGCCAATCATGTTAGACGTGAATCTTTTTTTTTTCTTTTGGGGCGGGAAAGTTTCAGGCTTACTCGTTCAAACCCGGTCAAACCCCAAGATTTTTTTTTGTTAGTGAAATTGGGAAGAGAAACGTTGAGAGGGGGTTGAGTTAACCCATGCACGTTACGGAACCATCGGGATTTTTCTCCGCATTCCCGTTTCCACCCTGCCTCCGTAGTGGCTCCGCTAAACTGTGTCTGCATACCCCACATAATCGGTTCGATGCTTGGCTGAGAACGGTCGTGGCCTGGGTTATCGGTCAACAAGCGCGCAGTACCAAGCCGTGAATGAATTCCTACTCGGAATGGCCATGTTCTAGTCCAGAATGGAAGCGAAGTTATTCACCGCTTCGTGTTGTACTGTAAAAAGGAATGTTTGTGTTCGATACAGGAAAGAGAAGAAACACACCCCTAAACAAGAAGAAGAGAGCTCAGATAAGAATTGTAGGGCGCTGCATCCGCATCAAAAGCAATCAGCGAGCTCTACGATTGTGAGCCATCAGTATCCGGGGACGTACGAGATGCAGGGTGTTTACTGTACCGTCCAGCAATGGTTACAGGTGCCAAGGAGGTGATGCTGTTCGTGAGCCTCGTGCATGAATGGATGATCTAGCCCCTTGAACGGTGACGGAGAGCAGGGCCGTCTCTCCGGGTTGAAGATCGAGGTTGACGGCGATGTGTAACGTTGAGCTCCTGCTGGAGATATAATCAGGGGGGGAGTTGACGTCCACCACCTAGCGCTGTCACACACACCCAATCCAACAGTCCTGCTGCGTTCCAAGACATACATGCAGTCAAACAGCTAGAAAAAACCAAGAAGTCTAGAAGGTCTTGCCATGAGCCGGTGAACACCGATGGAAGCAACGGCACAGTTTTTCGGATAGCTTAGGAAAGGTACCGGTGTCGAAATCCGGCTTTTTTTTCTTTCTTCATGAGACCGTGTCAGTGGACGCGAAGGTGACAATCTCCCGTGTGTGCATGCTGTGGGTTAGTGAAAACCGAGGTTGGAAAAGTTCGGAAACACTACTGTCCCGGGGGCAAGTCCCACCTCCACCTTTATCATATGTGACGGGATTAAATGTGCAGTCACGCTGATTCACATGTACCGAACAGATCTAGAAGAGGCAGAGGTTCTGCGACATTCTGATACTGAATGATGTGGAGAAGAAGCTGTTTATTGGCTGTATTCAGTTAGCTGCGAGATGCTGACCTCCTATTCCTCTCTGACATGTCCAGGTACGTGTCTATAGACACATGATATAACCCTTATGCGAATACACTCAATCCATATTCACTTGCATGCCATAAGAACAGTCATATTGGAGACTGAATGTAAACGCCTCATAGTTGCGCGGTGTCTGCCAATACTGATAGTTTCACACATCTCTGGCTCTAAACCACCAGTGGACACGGAGTAAACACCTCTTACAGAAGTCTGACCTCAGCTGGTTGGTAATAAACGCAAACCCACTTTCGTAATGACATATGTGAGTGAAACCTGGTCTCATTGGACAGGCGTAGACGGAGAAAGAGGAGGAGAGAGAGGTAGACGATATCAACGCACGGTTCTAAGCGAGCTAGTAGACACATAGCGCAATTTGTGGCTACTTCGATCTAGCATCTGCCATCGCACGAATTGGTTGACGTGCATGAGATTCAGGTCTTCTTTCGCCGTGGAGGGAGTGAAGCTTGTCTGTCACGCAATATTATCGTCTCTATCTCTGAAACCAATGATTCTGCTCCGTGCCCTTCTCTTTTAGGGCTTTTGGAGAAGAGATCCCCCCAAGTCCAACATGAAGCAATGTTTCCTTCGGCACAGACCTCAAAACCACCCCTGTTTTGAAATCTCTCGGGTACCTGAATCCATCACTCAAAGAGTTAACGGAGCCGTAAGCGAACAGCGTTGTCGATTTCCATCTCTACCAGTCATGAAAAATCACCAACCTCGGCACCGCGCTTATTCTTACGGAAACAGCTATCCATGGAGCGAAAATTAATGTATGATGATCCTTGTTGTAAATCAAACTCAGTTCGCTTCAGCACGTTACCATATAAGCAGATTAAATGGCCAGGATATAGATATTCACTAAGAAGGGGTTGGCTGATGAAGTCAAACTTCCGAAAAGTAGATTTCTATCTGCGTTATTGAGAGTGAAGCCACAATCAACAGCCCTTGTAGCGTATTTTCTCTTGTTGACTTTTTCTACGATGCTCAAGGCGGCCGTGATTGAAAGTATGGGTTTAGCATCGTTACAAAGCTGGCACCCTGCACTCACACATATGAGTAAACTCAATACATATCCCCCCCCTGAGACATGCATAGAATTGAGTAAACCTAGATCTCCACACTGTTGGATATATGTGAATTAGGTAGAACTGAATTAGATGGAACTGCGGGGGGCGGTGTGCCATGTAATACAGCAGTAAGATCGGATGTCAAAGTGGCGATAAGCCAATCGTCTCGATCTCTCTACTTGTCAAATCTGAGATCATATATCGACTTTGAAATACATAGTCCTCTACCTACCGAGACCCCCTCGGAGTAAAACTGTTTGCCGTGTTCGTGTCTCACTCCCGGCCATCGGCATCATGATGACGGATACCGTACCCTTTGACTTGAGTTGTAATTGGTGACCGAGTTGCCAGAAGGAGCTCGCGGTCTGTACGGGTGGGGGGGGGGGGCATGGGCTCGTTCAAGAATAACTCGTGGAAGAGCGGTCTAGCCGAGAGATCGGCGTCGGCGTCATGGCCATGTCACTCGGGATGGGTATAACATTGGCATACTGTGTCATTTCAGTCAAACCAAGACTACAGGTAATTAGTTTCTTATCAAAAAACCCCCAGGATACTGTTCCCGGGTCCGAGTCTAGGAAATTCATATAAAATCCCCGTTAGATAAGAGTAGTGGTTTTTCCTACATCTGATACTTATGCGGCACAGGTTCAAATTTCAGGTAGACCAATCGCGGGTTGCGGGCGGACCACTATTAGCGACCGTTTCGGGAAAATTATTAGACAACATTTCCCGCGCTTTGACTCTTCCCCCTCCCCAATCTTAAATAGTAAACCGGACATTCGGAGAAACAGCAAATCCGGGCCCCACTGTGTGGCGACTGGTCAGAATCAATTGCCATGCGACACGAGTAAGCTCGACACCTCACGCTTCGCTCTTCGTAGTAATGTTTGCGAACATCCCCCCCAAAGCGGTCAAAAGATGCATAGCGTGATATGTACTCAACAGTTTAGGGGGGGCAAAGAAGATAATTCCCACAGTCCTCAACCAGAAACTCATCCATCTCACCTCCGTTCTAATAATAATACCTGTATTTTGAGGGTGTGAGCTAGCGCAGGTCGTCCTCGTTGACTGTGTCTTTGGGGTTCGGCGGCGCGTTAGGTCAAACTTGCATTATTACGACGAGTACACTAGCCACTCCAGAGCACACAGACCGGCCGGCCGGCGGAGTCACGGCCCTTCTTCTCCGTTAATATATTGCGGATGGCGATAATCTGGCCCCCACCCCTACCGAACAAATGCATGCCCAATCTAGACTTCTACTTACTGTGGTGTGGCAAGACAATAAAGAACCTCTCACTAACCCCTGTCTATCCAGTCATGGGAAGGAGGAAGGGAAGGAGAAAAAAGCGGCGAAGCTGAGCGAACGATATCTGGTGTTCGGGACGTGGACGAACCATAAAGGTAAATACATACCAAAACTACAACTACCGACTTGTATTACGTCTGGGGGGGGAAGGCAAGGCACGAGATTGGAGCCTCGCCTCCGTATGTTCAATATTACATTACTAGGGGCCCTATCTATCAATGACCGGCCTCCCACTATACAAATTTAGCGTTTTTCTAGCATCCACCCTGATTAGTCGGTACGGAGGCTGCTCCATATGTGCGAGTATTGCTATCAAGAGATGAACGGATATTCGAATGCAAAACAGGTCCTGTTCTCAGCGTATGTATCCTTTCTGGCCGAAATATGAACATGGACTCCCTGCGCATCAAATGAAAGTCGCCTAGGAAACGGGAACAGATCACGAAAGGTACCCGTAAAGTGTTTCCACGAAACGATAATGGCAAGGGTTCATCTTTGTATGGATTGAGGTACATGCTCGCACATAACGATATCGACGGTGCCGAAGCCGTCCGTCCCTTCTGCTCCGAAGAACATCTCCTTACCCAGTTTGCTTGAGAATTATGGTTTCCCGTGTGTGCCCCAAAAGCAGGCACGCTACTCATTAGTCTGTACCGTATAATCTAAAGCTCATCACCTCTAACGCCAATCGCGTGAAGCTCATTCCCCTTAAACGGCAAACAACCTGGGGAGCAGCAGCAGTAGTCTGAATTTCACTCGGTATCCCATCAGACTAGTCTTTCTCTTTCCATCGACGGCACGAAACAAGTTCTCTGGATCGGACCCCAACCATCTCCACACTGGGGATGGAGTAAGAGAGAAACGAACCTGACAGACAGCCCGTTCGATTTCTGCGGGGTTGCTGGGGTATCAACCCCCTCCCCTCACTTGTCGTCGCCCCCCAGTGACCCACACTCGAGATCCCTGAGGCGCACAGGTGAGCCGCCGCGAAGGGGGAAACATTTCAGGTACATCGTGCGCGTGCATGTACATGTAGTTAGAAATAAACCTGACTGTAAATATCGTGCTAGCTGGTAGTGTGTCGCAAGCCTAAACAAAAGCCACGAGGGAGAAGGGGGGAGATGACGATGATCGGATGGACATGGATGATACAACTATAGCTACGTCTCTGGTACCTTGTCATAAGGCATGTCTATAGGAAGAAAAGAAAAGAAAAAGCTAGTGGTAAGGCGTAGAAAAAAGAAAAGAGAGACATAACGGTCGTCTCCATATAACCCTAGACACTCCGGGTTCATCGGGCCTTCTCTGTCCTGTCCCTGCCTTGCTATCTTCTCTCTATATCGAGATATCTATATCTCCGAGGTTTGCGCGCACGGAAATCAATTTGTTTCTAGTTTTGTCGAGGAGTCAGCTAGCTATCTTCTTTAGCAGCCTTTCGTGAACGGTTCTGCGCCGGGCGATTTTCTGAACTACACAGGGGTTCTATGACGAGCTAAAGGACTCCAGGAAAATCTTCTTAACGATCCCCAGAAAATCGAGGGATCTTTTCGTTCCTCAGCAATCTCGGCTTACGCAGGCGAGTGATTTCTGCGAACCGTCTTTTTCCTTTAAAAAAATCACGAGTCTCCCCAGTTCCCGTTCCAAGAGGACTTTTTACCTTCTCTCAGTTTCACTATCACCATTTCGCGAGATAGTGCAGTTGCTCGAGACTCTCCCGCTCCTTTATTTGCTCCTTCCGGGGATCTGGTACCGAGGTTTCTTTTCGAGCTATCTTAGCTTCAGCTGAGCGCGGGGAAACGAGTCACAGCAAGGCCTGGCCACGTGAAAGCTTACAAACACATTCTCATCGCTAGCTCGAGCGTGATAATCCGCGTTTTGAGGTCAATTTGGTTAGTACTTTCTAGTTCTCTTGAATGTTTTCTTTGATCCTTTCCATTCGTATCATGGTGTTTCTCGCCATTCGGCGCTGTTTGTTCAGTCAGGGCATAGTACATCGGGCAAGGCCGAAGGTTCTAGAGATTACTCCAGTATATCCCATCCCAAGCTCCACACGCGGGATTCACAGAAGGGAGTTTCCTTGCTCGAGCGTCTGCCCTTGTGACAGATTTTCCCTCGTGGAGTATTAGCTGCAACGGCGCTCGGGATTCAGGTACCTTGAGCTAGTGGCTCGGCGGGCGACTTGTTTTTCCGAGTCTTTCTCATTTCGTCGTCATTTATCGTCAGCTGTCTTTGACCTTTTTTTTTTTTTTACCTTCCTCTTGGCTCCCTTGCTACGTTTGTGGGGATCTAACCGACCGTTCCACGGCCGGCCGGGGGTACCGCTGTTTATTTGGGGGAGGTGGTGGAGAAAGACCCACTGTGTGAGCGATGGTTAACTGACGCGAGTGGCTCGATTTCTCCAGGGGTGTCTGATCGATTAGCACGCGGTCTCTTCTTTTGTCCGCGCCACTGATTAGTTTGGTACGTTATTGCTTTTCGAGTGTTTATTTACGGAACGGGCGAGGAAGGCAGATAGGTATCTGGGTTGAGTTTGAGTAGTTGGAAAGAGGTATTGATTTTTAATGGGGGATGTATAGGGAAGGAGCGTAAGTTTTGTTTTAGGGGGAGAAGAGAAGGTCACTACTATCTGGTAAGAATCCGTCCGTTCGTTCCCCTTTCGTGCTACGGCAGCAAGGCGATAAAGTGAAATTGCGGAGGGACTTGAAGTCTGATCAGAATGGACGAAAAAGCAAAGCAACAGATAGCTGGAGGACGTTAGAGAACGGGATCCAGTTGTGCCTTTCCTCCTTTTTCATCTCATCTCATTCGGAACATTCTGGACGAAAACCCCGAAGTGGTAGTCGCCAGCAAGTAAGTCGCCGCTGGGGTTGAGTTTGTCGGTGAGGTCAGAGGAAATTCTAACGCAGAAGGGAAAGAAAAAGAGTAGGAAAAAGCAAACGGGAGAAACAGAAGCAAAGGGAGAAAAGATCACAAAAAGCAAACTCAGCGAGGAGTTCTGCTATTGCTTCTTCTTTACGCGAAGCTGCACGCAAGCACAAAAGACACGAAAGCCAGAAAAGGATCCTTACCTGCACCCCGAGTGTTTGGGTCAGACAGAGAGCAGAAGGCGAAAGAAGGTGTGTTGCCATTTTAGCTGTTTTTTTTCTTTTTCTTTTTTGCTCTCTTACTGTCTTGTCTTCGTCTGTCTTCGTCTTCGTCTTTTTATTGCTATTTACTTTTTTTTCTTTCTTTCTTTCCTGCCTGCCTGCCTGCCTGCCTGCTTGCATCACGCCTCTTTTATCTCCCATCGGGTTTATCATCCCGGAATGATTTTCTCTCTTTTTTCTTTTCTTCTCACTCCCCAGGCATCGAACGGCTCTGCATCTCAGGATGGAGCCCCTGTCACGATTCATTTTCCCTTCCCTGCACGTGTGAATTCTTTACATATGCATCCAGACACCCGTCTTCACTCCTGCTGCTGCTTCCCCTGCCCAAAGCCAGTGCGCAAAATACCCACTTCTATCCTGGCATGTCCGAACCCTAACCCAGAACACTGGGACTGGGGGGAAGACTGTTGGTGAAGCAGCACTAGCACCGACCTGGTTGGGTCTAGCGCAGCTGTCTCCACACCAGGCCAGGCACCCCTCCCTCCCTCATTCTCTCACACCCTCTCACTCTCATCCACGGCCGCCGCCTGTCGGTGTCGGTCTGCTGGGTTGCGTGGTGTCGACATTATTGCAGGAGAGGAGCGCATACATAGATAGATAGAGGGCGCCGACTGACTGATTATCCGTCCCAGCAAGCTTTTCTCCGCTGTCGCTTCCTGACTTTGAGTCTTCTCCCCCCCTCCTCCTTCTCCTCCCCTCCCTCCGTCTCTATACTACTCCACGGTCTGCCCTGTCTGGCTTCCCGTAACGTTTTCACGACGTTTTACCAATATTTTCTAATCGAGTGCTTCACTGCTCTTGATTTGGAGTAGTAGCGACAACGGGTGAGTATCAGACCATCAAAGGAGAAAGAGACAGAGAGAGAGAAAGAGACGCTACAGTACCACGAGCAGATCAGCGCCACCACCATCACCAAGGGATCTTTCTCCTCTAATCCCATTCGTCCATTTATTACCTTGCTGCTGCTCTGCCCACCCCCAGTCTCCACTCTCTCCCCACCATCCATCCGCTAGAGCCTCTTCCCCAGGCTACTCCCCCCAGGTTATTGAAGAATAAACTCTTCCCACCGTCCATCCTCGTGCATTTTGCCATTCATTCATTCACCCACCCATCCATCCATCCATCTCTATCCATCCATCATATCATTCAATCTATCCATCAATTCATTCTCTTCTTCTCTCCCTTCTTTCCTCTTCCTCTTCCATCTGATATCCTCTTGCCACTCCTCAATTGAGTAGCTTTGCTGCTGCTTCTATTCTCTTACCCCCCACTACACTCTTCAAATGATGCTCTCACAGGCAATGCATCATCAATACCCTAGCTCGCATTTTCAGCCTCTGCCATCATCTAATGGTGACATTGACCCTTCAACGGGAATGCCCCATCAATCATCGGTATCTTCCTCCTCTGCCTCATCCCAGAAATCTTCAAAACAGGCACGTCACCACCACCCTTACGATTCTCCGCAGAGTAATGGCGGTAGAATTAACGGGCAGCAGATGAACGGCTCAACCCCCGGGCCTATCCGGCGGAGAATTAGTAGGGCTTGCGACCAGTGTAACCAGCTCCGGACGAAATGCGACGGAAAGCTTCCGTGTCAACACTGTGTCGGTGAGTTCCCCGGAATCTTCGCTGCAATGCTCCCCGCTGCTGTGGTTGCTGTTGCTGCTGCTTTTATTTTCTTTTGGTGCATGGTTGGTTGACGTTCGATCAGATTTCACACTGAAGTGCGAATATGCGCGAGAGAGGAAGAAGCGTGGTAAAGCTTCGAGAAAGGATATCCAGCAGCAGCAAGCCGTGGCTGCCGCTGCTGCTGCAGCCGCCCAACAACACAACGGGATGGTGAACGGCAACACATCACCCACAAATACAATCCGAGCGCTCAACGGCATCTCTCGGACAACCTCCGACCTCCCTCCGCCTCCTCGGCCGGGGAACATTCGCAAGCAGTCGTCATCGGCCGCCAGCACCAGGACATCCCTTGGCGATCTTCACGATTTGTCTCAACACCAAATGCACCATCATCATCTGCCACCACAGCATCACCATCACCATTTACCCACTCCCGAATCTCCCTCGCTGCAGCTGTCGCATGAGGGCGTTTCAGCCGGAATGCCCATGCATTTCGATCGCATGTCTCCTTTTCAACATCAATCGCCTAACGGTGTTGGGGTGGCCTCGCGCATGATCCCTAATCCGTCCACTCATAATGGTATATCTCAGTCAGGATCCGCCACCGCCAACGGTTTCCCAACGAACGAATTCGTTCTTTCTCCACAACATCAATCGCACCCAATGAATTTCCCTCAAAATGCAGCCTCGCCATTATCTGGTTTCCTTGGTGGCCACTCACCCGAGGACGGTTCTCCGTCTTGGCTCTCTCTTCCGTCGCCACCGGCGCCGTCTTTCACTACCGGTATTCGGTATCCCGTTTTATTACCGCTTCTTCCTCACATGACACAAATAATTCCTCCAATACTTGCATGCGATCTATTAGATCTTTATTTCACCAATCCTACAACGGTGTTTTTTCAGCCAGCCTCTCCCTATGTACTAGCCCATGTTTTCAGAAAGCGTACATTTCTCCACCAGAGCAATCCTCGCCAAACGTCTCCAGCGCTTCTCTGTGCTATGCTTTGGGTAGCTGCTCAGACTTGCGATGCTCCTTTTCTCACTGCATCACCCACTGCTCGAGGAAGAGTCTGCCAGAAGTTATTGGAGCTATGCATTAGCCTTCTGCGACCATTAGTACACGTAAGCTTCTCGCAACCTCAACCTATGCATGGACACTCCTCTGGAGAGTCCGAGTCTGGTTCCGCTGGCGTTGGCCTTGGTGGTTTGGGAGGTGGGCCTAGTGGTGGCCGAGAAGGTGTTGGCGCTGCAGGAACCCTAGATGATGTTCTCACTTATGCGCACCTGGGCATAGTTATCTCCGCAAGCGAGTTCAAGAGCGCATCTCTTCGGTGGTGGCACTCAGCATGGACCCTCGCTCGGGAATTGAAGCTTAACCGCGAAGTGCCTGCCGAGAGCATGGTTGACCAAATGGGTGATGACGACATGGATGGCCATCATTCGCCCTCTGACACTGGCGCAGGAAGTGTGCACTCACATCCTAATGTCAACCCAGGCCGCATGCCAATGAGTGAGGAAGAAAAGGAAGAAAGGAGGAGAACTTGGTGGCTGCTCTACATTGTCGACCGACATTTGGCACTGTGCTACAACCGACCACTCGCTCTTCTCGATGTCGAGTGTGAAAATCTTTGCCTTCCGATTGATGAGGCATCGTGGCAGAGCGGCGAATACTACGGAGTTCACGAAAACCACGACCCCCACAACCTCTATGCTCAGCATCCCTCCTCCCCTACACATAGCAGCCTGCCGCATCGACGAGTTGGTCCTTCTAACTTTGAAGTCACTGGCACTGGTATGTTTGAGTTTTTTTTACCGCTGATGACGATTCTCGGAGAAGTGGTGGATTTACACCATGCCAGGAATCGTCCCAAATTTGGAGCGGTGAGACAGACTGGAGCGGAGGGCACTGGGGCATTTGGGGGGGGATATGAAGATCTTGTACAGCAAATCACTCAGCAGCTCGACACATACTCGAGAAGCCTGCAAGAATTCGAGTCTGCGAACAGTGGCTCAGGGCTGAAAGGCGAAGGGCAAGAAGGCGACGAAGGAAAGAGCGAGAACAAACAGTTGTCTGAGGCTGACATTCAATTGAAGATTGTGGTGTCTTATGGAACTCACGTTATGCATGTTCTTCACATCCTCTTGTCGGGCAAGTGGGATCCGATCAGTATGCTTGATGATGACGATCTCTGGATCTCTTCGCAATCTTTCATCAATTCGACCGCTCACGCCGTTTCAGCGGCAGAAGCAATCTCGAACATCCTCAAATACGATCCAGATTTGAGCTTCATCCCTTATTTCTTTGGTATCTATCTGCTTCAGGGAAGCTTTTTATTACTCCTTATTGCAGATAAGTTACAGGGAGAAGCCTCAGATGCTGTGGTAACTGCTTGCGAAACGATTGTGAGAGCGCATGAGGTTTGCGTTGTAACGCTTAACACAGAATATCAGGTACCAATTCCCGTGCGATATTATCCCTCGATCTGAGAACGGTTTCTCTAACGCGCGCAACAGAGAAACTTCCGCAAGGTAATGCGAAGCGCGCTGAGCCAAGTCCGTGGACGAGGCGCACCAGAAGACATGGAGGAACAGAAGTTAAAGAGAAGAGAGGTCCTGCAACTCTACAGGTGGTGTGGAGACGGGACTGGTTTGGCGCTATGAAGGCAGAAATGGAGCCAACGCGCGCCACGACGGACGTCACGTTTCACTACTAGACGAACAAAAAACGAACGATACCAACGGACGATTATTTGCGATGTATAAAAACGGAGCTGGCGTAACAAAAGTACGAAAAGGATACCCATGGTTTTGTTAATGGCAGGGAAAGGGAAGAAGTAAATGAAAAAAGGTGTCGCGGGTCGGTTTTTCGTTTCAGAACAAGCTGGGGAAAGCTGGCTATCTTCAACAAAATTCTCTGCTGTTTTTTGTCTTTTATGTTGGTGTTTTGAGATTCTGTATCTGTTTTGGATTTTTATTTTGTTTTGCTTTTTGTGTTTTTGCTTTTAGGCGTTGCTTAACCGCAGGCTGCGTGTTCAGGCTGGTTGCTGAAATGGGTGGCTTTGGTTCGTTTATTGCTTTTGCTTTTATTGTACATTTCTTTTGTTAAGCATCTCCCTTACTATCTTGAAAAGGGCCAGAAACGTGGATTCAGTGGATGGCTGTATATTCTTTTGTCTTTTCCGTCTCATTCGACACTTATTGTTTTACTAGGAACTGCGTTTAGCAGGTTCAGCGATATTCTTTTTTTCTTCTTATTTTTCTCATTTGTTCTAGTTTCTTTACGTTCTTGGAGCCTGCTTTTCGCTTGCTATTGGTCATGGCGAATCCGACCCTACCTTACTTTACATGATACCTTTCTTTTCTTGTATACGGCAGCGAGCTGCTTTGACTAAAAGATAATATAATAGGGCAGGACGTAAATAGTAACAAGATTAACTATTTTATAACCACAAAAGTTTTCGAGGCATTGCGTTACGTCAATGATTCGCTAGCTATCAGCTAGCACCGCTCTCCGTCACTTTAAAGTTGTCCTATCTAGAGTTTGTTTGTGCATCGCTCGTGGGAGCAAGGAACAGGCGTGTTTCAGGGGTGGAGCCCCGTCAGTTGTGCCGCGTGGGGCCGGAATAACTTTAGACCGGGTTTGGGTAACCATGTGAGAACGAACCGTTGAGTAGACCAGAGAAGGAAAGGACTCTTCTCGTTTATTAGTGCGGAGCATGGAACGAAAACCGAGACGCTCACGTGGCCCGATAGTTCTCCACATGGTATTCTTCGGCTTTACCGACTTTTCGATTCCTGGCCTAGATTGTTTGGATCCACTCCCCTCAGCGATAAGTGTTTCGCTGCAGCTCACGGTTCGTAGGATAATGTTTGACGTGTGCGGGATATACACGACTATGACGTGCGTTTTGTTTAGCCCTCCAACCAATAGCCGTCTAGGCGCAGAATCGACAATGTAAGGCGAATCGCTTCGAGGTGACGATCGTTGACGCTCGATAGATAGGTGGCTTGGGATACGCATCGTGTACCACAATAATGCTGAGCTGGAGAATTCGTAACTAATCTAATGTACTACACTATATCTCGAGTGTAGCTGGGTACATAAATGTGTTAGACTAGTAATCGGAGAAGGTTCATCCCGTGAGTGCAGGTGGGGTTTGGGTTTTCTAATTATTTTTACTCTACTTTTCGAAACCCCCTTGTTGAGTGGACTACCTGGTTAGCTCAAAATAATAGGCAAAGGGACGGGACGAATGGGGAATGCTCATCTCGCAGGTCAGTTTACTATAAGTATTGGAGGGTACCCAGAGGTATTTTTTTTCTTCTTCCCCCCATCAGCCAACAATATTCAATCTTAGTACCCCGCGTTATACCCCGGTGGTACCACACCCCGCGACCCCACGGCCGTTGGTTGGGACTCGGGAGTGTTTTGCCTGCGGGGCCAGTCGGTGAAGTCTCGCGGGGACGGTAGAGCAGCGTATGAAAAAAACGTAGCCGAGATGCATGCACGTGCAGGGTTTCGGGTGAATTGTTGCCGAGTTGAGATACCTACTCTAGTCTTGTGGAAGAAAAAAAAAAACCGCCTTGTTGTGCGTACGATGTGCGTGCCGGTGGCTTTTTTTTCCCTTACTAGGGTGTGCTGGTTACTTACTGTAGGGCACACCTTGGTCGCTAACCGTAGTAATGAGAAAGAGCTCTATGCAGTGTGATCCGATGGGCTAGGCTTTCTTGACCGACCGAACGGTGCGGCTCTGGGATAGTTAGGCATCTATTACGGTTCCCGGTACTTGGGATTTCTAGAGTCTTGAAGTACGTGGTCGTTCGGCTGTTGAGATGCTAGAAGTGAAGAATGCAGGTATGTAGTGTACTCTAGTGTAGTGATCCTATGGGACTCACCGCGCGGAGACGAAAAGATGTAGGTACCGATAGGTCTTCCATGCGGTCTAATCAGAGCCTCTTTTTTTTTTTATTGTGGAGGGAGTTAGTACTGTATAAGGGTGGTTTTACCCGTAGACACTTCATCATTTGAGATTTTTTTTTCGTTATCTCCTGCAGACATGGTAGAATGGTCACATTGGGCGAGTATGCGATTGTTTTTTTGTCAGTAAACACTTTGATTCCGGTGTTCCGTCGGGTATTTTTTTTTTCCGCTGTGGTAATCAAGAAAGTGAAATTCAATAATCTTGATCTTAATATCGTTGAAGCTGTAAAAGCACCTTGGCCTGCGATAGATGACAAAGTTTATTACTAGCCTTCGGTAAGGGTTAGGGAAGCCAAATAGTAAGAACCCCGAACCGGAGCGTCTAATAATCAGATAACCCTAGCCCGATTTGTACTCACGGCAAATTCCGGTTAACTGTCCCCCTACTCCCAACTTGACACCTCTCACTTCATACCAGTGTCTTGTTTGTACAGCCAGCCTATCTCTTGGGATTTCCCTCTTCGCTAACCTAATGTATCGCTTCGGGGAAGACTCCCACACCGACGCAACCTGGCAAGAAATTCCTCAACCTTCCTCATATCCCCGTTTGAATTTGAATATGTTGGCTCTTTTCCGTGACGTGGATGTCCCTTACTAGTTATGTGTTATGCCGATCATTCATGATCACTCGGCCTTGAAGCGTAGGGGAGGTGGATACGTACCAACGATTCGCCAATCACAACTTAACCAATATGCCGGCAGATATAATTAAGAGTCAACCACTAGCACTGACTGACTAAGAATTACCTTTTATTAGCATCACCTAGAATGTAACAGCTAACAGCAGGTACTAAAAGAACAAATCAGATCGGAAATCGACCGATACGCGTAGAGCCTTATTATATACAGCCACAGTTTTTAATAACTGAAGCATAAACCTCTGCGACTGGCTTAAGCTTTTGAAGATCAGCCTGGTTTGTAACAATAGATTAAACTTGTGTGACACGGAGGTACTATAATACAGTTGAGTAAACAAGTCATTTTGATGGAATATGGGGTGCATGCAGGGCTGGTGTATCCGTGCGCAACTTCTCCGACGTATTCCCGACCGTTACTATATCTCCGAAATAAGCTCCACAGGATAGAAGCGATCCATCTGAATTTCGCATCCCCGTCCCCTCCAGCGAAACGACGGTCTAGGAATACTAACGTGGATGGGGAAAGCTCTACGAGTGGGAACTGCTTCCTCGTCCATACTAGCAGGTCGGGGAAGTAACCTTTCTTCATCATAAGCGCAGCTGGGTGGGTTTAAAACTAATAGAAACCCGTGTGTTCCGGGCGATGGAAAGAAGACGGTGTTTGATTCGTTGCGGATTTAATAAACTAATTAACCCATGAGTAGGTACTATAATATTACTCTTGCTTCTCTCGATTTAGATTAGTAGGGTGACTAGCTGTGTACGTGGTGAGTAATTATGGAGGATTCCTACTTTAAATGCATACGAAACCTTTACCTCACCATTTTAGGCTCTTTGCCTAGAGTAACGGTATCCACTTATCAGATGAACTGCGTCCAAAAGTGTATACATTTTCGAAATTCTAGTTTCAGGGATTCGAAGCTTAGGAATAAGGTTGGCCATAGATTTACTCACTCCATTTATATACCAGTCACGTCGAGAATCGGGAAAATGAGTTGCCAACAGATGAGGCTAGGGACGGGGTGACGCGCATCTAATAAGTCACGCTGCAGCTGCGCTGTCGAGCGAAGAGGAACCTCTCCCATGTATTTTTCACGAGCTTATTTATTTGTACAACATCAAGAGCCGGCAACTTCAAAGCCTTTTATTGCTAAAGATAGGGCCTATCACATCTCAGGTTCATCCTGTGGCCCTGGCGAAAGTGACAAGAAGTGAAGAAATAAAAGTAAAACAGGCTGAACTGATAATCCGTGACTACTGCCGAATATCAGGAAAATACCCCTGGCGCTATGCTCTTTGATTCAAGAACACTACGCAAGATCACACGTTCTCCGCTCACTTTTTCCTCCGACGCGTGTAGAGTCTAGACCAGAACTATACACGTTCATTTTTCATTCAGAAACTCCTAAGTTTAAAACCGTCTGCTACAAGCTTCCATTAACAGGACGCTTCCAATCTGCCTCGCTTGCTCCGCTCCCCGACTCTATAGGAAATTTGATATCCAAGTAGAAGAAACCTGCGGAATCGCCTGCACCCTCAATATACCCTATACAACAACCAAACTCACACATCACCACAAACTTCGAAGCTGCTCCTGAAAATGACGCCTGTAGGGCTCCAGGGAGTGTGGTAATCGCAGGGAATACAACCTCAAACACGTCCTAGGATTAAATACGAAGCGCGGGAGATGGGTCGGAGAATCTTTATCGACAAAGATTATTGAATTCACGTTCAAGGTCCTCAATGATCTTTTTGGCAGCAGAAGCAGCCCATTTCTAAGCTTCAGTATCCATGTTTGGGGCTTCTTGACTCCTGATGTAAATGAGTGCTTCCGAGAACGCTTGAGAAACTTGGACGAGATCTAGAACTTATGGTTCGTCGTCACTGGTGGTCTTCTTAGTACCGAAGTATCTCGATACGTAGCTACCGGTCTGGGGATACGTTAAGCCCAGAGACTCAAGGTTGGATCCAGACATGCACTGCAGAGGCTTCGGAGTTGGTTCACTTCCGATAGCTAAACAGCTGCGGAAGGTTCGCGATGTGGCAGTAACTCTTCTTATAACTATGGCAAGTGTCGTAGGTGAAGTTGTAGTGGATTATGCAGATCCTGAGAGGTCAAGTAGGGAGGGGTGAGACTACAGTCACGAGCCCAAAATCCACACTATCAGGGTCACCCTAGCCCCTTAGTCTGGTCTTAGGGTTTTCCCCGTCCGGACCAAAGAAGCCAAATTTAGAATATTAATATTCTTCTAGATGTCTTTCTAATTAGTCTTAAGCTTTCGCCAGTCTCACCAAGCCCCTACTTCTCTAGGATTTTGATCCGAACTCGCACTGTCAAAGAACTTCCAGGCGAAAAGCAGCTTCTAGAAGGCTTAAGAGGTGGTCTTGCAATAAGGTTTTGTACATCAAATCAGGCTCTTGCTTCACGCTGTGCCCTTATCTATCACCCGTATCTAGTGGAACCAATATTAAATAAAATTTGTCTGACCTTGAACCAGCGCAAACATGAGTGAGATTTTAAGACTCATAGTTGTTTTTTTCTCAGTAGGTTTCTATCATCGTTACGTACATTTATGAGAGGTTTGCGTTTAGTTGGAGAGAATATAAATCTAATAAGATGTCCATTCTGTCAGGCCTGGCTGTAGTATGAATATATGAACTATCGCCCATGCTATCCCACCCCCCGGCCTCCATTGAATTTAGCTGTAAATACATTCTCATGATGATAACGTCGAACCCTGCCATCGGGCACATTCCTGCAGGACTAGTGGAAATAGATTTGTAACAGCAAACCCATATGGATAAGCCCGGTAACCTACCCCGAAATACATGGGCAAAGGCTTTAGCGTGTAATTCTGTTCATAGTTCACATGGGTTTCTATTGCCGAAAGGATTCAACACCACATGTACAGTCGCGTTCGCAAAGCCCTAGCACCCTACAAACTATTGATAGCAAACCAAATTGTTGTAGATCGAGCTAGGGAGCAGGAAATTAAAAGAGAAGAAAACTATGGAAACACTGATATCTAAATAATATCTAACAACTTTATATCACTACCTCCTACAGAAACTATAGTCTCAATCTGCTGGCAGTCGTGCTCAGCGGAGGGGAGGGGAGCCAAGACTTTCCGAACGGGACTGTACTCAAGCTGCTAGTATACTCACACAAAAGCAACGACCTACGAATCAAGCTTCTCAAGAGATAAACCTTTAAGAAAACGTACCGGGTCAGTCGAAAATTCTGGAGACCGTGAGCGTTCGTTTAATAAAGTAAGCAAAGTTAAAATTAGTAAAGCTTAAGAGAACTTAGTGATGTACGAGTGATCGTCGATGATGCTGCTCCCTTGCATTTTACTTTACTAAGCATATGGTATAACCTCCCGGCTATGATATGCATATGTTCTTAAAAACCTACATAAAAAATAACTCTCCCATGGCCTTCTAAATCCTATGACGGACGTAAAATAATGGCATATATTCTTACTACAGCCGCAATGCTATGGCCTAGCAATTAGTCCCCTTATACAAGCCAATAATTGCCCATACTTTCCCGCTACATCGTTGCGTTCTTCCTGCTTTTAGCTATTGAGCTTCCCAAATTCTTAAACAAATCGTGCTATCATACCTTGAACAAGAAATTTAAAATGCCTAAAAAACAGAAAACGCCGGGGGGAATTGAGATTTAGAATGGTCTAAAAGAGATATATATATGATGTGTTAAAACAAGACATAATAGAGGCACTTGGGCCAAGATTAAATAATTTTAAGTCCTTGCCCAGTTCGTGCAGCGTTGCAACAAAACGACTGACGATACCTAACCTCGCCCCAAGTTTAAGTATGAAAAGGGATATACAGTTAAGTATAGATGGGGAGCTATGAGATGTAGACGCAAATATTGGAAGGAAGTAATACCATAACCATACATAGAGATGCGCATATGTAGAATCGAGATATAAAAAGATGAGATATGAAGTGGGACTAGAGATATAGAAGACATAAAGTAGGGAAGTCTAATTGGGGTTGGGGGATACGACAAAAAGAGGCGGCGAAAGACTTTAAAAAGAATTGTGAGGAAAAAGGATGAATAGCCAGCCAGCCACTATAGCATTCTATAAGCTCTCGCTTTCCTCATATGGTGTGATCTCGACCACATCTCCTTCAGAAAATCCTCCTGCCTCTATTTTCGACCTCGTTTCTTGCTAGCTACAACCATCAGCTCCCTCTACTATCTCCAATTTCTCCATCGGTTGACCATTAATCATTAAATCATCTTTGACATGAGCTGATTTGTTGACATGGAGGACGGCAAATAAGTATTGACAGTTGTTGCAGCCTATTCTAGCTTTGGCACGTTTCGGCAAGATAAGCTCATGCTCGGTGGTGACCGGCGACTTGAAATCCTTTGACTTGACAAGGCCCAAATTATTTTGACCCATAGCAATTGAAATGATATCGCCAGTACATCCCACTGCTGCCATAACTCCTATTCCCCATGATTCGGCGCAGTCCCCAATCTGTGTCTTAACTCTTAGAGTCTGTCGGGGAGGATTGTCTTGCTTGCGTTCTAGGGACAGCCGTTCCAGACATTTCTCGAGGATTGCTATGTGATTGTTCCTTCTGCTTGTGATACCAATCGTTCCGTTAGTACCCACTAAATTTGCATCAAGTTCGGGTATGTCGTGCCCCGACTCAAGGTGCTCCAAATGCGCAGTGATAGTGGGACCATCACCGTTCGGCCCGTAGGGATCACCTTTGTAGGGATGGTCTCCAATCCTGTCGTCAATGAATTTTGATCTTTGCGCTCTCCATCCTTTTAACAAGTTGGACCATTCGGTCGGCCATCGATCCGGCGTCTGATCATCCTCCGGCTTCCTGGGCCAGCCAGTTTTGGCCTCTCCACCTGCTTTCGGCACATTCTTTGTCGTTCCACACACCCAAACTTCGCATCCCTCTCGCATCCCATGCATGACACAAACAACTGTTGGATGACCTGATCCAGCTTTTGAATGTAATTTCGACGACCACTTCCCTAACAAAAGAACTAGGCAGTACTGGTACATGAGGGGATCTCCGGCTGAGGTGCGGAGTGGGAGTAGTAACGTAAGAGCTGCTGCTAACGCACAATGAACAGAAAATATCTGGATGGGCTGCCCGTGTAGTTGAATGGTGCATGGTGCAGCTTCAGCAGATTTCTTCCGACCTTCCTCCAGTGGCCACTTCTTGAGGAGAAGTCGCCGGCCTCGGCCCGCTTTCTTATTATTTCGGATATTTTCGAGATTTGCGACCTTTTCTTCCCAGGCGATCTTCGCCTCATGGGCAGCACCCTCTGCACAAATATGTTCCAAAAGGAGGGAAGGCCTCTGCGCATGATTGGCTTTCTCGGCAATGGTCTTCATTGCGAGGGCATGCCCTGTACAAGCCAAGAACGTTATTTTTGCAGCAGACTCCTCTTTAGCGGCGGCCTCTACTGCAAGGGCTGACTCCGTTGCAAGGGCAGAGCTACAATATTATTAGTTCAGTTTTCTCAATGAAAGATAAAGCTACTCACAAGTGTGGCTGAAAAACCTTCGACCATAGTGTACTTAACGACTCCTGGACCTCTTCGGTCCGAGAGCTGCAATGGTTTCTGATTGCTGCCTCGAAATAGTCTCGTATATCCTCCCACTCGTAATCTAACCACTCGACAAGTCCTGGCCACTTCCTTTTCGACTGGGTAGCTCCAGAGGCGGCCCCTGTGCCACCAGGTTTGACCCTGTTTAACTCAACCAGAAAATTAGCTCAGTCTCTCGGTGGCAGGGCTCAAGTACTCACGATTGTGTGCCGAGGCTGTTCTGGGGCCTTGGGGCCATTAAAACGCGAGGCGGAACATCACGATTTGAACTTCTGGTTGTGCTACTGGCTAACTGTATTTCGGCTGTAAAAAATGATTTTTCGCAATCAGATTTCTTCAACTCGAGCTCCGCTGTTCGGGATTCAACAAGCGGAGTCATATAAGAGCAGATCCCTTCAATTGCAAGATAGTATCAATTAGAACGTGATCGTAGCGTAAACCAGGAGAGTTAGAATTCCGACCGAGAGGTATACGTAGAGAGGCTAAAGAGTCGGATTCAATGATTGACAAAGTATTCTCATAGCTAGACCTACATATTTATCAATATCACGTCATGTTCCACGATGTCGTATAGATATTCCTTTCAACGCGCACGCGTTGGCAAGAGAAAAGATACGTGTTCTAGAGCGTTTTAAAATTTAGAAATTCGGTGAATCGGCCGAGACAGCTACGGATCGATCTGAAATCCAGTTCACGCGCTTTATTGAGCCCCTGCTCCGCCAAAAACGCGCACGTTACTCAGGCATGCATGCACTTACACTGTCCGCTCGTTTCTGAAAGAATGAATGATTGGCTTTTTCGTCGGTCAGCCATAAGTGCTCGAGAAAGGGTAAACCGAGAGACCTAGTTTACTGGAATACCAAACCAAGATAAACTCTAGTACTTGTAGTTAGCTTAACGCGCGAAAATCTTATTGTTTCTCTACCAGATACCTTGATAATTTTAGGAAGACAACATTACTTGTAATCGAGATAAAGTAGGTTATGGAAGAGACTATACCTTTATCGCAGTTCCTGGTAAACTAAACCCTAGGGTCACAGCTGATGTCATAGCCAGGCACCATCAGCCCACGGCCAACTCTGACTCTGACTCTGAATCCGGGCAAGTGGGAAGGGCCAGAACACGCAAGCGTTAGCTGATCAACTAGCCTACCAGTATGAAAAGATGAGGACAAATAAAAAGCAGCTACTGACGAGAGGTATGGTTAGATGCCTCTTACCTACCTTGGGTATTTGTAACCCTAGCACACCATAAACAAAACCGTAAGACACTAGATAGAAGATAACTACATATCATGAATTTGAAATTCGTTGATATTCCCATGGTTGATTCATACCAATCGCAGAGTGAAAACCTCTCTAAACATCTGATTGATGCTCTAACAGAGAAAATAAACAACCACCCATCCTCTTGGTTCCAAACTCTCTAGCACATTCAATAGAGACTGAAGCGAAATACCTCCTTCTCCATCGACCTGAGAGTTTCGCTCAACACTCCCAGAGCCCCAGTGCGGATCAACAGAACCCCTCGGTGGAGTCTGTACGAGCGGAGTAGAGGTGGTCATACTGCATGAGTTTTTGCCCTGCTCAAACCTGAAATCGATCCCTCCGATCTTAATTTCCAACTGGCTGCCCTGGAAACAACAACGTCAAATACCGTATTATCTCGCAAGCATTGAACACGCCCGGGCCGGAGGTATTGGTAATTGGCCCGGATTCTAATAGGCTGGATGAACTACCTTAAGATCTCCATACTAAGGCTTTAACTGAGTCAGCATCCCATCCCTTAGATCATGCTTCGAGATGTAGTGTCTTCATGGCTTGATCGACTCTCAACAAGGAGTTCATTTTCCCCAGCCAACCCCAAAACTTAGCACCCATTGGCTGCTTTTTGTAAGAAAAGCCTGGAAGCCCTTAAGCTTGGTTATTGAGCTCAAAACCACCTGGGTAATAACCCTGACCCTGACCTTTATATTTCAATATCGATTTGGCCTAGACCAATTACCAATATCCCCAGCCCAGGTGTGTTCAATCCTTTGGAGATAATACGGTAGTTGCCTATCTTTTAAGAAATTGTGTTGGTCCAGCAGGAGTGCATGGGCTACGAGTTGGACCATTGGAAGTCAACAAAAGCCAAGCAAACAACGTGGTCCTCGTGTTTCGCGATCGGGGAAAAAAAATCCTCTACTCATCTTCGATTTCGTTGAACAGTTACCATTCCAAATATAACCTGTATAGGTACGTAAAGAAAGTCATGGTCCTATTCAAAAAAAAATGCTATAGACGTTATAGTTATAGTGAATTAGTCTGAACAAACCCCAAGCTTCGGCCTATGTCGAACATCGCCCTATGGTCGGGGCGAATTAATATGGTATTCCTTCAGCGTTATGAAAATCACTCGGCAATTCATTAAGCCTCTAATTTTTAGCCCTGTGAACTTTTTATCCCGCTGCATGCACACGACGGCTTGCAACTTTGAAATATATGGCATGTGTTTTTTTGGCACTGGTACCTCGAAGATGCGTGTCCTCGAACTAGCCGCACCTAATCACTAGTTTTACCGGTTTTATACCCCTGTCCATAGGCTTTGATGGCTTATAAAGGGTACATATCTATCCATTAAGTACTGCCAGATGGGCTGGTTCTGATCACGCATCTTACCTAATCTAGAAATTGCATAACCTGAATCAGAAGGTGTAAAGAAACAATATGCCATTGCGTATTACGCGATCACAATCCGAAAAGCCTTGACAGACACCTTATCCCTTAGTCCGGTAAAGCTGACCCCCCCTGTCGGGGGCGAGTCTTCTTATTGGTCGAGTGAGCGAAACTGAGACTACTAACCAGGCATAGGAGGTATGATGTGTTGAACTTGGGGAACGAAACACCTGAGCATAGTTCTTTGCACCCCAACCATGACCTTAACCTACATTACTGGCGTTCGGTAGATCATGCCTACTATATCTAGTTAGTGTACACAATCTTCAGCTGAGCCACAGCGACAAGGGGGGTCAGCATTTTTTACCGGACTAAGGGATACGTACGTGACTGGGCGCCCCAAAACACCAAAAGTCGCGTCGTTAAGACCAGCTGAATGCAAATCTACCGAAAAGGAGCTTACGATAAGCTTTCGTGCAAGCCGCCTAACATCCTAACTCTAGCTATAGCAGAAGGTTTCATAATTGAGATACCGGAGAAACGACGTGGATCGAGGCTGATAAGCAGCTGACACGTAAATTGGTTGAACACCCAAATCTTGGAATTTCGACGCGATCGTGCTCAGGAGGCAGTCATTATCTTGAATGAAACAACGCAACGTGCAACTATACAGCGTTTCAACTCAACTCGACTTGGGAAACGTCTATAACCCAAAGCTGAACCTGATGGATAACTCATGTATACTAAAAGGCTACTACAGTCTCCTAAATTTGTTGAATCATTACTATGCTACTAAGGCGATGAATTACGCAGATTCCTTTCGAGGTATTACATGTAGTTACAACCTAGTACCTACTATTATGATTGAAAGTTAGATGGATTCTATGATGTGTTTTTATCTTCATAACATCTAACAAGATTCCAATTGCGATCGTGACCCCAATAGTGCCTAATAAGTACATGCAGTTGTATGCTCAGGAAAAGCCTAAGAATCTGTAATGACTTTGATTTTCCTTAACCTAGCCACATAGACGGATTGATTGGTCAACTTACAGCCCGTATTCAGGCCCGTCAAGCCCATCCAAAACACTTCCCAAGTGCTCGAGCCAGAAAGCCAGAAACACAGTCAGTAGATTACCCTAAGAGGTACACCATACCTCCCCTTCTAGAGAAAATTACGTTCAAAAACGTTCAAATAGATGCAGCTAGACTGTACCTTTTTCTATGATTTCCCTTTAGTAAACTTTGCATACAAATATATCCTTGGTTTCCTATGTCTTGCGGATTACTGAAATCTCCGAAACGGGTGTGTTCAGCCTATCAGTCTTCTTTGGGGCGGGCCCGGGGCTGTAGCGTCATAACGGGTGCTAAACGGAATATGAAAAGCATGTGCTCCACTACTTATAATCTCCTAGCGCTTTTAGATGCAGCCGCTTAGACTAATCGACCTACGCCCATTGTTACTTCCTTTCGTTTTCCCCCACATTTTCTATCATACCCTGGTAGCTAGATACCAAGTACCATATTAAATGACAGGTATGTTTAATTACTTCCGAAAATCACCCCAGTACCGTACCTCACCTAGACTAGAGCTAAGTTAAACTGAGAAAGTGTTCACATAAGTTTTTCGCTCTCAGCAAAACCAGAACAGCTGAATATTAATGGTAAACGATAGTCATTCAAATTTCTTCATATAAACAAACTCCTTTAGCCTAGCTAATTTACGGCTCCCAGGTAAGGAAATTGTAACTAGCCAACTAGCTATGAATAAAACTATTGGTTTGGAATCTAGATGATGTCAGATGGGGCCTGGAGTATCACAGACAGAACCTAGTAGTGAAAATAAGTAAATATAGATTGTGCTCTAGTCCTTGGGAAACGGACGGCCGAGAAGGAAATAAATGTCTAGCCATAGTGTAGGGCCAAATAACGAACAAGCTAAAGCTTAAGGGAAAATAGGTAGACAATAAGAAGGAGCTTTTCTGCTAAACAGGACGCAAGGAATACAATGCAACGGGTTACGGTGGGAGAACTGGAACACTGCAACGGATTAAAAATCAAGAAAATTAGGAATACAGCAACAGAAACGAGAAATGGGTGGACATGGGAAGATGCACGGTGGAACCATGGCTAGGCGTAAAGATTTCCGAATCCTACATAGAAAATCTGCGGGAAATAGATCGACGACCGAATGAAGCAGCGGATCCGAACAAAAGGAGGCTCCGCGGAAACCCCTGTGGGAACGCATATAAAGCATAAGGACCATCAATTAAACATTCTAGTTAAATCACTAAGCAGGAAAATATATACCTTAGTGAAACATATCCTAATCACTCGCACTTAATTTCCCCCTTTCGGTTTGGATCGAATAAATCTTGTCCATTGATGTTATAAGTCTGTCCAGTGGCCCTTATTGGCCCTAAAGATTTTGCTCCGGGCGTTTGTATGTATCTGAGTGTCCCGCGCACAGTTTTTGACAGCATACAACCGTATTCGAATTCCAGGCCAAAAGAAAACACCCCTTCTCGACAATGGCAAATGGTAGAATTGGTGCCTTCATGCAAGATATACTGCGTGCCTGCTATGTGATGAACACCAAATCCTTCGAGGATATCTTCAGCATAGTCTTCACACCATTCACCCATCGGTTGAGGCTGCCACTCTGTGTTATTTAATATCCTCACTAATTCTTCCCAGCTCAAATCTTCGACTCCGCTTGGCCGCCGATCCTGCCGAGAAAAGTCAGCTCTGTTATACACGCCTTAATGACTCAAATCTAGCCACGAACTGTGGGTACCAACGAGCCTCCGCCTGAGCTGGAACTGGCATCTAGATTCTGTGCAAAACTTAGCTATGATCCATATCCTCTAGAAACAAAAAACCGTAACAAACCCTTCGCGCAGCGCATAATACCGCATCCTCTGCACTGTGATCCTCATGTGCTCTATGTGCGGGCGGTTCGACGAGAAGAGCTTGTTCACGAACCACGCGCTCTGTTGATGTCGGTACCTTCTCCTTTAATTCGGATTGTGTTTGAGTCCGTCCACGCCAGATTATTCGAGAGAACCAAGAGCCCCTTCTATTAACTAGTGTGCCACCTTTTGGCTCAGGAGAGGCGTGTCGCAGGCGAACAAAACATGCCATCCGCTTCGCGACCGTCGAAGGCCCAGTATGCGCTTCAAGGGTTGAGGGGTGAAATAACTCGCACTTAATTAATTGTAAAGGGAAACTTCCGGCATCAAAATCGGAGACAGTAATCACTAGGACAGATAGGCAGGGCTGACTTGTGGGGAAGAATGTCATGACATTTATTTCGAAACAAGAAACCGCTATATGGTTGCAGCGAAAAAATTTCTGGGAATAGGAATCGCAAGGAAGGGAGGTAGCACTAACACGTCCACTTATATTAGTGATAGTGAACCTGGTCCCAAAAGCATTTTATTCACCCGAACCCTAGCCCAAAGACTCGATGCGAGGGACTTAAAAGAATCGCCACAGGGCGAACCAGCTGCAGGCAGGAGGGTTCTCCATCGCCCCACCGTATTATCTGGTGAAATTCGGTTTGATGCTAGTGGGTGGAACATACATTGACGTACGGCCTAAGCCCTGCCAGTTCTTCTCTACTCCGTTTTTGTGTTAGTGCTTTTGATTTCCATCTTTTTATGCATACATGTATCAATGTACCGTATTTACTCGGATAATCCGTTAAACCCGGAATCTCCGACTACGGCGTAAGCCACCTCACGATCCTCTGGATAAGATAACATAAGATAAAACTGTGTGGCTTACGCCGTGGTCGGAGATTCCGGATTTAACGGATTATCCGAGTAAATACGGTATGTTCCATCCACTAGCACCAAACCAAATTTCACCAGATAATATGGTAGTCCTTGCCAAGCCTGACCCTTGTCCGCCATCCGGCCGTGCTGCCCTGTACTAGGGTCAAGCATATGAAGATGGAACAGGTCTCACACTTTTTGTATGGTGACCTCGCAGAACGGAAAATTCCGGTGTTCCATCTCCACTACCCTGACCCGAGCACAGTGGATTCTCGATATACATCAGCAAAAACAATTATCTCCTCCCAGAGCTCCGGGAGCCTCAGGAGACCCAGGGAAATGTTGTGCCTTCAGGGACACACTGGTTGTGAGCCACCTCCTCCTGGAGACGCCTGAAGGAGTATGCGCCTGCTCCCTGGGTCTCCATGGAGATACTACAGCTCCTCCAGGTGCCTCCATAATCGGCTTATATTTAGTCATACTCCTGGGGGAGAGCCGACGAATAGCCTTTTCCTTCATGGAGTCTGTGATATCACGCTTCCTCCCAGGGAGATAGGAAATATCACTTCTTCCTCCGTGAAGTACCCGATATCGAGCTTCCTCCTGGGGAGAATAGAAGCATGACTTCTTCCTCCATGGCGTACATGATATTAGGCTTCCTCCCGGGGCGGATAGATGCATGACTTATTCTCCTGTGGTGTACGGGATATGTAGCTTCCTCCCAGGAAGACAACACCTCTTACTCCTCTTCTCCATAATCCCTTAGGTGATGCACAAAATCCCCCAGGAGCTCTACGCTTCGGGGCTTAAAGCCATTCACATAATATCACTCGGACCGACGGAATAGGGCACAATTGAACCAAAATTACTATTATGACTATAACGCACACTAACAAAAGGAAAGTTGTTGTATATCCTCCACGACTCCCATATCGAACCAACTAAGAGACCAAAACAAATGAGAGCAAAGATGCAGTATATCCTCCACGGGCCCCATATCCTACCAATAAACAGACTCAAAACAAACGAAAGCAAAGATGCTGCATATCCTCCACGGCTCCCATATCCAATCAAAACAGACCAAAAAGGAACAAATGAGTAGATGCTCCATATCCTCAAAGTCTTATTCCCATGCCTCTCTTTCCTGCTCAAAGCTTTCGACAGCACCGGTGAGGTCTACCTGCATGTCATCAGTGGTCGGAGGGGCGTTGAATGCAGTAGTCGGAGCGTGGGCATCATCTGCGAAGTGAGTGAGATCAACCTCAGTCTCGCTCCCACTTTCTACCTCTAAGAAAAGGGTTGGGATGTTGACAGGTGCCTTCTGCTGCTCCAGATCCTCAGGATGAGGAGAATCTGAACCCGTTCGTCTGCTCTTGCTTTGGGAATGCTGGTAGCCTCCCCTTTCGAGCTCTCGCACGCGCTTGCGAGACCGCAACTCCTTCATAGGATCCTCCTCCTCATTATCACTCCAAGGAGTGGTGAGCTCGTCTACAGGCTTCTTAGTCACTCTGAAGACCTTCAGCTCCACCTCGTGGCGAATCGCCTTTAAAATCTCCACCTCCCAGCCTGGAGCTCTCATTGCTATGCTCTCCCACGTGTTACAGTGCCTGAGCCAAATCGCTATTAAGGATGTCAGTCTTCTTGCTAAAGGAGGCAAGGAGCGCTAGGGGAATACCAAAGCAAGTCTCTCGTGTGAAGTCAAGAGGATCCTCATATATACCAGTCGTCCAAACCTTCAACGAGTAATAGAGTGCTGCCGTGATAAGGCATACAAACTCCTTATTGATGGAGGATATAAAGGACGAATCAACGTGTCCCCTCATCCTCCTCCCCTTATAGTACTTGAGGAATATCAGCTCCACAATGGCATCATTCAAGAAGCGATTGCCACAATCTTATCACGATGATTAGCTTCCCGCAGTATTACCACTTGATGTGACGTACCTCCATGCTAGCTTCCATGCACATAAATCCATCCTTGGCTAATAGATAGTCAACTTTATTCCTCACGTTCTGAGGATTCTGGTCATCCAGCTCATACAGCCGGACGATATTTGCCTTCGCTGCACAGACAACATGAGAGCGCACCTGGGAGTGATGTTGGCTGATCTATAACTCGTGTAAGGATATACAGCATCAGGAGGATATACAATATCCTTCAGGGGAAAGGGATAATTACCTGAGTTTGATTTTCACCTGTCAGCTCTAAGCTCTCTAGGGCAACTAGTGTTGCAAAATGATGGATAGACTTCTCCGGGTGGGAAATGATTACCTGACGGGTACAGGAAACCTCTAGAGGAGCCTGTCGCTCTATATCCTGTGAAGCTTTGGCCCAAGCAGCACGTATCCATGAGAGCAAGGTCTTAGGAGCGGGCAAAGGCTCGCAAAATAAAGTCTTATAGAAAATGTATTCTTGGGATGCGTGGACCAGTACCCGAATTGGGCTCTCCAGCGCATAGATGCTCCTACCACATCTTCTATTGAGGTTATCTCCAGGAAGATGCTCACTATCCTCTGTTGGGGGATCTGACCCTTCATCTGATGTATTGTTTGGAGAGTTGGCAGGTGTTGCTGCTACTGGAGGGCGTCCTGCCTTTTTTCACTGAGCTGGCATCCGCTCTAGAGGTTCGGGGACACACTGCCTCACATCATTAGAGGCAATTCTCAATATCTAAGGATTTACGATACCGTAGGTGGCACTTACTAAACGGGCTTGCCCTCGATAGACTGCATTACAAGCCATTTGAGTCGCAGCAGCCTGTATCTTAGTCTGGGACTGGGACCTCCTAGCTGGGTTCTGGCTCGGAGGGGGAGGCAGCTCATCCTCATAAAAGTCTTCATCCGCTGAATCTTCTTCATCTCGTTGCTCCTCTTGCTCCTCCTCATTCTCCTCCTCCTCTTGCTCCTCCTCATTCTCCTCCTCCTCCTCCTCTACCATTTCCTGTAACGGGGGTAGGCCTAGGTAGATAGGCTAGGTATACGGCCGTTGCAAAATGGATATAGATCAAGTTCAGAATCCGATTCTTTTCGTGCAAACTACTCAAGAATCTTAAGGGCTCTATTATCGCTGAAGAAAGAGCAGCAGGGTGGAGCATTCGCGATGTATTTAACACCTGCGTTCCGCAGTCCTCACTCTGCCGTGCTCTAGTGGGGGACTGGGTTTGACCCGGAGTCCCATTGCCAAATGGACTGGTGTTCTACTCCGGAAGACCTTCCGTACTTCCGGGGGCTATGCTCTAAGAGCTGCCGCACCTCCATTAGCAATCTGACCACTCTAGACTCTATGAACCACCGGCATAGTCCTGCACACTGCAGTCCTACATGCGCGGCGCAGTTCAGTCTAATCCGCATGTGTTTTACTAGTAGATAGCGCTGCCAGTGCGTTGCCTATCAGCTTCCGCTGATGCATACTGCACAGGTTGATTCAGAACTCTACCACTTCCTCGGAGTGGTAGATGCAGCCGTCTATGTGCTTCCAGCTCGTCAGCTGACGCACATGCGGTTCCTCTGTATCAACCAGATCAGTGGGACGCGGTAGCTCTCTGCATGTGGGAGCAACCCCACCGATGCAGGCTCCTACAGTCCCATCAGTCCGGCCCTGATCTACTACGCATACTAGAGGCTGTAATGGCGTACCCGTTACATTTCCCCACCCAATTCCTCTTCCTCTCATCCCCTACCCCCCTTTCTCTACTACGCCTTGCGCTTAAATTAGGAAACTCAACATCCTGACTCGCAGCAGCACGCTTCCTTCTTCCAGCATTGGGACCAAGAGGGGGGCGAGGGGGTGGTGGCATCCGTTTGCCTGCTTCGACGCTTCTTTTGGTTGTCATACTGATATTTGGAAATTAGAACAAAGTAGGAGTCACGGAATCGTTTGGAGTAGGAGGGTGCTGCGGAGTAGGAGGGTGCTGTGGAGAAGGGGAGTGCTATGGAGAAGCGAGACCCTCTAGAGGACTGGCTGAAGGGGGCGATTATAAGAAGAGAAGTCTGAACTAAGACATACGATTGAATTAACCCTAACCCTGCCATAATTTGACTGACACAACACTTCGACCTCTAAAAAAATAAATAAATAATACACAGACAACAAGTCTCAAAGGAAGCCCAATATCCTCCATATGCGCCAAAAATAAACGAATAGTACATGGATAGCAAATTTCCAGGATGCCAAGCATCCTGACGGTATCCTCCATAAGCCCCCAAACGCCAATTCCCTTACCAAAGTAAAATCCTGCCAAATATTAGTAAATGTTAACTCAATTGTGGTGTCTAGATGGGATTATACCAATCCTTATTTGCTCGAGGAGCCACCAGCATTATCTTCCTGCCGCATCAATTCCCTAGCCCTAGCTTCCGCATCCTCATCCTCATCCTCATCCATCAAATCCCTAGTGTTGGTGTCGGCATTGGCATTGGCATTGGCATTGGCATTGGCATCCTCCACATCCTCTCTCTCCACCAAGCCCAAGCCCTGCTGAATCCCTTGCTCGGCAACTAGACGAGTCAGAACTTTGAGTAGCAATTCTGCGGTAAGATACGGACCCTCCATTTCATTTGGTGGCATGTCCGTGTCCTCACCAGGCGGCCGACAAAGGATGACTAGCATCCTCAAGGCAGCTAAGCTCCGTGTTTGACCCAGCCAGCCAGCAACATCCTCATCATCAGCCAAAATAACGCTAGCCGGATCCGCTGTATAGTACACGCAATCTTAAATGTCGACCACGACTTTGCATCGATATTCCAACACTCACAACCAGCCAAGTAGGTCAAGAAAAGCTAGAGAGTCTAGAATCATAGTATTGAAGCTCTCTAGCTTTTTACAGAACACAAATATGAGTAGTTGTGGTGGAATAAAACCTCACTTTTGGCTGTGAAAAGTGTAAAGTGGAACGTTCTAAAAATTACACTGTCTGTGATAGGATATACGCAGGCAAAATTTACTTCAACTTTGGTTTTACAAGGGAAATTAATATATTTGGGGTCTTAGAAGCACATTTTTGAAAGGAAATACCTTAGAAAGAATTGTTGTTGGAGAGATATGAAAGTTGACTAAAAAAGAGGCTGTTTTTTGTATGGCGCTTGGCATCCTTGGTAAGACAGAGGCGTTCCACACTCAAATTTTATTGGTCGACATTTAAGACTGTGTGCACCATACTAGATTTATCCGTGGCATCCTCAAGGGCTCCAAGGATCCTCCGGGGGATGCGGGTCTTAGGCAAACGCTTGCTTATCAGTCGCAAGCACTCGCCAAAAGTAGGAGTCCCGATGACTCCAACCCAATGGGTTACTACGCTTAGATCGCCTTCCCATTCATAGGCAGGATCGATCTTGGGGTCTCTATGCCAGTTGTCAGGATCACATATGATCACTCGATTTCATGGATAGGGTCAGGCATAGGCGCGGTGTTAAGGATTAGTCATTGTATCATTTCGTTGTGTTTCTTTGTGATTCGGTTGGGTTATTTCAAATGGTTGAGTTATGGATGAGTCATCGAAAGGGGAAGGTTGGGTATATAAGCGATGGATTTCCGCAGTTGCGATTGTTCTTTCTTTCTTTCCTTAAGCAACGTCTCTTACTTTACCTCCACCCTACTATTATAGAAATACCATCTCTGTTTCTACCTCAGAAACATCATCGTCGCTGTCGCTGTGACCCCCAGAATCACCTCGATTCTTACCCTACGTGAGGCCTGTGGAAAACATTGTATTATCATTGTGGCAAAAGTCTCTTTCAAGTAGCACTGCTCACCTTCGGGGATACCGAAGGGCTTGACGAAACCTCGCTCCCTGAGACTCGAACTGCTCTCTCCTCAAATGTGGCCGCAGCTCCTAATAAACAATAGTAAGCATCCTTCAATCAATCAATCAAACGAATAGGAAACAGGAATCAAAGCTTACTTTTTGCTGCTGCTGTCAATGCTTTTGCCTTTGGGATCATTCCCATTTCTAGAAGCTCCTTTTTGAGCCTGGTCTCGCCTTGCTGCACTTGATGCACGCAATCCCTGAGGATACTGCTAATTGCTCGCTCTAGCTGTGCTTCATCCTCCGAGTGCAGTGCACGGAATAGGGTAAAGGAATCATGCCTTTTAGCCCACCTAACCAAACGAGCCCATGCTTCAGCGCTAGGATTAGCAGTGCCTCGGATACGATACATCCTCATATAGGACACAATATCACTCCTAAAAACGGTGTAATGATGTGGGTTATCATCTCCAAAGCCAAGCAATTACTTATATTGCGCCGCGTTTAGATAAAGTTTCTTCTTCGGAGTTTCTGGACCTTTACCCTTATCAGGAGCCGCCATATCGGTAGTTGGAGTAGGAGCTTGGGTATCTCTCAGAGGTATAAGCATGTGGGAGAGAAAAAGACGCTTGCCTGAGGTTTGATGGAAGTCTAGCCTCCGAGTAGGGGTTTCTGGTAAAATAGGAGTGGGGTTATCGGTAGTTGGGGCTGTTGAATCGGGAGCAAGCTTTCTACGCTTTGGTTCTTTCGGTGGATTCTCTGTATCTTTTGTAGGATCTGGAATAGCACTTGGTTCTGGTTCTGGATTTGATTTAAGGGAGGTATTGACCACCTATTTATATTAGTATCGAAGTATCAAGATACCCCGCTCCAGGCTCAAGTTTGCTTACCATCCACCGCGGAGCCAGAAGCTCTTCTGACTCGACTGCCATTCTGAGGATATTGGGCATCTTGAAACAGTAGTATCAAGTTGGTAGGATATATGGTATCGTGGGCGCAGGCAAGCAAGGAGAGAAGGTTGAAGAAGTTGGAGAAGAGCGAGGAGGGAGCTGAAGCTGAAGCGGAGGAGAAGCAGGATTTGCTTGCCCTGGCAGTGCCTATGAGGTCATATGTGAGATATCGATAGGCTCTGTGCGCAGGCCAACCCTAACCCAGTGCCGAGTTGCCAAGCCTGCTCTTGCTTATGGATACACATGCTCCTTTAGGTTTAGCCTACCTATAATTTCAACCTCATGTCAACAAACTACCCCCTAAACCCTTCTCGGAACAAGCACCAGCAGCCAGCAAGCAATAGCATCCTACCTCAGCGAGCAGCAGCATCCTACTTCCTCCCAACAAGTATCATCATCACGCTTTCCCACAGTGAGTATGGGTATCCTACGTTCTCATGGCGAGTATCAGCATCAGCAAAAACAAAAAATGACCTATTTGGCTCCTATTTGGACCTCTGTGGCCTCTGTGGCCTCTGCAGAGGAAAATATCGAAATTTCCTTGGAAACTGTAAGACCGGTACTTCGCACCACTACTGAATTCTAAGCGAAGCTTTAGATAGCTCTCTAGACTCTGTAACTCGACCGGCTACTATCCGTAGCACAATACCCGAGCGCACGTCCTGACAACTTCTTATGAACCGCACAAAGGCAACGATAGTTTAAGCGAGATAAGTGGGCTGTTCCGTTGAAAGAACTTTCCCAATAGGAAGGCCACGAGTGTTGAAGCGCACGTTTCATGCTAAACAACTCGATACGATGGAGAATTTATCACTTAACAAAGTATGTTTGCAGAATAAAATAATATCGATAGCGCTCGTTCTTCCTCGATGACGATCGACTCAGAATTGACGTCCAATGCAAAGAGTATTTATATCCCGTCCTCTTTACTACTGTGTGTTCTTTGTAGCTTGGGTCGACGGACTAAACTATCTACTATTACAAATTGAACTAACTCGCTTATCCATTTATCCGACATCCTATCGGCTTCGCCGATATCTCCAACTTCCGACGCTTACCCCTCGTTCAGTAATCTTCGGATCGCCGTGGCGATGATACGGTTGCGACGGTTGCGTTCGCCCGATCGAGTAGGTGGTTACACGATATCGTTTTGTTGCGACAGCTGGTGTTTGGAGCCCCGTAGCGCGGGCAGGAGACCTCTGATGACTAATCCGAATAGCCCACGTGACTCGGCGCCCCAAGTTGCCCTATGAAGACCTCTCATACATACCCTCCGGGTCACGTTCCGCGGGAAGGGCGCCGTTGACGACCAAAGGGTTACTTTTAGTCTCCGGGACGCGGATATTTTGCGGGTGTCCCCCCTTCTCGATCCAGCGCTGCCAGCAGCGCAACCGAAGGCAGGAAAACGGCCGGGTAACCGGGGAAGGCAGGGTAACTGCCTGAGAATAGGCTGGGAAGTCAATAGGCAGCCACTGAGGGGTCCAACGAAGACGGGAAGGTGACCAAATGGAAGGTAGGGTAACTCCCTACGTAGGTAGGGTAACAGGGAGACCACTGCACGCCTATAGCCATAGGTATAACAGAAACCTCCACAGAGGAATGTTGACCTCTGCAGAGGCCACAGAGGCCAAATAGGAGCCAAATAGGCCACAGAGGTCAAATAGGCCACAGAGGAATGTCGTTTGTTTTTGCTGATGAGTAGCTAACAGCCGGCAATAGTGATTTCCAGCAATTGCGGGAAATAGATCAAGCAGACCATTCTGTCTCGAGCATCCTACTCCCTCTGGCATCCTACTCCCTCTGGCATCCTACTCCAGCCCTACCACCTTACTCCTCAACCGATATACACAATCTTTTCTAGTCAAAATGGAGATTATAAGAACACGCTGCTCTCTGTGTCGTCGCACCTACAAATCAGTGGTTTCGTTGCAGAAGCACATAATGGATATGCATTCCAAGCAAGCCTCCCAAAAGGTTAGCCATGGAGGCTCTGAATCCGAAGAGGATGGTAATCCACCAGCATGGTGCAGAAATAATCCGGATAGCGACTGGGAAGACGCCAGCTCTGGAAGAAGTGAGTCCTCCGGTGGAAGCACTGAGAGTGGTAGTGAGGACAATGACTAGCATCCTCCGCCATCCGATACAGAGGATACAGACACAGCTGCAGAGCCTCCACAGAAGTCTGGTGCTAGGTCTATTCAATTTACTGGTGCAGCATGCTCTTTGGGGGATGTGGAGGGTCGTCAAGAGGTTGTTGAATTCCTTCTTTCGAACCCCTATATCCCGTTTGAGACTGCCTTTGACTTTAAGCTCACCCGATGGATGATAGAGAGCGGGATAGCGAAGACCCGTATTAATGAGTATTTCAATGAAAAGCTCGGCACTCCTGCGGCAGGCACTCCTATGCCAGGATTTGGATCTGCCTACATGATGCACAAGCTCTTCGACAGGATAGATCCGGATATAGGTCAGGCGCAATGGCAGTGAGGGAGCTGTGAAGTCATGGAAGGGACTAGGAAAAGGACGGCACGGTATTACTTTAGGCCCGTGCTTGCTTGTATCCAATATTTGCTTAAACAGCCCGCATACGCAGAGGATATGGTCTATCATCCCATTCGAGAATACAACGATAATGGCGAGAGAATGTACTTGGAGATGCATACAGCAGACTGGTGGTGGGATGTACAGGTTAGCTAACTCCCCCTTCTATCAGCGGAGTCTCAAACTCCTCAATAGCCTCTATAGCTCCCCTGAAGGCTAAGGAGGCTAAGGAGGAAGTTTCAAGTCTTCGCTGCTGGATATCTATTATCCTGCTAATTCTCACTGTCAGGGGAGCTTACCTGATGGGGCTACAGTAGTCCCAGTAATCTGCGCGTCAGATGGTACACATCTCACCAATTTTTCAGGCGATAAGAAAGCTTGGCCAGTCTACCTGACGATAGGGAATATCCCCTCTAAGATTTGAAACAAGCCAACGTATATGGCTATGATGCTCGTGGCACTACTCCCTATCCCCCCCAAATTTGCTGGGCGCAGTGGAGAGGATAGGCTCCGCCGGGAGGCTAATAGAGAGGTCTTGTACGAGGTGATGAGTATCCTATTTCAGGATATGAGGAAGGCAGGGCATACAGGAGTCATGTTGGTATGTGGGGATGCTCAGTATCGGATGTGCTATCCAATCCTTTGTGCTTCATCAGCAAAAAACGGAAATGCCGTAAAGTTCCTCTGGACGCCAAAATGCCATGGCGGAAACATACCCTTCTGGACGCAGCATGGTCCAACTACATGTCATCCAAAAGACATGGGGTAGGAGCTCTGGTCATCTGGAAGGCAGCGTTGTAGGCTCTGGTCGTCTGGACGAGCTCTGGCTGTCTGGATGAAGCCTGTCGACCTCTGTACGTCCGGGGGAACCTCTTGTGGGGCCAGCACATTTTGGTAGGTTTGGAATTGCACGCTTTGCTTGTATGGCTTGTATGGCTTGTATGGCTCGAATTCGTTCTATTGATTTATTTACTATTCTATGGATCTATCTATATATATGTACAAACATTTACTACCCACAGCAAATCGGCCAACTGGCGCAGGCGGTGGAAGCTGCAGCAGCGAATTGACTATATGGCGGAGGCTGCGGAGGCTGTGGAGGCTGCAGCAGCAAATCGACCATATGGCAGAGGTGGCGGAAGCTCAGGCAGCGGATCGACCATGTGGCGGAGGCGGAGGAAGCTCAGGCAGCGAATTGACCATATGGCGCAAGCTGCAGAAGCGCAGGCAGCGAATTGACCATATGGCGGAAGCGGAGGAAGCGGCGGAAGCTGCAGCAGCGAATCGACCATATGGCGCAGGCGCAAGCAGCGAATCGACCTATTGGTGCAGGCAGCGGAAGCTGCAGCAGCGAATTGACCATATGGCGGAGGCGGAGGAAGCTCAGGCAGCGAATCAACCATATGGCGCAGGCGCAGGAAGCGCAGGCAGTGTGAATCGAACCAAGTCTAGGAGGCATATCAGCGGGAGTCAAATAAACGGAAGCAAGACGTTACCTAGGAGGTTCTTCGGAAGCAAAGCTTATTGCTTGAGGCCTAAATCTCATGATGTTAGTAAGGTACTTTGGTGTCGCGAGGAAGAGAATAGAGGGGAAAGAATAGGGGGAAGCAGATGGGAAGGAATAGGGGGAGGTGTCTTAGTAGGTGTTGCTTAGGCATTGCTTAGGCGACACCTAAGCAAAGCTTGAAGATTTTGAAAATCGCTAAGTGCCTAGGGTCAGGGTTTTAACTTAGCGAAATAAAAAAAATTCCGGCAGCTACACGCATTGGGAGGGTGTCAGACGCACACAGGTCGGTCGGGCTTCTAGAAGGGCACTTTGGCGTTAGTTGGCGGTAAGAGTTAGTCAGAGCGCATCTGGATGCAGCACGGGCGCAGGTAGGCCGTCAGGAGGGGTTCGAGAGGCAATGCCCGTCTTCTGGAGGGTCAAAATGCCATTATATAATGTTACCCTTCTGGATGCCTTTTTTTTTTTACTGATGTTGGATAGCTGACCACGCTGAGCACATCCAACTTCACAAACTACAGCAAAACGCTTGCCCAAAGTGCAAAGTCAGGCCAGACCAACTTGGTGAGCTAGTCAGCAGCCCAAAGCGAGACGATAAGGAGTATCAGAAAGTGGCTCAATCCTTTGCCGATTCTGGAGATCCTCAGGAATTGGAGTATCTCGTTGAACGAGGGCTGAAAGCGTCATTCAACGTCTTTTGGGGGATGCCACACCTCCCTCACGCTAGAGACCTTCATAAACCAAACCTTCTACATAATATATATCTCGGTATATTGAAGCATTTGATGGAATGGATAGAGAGCTTCCTCGAGAAGCACAAGAGGCAGCAAGCATTTGACGAAGTTTGGATGTAGATACCCCTCTTTCCAGGCCTGACCAGGCCAACAAAGGCCTATTGAGAGGTTTTCCAGTGGCAGGGCAAGGAGATGCGCAATCTCGGCCGTATCCTGCTAGGAGTGTTTGTTGTTGCTCTCCTCAACCCATCGAAGGATGAGGCATATCCTTTCCGGTGAGTGATCCTTTGTGTCCGGAGCATTATTGATTTCCACCTTATGGCGCAGTATCGGAGCCATACTCCCGAAATGTTGAGTTTTATGGACCACATCAGCAAAAACAAACGACATTCCTCTGTGGCCTATTTGACCTCTGTGGCCTACTTGGCTCCTATTTGGCCTCTGTGGCCTCTGCAGAGGTCAACATTCCTCTGTGGAGGTTTCCAAGGAAATTTCGATATTTTCCTCTGCAGAGGCCACAGAGGCCACAGAGGCCACAGAGGTCCAAATAGGAGCCAAATAGGTCACAGAGGTAAGAACATGATCCTAATTTCAAATAGGTCATTTTTTGTTCTTGCTGATGCAATATCTCATTGATTTCTATAGGCAGAAGTCTATTTTCCTCAAATTCAAGGCCTCGAAGAAGGCAGGTGCAAAAGCGCGAGCGACAATCAAGCGTTTGAAGCAGGATCAGGAGAAGAGCTTGAAGGATGCCCGGACTCCTATAACAGGAGGAAAGAAGCGACGGCTCCAAGCAGAGGATAAGCTGGAGAGGAGGGAGGTGCTTGTCGAAATACGACAGGGAGAAAGCCACTTCAACTTTCCTAAAATGCACCTCTTGGCGCACTTCCACGAGCACATTGAGCAGTATGGGGGGATTCCCATGTTCTCCACGGAGGTTGGAGAGACGGCACATCGACAGCAAATCAAAGAAGGATATCGGGCATCCAATAAGAATAACTCCACCGAGCAAATCCTGTGCCATTATGGACGTCGACATGCATTGGGTATGCGTATATTGAACCTTTGGGCTCTGAGTAGGGATGCTGAGCTTCCCAATTATGAGCTGTTGGATATTCTCAGGCCCAGGTGGTCTGAGGTCCAACATATAGGAGAGAGAGCATCTCTCTGACGATTGTGTGGCCGACAACCAAGGATCTGGACTCTCTGTGATATCATCCGCCAAATCAACATGCTGGACCTGCCAGAGCGAATACTGTACTATAGCAGTCAGAATCTAAACGACAAACGCCAGCTCCAGAAGGATACAGAGGCTCTTCTTACATACCCAGCTGAGCTATTCTTGCAACTTAGAGTCCCTGTGCCTAAGTTTCAGCATCCTGAGGAGTTTGAGCTTCATCGAGTGAGATGTACAGGAGGGCGAGCCTTTAGGGCCCAAGTTCCACGGAACGATTGAGTGTGGGTTCAGGTAGGAGATGAGAGTCAGTTTGGTGCTCTTCGAGGTCGCCTTCCAGCCAAAGTGCTTTGCCTATTCAAGATTCGAGATCCTCATACCCTCTATATGCATCGGCTTATCCTTGTGAGGATGCTGCGAGCCTATCCAGGAGGTGGTCGGATCACAGAGGCCCATGGGATGATGCGAGTTTCTACCAGGCAAGCAGATGATCTGTTCGTTGTGGGGATGGGTAATATCATAAGGATTGCGCATCTCATCCCAGAGCAGCCAGAGCTCCTAGAGGAGAACACTAGATGGCTCGTCAACAACCAAATTGATCTCGCAACCTTTAATGAAATCTATACCTTGGAGTGAGGATACTGGGCATCCTCGAGGGATGGGAATGCTGAGTACTACCATATCGGAGGTTTATGGACCGGTGGATTAAGGATATAGGGCATTTCCGAAGCCTGAGGGCTTGTTTCATGGATGGAACGGACGAAAAGGATTGATTGGATGCGGATTGGAATGGTGTGTTTCTTTGTCTTTCTTTTTAGTTCGGTCGGTTGCCTGGAATGTGTTGAGTCATGGATGAGTCAGGGTAAGGGAGAAATGGGATATATAAGCGATGGATTCTGTTGTTCTTATTTCTTTTCCTTCTTCTTCTTTAAGCAACGTCTCTTACTTTACTTCTACTGTACTGTTATCTAAATAACATCTCTGTTTCTATCTCAGAAACATCGCCATCGCTGTCGCTGTCGCGCCCCCAGAATCGCTTCGATTCTTACACTACATGAGGCCTGTGGAAAACATAGTACTATCATCGTAGCGAAGTCTCCTTCAAGTAGCACTGCTCACCTTTGGGGATACCGAAGGGCTTGACGAGACCTCGTTCCTTGAGAGCTTGGGAGCAGGCTATTTATGGAAAATGTAGGCTATGCTATAGAAAACGCAGGGAGGCAAGGAGAAGGTATAGGATGGTCGATATCCTAGCGTAGGATGGTCAATATCTGACGCAGGACTACAGTATTAGAGATTTATGGACTGGTAGATTAAGGATACAGGCCATCCTCGAACGTGAGAGCTTGGGAGCAGGCAATTTATAGAGAATGTAAGCTATGCTATAGAAAACGCGGAGAGGCAAAGAGGAGGCGTAGGATGGTCGATATCCTACGTGGCAAATATATACTAGAGCCAATAAAAATCTTTCTACTGCCTAAAACCTGTGCTTAGTAAGCAGAATAACCTCCACCTTACCCGTGATGATGAGAAATATCCTCCTGGAGATATGCGGGAGAGTCAGGTGCTATCAGGATGATAATAAAATGTTTTTATGAGAAGAAAGATGCCGTTCTATTCTATGTACGAACAGGCATATATATATACAGCTAGTCTAGCTTACTAATCGTGGCTTATTAGTGGCGAAGCCATGGGATAGGGATATAGCCACACTTCCGAATATCGGAACGTGATAGGTGCTCCAGGAGAAAACACATGCCACGAAGAGCAGCAATCTCCTTCAGGAGTAGTCAGTAGACGCAAGAATTAGCCAAATCCTCCAGGAGAAGATCTTTGGGCGCTGATTGCTCCAGGAGGCTTCATCAGCAAAAAAAAAAAGTCACCCCAACACTTTCTTGTTTTCAGGAAGGCCATATTCCGCCAGATTAGTTTCTGGCCTTCCAAAGCGCTTGGAAGACCGCTGCGAGCTAATAAAACCTCCTGACGACCTTTCTCAAGTCGTCATCTTCCAGTGGCTGTATTCATGCCGTGCCTTCTGAATGGTCCCTTTGTTTCTAGGTTGTCTTCGGGACACCTCCACTGCCGCAGCCTGTCGCCAGGTGGCATTGATCCTTGGTGCTGGAGATGCTTTCCAATCCTGATGAGCTTTCACTGTATGTGCGATATATTTGAATTACTATTTATTGACGACCTCTAGTAGGTCGTCGCCAGGTTCCATGCACAATCCCACCATCCGACTACTCCTTGGATCGACTTTTGCTGCGTAAGCCCTTCATGTCGACCCTCCAGTGACTACCCCTTTGGATAGACTTTTGCTGCGTAAGCCCTTCATGTCGACCCTCATCAGCAAAAGGTTTGGATTTCCGCCCAGTGCCATTTTATGTAATCCCCATTCGCCCAGAGGAGATATGAGAAATCCCGATATTGCATTGGAATCAGCTCATCAAACTGCATATTCCCACGCAGGGCTTGGCAGGATCGGATGAGGTTTAACCTTTGGTCTTACATATTGAATATCACAATTTTAAGCCTGAAAACTTGATTTTCAACATGTAAGACCAAAGGTTAAACCTCATCCGATCCTGCCAAGCCCTGCGTGGGAATATGCAGTTTGATGAGCTGATTCCAATGCAATATCGGGATTTCTCATATCTCCTCTGGGCGAATGGGGATTACATAAAATGGCACTGGGCGGAAATCCAAACCTTTTGCTGATGAAGTATAAGTTATACCTGTCACCCTACTGAATTCACTGATGTCACGCTGTCACTCAGGTTTTGAAAATTATTTTGACTAATTATTGACTATCTAATGGATCTATATACATCGAACGAGTCCCCACATCCTCCTGCTCGCCCCGCAGCATCCTACTCCTCTTATTCCGAGCCTGCTGCTGAGCTTGCCCTGGAGTTGATTTGGAGGCAGGCAAACAGCCAATTCGGAGTCTATTCAGGGGTCAATTCGGAGGCTCAGAAACAGCCTATTTGGAGGCAGGAAAGCACGGGATTCGGAGTCAATTTGGGGGTCAATTTAGCAGTCAATTCAGCAGGATTCGGAGGCTTGGAAACAGCCGTTTCGGAGTCTATTCAGGAGTCAATTCAGCAGTTAATTCAGCAGTCTATTCAGCAGTGGATTCAGAGGCTTGGAAACACCCTATTCAGAGGCAGGAAAGCACGGGATTCAGAGTCAATTCAGCAGTGGATTCGGAGTCGATTCAGGAGTCGATTTGGAGTCGATTCAGGAGTCGATTTGGAGTCTATCCAGCAGTCAATTCAGCAGTCAATTCGGAGGCTCAGAAACAGCCGATTCGGAGTCTATTCAGCAGTGGATTCAGAGGATCAGAAGTAGTGGATTCAGCAAGGGGAGTGACAGGCCTATTCAAAGTTAGCTACTATACAAAATACGTTGATCTTGGAGATGGAGGATAGGAGGCATGGGCGTTGCAAAGGGGGGTTAAAAGGGGTGGATGGATAGGGGGTGGGCGGCCTGGGTGGGTTGGGGCAGCAATGGGGAGTTGAAAGAAATTCTTCCAAGTCCCTAAGTGAGATCCAATAGTCTGCGATTCAGGGAGTCTCTGGCAGTGGTGTTAAGGTCCAGGAGTGGGGTGGAGGTGTGGCATCATGCCTTTGGCTCATGGAAAATACAGTATATCTTGGGAGAAGCCATATCCTCCGGGAGATGCAGGTTGGGGCGCTCGTGCCTCCAGGCGCCCTGGGAGCGCACGGAGCACCTGGAGGAGATTGCCTCCCCTAGAGACGTGCCCATGCTCCTGGAGGCGCTAATTATTTTTGCTGATGTCAGGAGTCTATTCAGCAGGATTCAAAGGCTTAGAAACAGCCGATTCGGAGTCTTTTCAGGAGTTGATTCAGAGTCAGTTCAGCAGTCAATTCAGGAGTCGATTTGGAGGCAGGAAAGCATGGGATTTGGAGGCAGGCAAGCAGCCAATTCAGCTGTAGATTCAGCAAGGAGAGTGACGGGGCCTATTCAGAGTTAGCTACTGTACAAAACGACGCGTCTATGGTGGAGATGTAGGAGTGGAGGAGGTATGGGCTTTGCTCAGGGGGTTAAAAGGGGGTGGGTGAATAGGGTAGGCGGCGTGAGTTGGTTGGGGCAGCAATGGGGAGTTGAAACATCAGCAAGAACAAAAAATGACCTATTTGAAATTAGGATCATGTTCTTACCTCTGTGACCTATTTGGCTCCTATTTGGACCTCTGTGGCCTCTGTGGCCTCTGCAGAGGAAAATATCGAAATTTCCTTGGAAACCTCCACAGAGGAATGTTGACCTCTGCAGAGGCCACAGAGGAATGTCATTTGTTTTTGCTGATGAAGAAATTCTTCCAAGTCCCTAAGCAAGATCCAATAGTCTGCGATTCAGGGAATCTCTGGCAGTGGTGTTGAGGTCCAGGAATGGGGTGGAGGTGTGGCATCGTGCCTTTGGCTCATGGAGGATACAGCATATCTCGGGAGAAGCTATATCCTCCGGGAGATGCAGGTTGGGGCACTCGTGCCTCCAGGCACCCTGGGAGCGCACAGAGTACCTGGAGGAGATTGCCTCCCTGGGAGACGTGCCCATGCTCCTGGAGCCGTTAATTATTTTTGCTGATGTTGACTGCAGTCAGACCAGACAGTTGGTCTCGCTAGATCATCATTCAACCTGATTTCTTTCTTTTATGCACATCAAAGTACTTGGGTCAAGCATATGGAGATGAAACAGGTCTCATGATCTTTTTATGATGACCCCACAGAGCGGGAAATCCCGATGTTCCATCTCCACACCCATGACCCGAGTAGAGTACAGTTGCATCTTGTTATGCCAGACACCTAGAATACAGTAGATCTCGTACGGGATAGCAAATTTTCCTAAAGAATCCGGGACAGCAAATTTATTTTGCAGTAGAAAAAATGTTTTGGCTAGGGCATTTTGTATGGGACAGCAAGGGATTTGGTATACTGAGTTCCGGCATAGCAAGGTGCGACTGTATGTTCCACCCACTAGCGCCAAACCGAATTTCACTAGATAATACGGTATTGGTATGTAACAAATAGCATATGAATCAAGCCAGTACCGTATTATCTCGGGAATAGGAAACTGGCCTGGACTAGACACTTCTAAATCGGTCCTCCAAAAGGCTCGGGAAAATGTCAAAAGTGACTGCTGAGCATCGGAAATTATTGCCTAGTCGATAATCCACTTCCCTGATAGAGTAATTTTAATTAAATTATTTCAGTCTAGCCTAGTCTAGGCCAGTTTCCTATTCCCGAGATAATACGGTACTCCCTTCTCAACTTTAGACCAAGGTCTTTAGGTTATGTCGGTCGCTACGGGTAGAATTACTAAAGGATAGAGAGAGATCTGGGTAGTAGTTTTTTTGTCTTTGAAAAAATGCTTTAGCCAGAAGGGTCTGCAACGTATACAGAATATTCCGGTACGGGATAACGCCTCGGTATACGCAGCAAAGACCCATTTAAGACGGTCCTGCCGAAAAAGAAAATAAAAAAGGGAGGAAAAGAAAATAAAAAGGCGAGGGATCCGATGGGCTGACCCGTAGCCAGTAGAGCAAATATTACGAACTTTATACATAGCTCACGAGATTCAAGAACATTATTCACTTTTTTATGCAATGTAGAACTGCGTAAAAGCCAGTCGTTCTATTACTTGACGATCACACTTCCAAGCTGGAAATAGGTGATAGTATGTGAATGATCGGAATATTATGTCCCCACTGCAGCTACGATATTGATTATACTGCTCATGTCGCCGAGATCCAATTAGGTCACGTGCAGAAATTAGGTGGTTAACAGCTCATTAACTGGTCACGTGACCTAATTGGATCTCGGCGACATGAGTAGAAATTTCGATTATGGCGTTCATGCAGCCAAAGAACCTAAAAGAGACTCTACTCGTATTCTCATGGCGTTTTTAAAATGGGCCAGGTTTGCATACCATACAAACTGCCCTGAATCTACTTATTTTATATGAGATGCAGAGGCAGCCCGTTTTAAAAACGTCATGAGAATACGAGTACAAAAGATAGTCTAAAATTCTATGTATCCCTAATATAAGTCGCGAAAATACGGTTCTTTTTGACAGCTCACGATAGATATGTATGTATGGTTTAAGGCTATAGGCTTAAGTTTGCTATCAGTTGAGTATGAAGATGGTTGCGCCCACGTCACGAATTATGATATCAGGGGCGTTAGTGTGGATCGTTGTTTACGTACAATATAATCGGTGGCGGTTCGAGGCCCGATCCTTAGGTATCCTTACTGAGTGACTGGATCACCCTCATCCCAGCTTTATTCTTAGACCATCAAAGTCTCTCACTCCCATAGAGTACCGTATAGTTTCGGGCGATACCCCCGGGGGGATCCCACGGAACCAAGAGGGATAGAAACTTTTGATTGGTAGGAAGGTCCTTCAGCTCGTTTATAGGTGCCACCACCCTCCTGGTTGCGCGAGATCCCCCCGGGGGTATCGCGCGAAACTATACGGTAGGATCGAAAAAAACATGCGAGACGGCTACAACGACAGGAGACATGGTACTTCCTGTGAAAATATATAACTGGTTCATTGCCCATGCTGGCTCTCGGAAGCTAGCAAGTGCTACGAAAGCGACCGAGGCTCTGTGTCCAATGTGTACTCATGCCGCCAAGATCCAATTAGGTCACGTGCAGAAATTAGGTGGTTGATAGCTCATTAATTGATCACGTGACCTTATTGGATCTCGGCGACATGAGTAGATATCGATTGTATGATCATTTGCAGCCCCAGTGAACACCCTTGATCTCGTATACCATATATGATCGCTATGCCTTCCACACTAGAGTTTTGTGACTTGATAGCTTATCACAAACCGCTTGAAAATTATGACAGGATATTTGCACTGTCATTATTAAAAATTTGTGGTATTCGTAAATGAGGGGTTTGTTTGCTTGTTTAGCGCCTTAGGAGCACGGCGAAAGGCACTAAAAAATGTTGTTTTGGTATTCCGGAATAAATCAAGGAAGAAAGAAACAGCTACTTGCGAAGTAGTCGTTAATTAACTATTGTAGCGCTAGCCGCACGAGATAAAATAATAGTCTTTACGTATTCACAGCACTTGGTGCTGGGCCGGGGGATTACTTCTATAATTCCATACATGCGACGCTGATGGACACAAACCCCAACGATATAGAATGATGCTTCAATTTAGTAGTCGCTCTAGGTCGGTATCTAGGAATATCCTAGAGGGTTTTCTCGCTACAAAGTTGTCTCCTCCTAGCTTAGATGCATAGAGCAAGGAATCTTGAAACTCATTCCTAAAGGATGCATCAAGCAGTAGACCACCGTTTCAAACGCTAGAAATCTCGTCGAAGTAGAAAGAACACCAACTATGACGCAGACATTCGTTGAGGGGATGAGCACCCATGTCACATCGGGAGTGGATTTGTGACCAGCCATAAGACCGTAGCCCTCTCCTGTTTAGTTCAAGAACAAACTAAAGGATGGGACGTTGGTTACTACTCGTAATTGACTGACGTTTGTGCACCGGGCTGGGCCTGCATACCATACGAAATCATAGGAAGTGTATAGGGCACGGGCCCAGCCCGGTGCACAAACGTAAGTCATTTACGAGTACAGAAGCATACAAAAAAAATTAATGTATCGCGACTCCACAGCTCATAGCTCGTAGCTCATCGGGGTCATCATACAGACTGAGACCTTATTCGTGAATTAATTCGGAACAAAAACACTAGATATTTCCGTGTCAAACTATTGCAAATAGTTGGCTACACGTCGAGAATTACTTCCCTAAATTCCCATCTACCTACTTAATCCTAATTCGCTACCCTCTCGTAAAAATTTAGGGTTTCGGAGGGTTTGAGCCGCATTGGTTCAAAAGAGTGAAACGCACGTGGCTTGCTGTCAGCGCCAGAATCTCGGGTCGAAAGGCACCAAGGTTCAAGGCTACAGGGGTTATTTGCTTGCTGCCTGAATTGGTTTGCCTGGCGTGGTTTGCTCTGGCGAACTATTAGTTTCTTCAGCATTTCAGGCCAAATCCAAACTACTCGGGTCAGGGTAGTGGAGATGGAACACCGGAATTTTCCGTTCTGCGAGGTCACCATACAAAAGTGTGAGACCTGTTCCACCTTCATGTGTCTGGCCCTAGCACATAATTTTTCATGAGCAGGGTGTTTGTTCTTACTAAGCGGCGGTCAACGCTAGGACTAGTCATAAGTTATCACTCGTTTATTTATATACGATGGTTTTGTCATGGTAGAATTCTGTACAGTTTCTGGTTCTGGGCGGAGGGAGTTTATCTTACTGATGTGCCTAGATATAAACATTGGTTAGCACTAGGAATGAATCGAAATATAGGAACTAGATAAGATCGATTGGGTCTACCTGAAGACAGACCTATGGGGAACATGGATATATATTCACGGCTTTCAAATTTTCAGGCGTGGTGTAATCATGGTATATGGCATACGGCTCAGTTCAGGGACAAACGTTAACCTCTATTATAAATTCATATAGTATTTCCAGCCTAGAGCACGGGCAGGCCTGGTACTTAGTGCTCAAGGAATCTACAAAAAGTCTCATTTCATAGTGTTCAGGGATATGATGAAATGTTAGAGAAAGATTGGGGCCTTTTCTTTCAGGAGTGCGAGCAATAAGTGCAAAAGTTAGAAATTTCATCGCGCAATATATCACGGAAGTGCAACAATGATTAACGTGTAAGGATAACACTTTGGATATCACGCTCTTTCCTGTTGCGAAACATCGTGTTTCTATCCGCTTTATCGCACTCATTATTACGTCACTTTAATAGGTCTTGATGATCGGTTCAATAACTGTGTACCATTGCCTGTACCCGGTGAAGGCCGAAGCCATACTTCCGGAAGATATTTTATCTTTCTTCAAGTTACACGCCCTGCGTTACCATCTTCGGGCCCGGGTAAAGCAGCTGCGGCGAACTAGGGTCTGAACCTAGCTATGCAGTATGTAATATGGCCTATAATACGAGTACTGGGTGCATCTGAGACGGTTGCAGCGGATGTAAGTTGTTGAAATAGCCTAATGAAAATTCCTGGACAGAAACTTCCGTAGGGAAAAACAGATGGGTAAAAAATATCTTTAGGCTTTGCGGCTTCTTTGGAGGCCAATTTCAAACTGCCTGACTCAGTCCGCTTTGTTATACCGGTTGTGTTACGGTAGTGCATGGGGTAGCGACATAGCAACCATTGCTCCTTTGTGATAATAGTCGAGAATATATATGGAGGAGGTAAGAATTATATGGGGGGTAGGCGGCAGGTGTGGTTCATGAGTGGACTAATACGAGGAACGGAAGGGTTCAAAATTTTTGCTAAGAAAACTTACCTTCCGTTATTTATCTCACCACAAATCACTCGGCACTTCTTTGAGTCTTTGAGTTATATTTTCCGCCTCTACCTGCCCAACGCTCAGATTTAGCGCTAGACTATGGCAAAATATTTAACCAGCTTTTCTTCCTCTACCGAGTAGCATAGTGTAACACTAGAGGTTTCACAGGTGGCAAATTAGGCTGAAAACTCTGTGGACGCGGAGTGCAGCCTTGCCAAACTTGCCAAGCCAAGGATACATTCTAGTGAGTCGCCCCTTACAGGATTTGAACCTGGGGCCTTTAGTCGGATAGTGGGTACAGTTGCCCGAGCTAGAGCGTATTGGGATTCATGGGGAAATTTTAGTGATCAGACAGACAATTCCCCAGGCATGGGTTTGGTGGATACTTTGGCCTATAGATCCTTATAAGTATTGAATGGATAGGTAGATGAGATTGATAATTCCTCATAGTGAAAGTTTAATCTTCTATCCACCAGTCCCATTTGATTTTGTGGTATTGCTCCTCTCCGTCTGTCAATAACAGGTGTGAGAAAGAGGTTAGATTTCGCAGTGCTTGAGGTTAACTGGTATGCACATACAATATACCGAGTAAGTAGGTCGGTTGAGCTGGGTGTGTGGTGTCCACGTGGTGGAGGGCGAGGTGATAGGATATCCTCTAATGGACTACATGTAGTTTAAGCTAACACTTGCCTCTAACCTAACCCAGAGTCCTACTCGTTATGCAATCGGGTATTCAATGATACAGGGATTCGAACCAATCAAAATATGGGGCGAATATGGTGAGAAGCGGCATCGACAGTTCGAAAACTCCCATAAATGGCTTGATCAACGAAGTGGCGGTGCTATACATCGCCGCCTTGGGTCTTGCTCGCCTAATAGGACATCCCCCTTCATTAGAATCCCTGTATCATTGAATACCCAATGGTATCACGAGTAGACCAATCTATTGATAACCAATCTCTTAGTTAGCAAAGTACATACATACATATGAATGGAGACGCGTTGTAGCCTTACAACACATATTCAATCAGTCTTATGAGCTAAGACCGTACGGCCCGTACAAAAGCGGAAACTAGGGTTGGGTAGCGTGAGATCACAGCTTGCCTAAATAGTGGGCTACTGGGTAAGCTGATCCAATAAGACCCGCATGGTCGTAGATAATATATGGTGGATGAATCGATTAAGGTGTACCTCTTTTTTGCTCGCTTATTTCACAACGAGAAATTATTTAATTGGGAAAGTGGCTCTATATAGGCAATTATTAGGTGACAAATAAAGTCCTGCTAGAGAGTTTTTGTTAAAATATGGTATTTTTGTGGAGTTATAGATTTTTGAAGTTCTGAGTTTTTGGTGGTGATTTGGCGGGAAACCTCGCTAAAATGAAAAAGTGCATCATAAGGGCTGGCAGCTGAGAGTCTACCCAAACTCATTTGCAGGGTTTTTTCCCCAAAAAAACCAAAATTCGACTAAAACTCCAGGGGAAAAGTTTAAAAACTCACAAGTATTAATGTATAACCTTTTTGGCCTAGGCCTATGAGCTGCCCTTAGGCAAAGAAATGGATTTGTTTTAACAGTATTTGTTGAAGCTGCTTAGTAGATTTAGACGTGGCTTGGCGCCTCAAAATGCCAAGTCTTGGCTACACTATAGGTCACATACTAGTATAGGTACACCTTAAACGATTTATCCACTATAGAGGATTCCCAAGCTTGGGTCTTTGAGCCGTCACGCAACCAGCAAAAAGATAAGGCCTAGAGCAACCTGATAGCGAACCTTAAATAGCAGTTCTAAAGACAGCTACTGACACTTTACCAGTTTATTGAAGCAGGGAAACTACCTTACAGGTTCAGGATACTCACTATTTTGTCTCTTCAGTCTGTCATTCTTTGGTCTTTGATGAGGTACTTCGTTATACGGAGGTAAACTATATGTGCCCGAGCTCTATAGCATAGCAATCCCTTCAGTTACGTTACTAGTTCTATGGAAGAGTAGTTAATCTTAGTGCTATTGAGATTTTGAGTGGTGGCGGAGTGGTGATTGAATGACGTGATGTCTATGGTCTCGTGGGTGAAGCTTTTGTGTACACAATCTAAAAAGCCATACTTGATAGATGAGAAGAAATAGAGGAATATATTGGAACGTATCACGATAAAATCTCGACACAAATCACTACTGGTCACTCGGCCCCCATATTTTTGTGTCATAAGACAGGGGATAGCGGGCTTGGTATCCGCTATAAAAGCTCAATATCCTATTACCAGACGCTATAAAACAGTCAAAAAGCTTCCATCTCTCGCCGCCCCACATACTCCCCACCCTGTCGTACCAACCCCACCCTCTTCTGTCCATTCTTCTCTCGATACAACTCCTTAACATGATCTACTAAATCCTGCGGCTCCGCGCCACCTTTACACTCCTTCCACTCCCCCCCATCCCTGATACACCATTTTTTCTTATCCACCCTAACTGTACAGCTCACCTCAGCACCAACCCTTCGCGAGCGCTGCACACTCTTGGTCAATAGGTTCATTCCCCCACGAGGGCCAATATCCGAGATACACTCGTTCAATTTCGTAAAGTTAACGCTATGGTCTGTAGCACATGACTCAATAAACCCCTGCTGCGGGAGAAGAGTATAGTTGTGCGTTAAACAAAGTGAGAAAGGAAGAGATATAGAAACGGGGTAGATATGGGAAGCGCAGAGATGGATTGTGTTTGAAAGACATTCCGAAGGGCCGTGGAGACAAGAGACACCAGCTTCTGCGGGCCTAGGGAGTGTTAGCTTTTGTGGATATGTGTAGAGGGGGAGATGTGCCGTCCGATGAAACTCATGCGGAAGTTGACGAGGTTGGATATTTCGTCCATGGAGGGGGATATTAGGTCTTCGAGACAGTCTTTGGCGTCAGGGCATTTGGACATTATGTGGATCTCGAGAGGGACTTTGTGGGGTTGTTCTGTGGGGGTTGGCCTGAGTAGTGGTGACAGTTCTGCATAGTGGTTGGATTTGAGGGTTATGAGGGTGAATGTGCTCGCGAGTAAGGCGATGACGAGGAATATAGTGAAGATGGTGGAACGGGTGGACATTGTGTGAGTTGTCCTTGGGATGAGAAGGAATGGGGGGATTAAGAGAAGAGGTGAGGTCGGGACTGAAGGTGGGAGTGACAGGGATTATGACGTAGCTAGTGTTGGAGTTACACGGACTGTGAAACGAAACACTGAGATGTGAATCTCAGTGCCACGATTGGGAATATTTGGTTCTGGCTATCCATGGGGTTAGAGTGTAGCAGAAGAGAATATCTCCATCTCAGTATAGATATCGCCCAACCATCCATCCCATCTATTATCAGCGATGCACGACCACAGCTAGATTCCGACACCTCCACTCCAACCACGCTGCGAGGTGCAGATAATCGGGCCGACCCGAACAAACCTGCATCATCTGCAAACCGAGAGATTAATTTCCCGAGTGTGCCTGAGATGCGGTGAATAAGCGTATTGTTGGGTGGGAGAAGTGCAAAAAGAAGAAAAACTATTTTTAACGAGTCTGCATAATGCATAAGGGGAGGCAACAGCAGCAGCAACAGGGGCGACAGAAGCCAGGCACACAGGGGCAGCCTAGATGAAAATTGAAGGATACGCGACACACTGGAGGGCCGAGAGACGCGCCTTTGTGCGTAAAGTGTTTTTGTTGGAGTTTGCAGTAGAACTGGGCAAACAAAACCGTTTCCTTCAATAGATGGATGTTTGTCACCTATTGTTTGTCCCTTCATAGCAGTACCAGAAGTATGGCCTCTATCCCCATTGTGATTCTCGACTCGCCCTCTCCTCCTCCGCTATCGAGATCCTCTTCTAGCGTGGGTCTTCCCCTGATGACAAACCATCTCTCCGCTAGCTCCTTTCCCTCGCTCTCAGGGCGCGCCGCCACACGTGCACCACAAGGACCAGGGCCCCCTTCTTCCTCTTCCTCTCCTCTTCCCTCCTCTACATTCCCCCCCTCCCCCTTGCCCTCTGCTTTCCTCTCACGCTCGTTTTCCTCCTCCTCCCCCTCCTCCCCCTCTTGCTTCAATTACACCAACGCCTACAACTCCCCAATCGACCTCCTCTCCGACGGAGAAGACGTCATGGCGCGTTCTAAACTCTCCTCCACAGCACGGCGCTCTTCAGGTCGCGTGACCGCCTCCGCCCCAGGGTCAACCTCCAAAACTATCCCTACAGCAGCAGGCACTCCATCTCCTCGCAAAGGCCGCTCCCTCCGCCCACGGGTAAGTCTTTCATCCTACGCGGACGACAATGACGACGACAATGACGAAGCCTCAGACGACGAAGGCTCCTACGAAGACGCCGAAGACGCGGATTCAACTCAATCCACGAGCCTACTTTCTCTAGACCGCTCACCCGAGCCAGAACGTGGGGGTAATGGGCGCCATTCTCTTAGACCCCGGGCGAGCCTGGTCATGCCCGAAGGCCTGAGGGACTATATTTCTACCGACAGGGCATTAGGTCATAGGCGGCGCAAATCCGCCCCTGCTTTGAGTCGTCAAAAACAGGGAAAAGGGAAGCGGCTTTCTCCGGGGAAGGCCTGTGCGGCGTGCAGGGCCTCAAGGAGGAAATGTGATCGGAAGAAGCCAAAATGCTCTGGATGCGTCAAAGCGGGGAACAAGTGTTTCGTGAAGGATGACGGCCAGGAGGGAGATGAACAGGAGGGCTGGCTCGATGAAGGCGATGTCAAAACAGTGCGAGGGGAAATTAGGAAGGGGATTGAAGAGACCATGAGAAAGCGGGAACGGTTTCTGGTGCAGTATGGGCACTTGTTTGAGACATTGTTGCCGGAGAATAATTATATTCAAAAATTGAGGGCTAAATTTGTGGTGAAGAAAGAGAAGGATGCTCAGGACGGCGAGATGAAGGCAGAGGAGAGCAGAGATACCTCGATGAGTGGTACAGAAGATACGGCGGCGAAGCCTGAGGAGGTTATAGAAAAGACCAACATCCCCCTAGTGGCTGAAGCTGTACCATATAAACTACTCGAGAAACAACCCTCAGGGTAAGCTCCCCATTATTACTCCCTCCCCATAAACTAACAATCTTCAGCGTGACTGCAACTATGAAAGGCTATCAGCTCTCCGGCCTCTCTTTCCTTGTCTGGCTCTACAACAACGGTGCCTCTGGCATCCTCGGTGACGAAATGGGTCTCGGGAAAACCCTCCAAACACTTTCTCTTTTTTCCTACCTCACCACCAACGCCCCTAATCCCCCCGACCATCAGCGCCCCTTCCTCGTTGTGTGTCCCCTCTCCGTTGTCTCCTCGTGGGTTTCTGAATGCAAAAAATGGACTCCCCACCTCCGTGTTCTCCGCCTTCATGGCCCATCTGAGGAACGTGACCGCCTTAAAAAGGTCGCCGAAAGCGGCGAGATCTTCGGCCTCGAAGACACTGTAGATGACGGCGTGGCTCGCACCGGTTATGACGTCATCATCACCAGCTACGAAGTATTTGAGCGTGAGAAACAATGGTTTCGACGCGCATTCGTGTGGCGCTACGTCGTACTCGATGAGGGTCACAAGATCAAGAACGACAAGACGAACATTGCTAGCGCTCTGCAAGGCTTGAGCGCCGAATACAGACTCATCTTGACTGGCACGCCGCTGCAGAACAATCTGACAGAGTTATGGGCATTGATTCATTGGCTTTATCCGGAGGTGTTTTCAATCAACACAAGCAAGATCTTCAGTGATGCTTTCGATCTCACTGCTGGGAAAAATGATCTCGGTGTGATGGATAATGCCCGCCGACTGCTCGAGTTGCTTATGTTGAGGAGGATGAAGGAGAGTAAGGGTGTAAACCTAGGTCTCCCGCTGAAGACGGAGGTAATACTGTATTTACCGCTTGTGCCAATGCAGAGGTTTTGGTATAAGAGACTACTTACCCGGCTCGATAAGGGTATGTTGGAGACGGTATTCAAGGGGGCGAAAATCAAAGAAGAGGAAGAATTGGGAGTGAAAGGGGAACCTGGAAAGGTTCTAGTTAAGGACGAAGAATTGGATAGATTGGAACAGGGTGAGGAATGGGGAGAGACGAAGGCGATTGTGGAGAAAGCAATTAAGGAGAAGACAGGAACGCAGTGGCAGAAGCTGATGAATTTGTTGATGCAGTTGCGGAAGGTATATTATGTTCCTTCATACGCTTTTTAACCCCACTAATCATTTCCAGTGCTGTTCTCATCCTTACCTTCTACCGAATGCGGAACCATTTCCGCCAATCAATGGCCCGCATGTCATCCTTGCTAGTTCGAAGTTTATTCTATTGGATAAGCTCATCGAAGAGCTGTGTATCAAAAAGGGACAGAAAGTTCTGCTCTTCAGTGGTTTCACGAAAATGCTAGATGTATGTGAGGATCTAATGGCGCTCAAGGGCGGAGATGGCACCAGGTTCAGATATGGTCGCTTGGATGGTAGCACGGCTCGAGCCAGGCGGAATCTTGCCATAAGACTATTTAACACTAATCCGGGTAAGCTTCCTAGCGCCTGGTCTCTATATTTATACAGCGAGTGACTGACTGTGATGCAGACTATAAGATAATGCTTATCTCTACCCGTGCCGGTGGCCTCGGTATTAACTTAGCAAGCGCTTCAAATGTAGTTATGCTCGACTCCGACTGGAATCCGCAAGCAGATCTGCAGGCGCAAGCTCGCGCTCATCGGATTGGGCAGACACAAGAGGTCACGATCTACCGTCTCATCACCCAAGGCACAGTCGAGGAACAAATGATGGGTCGTATCCGCAAGAAGCTGTATCTCTCTGCTAAGGTGACCGAGTCGATGCGCGATATCCATACATCGACATCATCGAAAGCGACTGCGGCGAACGCGGAGGATGTCTTGCCAAATCTCACGACCAGCCAGCTCATGAGTTTGGTGCGATCCGGTTCTAGAGCAATCGCGAGGGAGGAGATTGATCCCGCGGAGATGCTAAAGTGGGATTGGGACACTATGATCGGCAAGTGCCGCGACTACTCTGCTAAACTCAAGTCCGAGGAGGATGCCGGGGCTACAGATGAGGAAGAAGAAAAGAAGTGGTTATCAGAAATGGAGAAGGTTGAGACCAGAGTCTTCGAGGGCAAGAATCATGTTCGTGACATAAAACGCAATAGCAATCACGACATCTCAGCCGAATGGACTCGCGAGTCCCGCCGCCTCGGCATGGAGCGCGTCGTCATGGTCGACGGCCATCCTGTCCTGAAAGAGACAATCGGGAACAACGAATGGGAAGCAGTCGCTACAATGACCGGAAAGGATCCTCGACTAGCAGAACCCACGAAACGAAAACGCAAACCGATCGAACACCAAGACTACTGTCAAGTCTGCTACGACGGTGGCAGCCTCGTCGTCTGTTCCGGCTGTCCCCGAACCTACCACCACACCTGTCTCACGAAAGAATTCCAGCTCAAGACCAACAGCAAAATGGGCCAATTCTACTGTCCCCAACATCAATGTGCAGACTGCAGCCAAAAGACAACCAATGCTGGCGGTATGCTCTTCCGTTGTCGCTGGTGCGAGAGCGCGTACTGCGAGGACTGTATCGACTTTGATAAAGTAGATCTTCTTGGCGATCATGTCATCGAGTACGACATCCTCGGTGTCGAACCCAACGCCCAAGCGTTCTATGTCAAATGCCAAAGCTGTATCGAACATCACGAACAACATCCCGAGGGTAGGGAGTTATGTGAAGACATGGAAAAAGAGTGGGAAGACATCCACACCGTGATGAAAATCCAGGAGGCCGAAGCCGCCGAAGCCGAAGCCGCAAAGCTCACGGAGGAAGGCGCAGAGGTTGGTAGTATGACGGAGGGTACAACAGCACCGGGTAGTGATGGTGTGGTGACCCCTGCGGACTGGGCTGGTGAAGTTGAAGTTGTAACATCTACGCTTGCCGGGGCGGTCGGGAAGAAGTTGAGGGGGAAGAAGAAGACAGTTAATCCCCCCCCCGCGGCGTTGGCGACGGGTGCTACGGCAAAGAATCTTAAGCGGAAGAAGAGCATCAAGGAGGAGGCGATCACCGGGAGTGCGAAGAGGGGGAAGATAGAGAAGGGAACGGCTGCGGGGAAGTTTCAGGTTGTTGTGGAGATAGATTAGTGGTGGTGTACATCTTTTACGGGCGTGTGGTTGTGATAGAGGATCAGGGAGTTAGATTTCTTTGTATCACTTATTTCATATTTCGTTTTTTACCCTTTTATTAAGGTTATTAGGTATCTTGTTCGGCTGCTTCTTTACTCTTTGAAAGGGTTAAAGCTTTGATGACAGTGGCTTATATTAAAAGTTAGTGGTTAGGCGGGGTGGGAGGGTATTGTTTTACTGGCGAGCGTTTATTTGTTACCATATTACCCGAAGCTCTACTTATGTCATGACGGGGTGTTGGAGTAGGGGGTGGGGTGGAATTCAATTAGTGGGAAAAACATGGAGGGGGAGGTTGTATTTGTAACCTTTTTTTTACGTCTTGTACTAGTATCGTTATCCCAAATAAACCCTTTACTTTAATTCCAGTAGCAACGTGAGAGAAGGGGTTAGGAGATGTGGATGTGTCCAATCATAACTCGATTACTCTATCGAGTGATAGGTGATGAATTCAACCTGTCGTTTGAAATCATATAATATCACTCGTTAAGGCAGCCAATAGCAAGCAGGTATTCAGAACTCAAAAACATAGCTATATTTGACCGTTAGAATTGATGAAACAGGCTTGGGCTTGACGACGTGGTTATAGATCTCGTCAAATCGTGAAGTATCACCTGACACGTGCTTACTATTTAATATGGTATTGCTGATGTTTGGTGGGGAAGCCAGCCCATCCCACCTTACTAGCCACCTAGGAGTATAGCAGTTCTAAGTGATTTCCTGAAATCGATGACTGGTGGTTATTTTCGTCAGAGGGCCTCGATATCACTACACTATAGAGCATGTGAGCCAGCAAGTTTTAGACACTTGGATGGGTGACTTTCATAGCCCCGGTGCTTTCCCAGGAATCTTCGCGATTCCTCCCATAACGTTAACTAGGGATAGTAGGAACTTGTAATACAACACTTACCCTGTGAAAAAAACTACTTCTGGATCCAAAGGTGACATGGTTCAACCGGAGTGTATGTTCTCGTTTTATCATTATAGACCCATTTGGGTTGGTAGTAGCGGATATCTAGGAGATCTCTAGTCTTTTGGCTCATCGCGTAGAAGCCATAATGCCAATAGGGGTTGGCAATCGTAGGAGCGAAATGGTAGACATAGTATTTCTTAGCCATTGCTAATTGGTGGGAGGTAGAATTTTTGTTAGAGTGAGGAACGGAGTTGATTGGTTGTGTGGGTACATTGGGGGGGAGGAGGCGGTGAAAATGCTATGGGTGATGAATAGGGATTGAAAGTGATGGGGCAAGTGGAGTTATCAGATAAATGTGATGCATATCCATTCGGTAGGTATTCACTTGCTCCATCAAATTGATTACATGTATTCTAGAAAATAGAATAAGCATGCATTTCTGAGTAATGACGTAAACAGGAGGAAATGAGCGGAGAGAATGCAAAAGGCCGTGTTCAAGTGGCTGAACGACAGGTGATAAAGGAAACAAATATTCGCACTAGAGAGGGGTATTTTAAACAGGGGAAGAAATTCGCCTTAGCCAATCTTGTCACTTCATGGACTAGATCTTCACGCGCTCTAGGGCGGGCTAGTTAGGGCTGGGGATTTGCAAGTTCTTCCATTCACGTAAAATCAACCTCGTACTGAATTTTTTTATTCTACCAACACCACTTATGTAGATTATTGCTGCTGTCCTTCCAGATAGCTACGTTCAGCTGAGTTTTTGTCTTTAAGGATTTGGTGTTGGGATCATGACTGGCTTAGTACATGTCGCAAATAGACATCAAGGCTCTGTAATGGAAGCATCTTTTTTTGAAAAGCTGGCAGTGCATAAACTATCTGTAGGTGGAATCAAATTAAGAACTTTCGGGATGATCACCGATCGTCTGACATGTGATGAGGGATGAAGTTGAGAAACGACTTAAAGATTACTTCTATTCACATGCTTCAGCCCGTCCTCCCCCGTATTACCATTGTTTCAAGAAGAAACCTCCGTACAGTGCGATTTCCTAACCCAAGCAGAACCAAAGAATGCGGAGTATGTGATTAATGTTACTTCCGCCGTTTTTTGTTGTTGAATTGAGCCCGCGTTGATCATGCCCTCACATCTATTCATGATGGCCTCTAGCTCGAGTTACCTTCGATAGTGAGCAACGAGCAGAAATCAAGCAAAATTCACGATGATGGGGCTACTTACCCTAGGCGCTACGCTCATTTGCCCTTCCACAAGTATAGCTGTCCGGGATCAATGGCTGTGTACGTTCTTGTCTCTTCGTTATAGATCCATTTCGGCTGGTAGTGGTTGATGTCCGGAAGCTCTTCACACTTCAAACTCGTTAGATAGTAGCCGTAGTGCCAGAACGGTGTCTGGGGTGTCGGGGCGAGGTGGTAAACGAAGTAGTTAGATGACATTGTTGATTCGCGAGAGAGAAAGCTGTCGGTGGGTGGGCACGGATGATAACTGCTGCAGACAAAGAGAGCGCGATGCAGAGTGGATGATGGTTGGGGAGTATGAGTGATTGAACAATCGAAGGTTGCATGCCAAATTTTCCCTAACGTGGGGTCACATACTACAAAATTTCGGATGTAGAGCCACCCTGAGATGCTGATGTATCACTCGGCCTAACCCTTTCCGCAGTGCATTTTTGCATAAAAGAGAAAGACCCCAACAACCTCGTCATTGCGAGCTTTACCAATTTACATCACCTTCCGTTAGTGAGTGGTTTGGGTTGACTCCGGAATTTACTCGATGAATGCTCCTGGCCTTCCCAATAATTTTTCACGGCCACCGGTATCTTTATTATTGTCATCATCATCACTCAAATTGAGACTATGTCACGGTTAACCCCAATATATAGCCCTGTAATAAAGGCGGCTGAGAATATATTTACTCCATTTCCGCCTGTGTTGACGACATCTCCACTGTGTCCCACACTGTTCCCTTCAGGCCTGCCACCATTACTACTGTGGCTCATTTTCCCCTAATCTTCCTCGTAAATTTCTCCCATCTTGAAGAGCCCTAGTAGATCAGCTAGCTTTCGTAGGGCTTTTGAGAAAGGACGGACTTACGGGATCGTCATAGCCTATGAGATCAGTTCTCCTCTCACATTCGTTCTCTTCCGTCTCTGCCATTCTCTCCCTCCTCTCCCGAGCTTTTTAGTCCCTTCGTTCTTTTCAAGCACCCGTAGATAATGAAGAATAGTTGATGCCCATGTTCGACGGTGTTTTTTGTTCATTATAAACGAGGGGACGAATCTACCGCCGTAGATTGCTATATTGTTGAAGATGATGATAAATTACAAGTTTAAGCAGGTAGTTATAAGTGGCTTGAGATAAGGACAAAGGAGAAGATTAGAAACGAGTTAGTGGGAGCAACATAGAGGCGGGTGCATGTGTCTCTGGTACTTAACCCTGAGACATGACGCCGGCAGGCAAATAGAAAAGGACGTCTGGAGAGTAAAATTAAAGATTGATTCTATTCATCCTCGAAGGGCTTACCCCCGAGATGGTTGCTGAACAACTTTAGCTTAAACGTAAAAATTCCTGAGAAACCAGCCCGAAGAACCTCCATCTCCCCAGTTCAATTACTCGTAAACAGTCTTAAAACCCGGATACTTGACCCGTTAAACTTAGCCGCTGGAATTTTTGTTTGTTGCCAGCTCAGGTCTCTCAATTGTCCTCGTATCTATCACTCCTACAGTACTCTTACTGCTTTCACCCCTGCGGCTATCGTTCTCGTTTCTAGAGACGGACTAATATATAGCACAATCAATCACCTAGATGGTAAAAGGTGCCTGAATAGAAGGGGCTTACATTCTTGCCTGACGGGCCCGCTGCTCCTGCATTTTTAACCTGTGACCTTAAAACGTTGGTTTCCTAAAAAAAAAGAGAAACTATAAACTCGAGAATGTATCGAATGTATCATACCGTTTGCCCACCCCTATCTTGCTCCCGTCCACGACTCTCTCTGGCCGTATTCATCCTAATTCTATCTCCCTCAGCTAAATTCGCATTCGTAGCAGCGAAAAATCCTTGGGGGCTGAGTTCTTGGCTTTTCTGACTGATAGAACGCTTCGAGAAACAGCACATGGTGGCAGTTAGAGTTTGGTTGTGTCAAAGATGGCCTAGGTATCGTGAAAGGTGGTGATTGTTCGAGTAAGGAGAAGGAGACGGCTTTAGTGGGAAGGAGCGAAGTTCGCTGCGATATATGTTATAGGATACTAGGCTGTTGTCTGACACATCTCGTAGATGAAATGGTAGAGCTAGTTACGTTTGCCGCCAACCTTTGCAACGCCTAGGTTATATATTATACTGTAGGCAAAGTATCTTGTAGGATACCCGATCTACGCTGTGAGTTATTTACTTCTACTAGTAGTGCTGACATGAGGTCCCAAGCTCAACTATCAAAGTCCGTGTCATGAATGATCACTCGAAATATTTTTTCATGTATTGTGGAGACGTTCGCGTATCGAACGTTTATTCAATAATAGCGGAGAGCCCTAAAGCTCAATACAGAGACACGACTAATTGTGGTTTGCCCGCCCTCGCCAAACACCCGTAGCCTTATACGAGCATCCTTTTTGAATCGCCTAGCAAGGCTCAATCGTCAGTGTGGAGACTTTTCTGGCTTTGCAGCCTTTGCCACAATTTCCGATTCAACTTCCAGCGGCAGCGGCTCCCTCAGCGTAGGATGGGGCGGGGGTGCACTGTGAAATTCGCCTACACAACGATCAATTCCTGTGACGTAGGGCTAGAGCTCAGAACAAGCCGATATAAACTTACCAAACTCTATGTGGGTAAACCGCGCAGGAGAACTCTCTCTATCTTCTCCCGTGATCTTGGGCTTGGGCTTATAAAATTGTCAAATCCTGTCCTAAAGTTGAATAGAAAGGGGACATATCACACACCCCGAATCGTGTGATCGACGATGACGCCGACAATGCTGGCACAAGTGTGTATCTTCTGAGCTGCTGGAACTAGACTCACATCTCTTCTGTTTTGTGCTCGGTGCTGGTTGTAACATAGGTCCGTACTTCTGTCTCAGCTTTTCTTTGACCTTTGCTATTCTCTCCTGTTCCTTTGCTTGCCTTTTTTGCTCCTTCTCTCGCACTTTCGTTCTTTTCATTTCCTCCTTTTTTGTAGCTTGGTCTAGCAGCATGCCATTTAGCTCCCTCATCATAGAAGGGTCTAGAGCATCATAGGGATCACGGAAGCACATCCCAGTGCTTTAATTTGCAGTTCACTAGGAGGGAGTTGGAAGAGATGGAGGTAAGCGAGCAGGATAGAAGTATGAGGAGGGATTGGGAGATTCGATGGATTTGGGGTACGAGGGGTTCTGAGGGGAGAAGTGGAGAGGTAGCAAATGAAGGATGTGGGAGGGGAGATGGGGTAAAATGGGTAGTGATAGCTATAGGGTATGATTCTCGTGTGAGGAGGAGGAGGAGGAGGGTGAGAAGGGAGGAGAATGAAAACCAGATCTAAAGGTGACATGTGGTATAGGCGGAGAAAACAGGAAGTTAAAGTCCTTATATTCACTCTGATATACTAGCTATTTTCTCTCACGTGTTTCTTTAATTTTGAAACTTTAGGCATAGCAAACGTAGCTTGTTTGGTAGAATTTGCCAGTGGCTCTCAAGAGTCAAGACGCGACAAGAACACAATTTCAAAAAAAAGATCGCAGGTAGGTATACAGCATTAGAGTAGGTGAATGCAAGTAATATCCCACGACACCAGATGCGTACCGCTACTCACCTACAAACAATTCTAGCTATACAAAGCTATTTCCAGCAGGAGTGAAGCAAGAGAAGTACTTGAATTTAACCACTGGTGAGTTGCTTGGAGGGATTACCAGCAAACAAGTTGATTTCTAAACATATCCTTTTGCGCTATATGATACATCGGGACCAAGGAGAGAGAGATATTTAGGAGTGACAGGTAAAATATCCCCCCAACGCGACCGTTAGTGCCACCATCGTTGCAAAACGCTCTGAACGCTCTGCGTGGCTGATACTGAAACACGGCTTCTGATGATAAGGACGCCGCTGGTAGCTGATCACTCTGTAATACCACTAAAGATAATTACGGATCATGCGTAAATGTAGTAACCTACTCTAGTTACACGGGGCAACTGCAGGGAAAAACGGAGCATCACCACGAATTAAGGTAGGTATGTCATTGGTAAGAAACTACAAAACTAAATATAGAACCAGCGTGCAAGGATCGTGGACCCTTCAGAGCTTTTCTCCTTCCATTCTTGGGAACGCATCTCACGCATCTCAGTCTCTATCCTTAGAGCAAGAAAAGCTGAGATTTCCCCCTAACCATCACGTCGCCAAGAGGTGGCTGCTAAAGCCCACGTAAGAAGTAGAAATTTCCACTTGACAAGCGGTATTTTTGCTATTATCGAGGTTGATTGCATATAGATAACCAAATGGTGACTGCGATGATGATGATGAGGCTGAAGAGAACATCGGAATGCATATTTGCCAAACGATGTCAACTAGTTACCACTGTGACACCCAACAAGGCAACGAGGGGGAGCACAAGCTGCGGGGGTATTGATTGGCACGCGACACCATGTGTGACGGGAGACGGGGGATAAATACTGGGCCTCCTCCCCCTCCCCCAAATGTTTATTCGTTTTTTCCTATGGCGCCGTCTGCAATTCCTACTTCAACCTTAGCAGCTACTACAAGCTCCTCGACGGATGCTGAGCTACAGCTCCTCCAGAAGCTCGAAACGCCACTGAAGAACCTGTCGCGACTCTCAAAGGCGTTCGAAGATGTCTTCCATGATCTCGCGTTGAAATCGACGTCCCAATTCTTGCCAACACCTGTGCGTGTTCTACCAAGTGGGGAGGAAACAGGACGGTTCTTGGCCCTTGACCTGGGTGGAACGAACCTGCGTGTTGGGGTTGTTGAGCTATTCGGCGAGGGCCCGCTAAGCGGGAATGGTACCTACGACTCGGAGGATGTGGAAGAGGATGGGAGCGCCGGTGGTGGGAAACTGAGGATATCAACTCAAGGGAGCTGGAGTATCCCCGAATATCTTAAGTCTACCACCGCCGAGGAGCTGTTTGCTTGGGTCGCGGAGAGAATTGCAGACGTTATAACCGGTTATCTCGATGCTGTAGATGCAGCTACAAGGGGTGCTACACTAGCGGAGGGGATGGAGTTGGGAATCACGTTTAGCTTTCCTATGGAGTATAGAACCCTCAATTTCACAACTCCATATTCCAAAAATAATCTACCTTTTGAGACTAGATGCTCATTTTTATTCTAGACAAACTTCTCACAACTCTGCTATGCTTATGCCCATGGGCAAAGGCTTCACCTTTACCGGAACCAATAACCTCTCTCTCCTCCTCTCTCATGCCTACACCACCCGTATGCTCAATTCTACGTCTCTCCCCTCCATAGAAATCATCTCCATAACCAACGATTCCATTTCCACCCTTCTCTCCGCTGCCTACGTCCATGCTGCATCCACTAAACGTTCCCGCGCAGCCGCCGGGATCATAGTCGGGACAGGCACCAATGCTACATGTCTATGTCCTGTGTCTAAACTCCATCATATTAAGAAATCAGGTGCAGGTGATACAATGCTGCTAAATACCGAGTGGAGTATCAGCGGGACTGCGTCAGCGCTGGAACCATATATGACAGAATGGGATCGCCAACTTGATGCAGAAAACGAAAAACCAGGATTCCAACCATTTGAAGAGATGGTTTCGGGGCGCTATCTTGGCGAAATAGTCCGGCTTGTTTTACTAGATCTCTTTGCTGCCTACTCCGGAAGGCTGCCAGCAAAGATGTACTGTCCATACGGAGTAGAAACTAAGCTATGTGCTGATGTTGAGACTGCTCTCGACGACAGCGAGGTTCTAGCGATACTGCAAGAGTATTTTACCCCAGAAGAGGTGCTTCCAGCTTCCTGGAACCTTCAAACAGCAGCAAAATTCAAGCGCGTTTGTGGTCGGGTCTCTACACGTGCCGCAGCGCTCGTTGCAGCCGCCACAGTAGGCGTATTAGGGGTCAACAACGAACTGAGCGCTGATGGCGTTGAGATCGTGGTAGGCTATACTGGGACTGTGTTAGAGAAGTACCCAGGTTTTAAGGTGCGGTGTGAGGGGTTCATGCAAGAGATCGTGGGGAAGCGGATAGAAGCGAAGGGAAAGACAGTTAGGCTAGTAGAAGCGAAGGATGGGGGTATTTTAGGGGCAGCGGTTTTAGCAGCTATGGTGAAGGAAGGAAGAACTTAGGTGGATCCGAAGCAAAGTTTAAAGAAAGGCGGTTTCATTGGTAAAGGGATGGGCATCTTATCTGGGAGATGAGAGTGTCTAAACCACTAGCTTTCTTGTTTTTTTTGTTGCGATTGTCAGTTGGACCTGGATTCTAATTGTTTGGAGAGGGGAATAAGCGTTGGTTCTGTGCGGGGGCGAATATGCATTCCATAGTCATTAGCAGCCTTTTTCTTATTTTTGCATCCGAAAACTCCGCAATGAAACAAAACCAATCTACTTCTATCTATCATACAAACAACTAGGAAGAGGTGCCTTGAACATAAATTATGATATCCAATTCGACGATCTAGGTGTATGGGGTATGAGTCTAGCCTCGATTCCAGACCTTTTGGGAAAATCGCTATTTATTTTGGGTAGTTGACGCGATTTTTCCCAGGGAGAATCCAGATAAAAATCTGGGCAACCGCAACGTGGGCACGAGACTAGTATGGGTCGAACCATAGCATATTGGCCATGAGAATAACAGAACAAGATAACTCGTAAATTAAGCGCCATGCTTATTCGAGCCGTCCAAAGCCAGAAAAAGGGGGAAATGAAGAGGGAAAAAATGATGATGTCTGTTTTAGATTTAAACCATAGCTCTTGGATAAGGCAATATTTTGATTTGACTCTAGCTAGCTTCGAATTCAACGGATCGATATCGAAGATGTTGAGCTGTGTAACTCTTGAAGTTGGCGGACGGGAGAAGAATTTATAGATACACATACGAGGACTCAATTTCAAAACCATAGCCTAAAGCTTGATTTTTGCGCCCTGTCGAGGACACTTGATGCATAGTGTACAAGTCTTGGTAAGAGAAATTAGGCCCTTTGCGCAAACAAATCTAGTTCCGATTTCAAGAAAATTTATTGACACCGATCACCATCTTATTGGCTGAAAACCAGGGCTACGGTCGCCCCGGGGTGATAGCGAACCTGGGGTGACGGCGAACAGGGAGTGCCGCCTAGCAAAGCCAGTGATCGATCCCACAAATCTAAGAGGTTCAAATTTAAGAGAAGCTTCGTGGTAATTTAGTTCATTTGATCTTGAAAGTTTTTTTCAATTTTCCTGTTGGTAGATCTGTAGCTCTCTACTCTATTCGCCATTACAATTGGCTCTCTAGGGGTGACTGTAGATCCTTTGCACAAAGTTCCTATTAGGGAGTTCTAACGAATTTCTTGTCGATGGACCTAATGCATTCATAAGCAAAAACCCCTTTGAGGGTATACGTTCTACATGTAGAAGCGCATATTTGTTCCACCTCATTTGTCAATAACCCCTTTTCCTAAGTGACCTGCAGCTATTTCAGAAGTAAGCCTACCGGCCACGGGGTGATGTCCCGATTTTTTCCTCCTCCGTGTTAAATGCGTAGATAAAGCAAAATCTAGCATGGGAAAAATAAACCATACCTTTCAGCCTTGCGTGGGAAACTGAGTAAAAGCAATTTTCGTGGCTTATTAGTGGCTTTTCGCCATGGAAAGGGAAATGAGCAATAAAAACAGGAGGAAAAAAAGGACGGGGAGGATTCCTTTCACCTCTTACCAGAACTTAAACTTCCCAGCTCCTATATTCTGTCCAAATTCTTCGCTTTCAAGTAAAGCCAGTCATAATATTGATCACTGTATAGCTGTAACGTCCCTGAGCCAGAGAGTGGCCCGTGCTTATCATGTGCTTGAGCTGCCGGTATATTTTTGAAGCAAAATAAGTAGTGAAGTGACCGGTACTTTGTCATAATTCTCCCAATTTCTCGCAATATCTCCTGCTTCTAGTACCGAAATACCAAGGGGCGCTAGCGATAGAACTACATATACATACTTACATCTAAAATTTAGTGGGTGTTTGATCATTGATACTAGGGTTAGGGGTTCAAAGCCATGTTACCAGAATTACATGATAAGAAACTATTTGATGCCAAATTTCACAAATTAAGACACAATTCCCGATGGCCAAACTAGAGAAAAACAATAAAATACTCAATCAATCAATCAAGCGCGGTTCTGGGTAAATAGTCTGGCTGCCTACATATGTTGATTGATTCATTGATTCATTGATTAGGTACACGCCTAAATGTACGTATGCTGCAAATCTGGGGCGAGGCCCGGGACTTTAGTTTAAATTCAAACCCTAGCGGCTGCTTAATTAGATGATCTTCACAAGCCAAAAAGCACAGCGCCACAGCATTCTGTAATTATTCTCTGCATACACTACATGGTCTCTTATTCTTTTTCCCAATAGTCTTCCTGGCTTGCCAATAAAGCTAAGGAAATATAATCAAATCCTAGAAAGGAATCTCTATAATGATAATTCCAGTAATCGGACAAATATACAGCGTGAATATACCGTATAAACTCTTTCTTAAGAGGTACACCCCATATACGGTTAGCGCAAGGAGATTACTCAAAATGGCTAGCACATGCGCCGCGACCGCTTGATTGTCCTCATCCAGACCCCTTGCTCTCAGGCCCAAAAATGCTGGGTCTGGTAGAGGTTGATTAAGGAGGCCGCAGCGCATGCGCTAGCCATTTTGAGTAATTTCCTTGCACCAACTGTATATGGGGCATACCTCTTAAGAGGGTTTATACGGTATCTATTTTTACCCTGAAGCCGGATAGAGTCCTATTCTCCAAAAGTTTTAACAATGTATGTGTACTACGAAAAAATAAGCTAAAACAATGCAGATACAAGACTTAAGACGGGAATAAATATCACCAGAACCAAAATCAGTCTACTGGTAACTAGTACTTGTATGTGAGAACGATCCCCAGACTTTCTGCCAGTTGTGTATTTGGGACTTGAGGGGTAAAACAGTAGGAATGATAAGATGCCATTTATGTGTTAATTTTGGGACCTCTCATGATAGCCCAAGCAAATTACTGGCACTACTTTTGGCAAGTAGGGAATAAGATACATATGAAACTCTGTAATCCAGAAACATGTTTGTCTGTTGAATTAGATCTAATCCGATCTAACCGTGATAAAAGTGAAAAAGCAAAACATCTGGAGAAATGCTGGCCGTCCTTACCCTTGGGCTGAGTTCCCCTTAAAAAAAATACAAAAAAAATACAAATATAAACATAATAGATATTCCTAGAGTAAAAACAGCACTCGCTAATTATGAAGGAAAAAACACGCCGGTCACCAAATCCCATCCCAGTGCGTCCCGAATAAGCAAAAAAAAAAAGCAGAGAAGCCCCCAAATTGCCTGCCCCGTTCATGATATCACATTTTATTCCAGACCAGCTTCAGATTGTCATCCCTTTTCTTCTCAAACGACTATAATCATGGACGTAGCTATATGCAATCAAAAATTAGATCCTTGGCTCCCCCTCTCGTCTTCGCATTCCATGAGATTTCCCGCAATTTGCAAACTTCTCGTTATGGACATCTTGATCGCTGCCTCGGATAGGTATTGGGAAGGGTGGAGGCGTATTCGGATAGCCATCTGGGTAAGGATACGGGTATCCTATGGCGAGCGTGGCCGGCAGAACACCAGGATTTCGATAACATTTCGTTGGCCAACTCTGTGTAGTTGTCAGTTCGATCTCGAGGAACTGGAGTTCTATGGGATCGAAATAACGTACGATTTGCGGCATCGGCTTCGCATTTATGACTTCTTCCTCTTGCGGGACCGTTTTTGAGGACATGCAGCCCATTGTTGTCGACGTTGATACCTAGCAGCGGAGCTATGAGGTTGGGCAGTTTGGCAATGAAGTAAAAGATCCCCCAGTCCGCCTAGACGCTAAGTGAGGCAAATAGTAGGAATTCACGAGAGGTTTTCGGCGAAATGGTATGTGTGTGAAGCGAAAGTTCAGTAACAGCGAATGGGTAACAGGCTGACAGTATACCGGTTTATCTAGTATTGATAATAGGCGGTGAGAAAGTCCTTTTTTTTCGGGTGGATGAGTGTTCGTATGGCGAGCCAATGCTTTCTGAGGAATGTGGAGAAGTTCTTCAGCTCTTATATATCCACCGTTGCTGGATGCACGGAAAAAAAGACAATTACAAGGCTGCAGGTCCAAATTCTCAGGCGCACAAGCACCGTGGGGTAGAAACAGTCGCCCAGTACGCATCCGCAGGGAAGCTTTGGACGGTTCTTCCTGCCCTCCGAGCTGCGTAAAGCCGTGTGATGTAGGTAGGGCCCTCCCCTTACCTGTCGCTGGAATGTTGCCTGTATGCGAATGGGGAGCGCCGGGGAAAGAAGGTAGGTGTCGGCCAGTTGGGAATGCACCTACCCGTGACGTCTTCAGGGCGAATACCCGAAGTTGGAAATATCCGCTGAATTAGTTGGGTGGTGGGTGGTTTTGCTATCCTCCGGGCCAGTTGACCCACATGCAGCCTGCCGGGATGCGGTTCCGAGCACGATTGGAATAAATTATAGCAATAGGTACCGAGATGGTCTGTGTTCTCGGTGCTTGAAAACAACGACTTCAAGATGAAGATAACAACTTGTTTATAGTCTCACTCACACTGTGAGTGAAACCTGAACCATTTTCTTGGCAGGGACCTCTCTTAGGCTACTGCAATCACTTCAAAGAGAAAATAGCCATTTCCCTTGACCTTCCTCGCGTTTTCTTTTTCCTAGAAAGGTAGTGCATCTGCCGTGGCTTAAGATCGAGAGGCGTTCATGTCTCAGATCCCATCGCCAAGGAAACTGCCGCATTGGTTTAGGAATGGATGATTTCCTCCAGCCAAAAGATATTTTGTCTCCACATTTGGCCCAAAGAATCTAGATTCAATTATCCAGATGGCAGCGGCCAACCTTCCTATTCTCCAAAAACCACAAAAGCGATGCCCCGCATACCATTAGTCCTTGACATTCGTCGAACCGGTCGGACGTGGGGAAAAAACTTTCCATGCAAACCCGGAGAAACTTGAGACACCCTCATTTGCCCGGCCAGATTAATACCTATATTGATTCTCTTACAGCCATTCCTTGGGTTCCCCCACCTCTCTGCCGACGGTCTGGTATACTCTGCAGGAATGCAACAGCCCGCGGGATTTCAGGTAGAGTATAGCGGTGGGCACACATACATTCCCACGTAAAGGTAATAAATAGATAGAATAAGCACCCTGGTAGATTATGCAATCGCCACCATATCCCCCTGCTGTGATTCAATCCATGGATTGATACGAAAATCTCCCGCTCCTCCTCCTATCCTAGTCCATCTATGCGTGTGTTGTTCGTTATCCAAACTTCAAGCTTCGCGGTTCCCCGACCACCCGAGTTTGATTTGGTTCTGGGCTCAAGCCGCAAGAAAATTTCAGGTGCATTGTCGTTGCCAGCCTCTTGCGAACCTTCATTTTGGCGATACTTGAGCAAGTATACATATCAAACGTTTCCTTCGGATTCGGTGTCATTTTCGAGTACCTTTGCGTAATCTGCTTTTTCTCACCACCCACCAGCGTGCAGCTGCTGCATCAGCAAGCTTGAAACATGTGAAAACACGACTTCCACCTTGTGCAGGCACCCAGGGCCGTTACCCGGCTGCTCAACGCCTCAGCCCAACCTCGTCGTGAACATTTCAGATGAAGCTTTAGGCCGATTTTATTGTACTGATGGGTCATATCGACTTCGGCGTCGTATATGTGACTTAGTTTATCTTTGATCTTGGAAATTCCTACCATTCAATTTTGGGCAGGTTATGGTAAAACCTATCCATCGGTGTGTGGGTAGGTCGTGCCTCCGTAAACAGATCGGTCCGTAGGAGGCTTGTAAATCGGTATAACCTGCTAATTTCTTGCTGTAACAAGTTCTTGTTTTACCCCCAATATATCTCCATAGGTTAGGTATATATCCTCACTATAATTGATGGTAAATCCTGGAAGGCTTGTTGGGGAGTTTTCGGGGAAATACACGAACGCTACTAATCGAAAATTTAGCATCAGGCTATTTTACAGTGATTTGAGCGAACCCATGACTGTCTGAACCTGAGAGAGTTCTAGATAACAGGGTTAGCGGAGACTGTTGTGTGGGGTTGAAGTTGTCTGATGAATTCCAACCTATTAAAAATAGATATTTTATGGAGAGCAGGAGTATTAGAGCAATCAGATTGTATTGTATGTGCTGCGTCCTAGCTGGGAGATGCTTTTAGATACGTTAAGATACCATTCACGGTCTTTCTAGGAAATTATATCCCCCGGGAGATATCCCCACTTAAGGAAATAGCTCTCTTAGGTTATTAAATCTGCTGGCGGCTATAGTTGTTTATTTTGGAGACTCGTTTAGGAATTCTTGCCCCCCCCTTTGAATTGGGCCCATGTATGGTCAAGTTCCGGTTTCACTATAAAGAACATGAGCAAAGGTTTTATCCACCCTTAATGAATAAGATCTGGTTGAATCTACCCTTCGGGTTTAATCTACTGTATCCCCTTTCGACACAATTCATCACTTCCCATCATGGCTACCATCCATAAACAAGCGGTTCCTTTCCAATGAGATCTTGTATCTAGGGGTGTAATATATCTCCTACTAGTAGTGAAGTACAAAAGTGAGGTAGCCTTTCTGCTGCGCTTTCTGCACTTGCTGTAGACAGCCTAAAAATCTTGCAAATGATGTGCCTTTATCTAGAGCTTGGGAGGAAGTTACAGTAGCCAGGAATGTGGGTGGAGGTCACGGTACATAGGAAAAAAAAAAGAGCGAGCCTTGGGGTAGATTGAACCAAACCTTACCCGTCAAGGGTAGATTAAACCTTCGCCCCTAGAGAATACATGTTCACTTAGATAAAACCCAACGTGCCAGGACAAGCTCCAAAAACAGCCGGTTGCTAGTGGTTAAGTTTCTCTCACGGGCCCTAGAAGCGGTATTCGAAGCGTAGGACGATATATCTAATTATTATTCATCTTTTACTTATTACATGAGTAAGCATGCTAGGTAGGCGCATCACATATCTATAACTCTAGGCCATAGCGGATAATTTTCTTTGGCACTTCTCTATTTTCAAACCAAAGATGGACGGGGAGGGAACCCAAAGTATTGATCCAGACAAAAAACAGAAATATATCCTGTGGAGTTGGACATGATGATAGTTTCTCAAAATTTCCCGCTATTCTTCCAATTACCTTTCAAAGAGCCAATAGCGTTTACATACACTAGGTCCTGCGTTGGCAGAGCTCAACACGAACACCGCCTTCTGTAGAACGCTTCTTTCTGACTATCTTTTTGCAATATGCGGTCTTCTCTACCTGCTAGAGAATGCTTTGGCCACTCTGGATCCCTAAATCTCGTGCCTAAGGTTGTGGTTCTTGGTGACGAGTGTTGTAGAAGCGAGGCGAAGGAGAAAAGTAGAAGCAAGATCGCAAGAACTGATACGAAGGAGCACAGACCTTGAGGAATGGTCTCACCCCTGTTGGCCTGTCTTAATATCTCGGTCGGATTAATCCGTGTGACACCTGACATTTGTGACACATTCGGAGGACTATCCATGGGCGGTCACCAATTCCCCAGCTAGTCACCTCGCCGATTGTGATGATGCGGCTTAGTACATTCGGTTCTTCCCGCACGTACGGTAGCGTCATAACTTTCTCAGATATTCAAGGAAATCGGTACTTATCCGATCTGGAACCTGTCTCTCGGGATTTCGCTATGTTGTATCGCAAATAAAGCCCATCTTGTGGGAGACAGTATCATTTGTCAACAGGCCCCGAGGCCATCTCCAACAAAACCCAGAAGGATAGCTGCCCACCCTAGTTAGAGTAACGTATCACCTCTAGCTACAGTTAAAATAATAGGGACTTGAACAAGAAAAAGGATGTGTGAGCTTGAAAAGAGTTTTTATTTCGTTTCTTTCATAGAATAATTCTAATATTTAGCTTGAAAAGAAAGAAATAATAATCACCAAATAGTCTTTAACTATAATAACCATTAGTAAGCAATATCTGCAATTCCAAATACAGTCTTGCAAATTCCAAGAGGCGGCGGAACCTTACCTGTAGCCCCCCCTCACTATATTGATTATTTCGGATAATCTTTGAAGTGAAAACTTTTCAGCCTCACAAACGCATCAAACCCAAACTTGCTTAACGTCACGCCTCTCCCTGAATCCTTCCAACCGGTCCAAGCAAGATCCTAAAGGCCACAGATTATGCCACAACGTGTCAGCGATATGATCGTTATCGGAAGTATTGTCCCGCACGTAGTTGAGGGCGCTACTTGTTTTGAAGCAAAAAGCGAAAGCCAATGCCAAAACCAGGCCTCGTCTCCGCTCTTGAAAAACGGGATGAGACAACGACAACGCGAAGCCAAAACAAGACCAAGCAAACGGCGCACTTCTCTTCCTTCCAATATAACCTCCGTAGGGATAGTCTTATACATGCAAAGGGAGATGGGGTAGATTGTTCAAGGAAACAAACACGCCAGCGAATTGAAGGCCTAGAACTCACCGGACTAGGGTAATCACATCGATTCACAAAAACCGTCCCTGCCTCAACTTGTTCCGCAAGCTTTTGCCCAACCCCTACATCCTTTGTCCAAATACTAGCCGTGAGTCCGAACTCAGAGTCGTTCATTAAACTCAAAGCCTCGTCGTCACCAGAGACCTTCATGACAGGAATAATGGGCCCAAATGTCTCCTCAGTCATGACTTTCATGTTGTGATTACAATCTGCCAAAATCTCTGGTCTGACGAAAGTCTCCCCAAGCTTTGATCCCGTAGAAAAAACATCTGGTGTGAGGTTTCTTGCACCTTTTTCTTCAGCATCCTTGATATGCCCAGCAATTGTCTGAGCAGACTTAACCGACACAACAGGGCCTAGATGGGTCGTTTTGTCGAAAGGATCACCGAGTTTGTATCCATTGAGCACACCAACAAGCTTCTCTAAAAATTCGTCATATATCTTCTCGTGGACGTAGACCCGCTCGATAGAGCAGCAGCTTTGTCCAGAGTTAAAAACCGCTCCATCAACTATTTCCTCGGCGGCCCAAGAAATATCTACATCCGGGCGAATGTATGCAGGATCTTTTCCACCAAGCTCAAGGCCGACAGGAACAACCCTAGAAGAAGCAGCTTTTTGGACTGCTATCCCACCAGCAACAGAACCGGTAAATGCGATTGACTTTACGTTGGGGCTACGAATGAGCGCTTCCAAAGTAGCAATATTCCCGCAATGGACAGTTTGTAGAACATTTTCTGGGAGACCAGCCTCGGCAAATATAGAAACGATTTGTTCGGCGATTGTGGGGGTTTGTGGAGATGGTTTAAGAAGCAGTGTATTACCTGCCAAAAGAGCTGGGACAAGTGAATTTATCAAGATAAGATACGGGTACTACATCAACCATAAAATTAGCTCTCCATTCACGATCTCGCCTAGGGGGGTTGCGGCGTGATGTACATTCCAAGCGAAGATGATCAAGACCTATCATAAAAGATCAGTATTGGTTCAAATCAAATTTCTACCCAGAATCCATATATTCAAGCATCAAAAAGTGCACGTACTGGTCCCAAAGGCTCTTTCCTGATAAACCTCTCGAATCCTTCCTGGGCCTCGCCCGGCGAATCGCTCAAAGCTTCGCCTGACACCTTTAATAAATACTCTGCTCGCATGATTGCTGTAGCAACCTCTTTGGCAGTGTAGGCGATAGGCCTCCCCATCTGCTCTGTCAACTCTTTTGCTAGCTCATCGGCTTTACTTAAGAGGATTTTGAGTGCTTTCTGCACAATTTCTTGACGATCTTGTAGTGTATGGGTATGACGGAAGGTGGAAAATGCCGTTTTAGAAGCTGATAGTAGAGAGGGGATATCTGAAGTTGATAAACCCTTCCGTGTGAGTAAGGGTTTGCCGGTTATTGGAGAGATTGTTGTGATTATTTCTTGGTTCATCCTGTCTTTCTAATCAGGGTCAGTGAAATACAATGATGGATAGATAGAGAGAATCAGGAGGAAATAAGAAGCTTCTGAACCTTTGTAAATTTTCTCCTGGCTGTGTCCTTGATGTTTTGAGCGTCTTAGGATGCACTTAGCAAGGAGGGGTCAAGTTGATCGTTATCTTATCTTATCTTATCTTATCTTATCGTGTCGCGATCATTACTGTAAAATTTCGGCTATAACGAATTGGCCTGGACTGAGACCGCAGAATATATATCCGCTAACTAGTCGGGAGATAGGGTTTGGTTTGAGCATACCAGTTACGGTAACCTGCAAGTTGATGATACGTACCAATTGGGGTACTTATTCTATCATGCGGTCTCAGCACAGGCCAATTTGTTATAACAGAAAATTTACGGTATCTTAAAAACGGCACTGTATCTAGGTACTCTACGACCACCCGATTTGTATCGCATTCTTTAGTGTCATTAGCTAAAACTAGGCACTTTGGTTGGCTAGATATATAAAGAGCGTGGGGATTCTCAAGAAATCAAACTCCCGTGATACCCAATGTAGTATGAATGAAGAGCAAAGGTGCAGACTGCCTCCCGACTTAAAGGCACGGTTCCAAAATACCCCGGGGGTGTACACTGCCTCTCAACTCATAATAAACCCTACATCGTGAAACAATAAAAGAAGCCGCTTCTAGAAGGAACCGCTGGATCCAAATTTGCTTGCTCTCTGGTGGGCATACTGTCCGCAACTGCAGTCTTGAAATGAGTATAGGATTCGAATTCTTGCTGTTCCTGGAGAGCCGCCATGCTGAACTGGCAAGCAAGATTTGATGGGATATAGTTGCACTGGTAGTGATGGTGATGAAATAAATATCTTGTTATGTTGTGTATCTACGTGGTAGGGGAGGGGAGGGGTAGTTTACACCCGCGGGGTATTTTGGAAACACACCTCGGGATCGGGAGGCAGTCTGCATCTTTGCACATAAATGAACGCGGAAGGCTCTATCCAGGAGTTCGCAGAAATCCTTGCCTTTAGCAGTAGGTAGAACAGAATGAAATTGGTAGTTTTGTGCTTGGCTAAGCAGTAACGGTAATTCTTTGGATAATCTGCTCCTGATCGTAAGCTATGATGTGGAGGAGTTGACATAGGAAATGTACTCTTGTACCTTCTTTTGAATAGAATAGAATTTGTCCAACTCCCTCTAAAACTCCCTAAAATGAATATGATAACATAAAAAGCAAAGACCCGAATACGAAAACAGCCACAACAAGAGGATATGTGAGCACATAATCCTGGCATTGGGAATGCTTATTAAAAAACGTTCCAAACGCCTTTTTATACCTGTTGACTCCCCCAACAATGCAAATGTGACTTTCCCATGAAATCCGGCTATTTTCCTCCTGTGATCCACTATCTCATGAACTTACAATTCTACTGTGCGAGATCCAGCGCTTCAATGTTCAGAGCGCCTTCCAACAACAATTCTTTCTGCTCCAGGCGGCTACTGGATTCTAAATACCAATCCGCACTCTTAAAGGCTCCTATTTCGAGATCTAGATATAATACTGATCGCGACGGATTTCCTAACTGCCGCAACCCAACAATGCCATCAGTCTCAGAGAACGCCACCTTGTCTCGAATAAAGCCGAAACTATCGGCAGGGAGAACGTATGGTGAAGAAGGGGTGATTGGTGTCGTCGACAGCGATGATACCGTAGTGCCTGATTTGCAAGATTCAAAGTCCGAATCCATCGAGGAGAGGTAGGGAGAGGGAGAGAGTTCTGCATCACTGGTTTTTTCAGTGCTTTGCCTGCGAGACTCAAACTCTTTGGTATAAGCAGGAATAGTAGTGATTGAGCTCGAATTTAATCGAGATAGGGGTGACACGGAGGTTTCGTGATCCAAAAAATGGTTGTTAACGGCCAAAGGTACCTCCTTGTCTTTGGATTCCTCGCTAAAGTCGGAATCCTCACCCGAATCATCATCTTCGGAATCGTCTTCGTGTTCGTCATCCCCATCTTCAGAATCAGAGAAATCCCGATCCTCGTTACCATCGGAATCGGAATCGTCGTCGTCGTCGTCGTCGTCGTCGTCGTCATCGTCGTCATCGCCATCCCCATCATCCGAGTCTGAATCCGAATCTTCATCAACTCCCCTGGCTTCATCGTCGCTTTCTTCTATTTCCCACCATTCCAATTCCTTTGGATTTTGGATAGTTAGTTCTTCTGGGATAAAATTTGAAACATCTGTTTCTCCCTCGGTATATAGATTCATGGCTTCTTGAACTTCGAAATGGCCTTCGGCACAGGTTTGTACCTCTCCCTCATCTTCTTGACCTTCGAAGTACATCTCGTCTCCGCATTCAATCTCACTTCCACATTGACTTGGTGAGAACTTGCCGCACCACCTACTCCACAATAGCCCCTTCCCGGATGTCATCGCCCTGTACATTTCATCGCTATAGCAGTTGTCGGTCCCATGAGGCATTAGCCCGTCGATATCTGTCACTATGATAGTGGGTATCTCAGACGGTAGAGTAGAGAGTGGCGGTAGAGTGGCCACAACAGGCGGATACCGAAAAGTTGAACTTGCAGCTTCTACATTTGACAAAAAGCAAAGAGGCTATGAGAATCAATGGGATTAGCTCAGAGTATCATCTCAAAAAATGAAACTGCGAACCTTCTTGTTTGTCAAACCGACAAACACTTGTGTGTAAAGCCCGTAAACACCAATCCGTTTGTCCCGTTCAGCGAGACAATGCTTATCAAAACGAGGAACAAACTCCTGCATAAAAATACTGTGAGCCCTGTGACAGTCAAAAGAAAGAGGAATCATGGACAACACTTACAAGTAAACTGCTCATTAATTTTCCTTCCTGTTGCAATTTTTCTTCTGCAATGTCCGTCGCTGTGAGGTGAGATGCCTGAGCCGAAGAGACCATCAATTGATCCCACAGGCTAGGGGCTGCAGGGAGGCTATCCAGGCATGCATAGTCGACGTCGACTAGAACTAAGCTCTTCATGATTGCGAGCCAACTAGCGGCGCTGTTGGAAAGTTTTTCGAAAAATGCCTGATGTGATGAAAAATTTGGTCTCCATTTAGGCACTAGGGAAGGATGTTCGATATCCATCATAGTGACGCAAACAGGAGGAGAAATAATAGGCGAACTGGTTTCGACAATGCCAAGAAAAGGTAGATGATCACTGAGACAGGGCGAGGAAAGTCCGGAATCAGTGAGGACAGATGGTGGTGAAGAGGGAGGGAGAGTGGGGTGAGGTGGCATATATCGAAATAGAAGCAAAAAATAGAATGGGCAGATTAAAAAACTTTGTTTCAAGCCGCGTACCAACCACAGGTTTTGGTAAACGCTCAAATTGACGCTTGACAGACAAGCGAATCACGCTTTCTTCAAAACCTCTTTCCCAAAGACAAAGGTCCTTAACAAACAATCCACCTGGATAGAAGGCAGCAAGAGATAATGGCTCGCCATAGTAGGAAAATGAAAGGGGTGGCTCATGATCGAATGTCATGTGCCCCCTAGATCCGACACAAAACGGCGGCAGCCATCATGTTGAATACTCTGGTTTTGTTGTCTTCGTTGACTTGTGTTCTTGTGCTAGCCATGAGGAGAGTAGAGAAGTTGTTTGTTGGTCAGCGGTTGTTCTTTCGATCAAGGAGAGGCGACCGAAGATGAAAGAGCTGAGGTTATAGTTCGGGAGGAGTCAGGTTGAAACAGGATCAAGTTTGTCAGCCCTAATCTCATCCCGGGAGCTCCCGTTCCAGCGTTGTCGTTGTACCTGACCAATCAGCCGTCTTCTCGACCGCTTTTTTCCGCACCCGAGGGGCAGCCATCTTGAACAGCACGTCATACTCCCCAGTGGCAGCGGAAGGAAGGAGGGGTACAAACAGGCCCTGAGCCGATTTACCCCTCTCTGAGGCTCGGGAGACGCCAAAGCCGCCAAGATGCCACCAAGATCTCCAATAGGCTGCCCAACCCAAGCTACACTTCGGCAGCTTCGTCAATGCCCACCTCGGTAATCTGTAAACAAGACATCGCGTATTTGACAATCCAATTACCAATACATACATACATACATACATACATACATACATCCGTACATACATAGCCACCATCCCCTCGGGCATGCTTCATTTCTCCCGCGGTCTCTCCCACTATACTCACTTCCTGTCTCGTTCCCCATTTGCTACCTCTCGTCAGTTCATCGTTAAAATGTCTCATACCGCTATGTCTGCCCGTCTCGCTGGGAAGACCATCTTGATCACGGGTGCATCATCGGGAATCGGCCGTTCAACTGCCTTAGAGTTCTCCCGTACCTCTCCAGATATAAAGATCATCTTAGCTGCCAGGCGCGAAGAAACTTTGAAGGAACTTGCAAAGTCTATCGAGAGCGAGAGCAAGGGGCGGACGAAAGTCTTGCCGATTAAGCTTGACGTTTCCTCCTCAAGTGATGTAAATGAGTTTATAGAAAGATTGCCAGATGGCTGGAGGGAGGTTGATATTCTGGTGAACAATGCGTACGGCTCCCTATTTTTTCTTTTTCAATTATGTGTATGAACACAGACTGATGGTTGTTATTCTCAGCGGGCTTGTGAAAGGCATTGACAGGGTTGGCGAAATTGCCGAAGAAGACATTAATATCATGTTGTCAACCAATGTGACCGGTCTCATCAATGTATATTGCCCGTTCCTCCAGGTACACGAAAAAAACCAAGAAAAAAAACGATTGACACCCTAACCAGATGACTCAAAAAATCCTTCCAATCTTTCAAGCCCGTGGCGGGCGGGGTGATGTGATAAACGTTGGTTCTATTGCTGGCAGAGAACCCTATGCAGGTGGAAGCATCTACTGTGCGAGCAAAGCTGCCGTTCGTAGTTTCAGTGAGAGTCTCCGGAAGGAACTGATTGCTACAAGAATTCGAGTGATCGAAATTGATCCGGGTCAGGTCGAAACTGTATATCATCCCGCGTGGTTGCTCCCTTTCTGTCATCATGCTTACTACTATGCAACAGGAATTTTCTGTTGTGAGATTTAGGGGAGATAAAGCGAAAGCTGATGCAGTTTATGCGTATATTCTCCCTCCCTTCTTTCCACCTGTCAGATCTAGCCAAAAGCTAACACGGTTTGGTAAATAGTGGCTGTGAACCACTGACCCCTGAGGACATCGCAGAGATCGTAGTATTCGCTGCAGGCAGGCGGGAAAACGTTGTGTTGGCTGATACTTTAGTCTACCCAAGTCATCAAGCAGGTGCTGGGATTGTGCATAAAAAGTCAGAATAGATGATCTTTTCTAATTCCTTGCTAAGAAACGGGAGATGGGGGGAGGAGAATCAACTACACGTAGGCCTCCTTGCATAAAATGTACGTATTGCATAGAGCACAGTGAAAAAATCATGTTAGACGATCTTACATTATCACTCGATTTTCCATCTCCCTACCCCGAGAAGATGTAGCTCCTTTGAGATGCATAGATATGGCTGTTCTCTCATTGTTTATGTTGGATATTTACTTCCTTTCGTGCCGCTTCCGGCCTTTCTCTATTCATTTGGCTCTATTCTTTTCTCCACCTACGTAGGCTTCTATAGGATTTGACATGGACAAGCTATATTTTATGCAGGGCCCCAGGTTGTTAGCCATACGAAAAGCAAAGTGATAGTAAAGAGCTTGTACTCTAAATGCTATATCTCATGTAGATTTACCAAGGCTTAGATTTGCCACATAGTTGTGGGAACGATGGGTTTTAAAATTTTGTTCTGTAGTGATCGAATGATTGTTTTTTATTTTATCTAGGTATTAGTTATATACTTGACTATATAAAGGAATTTAGGGAAGGCTCGCATCAAGCCATCTGGCCCCGACATACAACAAAAAAGGATGATTCAGGAGGACTAGGCTTAATTCCGCCGATCCGCAAAACTAATGATCCATAAAACCAACCATCCGGAAATAACGCTCCCACAACCCTTCTTTGAGTAGCTGTCATCAAGGACAATGGCAGCATCATAAATGTCATCCATCGGCAAAAGGAGGCCAGGAGTGGATCTATATTTTCTGATTAAACCTACCTTTAGCATCTTGTTTTTCTATCCCCCTTATAATTTGTGGATGAATATAAGTTTATCTAGGATAGAGACCTGTTCTAGGCAGCACCAGTATTAATGGCGGATTTATATACTCAGACCTCACCAAAACTGCTCTTGGTCTGGCAATACGCCCGTCAAAATCTCCAGCTTCTCTTTATTTTTCTCCCCCTCGACATGTCTCGCATACACAAACACCTTCATTCCTCCCCACCTGACGCTATTCTTCGCCAACTCCATCAGCTTGGCATACACAGTCAGATCTCTACCTCTTTCCACAAATGCCTGGAACATCCGCTCCGCATCATATATCATTAGATCCCCCCCGGGCATCATTGGTACCTGCATTTTGACTATAAATCGCTCCTTTGCTCCCCTTCGTTTCCGAGAAAGGAGAATGCCCTCATCCGACAGCGCAGAAAAATTATCACCATCGGCTGAAATTCTCGTCATGTCTCGTTGTGATAAATGACGTGATAGATTCGTGGTAAATACCTGTGGGCCAAGGGACAGTATCGATTCAGTCTTGAGAGATGCATGGGCAATAACGGAGTGGGTAGCAGCCGAAATTCGCATGCAGAAAGGTTTATGAGTGGCGCGGTGGTCACGCTGGCAGGTTGTAGAACAGTAGTGGAGGATACAGCAAGCATCGCAGAGGAAGCTGGCAGGCAGAGAGCACATTGCACAGGCGTTTGTACGGTTGAGATTTGTGAGGGCACTCTGGGACAGTGTGTCGAGTGGGAGCAGGAAGGATGGGATAAAATCTTTTTCATAAATATTGCGTGCACCTGAGTACATCGCCTCGCATCCGGGTGGGAGACGATGGGAGTTGTAGATTAATTGCCTGAGGATGAGCTGTTGTTCTTCGAGGGGGGAAGTGACGGAGTGGATGGGACCGGTGCCCATTTGGTGTTGCATCCACCGAAAGGCAGGGGAATTGGGGGATGTGTGTTCTCTGGTTTCGTGGTAGAAGAGCACGAATATCAAGGGAAGGGTTTTATCGAGCAGTGCAGTTTTGGCATCTACGATGCGTATCGAGATAGCACTGGTTTGGCGAGTATCCTGGAGGCTAAAGATACCATGCCCTATGTCATAGCCATGAGCGATAGACATAAGGGTTTGACAAACATCGGTATAGACATCTTCGCCAATTTCGCGGGTGATTTCATCCCCATGAGTTTTTGCAGAAAGTATTTGGCCGAAGGAGGCGCATTGGGAATATTTGAGTGCTATGGGTCCTGTGCCGGGTTTAAGATTGAGGGGAGGTGGGGCCCCCGTAGGAGCCCATTGGGGAAGAGCTAGATAAGTGGTCTTGCTCAAAGGAAGAACGATAGCAAGGCGTTGAGAATCAGAGAGGAGAAGTTTGATGCGGCATTCGAGCTCAGAACGGGTAGAAGGTGAAGGCTTAGAGAAGGTTCCAGAGTCAAGCCTGACTGACCAAGAAGAGAGGATGTTGATGAGGGTTTTAGGGGAGGCAGATTGGATGAACTTGAGGGTATGGGGGGGAAGAGGAGAGAGGGAAGGAGGGACTTGGGCTATTTTCAAAGAAGCCATTTGAAGGGATGTGATTTGGTTTTGTTTGATTTTCGGTAGGAGAGATACGGGGGGGGGGTATCAATGATAGATTTACTGATACTCGATAGTGTTTTAGGCTGAGACAGTCCGAGGATAAACCCACGTGGCTGTATGTAGGCAGACAGGCGAGACTAGCAGGCGGGTAGATGTATGTTATTGTTTACCCGCATTATCTTATCGACGGATCTTCCCGTACCTCTCCCGCTTACGGATCATTATAGTCCCGTGTTCCTGATTACTTGCAGACCCAATCACATACAGCCAGTGATCACCAACCTCCACTCCTACCCAACCTTCCCTCTTCAATTAAAATGCCTCCCGCCAGGCGTCGACCAGGCAACTATCCCCCTGCCCTCGACCCTATCAGAACAATCTTTCTAGGTAACCCCTCTACGGATTTTCGTCCCTCCTATGAAGAGCTATTATCTCTCGTTTCATCTCACCCAGATGTTCTTGCCTCTAGATGGCGCAAAAAAACAGTGGCCCTCCGTTCTAAATGCCTAGCCCGTGCTTGGTCCCTTGCCAGCCCTGGGAAGAAGATTCCCGAGCGCCGACCTCGTCTTAGCGAGAAGCTCCTTGGGGATCCCCGATTAAGCTCCCAGCATGATCCTCTGAAAAGTTTGGACATGAAAGAGATCCTGTTTGCGTGTATAAACGTCGAGCAGCTCGCGAATAACCCTGCGAATCTCCTCAATCTCATCTACTCTCGTTCTATCAAACACCCGTGCCACTTTGGAAGATCGGATTACAATAACCTCGTTAAGCCTGTCCTACAGCTGTTTAAATTAATAGACGATGGTAAACGTAAGAAAGGGAGCACAGAGATTGTCATGATCCAGGCAGACGAGTTAGACTATGGGGTCGTCAAGGCCTGGAGTCGTCAAAGTAAGGATTATCAACAAAGTACCTACAAGATGCTCGTCTGCGACGTGGATTGTGAAGGCACATGGCTGATGATATGGCAAAAGACCATCATCAACTTCTGCCTTTGTTGCGTGAAAGACATTCTTGGCTCTGGTGATCTCCAGAAGCAGGTGATAGGCTTATTTGGCGTCGAAAAGCTCCTTGAGGGTGTTCAGAATTATTCAATCCCAGAGGGAGTTGCAGAGTCACGATCAGCAAGCCTTCTTAACCTTCCTTACACCGTCCCGAAAGATTTTGATCTTCGAAGCGCTCACACTCGAGCGCTTACCCATCTCCGTGCTGCCGAGGATCGTGTCAACTTGCTCCGCTCAGACCCCAACTACTTGCTCTCCCAGGTTGAGTTGCGGCTCGCCCATAGGGCAGAACACATCCCTGACACGTCAGGCCACAAGGGGAATGCTGAATCCTCGGAAAGCGTGCAAGATGTAGTGGCAAAAATCATTCACACTAGCTACACCGCAGTATTGGTCTGGAACGAGATCTGCATTCTCTTTGAGGACGCTATCCAGATCATGTCGGGAAAAGAAGGTTCCTGGTGGTCATCAAGCTCGAACCCAGTGCTTGATGAAAAAATTAGCACCATCGATACGCTCTTGGATATTTGTGAAAGTTTTTCCGAAAATACCATTGTCATACATGCAAATGCAGGTCCGCCATTGCGGCATCACTTTTTCAGGGTAGAAACGGTATCATTCACCGGGAAACTATCGATCTGTGCGGTCCCAGGTGTCACTCCTTCCTCCGTATTTATGGAGAATCCAATCGACGGCCTCTTTATGTGCATGTGCCTCAAGAACGCCGGGGAATGGGAATCTCAGATATTCGATCTGAAAACCGTGTCCAATGAAATCGAACACACCTTGACGACAGACCGACCCGAGCTCAAATCGCATGTGCACCCATGGTTGATGGACATCCTCTCAGACATAGCTGCAGTCTATGAAATACAGGAAAACATCGCACGCCATGTTCCGAGCAGGGAATCTGTGAACCACACCGAGCTCGCAGAAGTGGTACTAGCTATTTCTACGACTATCAACGAGTTTGCCGAGATGTGGCCGCGCGTGGATCTTTTTACTTTCCTAGGTAATGACCAAATGGGTTGGCAGAGACTGCGGAAAGTTGCAGATGGTGATGGGCTGGGGCGGTTTTGGAAAATAGTGGATGCGCAGGTGAAGAAGTTGAGCCGGGGGAAAACACTTGATGGGTGGATTGGGAGCAACAAAGGGAGATTGGCGAAGAAAAGGAAGGGAAGATGGATGTGGCAAGGGAAAGTTTGGCTGGCAGAGGGGGCAATACTAGAAGATGAAGAAGGTATTATAAATGAAGAGGAAAATGAGGAGCTACCTGGGCTTATAACTGTGGCTGGGTTCGATGATTCGGAGGGTTATGGCGAAGTCAGCCTTGAGTTACTATTACCAATAGAATTACTATTGACCATTTAATAGGGGCAACTACTAGGCCATACATTTAGAACTGAGAATATCCGACCGAGAGGCCCTGCTAAACCTCTGCAGAAGGCTATCCAGGATAAGCAAGAACAAAAGATATCGATACCAAAGCCTTTGCAGACCAAAAAAGTAGGTTCCTTTAGTGTCGATAGACTCAAAAGCGTGAGGTTAGTAATTTAAACCATAACCCCTGTAGGAGAAGGATAGACATCCAACCCCAAATTCGGAACTTCAGCTCACACTGGAGCACCAATTCGGCATCAATTCTGTGGGATCTCGTGGCACCGAACCTGAACCTGCACCTATCCCCAAAGAAAAACATAAAACCCGCCCAGCTACCGCTACAGCTGATATCGAAAACAAAATCGAGAATATCAACATCAATGAGGCCCCGAGAGCACAAAAACAATCAATCATATATGTCTCGAAACGGGTTCACCAAGCAATTACACATATGTCAACTGGCACCACGCTGGCATGGAAAGAGTTTGTGCACCTTATGGTCAGTCTGGGGTTCACAGCAAGACCCGTAGGTGGGAGTGTAGTTAGGTTTATCCCTGAAAACGAGGATGATGAGCCTATTAATCGTGAGTTACCCGCGTGGCTGCTTTCCCTCCTTCGCCATGTATCTTGTACAGCGCGACGCCGATGAGCGGGTATTCATATTATCTTTTTTGGTTTTTAGTCCATCGTCCACACCCGGATGCGATACTGAGGAAGTACGAATGTTTCTGGATTTGGAGGAGGCTGAAGAGAAATTATGGCTGGAAAGTCGAGATGTTTGAGAAGGAAAGTGGAGTGAAAATTAAGACGTGAATGATTGATGAAATTCACGAAGGATGCAAGTGAGTTGAGGGTGAAAGTAAGTTACCTGTCGGTAACTTAGATGATCTGCCATATAAGGAATATATTCCTATTGAATGTGGAAGGGTTTAGGTGGTTTACGTATATATGAATTGGATTACACCGCACAAGCATCGTTCCCATGTGGGGCTATGAAGAGGTGAGGCTGTCAAGGCTAGAGAGCTCCGGCGCTGGGAGTAATAGTGAAAATAGTACTTAAAGGTTACCGAAGGCATATATGAGAATAATACCAATATTCCTCTAGAGCCTCCGGCACAGGCTGTCACTCGCATGGAAAATTCCTGTGGTCGAAAGAAGCTTCTGGATGTGCCTTCCTGTTTTAAGCCTCAACCCCTCCAAGTCATTAAATAAACCCCCCTCCACACATAGCTATGAGGAACCGCTAACTTCCAGAGCCAACACGTCTCACGAGTAATTTCCAAGTGCAATTCTTCACACCCATAATGTTTGGAGCTATCTGCGCCGGTCGCCCGGGTATGTCTTTTCGCCTGCTTATCCTTTAGTTCTACCAAGTTCTAACCAACCCACCCAGTGCAAACCAATATCCAAGCTGTCTCCGAAACCCAATTCATATTCCACCTCCCATCCCCCTCTACAATCAACCATATTGTGGTCTTTCTCCTTCCCGAAGGTGCCACCCTCTTACCCCCGACCCATGGCGCCACAGTTCACATCCAATTCCCTGGACGGCCGTTCCGTCTCCTTGGTGCAATCTCGCTGCAGAAGCCATCTGCGATATTTCGAGTTCGTTCTGGCACTGTCTCTATCTCTAATGGCGGTGGCGATGAAATGATGGATAGCAGCGAAAGCACTGTTGGTGCGGGAGAGGACGAGGGAGAGGTGATTCTTGGGATCTCGGTTGAGCCGTTGGAAAGTGTTCAGGCACAGTTGGCGACGCTACCATCTGCTAGCAATGCACAGACGGCGGGAACGTCGAATGCATTGGTGAAACATATGCTGGTACCTACTGCGACAGTACTAGCGAGGAGGATCATTAGGAACGCATTTAATTTTCTATCGAGTTTTGCATCTGGATCGCCTAATGGAGATGTTGTCCCGCTGAAGGCGTTCCAAGATTGGTGGTCAAAGTTTGAGAGAAAGATCGAACATGACCCGACGTTTTTAGAAAGGGATGAGTGAATCGTTGATGAAAAGACAGAGTAGAGAGCTTAGATAACTTTTGCTTCACTTAACTGTAATTATCTTTTTTTTCTGTATTAGCTAGTTGATTGCCTGGAAGGTTATTTCGAAACTTAGGCTGAAAAGTAACCATTTATGGTAATATACGAATATACGTCAATGAACGTAACTTTTCAAATCTACATACACACTTCTACATCGTAGTCATCAATAATAAAAAACAAAAAACAAAAAAAAAACAGATGAATTTTCTAAAAACGCCCTAACGCAAACAGAAGAGTCAAAAACCGAAACTAAAAAAGAATAATGTAATATAAGGAACTTCCAGCAGGAAAGAGTCGCGGAAAAACTCCACGAAAAAAGTTTATCAAAAAGAACCACAGGGTCTAGAAGAACAAAGAAAAGAAAATAAAGACCCTGTTAGTTGTCCAAAGCCGTCATCACGCCGTGAAACACGTCAAAAAACAAAGAGCTCCACCACTATCTCGGCGGGAGGGGACTCCTCGCCCTTGCCCCTCTGCTCGGGCTGCCATTTCGGCTTCTACTAATCACCGGCAACCTCTCTCGGCTCCCAACCCTCGTTCCCATCCCGCTCCTCACCGCACTAGCTCCACTGCCTCCAATCGGTGGATCATACATCCCGCTCTTATTCCTCCAACCTGCATCATCGTCATCACTCGAGACACTCTCAAGCTCAAACTCAGCTCCTGCGCCCTCCTCCATGACACGCTCGTAGATGACACCACCGCTAGATCCAAGAATCTTTCGTTTCCCCCTTTTCCCAGAGACCCTAAGGTTATGCCATATTTTCCCCCGGCGCTCACGGCCGAGGAGCAGGAACGCGGCGATAGCAAAAATGATAAGGAAGAGAAGAATCCCCGGGATGCGACGCGGAACGGCATCCCCTTCGCGCCAAAGGTTATCATGCCAGTGAGCTGGGTCGGTCGCGCCATCCATGGTATAATTTGAGCTCGAGCTCGAGCTCGGTACCGCGGACGACCCCGAACCTGGGGCCTGTGGACGCGATGAACTAGCGAACTCGAAGTCGGCAGGAAGGCCGGTATTCATTGCGGGGGTGTTGGATCCGAACCCGACGGCGAGGACACCGTCTTTGGGCGGAACTTGGCTTGCCGCGTAGAGGACAATCTTGCCAAGGGTCCAAGATACCTCCACATCGCCAATCTTATCCACAGGTTGGAACGGATCCAGGAAACCTTTATCCTTTGCGGCTTCTACCACCTCCTCTGTCACATTGTAAGTATGCTTCCCATCCGTCTCGATGCCGACGCGCGGGATCCCAATGCCGTTATGGAGGACATTAATGACCCAGGATGCTTTGAAACAGACTTGCATTGCTGTTTGCTCGTCAACTTTCTTACCCCATTCGTGGGAGTCAACAAGGGTTTCAATGGCACTCCAAGATTGCGCACAAAATTCTTTGACACGGTTCTGGTAAGTAGCAAGGTCGTAGGCTTTAGTGTCATGCCCTGCTTCAAAGATCTCGTGCGTTGTGTGCCAATATTCGGAGACACCGACGAAGTGATTGATGCCAAAGTCGATGGCGGGGGCATGTTTACTAGTAAGGAGGCAGGAAACTTGTTGGCAAGGAGCGTCTTTTGCTAAGAGAGGATACGTTTGGGAGAGACATTCCTCGAAGAGGCCAGTACCTATTAAATGGGGTTCCTCTTTCGCAGGCCTTTTCTTCTTCTCGCTGTCATTAATCTCCTTACCCTCTAATGTGACCTTCAATCCCTGAGGCAAACATGGATCCGGCAATTCCATCACTCCATCCCCGCCACTTGCTTCGACCAGTTTCATTACATACCGCATTCTCGCTTGGTTGACGCCAAATCCCAACCAAGTAGTCACAAACACCCCAAACTCCATGGCTGCTCCATCTAACGTCCGCATCCGCAGCAGTGTCAAGTCCTCGGCATGTTTCTTTGCCTCAGTTGAATTCGGTGCAAAGGCAATCTGGGCGCTAGCGCCTCCCATGTCCAAAAAGCCATACGTGTGATGCCCATTTCCGTGCATATGCTTCACTGGGTCGTCGAATCCACCCAGAAGATAGTTTGCGGCAATCCAGCCGTAGAGCCCCTCTGTCTCGCCGGATATAACCTGGATATGGAGGCCACAGTCCGGAAGCAGGAACTCAGTGTTACGGCGCGCATACGTACAGATCTCGTCGAGGAGGCGTCTGCGCTCTCGATCCGGGAGGAGTCGCATCCCCGCTGTCGCCAACAGGAATAATGGTGTTTCGGCAATAGCTTCCTTTGGGATGACTTCTAGGGCGTGTTCGAAGAGGTCCGCGAGGTGGTCAGGGCCAACGAGGTCAGGTTTGTCGGCGAATGTCGAGATGCCTTTATTTTTTTTCGAATTGAATCGCTGTTAGGATGGGGAGAGTGCCCATACTGGAGCTGGCGACTCACCAGGGTGGATCTTTTTTGCCCATCGCTTCTTTGTGATGATCTCAGGTAGACTGGAGAGCTGATCTTTCGATGCCTTTTTTCGGGCGCTATCGTGATCTTGCCAACGGTAGATGTGGATGCGAGTCCCGCTCGATCCAGCATCGAGGATAGCACCGTCTTTGGGCGATATTAGCTTGTGATAATCTGCTTTCTTGAGGAGTGGCGAGGGAGCTTACATTTTTCGGATGGCATCGTTGGGGCAGGGGGATGAAGACACTGTGGTTTCTGCAGCAATGAGGGAGAGATAGCAAAATGACAAAATAGATAAGAATGATGGCGAAAATAAGAATAGAAAAAGGCAGGAGACTATTAAAATGGCCAGCAAGGGGACAGAAAATCTGAGAGAAAAGATGATGGGGCAAAAGCCGAAACGAGCGGGCTGAAGTGAGAGACTCGATTGAAGAAGAAGATTAGAAGAATGATAGATAGAATGATAGATAGACGAGTACCTGGAACGGCTACATGTAAGCACGAAGAGGGAAGGCGGTGCAGACGGGACTATTCTGCATGCAGAGGACCCTTATCATCATCTTGGTGGAGAATCCTACAACCAACTGCTATTTTTAGAAACAAAAAGAGTCTGCCCCTTTTTAATATGCATTGCTCTCACCACACCTGTGTAGGCTTCCCCCGTTCAGGATTGGCCAACATTCATTCGTCATTCCTATCGTTGATAACCAGGATTCTCCGCGGACCTCAATCAAGCTTCCTATCGCTGGTTGCGGGGAAGCTCCCCATTTCATTTTTTGTGTCCTTTGGCTGCGATACAGTTTCCTCCCTCACCCCAGAAATCCAAGCAAGAGGAAAAAAGAACCAAAATGGTGGCAAGAACCAAAGCGAGGGCGTTCGTTACTCATACATCCATCCATCCATGCTCGTCAAGAAACGGAAACGGAAATTAGGAAAAAACGGAAATAAAAAATATAAAGAATAAAAATAAAAATAAAAATAAAAATACAGCAAAAACTGTATAGGGTACTCGGTATCCTCTACGCAAAACGAACGGCACACTCGAAACGACAGACAGACTAACGGCTATCAATCCCCCGCCAATCGCCCTCGCCATTCGGACTCCTTCCCGCACCCTGTAGCCTAACCCCGCGACTGCAAGCCCCGTACGTAAGGAGAAAGAACGGAGGAAAAGAAAGGAAAAAAAAGGAAGAAAAAAAAGGAACAAAAAGCCCACACACCCGCCTACTTACTTGCCTACCTACCTGCCTACCAAATCAACAAAAACGTCCGATCAAATCAAAAATCTCATTATTTCATATTCCCCGACAATCTCTCACGAGCTCTATCCCTCTTTTCCGCTGCCTCCAAGAAGGATCCATAGCTCCACGTCAGATCGTGCGCGCCTCTCTGGAACCCCGTCGTACCGTCGAATTGCTCGCTCAACCGACCATCCTTTGTGGCATGCCAGCGGATCACATTCAAGAAGCTATCCGCATACGTGAACATTGCGCGGAGGTACGCGTAGAAGCTCAAGTCATTCCTGGTAATAAACCCGAGCTCCGCTTTGCCCTCGGGATGGAGGCGATTGAAAAACGGGATATTCACAGTGGTGATGTTGAGACCACCCTGCTCGACAAAGTGCGCGATTGCACTGTAGAGAACATCCGAAACGCTGGAGGTACAGAGGAACCTGTGCATATTATTAACACATGCAAACTAAGGGCACACTGAAACGATCATATGCTTACCAAGGGTGGCCACCCGAAAAACCAACACCATCATAGATATCCTCCGGATACCTTCCAACTCCAACTCCCCTCAACCTCTCATCCTCCCTATAATACGGAGGCGTTCGATGATTGACTGTGTGCCGCCTCCCCATATCATCAACTAACATTTGCATGCTCACCAGCACTTCGTCACTCCATGGCGGAAACACGTCGCTCTGCCCACCATGGATTGCGCCCAGCATCAGCCCACAGTCAAGCCCAGTCCTCTGCGGCGTGTTCAAATACGCCAACAGGTGCCCTTTCTCAAAGCTCCAGAACTGGTCAACAATGAACTGCTTCAGTTTCGCCTGCTGCTTATCGTACCACGCTGCGCCTTCTGGATCACCCAACAGTGTTGCGAGGTCACGACCCTCGATCAACGCCTTATGTTGGACGAGCGCGGTGAAGAAGTGAAGGTCCATTGTCTCCTCCCAGAGGTCGAACCCTGGCTCGTTCCAGGCGTGCGCAATATACTCAAGGTCGGCTTTGATGATGGAGCCAGATGGCAGCTTTGGGTTGTACAGTTTCTTCAACCATTCGTTGGTTACGAGCTCTGGGTGTGTCCCGTTGAGCGTCTTGATATAGCCCGTCAGCGTCAGAATCCTCAACGCCGGTCCATCTCTCTGCGGCCTTGACCACGGCCTGTACAAAGCTGATTAGCGGTTTTCGAGAAGAAAAATTGATCCCCTGGAAAGTGAAACTCATACAAAGTGAAAGGCCCTCCATCGACCATAAACTTCGGTTCTCCCAGCCCACCGGAATCATACCCTCCACTGGGATTCGCCGTTCCCTGGATTGTCGCTTGTATTGCTATATACTGCTCTACGATGTCGCGAAGATCCGCATCCTTCGACTTTTCGTACTGGCCAACGATCCCCTTCATGGTAATCGCAGCATCTCGTACCCACTGATAAAAATAATTTGGATATGCCTTACTGGGAGACGCAATTACAGTGCCTGATGCTGCATTCACAGCGTTAAGACCGCCAGGTGCTATGTTATCGAGTAAGTACTCCCATGAGACTTCACGTTGTTCAGAGATCCAACTATCAAGTTGCTCATTTGTTGGTGCTGGGAAACTGTGATCGCTATTTTTTAGGTCGTTGTTGGGGCCAAGGGAGACCTGGTGTGATGACGACGATGACCATGTCAGGACGTGGCCAGAAACGGTGTGAACGCTGACTAATGAGGCGAGGAGATATTCAAGAAGAACCATGGTTTAGGCGGATAAACGTGTGGGTGGACGATGGATGGCAACGGCTCAACTCAACTCACAATCACAAGCCAGAAGAACGTCAAGTCGATGACGACGATGTTGAAACTGACAATGACGACAACAATACAACGACAACGACAACTGCAACAACGATAAAGAAGGTGCGAGATGGAGGAGAAGAAGAAGAATAACGAAGCAAAACCCTGGGAATAGCCGTATTTAAACACCAGCAGGTTACAGGTTCCCAGAAAGAGAGGGAATGAGGAGAGAAAAACTCCTCTCTAGCAATCCAAGTTTGGAGAAAATGCAGGGGATGCGGAGAACCTTGTCGAGTGGGGGATAGAGTTGGTAAGAGGAAAAGTAGGAAAGAAGGAAAGAAGGAAAGAAGGAAAGCCGGAATATATTCCAGAGTTTCTTGCTACTACAACGACAATCGCGGCTAAGGCAAAGATCGGCGCGACGGTGTGGAAAAACTCTCGTCAGCGGACCTCTTCCTGACAGAAAGGAGACATCAGCAACGCGGGTGTTTCAGGCCTGAGTTTATTTGAGCCCAAGATCGTGACTAACTAGCAGCTTTGGGAAGTGTTTTCTCAGCAATAAGAAAGAAAGTCCGGGGTCCGGCAAAGCACAGTCTGCAGAAGCACGGGCAAAGGCAGGAAGGAACGAAGAATGCGTTCTTGGAATGCGGGGAAAACGTCAGCCAACAGATCCCCCAGGGACCGGATTAATGCCCTCGTGACCCGGTACCCGGAAAAAGAAGGGGAACCTTGGCTGCTACCGTCACACGGCGGGTATGTATGAATGGATTGATTGATTCATCCAGGCCTAATAGGCCTATGTATGGAGCCCACGTATCATCGAGAGAAAAAGGGGCGGGATAGATTCAGCAGGATAAACCTCTAAAGGGGAGCTGAACCGGCTTTAATTTTGAGTCGATGAACCCGTCAAGAGTCGAGGCCAAAACTCGCGGGAGGAAGAGTCTCAGAAGGTGGTTCTGAACTTACCCGTGTGTACCCATCTGCGGCTGTTTATTTGGTGTTCAGGTACACGGGTTGCCACATGATCCCCCTTCGTGACCTCATCACCACCACAAAGAGGCCTCGGCATCAGGTGTCATCAAAAAAAAAGCTTGGTGGGAAAAGAAAAGAAAGAAACCCTGACAGGAAAAAAAACCCTCCCCCACACATGACAGCCCCTCAATAGGTCTTTCAACGAATAAAGTGAACGTTTGGGAGAAAAATTTTCATTTCAGTCATCATCGCATTTTCCGCTTCACTAATATAATGCACCCCTCTCCCGAATAAAAAAAGCCACTTGTGCTGAGTCGTTCTGCTCCACACACAACAACCAGACGTACTCATAAAAAAAACATGTGCTTCAAAAACTCAACAGATTCCTTCATGATATCGGCAAAAAAATCCCTGAGGCTTCAAAAATGTTAAGCAATGGAAAAAGAAAGCATCAAAAAGTCAGATGCACCACAAAACACATTAAAGAGTTATACTGTGCTTTGCCAGCCTGAAAATAACTAGACTACCTGCTCGAAGAGGAGACAAAAGCAAGCGAAAGGACATAGTTTATTCCCAGGTTTTCTTGATCTCGAAGCACCATTCAAAATTCAAGTGAGTATTGTGGTCGTCGTCCATGAACTTAGAGAGGCAATCGTAGTGGCCGCGATAAAGCATTCCGGCTGGAGCTTCCTCTTCGGAGACTAGAGATGGTCGAAAAATTAGCATCTGGAGGGGCAGCGAAGGAAAGGGGATTTCTTACAGGTCTTCTCGTAATATGGGTTTTCGGCTGTGTTAGGTCCGTAGCTTCCCTATATAGCATGTTAGTTCACGGTACTTATGGCCCAGACAATCTCCTATACACGTGTGGGCACAAACCATCATGTGATCAGCCTTGTCGACCTTGATCCCCTTCCTCTTGACGAGCTGCAGGTAGCGTAGACCAGTGATGACCTCATGCTGCACCCGGAATTTAACCTTCATCTGGTAGCAACTTCCCTCCTTGATGATGAAGGGGGATTTCTTCAGTGCCTCCACGGCACCAGAGGCAGAAAGGTCGATGACGACATCTGGACGTTTTTCTATCAGGAGTGAGAGCTGGAGGATAACAACCTGCATAACATCATAATCAACGCCTGGGGAAGACGGAGTCGGGAGGGACACAATTCTCATAGATTACCTTGCGATTGTCATCAGGTTCGCCAATGGAACCAGCAGACGCAGCACCGATACCTAGCGATGCCTTCCAGCGAGCGAGAGATTCGTCTTCGGCATCTAAAAGAATTAAAAAAAGATACTAGTTAGCTCTAAGCTCTCAAAAAGCTATCGGTCCCATCAAACGACAAACGAAAAATGGTATCAAAAATATCACTCAAGAAACGAGAAAACTAACCTAATTTCGCGTATTCATCGACAGATCTCTTCTCTCCAACTTTGTACCTTCGCCATGAATCAGATCGTTAGTTGTACCGGTCTGTGTAGTCGTGGGCCTCCGCCTCTTATGTGTGGGACCACAAGAGCGGGGAACACAAACATGAATCAATAGACTTACCCCTCGGCCATGGAAGGTTTCAATTCATCATCAGGGTGGGAATCCATTGGATATCAATTAGAAGAGGTTGTTGTTCACGAAACTTGTAGCAGACGATTTTGAGCGGGTTGTCACGGAAGGAGGGGAGAGGAAAGGGGAGGCTTGTTGACGACTGCTAGGCTGTTGGCGGGGTATTAATTTTTGGACTGTGCTGTTCAGGGGGCTGAAGTGCTGTCAGCCCCTGGGGTTTGTCCACCATTTATACGTTGGATAGAAAGTCCTGGATGCGAGATACCATCCCGTAACGAGCAGTTGGGAATGTATAATTGAGTAGCAGTATCAATCAAGGTATACATGTACTTTCTCTTTCTCTTCGATTTCTCTCTCCCTTTCTCGCTTTCATCCAAAGAAATACTTTCAAGCAGCGAATAAATAAATCTCGATTCCCTCTTTCTCACTTTCTCCCACTTTTCAGTTCTAAACCTCTGTTTTTATTTACAGTCGTAGCTAAACCTCTTCAGTCCTGGCAGCAGTTACTCTTGGAGTTTGGGCGCCTGGGCGATGATGGACTGTCCAAAAATGGCCCTGTTGCGGGAACTTCCCCCACGAGGGTTGATTGAGAATTTGGCCACATCATGGCTACATGTAGTTATGGTATCCGCTCTATCAGAGTGCGCTTCGATCCACCTATCATGGGCTCGGCTCTTGTAGTCATGTATGCAACCTTCAACATAGTAACGTTGTAGTGACAGTGCAGCGAATTATGTATAGCAAAGAGCACGACTCTCATGGGCGGAAGAAGGAGTGAAAGAGGAAGAGGAAGAGGAAGAAGCGTTAGCTGACGGCCCGTTGAAATGCTATGCAGGGCCAACAGTGCATGGAGGAGCAGAAGAACCCTAACCCACGAAACACGATACGTGATGAGTTGCCCAGGCTGCACAGTACATGTAGGTATTAGAGCAGACGTCAAACAACTCCTCCTCAAGCGAGCCCCTGGCGTATCGGGAGGCTCTCCATGCCCACTGTTCTGCATCAATCACAATCACCCATTATTACCGAAACCATCGTTATCGAATCTTCTCCTGCAGAGCTCTCCACGGGTAATCTAGTCCATCCAGCAGATAGTGAGAGATAGCGCGGGGAAAGAAAACTTCTCGAGACCGTGAAAGAAACGAAGAGGAAGAAAAAAAGAAAACATCACTTTGTCGCTTCCTCGAATTCCAAGTCGTGTTCTGCTGCTGCTCTGCTGCTTTGCTGTTCTGTTGTTCTGCTGCTGCTTGCTGTTTGCTGTTTGCTGCCCTGCTCTAGCTCCTCCTCCTCTTCCTCCTCATAATCTCCTCGTGGCTGTGTGCTATTTACTAAATTACCAAGAACTGCTGTCACCTGTTACCCTAGCGACCGTCGCCTCTCTCCAAGCTTCTTTCTCTCTCTTCCTCACAACCACCCCCCAACACTCCTCAACTCCCTAACTAACCCATTCCCACCCCACACACACACTCGCACTCACACTCACACACCAACATTCAAGTATCCTTCGATAACACGTCCATCAACCTTTGTCCCCTCCTCCTTTTCCATCGAAACAAGCATTGACACCAACCATGCCTGCAGCTGCAGTAAAGCTCATGAAGCGGTCTTTGCCTTCACGGCACAACCCTATGCTAGAGGGTTCTCATATCCCTCCATGTACATCCCCCCAAACCTCTCCTTTGCGCCCCGGCGCGCTCCCGTCATCGCGTCGTCACCACAATCATCACTCATCATCCACTGCTGCTGACCCCCCATCCACAGACAACGAACTCGTCGAGATGCGTCGTCTTGGTCAGACGAATCTTGGCAGTAAGACTCCATCCGACACGAACTTGTTCAGTTACGTGCACCTACGCGCACCTCTTCCTCAGCCCTTGGAAGGGTCTGAGATTTTTGGGAATGCCGCGCCAGAATCGTACTTTTTAATGCGCAGGAGCCAGGATGGTTTCGTAAGCTCCACTGGAATGTTAGTAACTTTATAGTCATTTTTATTCCTATTTGGCGCGATACATTTTTCATCTTCGTTCGACTCGTCACTTGGGCTATTACGCAAGATTGGCTGGCTGTTCGCCAGCGTACCAGGCGTTTCGATAGAGTGGGCGAATGAGTGCTCGAGAGAGAGTTGTCTGGAGCTGACATGCATGTTTGGTGCGCTTTAGGTTCAAGGCTTCCTTCCCTTGGGCGAAGAAGAAGGAAGAGGATCTTGAAAGGCAATACGTGAGAGATCATTTTGTGCAGACTTCCAACGAGGAAACCGCGGGAAATCTTTGGGTTCACCCCACAGATGGTAGGCCTAAAGCCTGGACTTTCCCTTGGACGATCTATCGCTAATTGCATGAATAGCTTTGGCCTTGGCTGATGAGTACGTGTAACGCACCGCATTGGTTTTACAGTTTACCTAACATTTTTTTCCCTAGCTACGGTATGCGCGTCTGGATTGAAGCACTCCTCGATAATGAAGCTGTTGTCCCTTCAGACCATCGCAAGCGTAACATCACCCCCCCACCTCAGTATTTCAAGCCCGCCGAATCAGATGCTGGATCAGTTGCCTCGAGTACCGCACCACCTCCCGCAGCCGCCCGCAGGCGGTCCACCCGGTCTGCTTCCCCTAGCAAACGTCTTGGCACCTCTACCCCTCGAAAAACTCGCGCTTCAAAAGCAAAAGATAGCCCTCTTAAGAAAGAGGTTGCTCCCGCCACGATTGTGGAGGACGAAGAGGAAGCCGTCACTCTTACAACAACCGAGACCACAACGCTTACTACAACCGAATCCATCCCTGTTTTGACCAATGGCAATGTCCCCATATCGAGTCTCAGCATGACAACACCGGTCAAAAGTGACCCCACGGTCCGCGTCGAAGTCGACGAAGAGGTCGAAACCAACGGTGATATCGAGGTCCGTACAACCCATGTCAAGGTCGAACTCCCAACCGGGGGAGGCGAACTCCACATCCCGGCGGACGCTGAGGACATGCTTGCCAAAGCACGAGAAATGGTCGCCGAGGCCCAGAAGGTTGATTCAGGCTCTAACATGTCTTCAATTGGCAAAAAGCGCAAGGCGGACGAAATTCTACATACTGATGATGAGACTGAAGGCGATGCTGAAACTGAGGATGAGGAATCGAGGCACACCAAGAAGTCTAGGACTTTTATGGAAGAGGAGTTGAAGAGGGAGAGAGTGAAGAATAAGGCATTGATTGGATTGTCTGCTGTTTTAGCTATCGGGTGGGTTCTCTGCTCATAATACTCCAATATCATAGACATGCTTCCTACATGCGTTCGCTAACATGGGTTCCAGTGCTCTGTTCCCTTACGTACTATAAAAACAATAACGGAGGTTATATGGAGTAGGTATGAGCTGTGAGTATTAGGGCAAAAAAGAATATATGATAATTGAAGAGAGTGATGTTTTGGTAGGACAAGTAAGTAGCGGAGGGTAGCGGAAGAGCAAGCTTTTTCTTCGCAAAAGAATGTCATGACCTGCACTTATGTTTTTTTCGTCCTTTTTTCCCCGTTTTCTTTTCCGTTTATGTTTCATTATTTTCGTTATTTCGAGCCTCGCTACAAGCTTACAATCGTGCACCATTTTATTTAACCACAACCTTCCCTTGCTTTTCTACAGCTCGCAACTTCCTCTTGTCTCTCCTTACAAATATAGGGGGACATTTAGAAGATATTTTTGAGGTTGAAGGCGAAGGCGAAGGATTTGTTTTCCGTTCGTTGAGAAAGTGGCCTAGCTTTCTTTTATTTATTTATACTTCTCTTTTGGGGTGGCTATATGGTTCATTTCTCTCTATTTCTTCTCCCATTCTTCTTTTCTTTATATTCTATCGCTCAAAAATAACTGCCCCTTCCTGGCCTGTATGTAACGATATTATCCCGGATTCTAATCATTACTATCTTCCTCATTTATCCGAGTTCAGCTTCTGACTTGGACGTAGCCTCATAATCATGCCTTCAAGCCAAAGTAGTACGCTAGAGGAGGCGGCCTAGCACGAAGCTATAGTGGGAGGATCTAGGGAAAAATTTCCCGGGTATCTTGTGTAACTATTGAATTTGTTTCGTCTAATTCCACAACCGAATTCTAGATGTCAGATAGTGAGCGGTGGTACACGTGGGCTTATGATTGCTTCTGCTCTATTTTACTGATTATGGCCAACTAGCTGCTGGATTGTAGGCTAGCAACTTGTCTGCTTGCGAAAACTTCCCTGCACCCCTCTGCGCGGTTAGGATATGTTCTAAAATAAAATCATTTACAGAACAAACTTTCTCCCCTCCGCCACACCAGCCAGTTCAATAAAAAATTTCTTCCGTGAAGAGCGCTCGACTTTGAAATACCACGAGGCGTCGCTACAGAATTTGGGGCAGACCGATGAGAATTCCAAGCACGCAACCGATCTACTCACATTGCCGTAGTTCGAGAAAAGATGGTTGTGTTTGCCCATACCTTGGCCCATTGTCAGTCGTTTTCCTGAAACTCGTTGGGTGCCGAGCATTTGCTGTCATGCTAATTACTATTGCTAGGGGTGATACACGTTCTAGTACTTTGGGTTTATGTACCAGAAAGCCTACTAGATAGACTCTGCGACCAGCTATACGATCAGTGATACGAAAGTACATTTGTATAGTTATGTAACTGATTGGAGTTGGTCTGTGGGGGTTTCCCACGCTCTAGTCATCAGTGATCACTTAACTCTAGCGTTACACTGAGTTTTAGAAAACTTCCCAATACAGTGGTACTATTGGGCACAGCTTCGGAGACGGGGATTCCACAGGGACACGGGAATTTGGCCGTTGGAGGGGGGTATATAGGAACCGACTTAATCCATTTACCATGACCGTGTAGATCCCAGTGATCCTACCACCAAATCTACGAAAAATTCACCCCCAACTTATTGCATCAATGGCAAAAACTTGCCCCATAGTTTTTAGTTAGTTGTAAAGTTGATTCAAGATCCAATTTAGATTAGCCTAGTCTTCCTAGAAGCCTGTGACTCATACTAAGCACATGGTGAGAACTAATCATAGGCTAATTTTGTTGTGTGGTACTGTCCTCGCTTGAAATTTTTCCTAGCACAAATAGTCGAAACGATAGAACTTTATACCCAGTTCAATCTCCCTGTCATATTTTGGGTTCTCAACCATGCCCGTGATATACATGTAATTTTCTTGATTGTGAGCATAGTTCAACAGGGTAACCCCAAGTTTCTGCCATTTTCCTTATTATATAGATAGATAGATATATAGATAGATGCAATCGTTGAACTATGGCTCGGAACGAGTGACTTGCGATGATTGGTGATAACTCAAGCTTGGGCTTGCGATTTCAGCGTATTCCTGATTTTGATTTTTTTACTATTTAGGAAAGTGTCTGACTGAGAATTATGCTTCCTGTCAACCGGTCACCTAGAACTATTAGATGAGGGGTATGTAATATAAAGGCACTTCTATGCGATCCGATTATTAGCTTTGAACACTATATTACCTAGGCCTCATCACTCGAAAACTACTAAAACTACTATACAAATATAACAAAATAAGTTGCAACTAGCACCATGCCCTTCTGAATTCTGTTAAAAAAGTAACCGAAAAAAAGAGGGTGGGAGAAAATTTTTGACATCTTATAAGCTTCCATAGAACGAGTCGCCCGGATCTTTCAGAAAACTAGCGACATCCAACTGCATCTGACGCATAAAAGCTTCATCGTCCTCCAGATCTTCACTCTCTTCCAGCCCGTACGCGCCTACGCGGCTTTGCTCTTGTTGCGCAGCTCCCGGCTCGTCGTCGTCGCCAGTGAGATCAACCATTTCCCGATGCACATTTTGCAGTAAATGATCCGCGTTGTGCGGCTGCTGAAGCACCAGACCTTCCATGCCCACTTCGATCCCACCCTTCTCTAAGGAGAAACCGCGGGGGACCGATGTCGTTAAAATATCATCCCTTCTTCCAGTTCTATACCATCCTCTAGCGCTGGCTTGCCCAGCGTTGCCCATCTCGTTCATCTGAGTTGCAACCTCATCCCAGGTTCCAGATTGCAAGGTTTGGTTGAAATGTTCCCTGCCTTTCAAGTAGGGAATGAGGAGGGAGGATTCGTACCATCTTCCTTTGATATCCTCCAGCTTAATCGTGTGACTTGCATGGAGTAGTTTCCACGTTGACACAATCGGTTGTTGTGAATTGCTGGATGTAACTCTATTTCTAATAGTTGTCTCCCTCACCAATCTCTGCGGGAGCCATTCTGGGATGAGTGGAGATGGAGCAGCGGAGGCAGGGGAGGCGGGGTACGATAGAAGTGTGTATATATCACCGAGAACTATCACATTCGTGGAAGCATGCCGAGATACTTCTAGGGATGATTGCGTCCGTGTATCTTGAATACTTGCAATTATCATGATCTCTAGACCAGTCATAAGGTTGGGAGCGGCATGTCTCTTCAATCGCACCGCGTCACCGACCCAGAGCTTTTCCGCTCCGTAAAAGACACCAGCGTAGAAGTTACCGCCTGAGTAGTCGAGCCGGTCGATAAGATTGTAAGAGGAATCGATATCCCTAGATTTCATGATGCTTGCATCAACTTCAAGTCCACGGACCCCACGGTATTGTTCCCATGCCACGTCATCATATGTCAGAATAGCACGCAGGGGTATGTTATTTAAATCAGGTGTGCTCCAAGCTAACCAAGGTCTAAGACTAGCAACTGTGATACCGGGATAAGGGGTAGACATTTCAGCTTCTAGTGGGGACTTTAAGACTTGCACAGTATAGCTTTGCTGCTGCTGATTACTGGGAGCTTGTGACGGCCCAGCCTCGGGGCCGGAAACAATTATACCAAGAGACCAGGCTTCGGTACACTGACACCACACAAGCTCACCAGGCCGAAACACGTATTGACCTGGGGTGGCATGCAAAGATCGTTCTACGGCAGTGGGGGAAGAATCTAAAAGGTGTACCGGAAATGGTGGCGGAGTGGGAAGTATTGAAGCAGCGGGGTTGGGAGCGGGAGCGGGGCTAGGAACGGATACTGAAACGGATACGGGAGTGACGACTGGGGTCGAGGGGCGAGAATTTGCAGTGGTAGAAACCGAACGACGGGTAATAGGGTGGGAAGCTGGTGTAGATGTAGTTCTCCTCGTAGCAGTGCCTGAAACAGCCGCCAACGTTGATCTCGTTGCTGGGACATTTTTTGTGGCGGGCACGGGCTTCTCCTTCATGGTAGTGACTGGAACAATCCTCGGGGGTGTCGGCGAGTTTGGTGGCTCCGGTGTATCAGGAGGAGCTCGGCCGCTGCAGACACGACACCTGCAATTTTCTGGATTTTTGTTGGGATCCGTCGCCATCCAAACAAAGTGGGGCTGGAAATCAGCAGCAGACCTGTAACGCTTACGGGGACCCTTGGGATGGCCATAGAGGTAGGTATCAATTCGAGCCTTCCCTTCGGTACCCTGGAACCAAAAATTAGCTGGGTGAGGCGAAATAATAATACCAATGATAGGTAGGAAAACTTACGGGACCTGGTAGTTTAACATGCTCATATAACCTGTAATTCTCAGGAAGACTTTTCAAGCATATTTTTTTGTTCCTATACTGTTTGAACATCTCTGGATCCTTCGACTCTACTAGCCACCCTGCCATCTTGCATAACCAACTGATCTCTTTCTTGCTATAAGGTTCGATGGGGCGTAGGAAATCCTGATTGCCTTTCTCATCCGGCGTGTTGTCTAGCATCTCCTCCGTTGGGCCATTGACACCATCTTGCCAGGTGGTGGTTCCATCCGACCAGTCGAGTGATAATATCAACATGGGTGGTTCGATCATCTTTATACTCACGATTGGGGTCTCGCTAGCAAGTAGAGAATTGTTTTCTTTCAATGTAGGTGTTAAGTGATGACCCCTTATAGCCTTGAAAGACAGGGTAGGTAGGTGAGCAACGCGATGATTACCTCCAAGGACAAAGTATTTAGGTACCTATTTCTCCGTCTTGGAGGGAGTACAGTTGTTTCTCTCTCTCTTGATATCTCTTCAGAAGAGATTTAATGGTCCTCCTTGCCGCCCTGAGCGCTTCCTCGTGTCAGCTCTAAAATAAGTATGTATGGGAACGCGAAGCTTGGGTGAAGTTGTGATGAAAGAGGGAACGGAGCCTCATATTACGTCTTTAGGCCTAGTGAATATCCGCCAAGACAAGATTGGTAATCATGATCATGGTAAATCACTCAGTCGTTTGAGAGTATATATAGCAAGGGTAGTCAGTGCTCTCTTTAAGGATTTTAGAATTTAAAGTGTAGCAAGAGCCTTAGGCGTACGCAGCTACATGTAGTTAAAAGCCCAAAAAATAAAAGGAGCTTTGGAACCCCCCATGTGGTCTCGCAACCTAACTTGCCACGTGACCAGCCAATATATTCGCCATTGATTGACTGTGAGAGAGCTCAACCAAACCTCCTATTTAGAGCAAACGAATGACAATTGTGAGACTACCCCCCAAGTTAAGTGAGTGGCGCCTTTAAAAGCACCCATTTTTAGCGCCTTCTATAGTACTGCTAGCCTAGCACTACAATAGTGACGCATACCAACCATGAGCATAATTGTATAAATTCCTACTAGCAGAGGTCCAAATAGTTGAAGTAGATGGTGATGAGCGTGGGTATGACGTGGGTATTTTAAAATCTTAGAAAATCTAAAATCCAAAATCGACTACCCTTAGTATGTGGCGTTTTTATGGGACGAGTGTTGAAGAGTTCTAGATAACCACAAACAGGGCGGGAATTACGATTCTTGTCTCTGTTAGGAATATCATGTTTCGTTCCCGGTTCATTTTTCCGTAATCGTTGCCTTAATTTCCAGTTCCGGTCGAAGACAGGATACCTAACACAAGAATACCGAGACTGAGGGTCGGGCACATGCATGTATATATCTGGTAATTTAGGAAAAATCAACCCCAATTTTAATAGCGTAGGTATAGCCTTGTGCCCACGTTCAGGCCAACAATTTTATTTCAATATTTGGTGCTTAAATCAAAATCTTGACTCTCCTTACCCCACGTCCATTACAAAATATGAATATCGATTTTTCTAGACGGTTTGGAAATAAGACTGTGCGTTGTAGGTTTAGGACTATAGGTCGAGGATAGAAGTCTTAGAAAAACATATTTGGGTTCCTTTGTTAGGATTAAGGCTGGGTTTTCTTTCGCAACCCTTGGTTATTGGAACATAAATCCAAACTTGTGACTTTTCAACCCGTGGACATACATGTAATCTTCTTATAATGGTTGTTATACAGGTAAGACATATTTGCCTTAAGGAGACTGTATGGGTTTATATGGGAAGGGTTTTATTGGGCATCGTCATGTCGGCGCTACGTTATCGATATCATTTATGCATATTGATGATTTGATGTTCATCCTAGGTCGATTAGGCGTGATTTCAAATAAATAGTAAATTACATGTGCTTTGGAGATCTGGGAGTACATGTAATCTTTAGCAAATGCAAGGAGACTCGAGATAGGTGCATGTGTATATTGCGACTTTTAAGGGTGTAATTTATGAGTTGGTTCAATCAAAGGAGCTCTGGTCTTTTTCTATTGTTCTGAGATCGCTTTGGATGCTATTTTTCTTTCTTTTGGGTTTTCTGGGGTATTCCGGATGGTGGTGGGTTGGGGTGGCAAACTACAATCACGCCGAGGAACAAACGATATCTTGGGATAGAGAAATGGTACTGATTTGACTGATGTAGAACAGCTTCTGTGTCGATGGGTCAGCCATCAAGAGTGTAGGCGGCTTTGACGACTTATGTGATAGAGGCAATATAAATTTGGGATTTCCTCACAGAACCGGGATGTGGGTTAACTGCTAGATGGGGCATCTATGTCAGATAAAAGTGATAGACTGGGTAGAACGGCGATCCTGCTCGGAATCGATGTTTTAGCTAGTGGTTTGTGCTAGCAGATCGTACTTTCCCCTTAATCTGATGATCATGGTTGTTAAACTCGAGTTCGATAGGCTGATGTGAACATTTTTAGTAGAGGCTAAGCCCCTCTTTGAGATAATGGTGGTATCATAATTATAACCATAGGCGCATGGTGGGCTTGTTGGGTAAGAAAATAGAAAACATAAGAATAATGTGGGGCAGTCTGTGGGTATAAGACGCAGAGGATAGTTGACGAAAGTTACCCCACCACATGCAAGAGAAGGTGAAGGAAAGCCGGTGATTACCAAGGCAGAAAGTTGACCGATGTGTTTCTGAAGTACATGTATTCTTACTTGCTGATAGCCTTGGTCTGCCGAGCAGCCAAGAGCTTGAGTACCTCGTGTAGACTCTGAGCAAATTTACTTTTGGGCTTTGTGACGCCAAACTACATGTTTTGAGGGTGTAGTAATAGCAAAATGAAAAAAAGGCAAACGTCCACGACTTCCGTTTCATTGGTGTAGGAGATGAGGGTGTGGGATAGATATCGGATTAGTCCTTTTAAGAATGTGGTCACACAAACTATTTAATTAAACTGGGTGTTCTAGATCACTTTTGGCATTTGCGTGTCACTTACCATTCCATGCCGAAAATTGTGTTGTCACCAAGAAACTTCCGGGTTGTGCCACACACGGGAGATATCTCCATTATCAATTGCTTGAACTCAAGTAGAGAAATATGGGGTTTTTGTAGAGTACAAGCGCTATGGCGTTTTATGGCTGCCTTTAGGTTTGGCTGTCTGCTTGAGCAGATTGATACGATAAGCTTGCAATTGGAAAGAGATATCGATCTATTGAGATGGTACCGGTCCGATTCCTGGTGGTCACTAGAAACCGAACAGGGTAGAATTAGGGTGGATGATGGCGTACTTGTAATTGTAGGGAGCTTATCAATCACAAAACTTTTTTTGAGAGTAACAAGTTTTCTGGCATCGCATGGCAGGCTTAAAACTAGCATTCTCGGACTATTAATGCTATCGACTTTTTGATTACGGTGATCCTCTCCAATAGAAATGGAGGGGAAATATAAGTTGAACTAGAAAACTAGGATCAATGGCTTTTTCAGAAGTACATGTAGCGGCAGTGCTACTTAACTAGAATCCGGTTCATCTGCTGCCTTCCGATATCCCTTCTTAGACATCTTCTGATTATGTCTAGAAACGGAGTGGGGGTGGTAGCCATAATAATTAACGCTTGAAGAGTCCCTGTGTGCTTCAACCTTTTTGCTTTCTTTTTGTGCACCAAGCCCTCTCGGTAAGTGGGTATGGTAGGAGAATTGGAAGCGATAGAAGGTAGGTGTCAGAGGATTACCTGATCATCAAGGAGGGGCTAGGAGCCTAGTGCCATTTTAGTGCTTCCAGTTTTAGGGTGGTGGTATTTCGGTGCCGCTACATCTATGACTTCTCGTGTAGCATGGCTTGTACCCGGGTGTACGTGGTGTGTTGGAGGCTTATAAACCTCCGATTGGTCCCCGCGCTACTCTACACCACACTTCAAACGGTGTCGGCCCTCGGACAGGTTCAAATTTTAACCCACATATAATTGTGCCTTGGCGTAGCTTTATCCTTTTAATATGATAGTTATATTCAGCAGTATGATGTGCTATTTATTTGATTCTGGCATATATTGCTTATATGAAGTTATAGAAGTGTGGTGTCCAAAATTACATGTAGGAGGATGCACAATCGTGTGGGTTATATTTCACTTTTCCTAGGAATCGTACCGAAACGGCCATAGGTAGTGAGGTAGATCCTTACTTGAGATGTCTTCACAGCCGATATCGCGAGTCACACGGACAATTGCCATGGCCACGACAGTCGATTTTCGCCTACCGCCTAAGCCTAAGCTAAATTTTGTTGTGTCGCTTGCAAAAAGCCCTTGGACGCTTGGGTCGCATCCTGGTCCGTCCTTCCGGTAACAGCATTCCGTGCCCAAGAGGGAAAAAGAAAGGGAGGGGAAAGGACACGCCAATGAAGCCTCCGGTAGCAGCGGCTTCATCCACCACCAAGTGCGACCTCTTCATGCAAGACAAACTTTGTAGGATGTGGTATTTTGGTCGAGAAGAGAATTACATCCTGGAGAAAACACGAATATGGTAGCGATATTGTGGAGTGAGCGGACTACGCGATTAGCTGTGCGATTGATATTTACGTAGGGTTTCTATTGAATTCAGAGAAGGCTGTCATCACAAGCTTGTTAAGGGTTTTTATTTACGTGGTCTGAAAGCGGGATTCGGTCCCGAGTAGGAGTTTCTAATCGAGTAGGTCTTACTCCCTGCTGCAGACCGTTTCTGTGGGTTATGAAGCGAGTCCACTGATACCCCGCTATCACCCTTGCTGTTGCAGGCTGCAGCCCCCAAATGTTATTGTCGTACAAGGTTTTTCCCCCCGAGCTCCATTTCCCTTCTTTTTCTAACCTACGCTTTCTTGGTAATAGTTGCTCATGTTGCTTAATTGGCCTACAAATTGGATGCCAGATTTGATTTGAATTGATTCTCTCCTCTGTATTTTTTTTCATGTCCCTTCTCGTCAGGCCCTACCTGTGCAAGTAATTACGACGATTTAATTTATGAACTGACTGACGTTTCACATTTTGAAAGGCGGAGGAGAAAAGCAAGAGTATTCAACACCAAATACCTTCATGATAATGTCGACCAATAAATCACCCACCGACATCAACGAAGTGAAAAATATCTTTGCAACCGAATGCACTCCTCTTCTTACTGATCTTGTGAGCACCTACGCCCTTCGCAGCTCCGGGGTTTCAGTAGACCGAAGGATTGTTAGAGATAATGGGTCGACAAATATCGCTGCCGTAAATGAGCCCTATCCTGACTTGAGGAAGGCTATCAACAGCTTGCCATCTGGGGTAGAAATAGAGACCATCTCAGCCTTGAGAGGTGTTTCGGATGAAGATAAAGATTTGAGCATGAAGAAAGACTACCGATTAGATCCAAGTGAGGTCGACAATGATGTAGACTATGGCAGCCAAATCACTTTTCATGGTGGAATCTCAGAAAGGAAATTTTGGGTTATATTCGCTGGTCTGTCAAACTCGATCCTGTCGCCTACTCCCGTGCTAACGCTCCGATGCAGGTATTTTGATAGCAAACTTTGTATGTGATTCTCGGTATCTCTAGCAGATGGGATTGAATACTCATGAAAGTGACTGTTAGGTGGCAGCTGCTGACTCGACTATCATGGCTTCAACCCATACTTCCATCACCTCCGCCTTCAATTCTTCGAATGCTGCGTCTTGGCTTTCAACTTCTTTCATGCTAACTTCAACTTCCTTCCAGCCTCTCTATGGGCGGGTGTCTGATACTATTGGGAGAAAGATTCCTTTCGTATTTTCTTGTTTCGTTTTCACAATAGCCACCGTATGGTGCGCACTGGCAGGGAGCATAGGGAGTTTTATCGCAGCGAGAGCAGTATGCGGTATTGGGGCTGGAGGAATGCTGACCATGGGTTAGTTTGCTTCCAATAACAAACACGAAATATGCACCTAAAGTTGACGAAGGTTATAGGGGCTATTGTTCTGAGCGATATTCTGCCAATTGAGATTAGAGGCAATTATCAAAGTATCAACAACCTTGCCTACGGGGCTGGCTCGGCGTACGATAAGATTCTTTCCCAAATTGGGGGGATGAGGGCACTAACCAGCGAGGATAGATTAGGAGCAGCTGTTGGCGGGCTCTTGGCAGATTCGATAGGATGGAGATGGGAATTTGGGGTATGTTCTAGATTGATAAATGGTGTTCGGAGTTATGCTGAAGTTGTATTATGTTTCTATAGATTCAAGTGCCTTTCGGTCTATTTTGCATGATCGTTTGCATGTTGACAATTCCGAGTCCAGAGAATCTAGATGGCAAACTACAAGTGGATATGTGGGAAAAGTTTCGCGAATTTGACATTGCTGGCTCAATTTACCTGGTAAAAATTCCTCCTTGACAGCCAGCCCACTACATTCACTGAGGTTAAGTCGCAGACAACTAGTGTAGCGTGTCTGATTTTGGGAATGAACCTGGGAGGCAATATTTTTCCTTGGACCCATCCTATTGTCATCACTTCCTTAATTTTGAGTGTTGTGCTTGGAAGGCTTCTTTTGCGGGCGGAGAGAATTGCAAAATTTCCAGTTATGCCCTTAGAGCTTATTTGGGGTCCTCCAAGGGGAAATCTTATTTTCAATAATTTTTTCGAGGCAGCTACAATCAACACGGTAAATTCATTCGTACCGGGTGACGTGAAAATTCAGAAATCCAAATGCTGATATTCTTTATTAGGTATTTTTCAACCTTCCACTGTATTTCCAAACAGTTCTTCTCGAATCTGCTACTGTCACCGGATCTCGACTTTTGGTGCCTAGCCTTGCAGGAACGACAACATCTGTTGCCGCAGGGATTATCATAACACGTACTGGGCGCTTGAAGCCTATCCTTTTTTTAGGCTCGGTAATCGTTGTCCTTGGTACTATTTGCCTTTGTTGCATGAAACGTACTTTCCCCGGGTGGGTGTTTCTCCTGTTTTTGATTCCAACGAATTTGGGTGTGGGATTCGTGTTCCCTTCCACATTGATGAGTGTTCTTGCGACGAGTTCGCAAAGCGAGCAAGCTGTGGCTACAAGTACATTGATTCTATGGAGATGTTTGGGAGCCGTCATCGGTGTTGCTAGTAGCAGTCTAATTGTTCAAAATTGCTTGAATTATTTTCTGGACAAGAGAGTTACGGGGGAAGAAAAACGTGAAGTGATTAACAAAGTTCGGAAGAGTGTCACAGCAATTTTTGATCTACCGAAACATACTCAAGAACAAGGTAAGTTTATTTTTGACGAGATTTAAGTGGAATTGAGAGTTAATGACAACTTGTTAAATAGTGATCAATTCATATGACTCATCGCTCCGGATATGCTTCATCTGGAGTGTCTTTACTGCAATCATTGGGTTTCTACTGATTGTAGGGGTTCAACTGCCGCTGATAAGCCGACCAAACGTACGGGGAGTGAAAAGCGGTAGTGATCTGGGCTCTGGCATCAAAAAAGGGGAGGAACACCAGGAAGTATATAATGAATGCTGAGAAAAGTAATCGGTAACTTGAATGGTTACTGGAGGATTTATGTGTTCGAAAAATGGGGCAGATTATTCAATGTATCGTGGTTAAATTCTAGTTAATAGGGGGAAGATGGGATTTTGTGCCTGGTAAAAAGAATCTCATGTTTAGAATTGGGGTACTGGTATTAATTCGGTTAAAATGTGGACAAGGGGGGCTAGGTTGGGGTATTAAGATGCCACCGAAGCCCTAACCCACATCTCAGCATCGCAAAATTATAGGTCCCATACTACTCACAAATTTAGAAGGGAAAAAGTATAGAATACCATGGCTCCTGCCTGAAACTATGCAGTATACCGTATCCAGCGGCGGTAGCCCCCCAAATACAAAGCACAATGAAAAATTGTGGGCTGGGGATACATAAAAAAGAAAAGATATGGGTAGCGATTCGCAATCTGGTTTCTGCCATTCAGCTGTGCTCAGCCTTACATGATCTCGTGCCCAGCCTCGTTGGCGCTAACCACCGTCTGCGATCTTATCAGATAGGCGATTTAGGAGTGGTTGTTCACAAATCTGGAACAACAGTTTAATTTGCTAAGCTTAAATGCCCTACCAAAAAAAGAGTCAAGATAGCCTAAAATAGTGTGCATAGCGATCAAAAGTAGTATAATTCACTCCCATATGGTAAATATATATGGTATTACAAATAGTCCACAACACTTTTCTCAGCTGGGTTCCTTCAGCACATTTCATGGATGGAATGGAGTAGAAGGATTGATTGGATTCGGATTGGAATGTTGTAGTGTTTCTTTGACCTTCTTTCTGGTTGGGTCGGTTGCCTGGAATGTGCAGAGTCATGGATGAGTTTGTAACGGGTATGCCGTTTGTAAGACTGGTACTTCGCACCACTACTGAATTCTAAGCGAAGCTTTAGATAGCTTTCTAGACTCTGTAACTCGACCGGCTACTATCCGTAGCACAATACCCGAGCGCACGTCCTGACAACTTCTTATGAACCGCACAAAGGCAACAATAGTTTAAGCGAGGTAATTTCATGGATGAAATGAAGTCGGAGGATTAGGAGGGGCATGTGATCGTGGTGTGGTTGCAACCGAGGCAGTGTATGGTTTCTTTCTCTTTCTTTAGGTTTCGGTTGCACCCGATAAGAAGGAGTGTGGTATGACTTAGTCATAGAAAGGAAAGTGGGGTATATAAGCGATGGATTTCCGTTGTTCTGTTCTTTTCCTTCTTTCTTTCGTTAAGCAACGTTTCTTCTCTCTACCCGAGCGCATACCTTCCCGATTTGGAAACCTCAACGCCAACGCAACACCCAAATCTCGCGATAAGTCTGTAACTTCGGCTTCACCACCAACCCCACTCGATACTTTTGTGTGCCTGCTTAACACCACCAAGTATCGTTTCGCCCCTTGGGTTTCTTCATAGAAACCAAGTTCCTCTCCTTCATTCTATACCTTTTGCACATGGTCGGCAAGTCTGGTCATGTCGCAACTCCCCATCAACGACCCCCTAACCTGGAAACAAACCCCCAAGCGAAGTCAACCTTCCCAGGGACAAAGGCAAGGCTCCCCAGCACCAAATAGCGGAGTTCAAACCACCCTACCATTCATCCCATCCCGTCAATTCACCCCCGCCCCGGGACAGATCCCAAGTACCATTCTAGATTCACAAGATTTAGAAATGTCTGGTCAATCTCATACATTGGGAGAATCCCAATACGCCCACTCCAACCCACAAAATCTCCCCCCGCTCTCCGACCCACATAGTTCCGACATGAGATACGCCACCGATGAAGATTACACCCTTCCCTTCTCCCCAAACATCGATTACACCGGGGACCGAGATCGTCTCATCGCCCTTGGGATAGACTGGGCCACATCCAACTTCACGACCTTTGTCGTTCGACAATCCAGTGCCCTACTCCTCAAAAAACTCGCAGCCGTGGACACAAGAGTGAACGATAATGTCATCTCAACGGCCCAACTCAGCACCAGAACCCTAGGTCTAGAGAAAGCATCCAACAATCTAGCCGACCGAGTTAACACCATCGCAAACAAAACATATGCGAACTTTCAACCACCCCCCCCTGCAGCAGAAAATCGTGGAAGAAGCAGGATCCCCAAAAAAACAAACCAAGCCCCACAACAACTTCCCCCCCAAGATACGCCCCTTCAAGCCCCACCCATCACCTGGGCTGGAGTAGCTGGCACCAAGTCCTTCGAGACAGTCACCAAGAAGAAAACCAAGAAGAAGGTGGAACCGCTAATCAAACCGGATTTCACAAGAGTCAACAGAGAACTCATCTTCGAGGTAGAAGGTTCCCTCCCGGAATCCCCCACTCCCGACGACATCAGGATAGCCATCAACAAAGTGCTAGAACCAACAAGCACCTCCATCCTCCTTGCACGCAAAACCCTCAAAAACAACATAGTCTGCGAAACCCCCCTTGACACTCCCGCTTCAGAAGTATTTAAATACGCACCAATAATCGAGAGCAGGTTCAAGGAAATGGGTCTTAAAATTTCCCTCACTCGGATCAACCAACCATGGGCCAAGTATATTGTACATGGTATTCCCACGTCAATCGGAGAAGGACTTGAGGCAGGAGAATTTATCGCCACAGAACTCAAAGTCGCCTATCCTAAACTGGAACTCGCACAACTCCCACGCTGGCTTCCCAAACCTGAAAATCGTCAAGGCAAAGTGCACTCATCCATGGTTTTCTCATTCAAATGCGATGATGCAGCCAGGAACGCCAATCCCAAGACTTTCCTCGGAGTCACACACCTGAACCTCTGTAATAGACAATGCCGGATTCAATCCTTTGTCCCGCTAAGTGTAGATGAAATCTGCACCAAATGCTGCGGAATCGGACATAACATTAGACTATACAAAGCCACCTCCCCCAAATGTGCAGTTTGCGCAGGGGAACACCTATCGACTGCACACACCTGCGATAAATGCAAAGGAGGAATACGATGTACCCATCACCCTATCATGTGTGCCAATTGCCCAGGATCAGCAGGACATAAAGCCACCGAACCCAGTTGCCCGGCAAGAGCCAAAGCCAGATTACAGAGAACCGAACACCGCCCCGAGTCTGCTCCCATGGATCTATGAATCCACAACCTAAGGAACTATTCTCAGTACAATTGTTGAATTGTATGAGAAATGAAGCCGCGACAAGGTCATTTGTGGAGGATTGTGAAATGGATGTTAATGTTTCTTTTGTTATTTTGCAAGAATTATGGACGGACAGTGCAGGAAAACTTCCTTTTTTGTTAAATTTTGATTATTTTTCCCCTTCTTTGTTTCCCTGTTGTGCTATTTTAGTTAGGAAAGGAGTATCCTTCCTACCTAGAATAATTTTTTCATTACAAGATTATGCCATTGGAATTAGATTTGGTATGGGAGGAATTTTCTTTAATCTCATAGCTTTTTATTCACCCGGTCGTCCTCTCGAATTAGCCAACAACCTCGAATCAATCCCCATCGATAAAAACACACTTTTACTCGGAGACTTCAACTGCCACTCACCAACTTGGTATGGCAAGTTCGCAAGCGATTATTCAGAAAACATCAAAAACAACATTCGATCAGCCAACAAAATCACCCAATACCTCGAAGAAAATGGGTTTACCCTTTTTAACCCCCCCGGTGTATTTACACACTTCCCAAAAAACCATACCCGCCCCACCATTATTGACCTATCATTCGGAAAAGGAGCTTGGTCCAACCATTTCCACACCTGGTCCATCCTCCCTGATGGATACTCATCAGATCATGGAGTGATAACTCTCACCTTCAATATACAACCACCAAAGTCCGTTCCGGTTCGAGATTGGAAAAGAACAAACTGGAGTATGGTACACGACATATTCACACAAGTCCCACCCTTGGAATGGGATTCTGCAGAAAATACCGAACTAAGCGCCTCGTACGTCATATCGCTTATCCACAATGCCATGGATGCAGCCACCCCGTGGAGATTCCCTAAACAAAAATCGAAACCATGGTGGTCCCTAAGCTTAGACGAACAAAGAAAGGAACTCCGGAAATTTGAAAGATATTCGAAGAACCATCCAAACCCAGCCAATCAAAAACATCTGAAATCACTTTCCAGAGCCTGGGTTCGCAACATCAGGAAAGCAAAAGCCCAATTTGACGAGAAATCCCTCGAAACCTCACCTAAGGACCTCCTGTGGAGAACCATTTTCCCCAAGCCAAAAGGAAAAGGCATTCCCAACCTACAAGGACATACCCAATTCGAAGAAAAAGCCCTCCTTCTACAAGAACAATTCTTTCCCTCTCGCAGACTCGACCCCCCCCAATTCAACCCTCATCATCTTAGAGCCCCAAAAATGGACCTCAGAAACTCTTTTAATGAAGTCAGTCAAGATGAAATCATTAAAGCTTTTCAATCCTGCTCGGCAAATAAAGCCACTGGGCATGACCTCATACGATACCCCTTCCTCCTAGCTACTTTTAATGCCAACCGAACACTCTTTACAGACATGTTCACTGGACTCCTATATCATGGGGTTCACCCAACCGAATGGAAACATGCAATATGCGTACCAGTTCCCAAACAAAACAAACTGGATTACTCAGCCCCAAAAGCATACCGCCCGATCAGCCTTTTGTCATGTTTTGATAAACTCCTAGGGAAAATCGTGGCCAAAAGATTAGCCAATTATGGCAAAATCAACGGAGCCCTTACCGACAATCAATTTGGTGCACGCGAAGGCATCAGTTCGGTCGACGCCCTCCTCCGCACACTCACCCCAGCCAATACCTGGCTTTCCCAAAAAAAAACCACCGGACAAAACCCTCTTCACCCAGCCCTACTCACCAGTGATGTCAGGGGCGCTTTCGATTCAGTCGTACACACCCTCCTCCTTGTTATTATGGAAAAGTTGGCATTCCCAAGTTACATTACAAAATGGATAAGCAACTTCCTCCAGGATAGGACCATCAGCTTGCAATTCGATCAAAGGAAAAGTGAATCCTTCCCTTTTTTCGTCGGAACCCCTCAAGGATCCCCCATTTCCCCAGTACTATACATGATATATGCAGGAACCATGGTGCCAGAACCCAATCCTCGAACCCCTACGGAAATCGATACCATCTATGTTGATGACGACGCCATGCTCTAGGGTGCCCAACAGGAATCCTTTATGGTTGGCAGGTTGCAACGAAGACTCCGAGACCGCTCAGAAAAGGCAGCACTAATCGGGATCGAGTTCGAGTTCGATAAGTCAGAACTCCTAATCATGAAACCAACTTCCTCACACTTCAAATCCAAAATCGAATCAGTCCGCTTCGGCCCGGCTGAAATTCACCCCACCCCTTTACTTAAATACGTAGGAATCCATCTGGACGAAAGATTATCATTCAGGCCCCATATCGAACACAAACTCAGCAAATGCTCAAAGATTCTAGGCAGAATCCGTAGCTTGTGGTATAAGTTCAACCAACGATCCCTCCATCATTCCATCACCCAACTAGTTCTCCCAGTTCTTCTCTTTGGATCTGAAGCCTGGTGGAATGGCTCCCTGTACCTACTAGACGCAATCCATCCAGTTTACATGCGAATGGCAAGAACAATAACCCGTCTCCCTCCATGGACCAACACCACTTCCCTCCTTAAAGAAGCCGGATTACCCCCGCTAAAACCTTTCCTGGACTTTCTTTCCAGAAAATACGGTTCGCGAATACTCTGTGCCCCACAAGACCACCTCTGCCGAACCATACTCGTCAACCATCCAGTTCCCCCGACGACAAGACAACACTGTGGCCTAGGAAGAATCAAGCAGCTATTATTAGATTTCCAAACAACAGGCAACATCCGTGATTATTTTAATCAACTTACACTCTTGCAAAACCAACTCCTCCTCGACTGGTCTTAAACGATTACTAGAAACGATCACCCACTACTAGTTTAGTGGGATCTTCCGAAGTCTACAAAAAAGCTGACCCGATCGCAAGCCCACCGCATTGCCGTCATCCGATGTCAAGTTTCCAACCTGGATCGTTTCCCAGGTCAACCCCCTCCCATCTGCGAATGTGACATGGAGCGTTCCTCCAGTCATTTATTTATGCACTGCGGCCGATGGACTATTCCACGGCAAAAACTTATCGATAATATCCAAGGCCCCCCAAGCTGGGAAAATTGGTTTTTCAGTGATCGTTTAAACGTTTCCTTGATACTTGATTTCGCTAAGCAAATGGGTTTTCAGTTTATGTTTTGAAATAAATGATGGATTTCCTTATTTTCTTTATTATTATTTGTTTGTTTAATTTTGTTTTTTTTTTTTTTTTCTTTTGCAGGTAGTAGGGGTTGCGTGATAAGTATGTAGGTACTTCTATACGAAATAAAATTCAATTTCAATTTCTCTTACTTTACTTCTACTGTACTATTATCCAAATAACATCATCTGTTTCTACCTCAGAAACATCGTCGTCGCTGTCGCTGTCGCACCCCAGAATCACTTCGATTCTTACACTGTGTAAGGCCTGTGGAAACATTGTACTATCATCGTAGTGAAGTCTCCAGCAAGTAGCACTGCTTACCTTCGGGGATACCGAAGGGCTTGATAAGGTTTCGCTCCCTGAGAGATAAGGGTCGGGGCTGTTCTGTTGAAAGAACTTTCTCAATAGGAAGGACACGAGTGTTGAAGCGCGAAGCTATGCTAAACAACTCGATACGATGGAGAATTTATCACGGAACAAAGTATGTTGGTAACAAAATAATATTGATAAGGCTCGTTCTTCCTCGATGATGATCGACTCAGAATTGACATCCAATGCAAGAGTATTTATATCCCGTCCTCTTTACTACTGTGTGTTCTTTGTAGCTTGGGTCGACGGACTAAACTATCTACTATTACAAATTGAACTAACTCGCTCATCCATTTATCCGACATCCTATCGGCGGCTCAATATCTCCAACTTCCGACGCTTACCCCTTGTTCAGTAATCCTCAGATAGCCTCGGTTCGACGTGGCAATGATACGGTTGTGACGGTTGCGTTCGCCCGATCGAGTAGGTGGTTACACGATATCGTTTTGTTGCGACAGCTGGTGTTTGGAGCCCCGTAGCGCGGGCAGGAGACCTCTGATGACTAATCCGAATAGCCCACGTGACTCGGCGCCCCAAGTTGCCCTATGAAGACCTCTCATACATACCCTCCGGGTCACGTTCCGCGGGAAGGGCGCCGTTGACGACCCTGGGGTTACTTTTAGTCTCCGGGACGCGGATATTTTGCGGGTGTCCCCCCTTCTCGATCCAGCGCTGCAGGCAGCGCAAGCGAAGGCAGGGTAACGGCCGGGTAACCGGGGAAGGCAGGGTAACTGCCTGGGAATAGGCAGGGAAGGCCAATATCGCAACAGGCAGCCACAGAGGGGTCCAACGAAGACGGGAAGGTGACCAAATGGAAGGTAGGGTAACAGGGAGACCACTGCACGCCTATAGCCATAGGTATAACAGGCTCGAATTCGTTCTATTGATTTATATACTACTATTCTATTGATCTATCTATCTAGTTGTACAAACATTTACTACCTGCAGCGAATCAACCAATTGGCGCAGGCGGCGGAAGCTGCAGCAGCAAATTGACCATATGGCGGAGGCTGCGGAGGCTGCAGCAGCGAATCAACCATATGGCGCAGGCGGCGCAGGCAGCGAATCGACCTATTGCCGCAGGCGCAGGAAGCTCAGGCAGCGGATTGACCATGTGGCGGAGGCGGAGGAAGCTGCAGCAGTGAATCGACCATATGGCGGAAGCGGAGGAAGCGGCGGAAGCTGCAGCAGCGAATTGACCATATGGCGGAAGCGGAGGAAGCGGCGGAAGCTCAGGCAGCGAATTGACCATATGGCGGAAGCGGAGGAAGCGGCAGAAGCGCAGGCAGCGAATCGACCATATGGCGGAAGCTCAGGCAGCAAATTGACCATGTGGCGGAAGTGGAGGAAGCGGCGGAAGCTGCAGCAGCGAATCGACCATATGGCGCAGGCACAGGCAGCGCAGGCAGCGAATCGACGACCTGCCAGAGGCTGGCAGCAAATTTAGTTGCCTCCTGAGCTCGCTTGGGCGGAAGCAACGAGGCAGGCAGGCAGGCAGGCAGGCAGTGTGAATCGAACCGAGTCTGGGAGGCATATCAGCAGGAGTCAAATAAACGGAAGCAAGACATCAGCAAAAAGCCGGGTCTGCGTCCAGTCGCGCCTAGAGCAGTAGGCGCACTGGGTGCACTGGGCTCGGATTTTTTTTAGGCACTGCGTTAGGCGCATTGTCTAGTATGGCGTACGCCTGGGCGTGCTGGGCGTGCCAGACGTAGGCCCTGCCTCGTCCACGCCCGGGCGCAGGCCTGGAAAATCTGAGCCTGACATACTGGATGTACAGCCTCCCATGGGCACGTTGGGCGGCATTGGGCGCATTGGGCGTACGATGTCACACTGCTTGTCACGCTGCTTTGTATGGCACTAATAGTCTATTCTGCTCTATGTACATGTAGGACGCAATTCCACCCATTATCTTGCCTCCGCTCTGATCCAGCTGCCTCCGAATCGACTCCCAAGCAACCTCCCAAGCTGTAAGACCGGTACTTCGCACCACTACTGAATTCTAAGCGAAGCTTTAGATAGCTCTCTAGACTCTGTAACTCGACTGGCTACTATCCGTAGCACAATACCCGAGCGCACGTCCTGACAACTTCTTATGAACCGCACAAAGGCAACAATAGTTTAAGCGAGATAAGGGTCGGGGCTGTTCCGTTGAAAGAACTTTCTCAATAGGAAGGACACAAGTGTTGAAGCGCGAAGCTATGCTAAACAACTCGATACGATGGAGAATTTATCACGGAACAAAGTATGTTGGTAACAAAATAATATTGATAAGGCTCGTTCTTCCTCGATGATGATCGACTCAGAATTGACGTCCAATGCAAGAGTATTTATATCCCGTCCTCTTTACTACTGTGTGTTCTTTGTAGCTTGGGTCGATGGACTAAACTATCTACTATTACAAATTGAACTAACTCGCTTATCCATTTATCCGACATCCTTACGCCTTCGCCGATATCTCCAACTTCCGACGCTTACCCCTCGTTCAGTAATCTTCGGATCGCCGTGGCGATGATACGGTTGCGACGGTTGCGTTCGCCCGATCGAGTAGGTGGTTACACGATATCGTTTTGTTGTGACAGCTGGTGTTTGGAGCCCCGTAGCGCGGGCAGGAGACCTCTGATGACTAATCCGAATAGCCCACGTGACTCGGCGCCCCAAGTTGCCCTATGAAGACCTCTCATACATACCCTCCGGGTCGCGTTCCGCGGGAAGGGCGCCGTTGACGACCAAAGGGTTACTTTTAGTCTCCGGGACGCGGATATTTTGCGGGTGTCCCCCCTTCTCGATCTACTCGCTGCTGAAGGCAGGGTAACGGCCGGGTAACCGGGGAAGGCAGGGTAACTGCCTGGGAATAGGCTGGGAAGTCAATAGGCAGCCACAGAGGAGTCCAACGAAGACAGGAAGGTGACCAAATGGAAGGTAGGGTAACTCCCTACGTAGGTAGGGTAACAGGGAGACCACTGCACGCCTATAGCCATAGGTATAACACAAGCAGCCTCCGAGTCAGCTGTCTGCCTGCCTCTGAATTGACTCCTGAATAGACTCCGAACTGACTGCTGAATAGACTCCAAATTGACTCCAAATTGACTCCCAAATTGACTCCTGAATTGACTCTGAATCCTGCTGAATCCACTGCCAAATTGACTCCTAAATAGACTCCGAATCGGCTGTTTTTAAGCCTCCGAATCCTGCTGAATTGACTGATGAATTGGCTGCTGAATAGACTCCGAATCGACGCCTGAACCGCTGCCGAATAGACTCCTGAATAGACTCAGAATTGACTCCCGAATAGACTCCGAATCCCGTGCTTTCCTGCCTCCGAATAGGCTGTTTCCGAGCCTCCGAATCCACTGCTGAATTGACTGCCGAATTGACTCCTGAATAGACTCCGAATCGGCTGTTTCTGAGCTTCTGAATTCTGCTGAATTAGCTGCTGAATTGACTCCCGAATAGACTCCGAATTGACTGCTGAATTGACTCCTGAATTGACTCTGAATCGGCTGTTTCTAACCCTCCGAATCCACTGCCGAATTGACCACTGAATTGACTGCTGAATTGACTCCGAATCGGCTGTTTCTAAGCCTCCGAATCCTGCCGAATTGACTGCTGAATGGACTCCGAATCGGCTGTTTCTGAGCCTCCGAATCCTGCTGAATTGACTGCCAAATTGACTGCTGAATAGGCTCCGAATCCTGCTGAATTGACTGCCGAATCGACTCCTGAATAGACTCCGAATTGACTGCTGAATAGGTTCCGAATTGACTCCTGAATAGGCTCCAAATTGACTGCTGAATAGGCTCCTGAATAGACTCCGAATCCTGCTGAATTGACTGCCGAATTGACTGCTGAATTGACTCTATAGTACGGCATGTTAGCACAGTCAACTGACAGGTAACAGGTGGGGATTGGAGAGGTGGGGCAAGCGGGAGATGGAGAGGTGGGAGGTGGAGAGGTGGGAAGTGGAGAGGTGGGAGGCAAGCAGGAGGTGGGAGGCAAGCAGGTGGTGGGGTGTGTGGTTGATATAAGGGAATTGCTGGCGGAAGGCGCGTGTGAGGTCATGATGAGCCCAGGAGGGTCGGGTAACTGAGGGTTAGGGTTTCAACTTGGCTGAATTTGCAGCCAGGAGAAAGTATATGGGCGCATGGGCGTATGATAGAGTGATTGGGCGTATGATAGAGCGATTGGGGTGCGCAAGGGCGTATGTGGGCGCATGGATATATGAACGTGCTGGGGCATGCAATAGAGTGATCGTATGGGCGTACTAGGCATGTATGCGTGCTGGGGCGAGCAATAGAGCGGGCATATGAGCGTACTAGGCGTACAAACGTGCTGGGGCGAGCAATAGAGCGAACGTATGGACGTACTAGACGTATGGACGTAGTTGGACACAGTTGGAAGCAAGCAGGCGTACTGGGCGTTGGGGCCACGCCCAGGTTCTTGCCCATCACGCCCAGGCGGGCATCCCTTTTTGCTGATGGACGTTACCAGGAGGTTCTTCGGAAGCAGAGCTTATTGCTCGAGGCCTAAATCTCACGATGTTAGTAAAGTACTATGGTGTCGCGAGGAAGAGAATAGGTGGGAAAGAATAGGGGGAAGTAGATGGGAAGGAATAGGGGGAGGTGTCTTAGTAGGCGTTGCTTAGGCGTTGCTTAGGCGACACCTAAGCGAAGCTTGAAGATTTTGAAAATCGCTAAGTGCCTAGGGTCAGGGTTTTGACTTAGCGAGAAAAAAAAAAAGGTTCCGGCAGCTACATGCATCGGGAGGGTGTCGGACACACACAGGTCGCCCAAAGGCGCCCGGGTGTTGGCTGGCGGTAAGAGTTGGTCAGAGCGCACCTGGACGCACCACGGGTGCAGGTAGGCCGCCAGGAGGGGTTTGAGAGGCAATGCCCGTCTTCTAGAGGGTCAAAATGCCATTATGCAATGTTACCCTTCTGGACGCCTTTTTTTTTTTACTGATGAAATCAGTAGAACGCGGTGGCTCTCTGCATGTGGGAGCAACCCCACCGATGCAGGCTCCTATAGTCCGATCAGTCCAGCCCTGATCTACTCTCTCATACTAGAGGCAGTAACGGTGTTATACCTATGGCTATAGGCGTGCAGTGGTCTCCCTGTTACCCTACCTTCCATTTGGTCACCTTCCCGTCTTCGTTGGACCCCTCTGTGGCTGCCTGTTGCGATATTGGCCTTCCCTGCCTATTCCCAGGCAGTTACCCTGCCTTCCCCGGTTACCCGGCCGTTACCCTGCCTTCGCTTGCGCTGCCTGCAGCGCTGGATCGAGAAGGGGGGACACCCGCAAAATATCCGCGTCCCGGAGACTAAAAGTAACCCCAGGGTCGTCAACGGCGCCCTTCCCGCGGAACGTGACCCGGAGGGTATGTATGAGAGGTCTTCATAGGGCAACTTGGGGCGCCGAGTCACGTGGGCTATTCGGATTAGTCATCAGAGGTCTCCTGCCCGCGCTACGGGGCTCCAAACACCAGCTGTCGCAACAAAACGATATCGTGTAACCACCTACTCGATCGGGCGAACGCAACCGTCACAACCGTATCATTGCCACGTCGAACCGAGGCTATCTGAGGATTACTGAACAAGGGGTAAGCGTCGGAAGTTGGAGATATTGGCTTCGCCGATAGGATGTCGGATAAATGGATGAGCGAGTTAGTTCAATTTGTAATAGTAGATAGTTTAGTCCGTCGACCCAAGCTACAAAGAACACACAGTAGTAAAGAGGACGGGATATAAATACTCTTGCATTGGATGTCAATTCTGAGTCGATCATCATCGAGGAAGAACGAGCCTTATCAATATTATTTTGTTACCAACATACTTTGTTCCGTGATAAATTCTCCATCGTATCGAGTTGTTTAGCATAGCTTCGCGCTTCAACACTCGTGTCCTTCCTATTGAGAAAGTTCTTTCAACGGAACAGCCCCGACCTTTATCTCGCTTAAACTATTGTTGCCTTTCTGCGGTTCATAAGAAGTTGTCAGGACGTGCGCTCGGGTATTGTGCTATGGATAGTGGCCGGTCGAGTTACAGAGTCTAGAGAGCTATCTAAAGCTTCGCTTAGAATTCAGTAGTGGTGCGAAGTACCGGTCTTACAGAGCCATACATGCAAAGCGTGCAATTCCAAACCTACCATAATGTGCTGGCCCCGCAAGAGGTTCCCCCGGACGTACAGAGGTCGACAGGCTTCGTCCAGACGACCAGAGCTCCTCCAGGCGACCAGAGCTCATCCAGACGATCAGAGCCTACAGCGCTGCCTTTCAGACGGCCAGAGCTCCTACCCCATGTCTTCTGGACGACGTGTAGTTGGGCCACGCTGCGTCCGGAAGGGTATGTTTCCGCCATGGCATTTTGGCGTCCAGAGGGACTTTATGGCATTTCCGTTTTTTGCTGATGAAGGCACAGGAGACACAGAGCAGACGCAGACCAGCATAGTATGAGCGACAACCATTCTACCAGGACAAATTTTCGAAAATAACTCCACAACCGACAGAGATATCATCAAACCGACTTCATATTCGGAATCAGCGCCCCTTTTTACCCCCCTCTACACCTCCTGGGAAATCCATCTCTTCTATTGCATACGGGGGCGCATTGCTACCAAAGTCCAATGAAGGATTTTCCGAAAATCTCGCTTAGCGACCTTAGCAAAAACCTTTCTGCCCTACAAGATGTAATGAACTATTTTCGCTTTGCTAGCAACTTGTAGCAGCATGTTAGTCAAAGAATATATATTTGATGTACTCCAGGGTTGAATATTTTACTGGTCATGGTGGGTATTTCTAATTTCTTGATTTATTGCGGTTCCCAACCCCATCTGTGACCACTACCTGCCTCCACTACCTGCCTCCACTACCTGCCTCCACTACCTGTCTCCACTACTTGCCTCCACTACCTGCCTCCACAACCACGCAACCACAGAACTACCTACCTCATCAGCAAAAATTGATAAAGCCGCCCCGGCTGCCTGGAGGTCGGAGCGGTCAGGCGGAATGTTACCCTTCTGTTAGGTTGCTGCTGCATCTTTTGCCTCCTGGAAGTCTCCCTATCCTCACGGACGTGGCAATTCTATTGCCTTTGCCTCCCGAAGGTATGGTTTCGTTTGCTCGTCGCCTGGAGTCGCGCACCCTGTATGGGGGGTTGGTGCCGACCTGCTGACGTTCGGGTGGGAGCTTGCCCTCCGATCGTCCGCTTCTAATTCTAATCCTCCTGCTGCAGATATCCTCTTCTCGAGGAAAGCCTTGCCTCGGGCTGCATATCACATGCTAAATCTTCTGGGGGATATTCGTGTATCTAGATGGATATAAATTGGATATGGATTATCGCTATTACTACTACTACTCCTACTACTGATACTACAATAAGACTCTCTTCTTCCGACCTCTCGCCGACCCTCCAGCAGTCGGCGTAATGCTCACCACTGGCCTCCCCATTCAACCCCCCCCTAGTTGCCCTCCCTCCTATTACGCCTCCACCGCTCTAAATCCCCCTCGAATCCCCCTCCTCGCAGCCAATGTCGGACGCTCTCAAGCCGGCAGTGGCTCATTCTGTCTCATCACCCCCATTCTCCCCACCCTCTGACGCTGGAAGGTTAGCAAGGATATGCGCAATCTCTAAATCAGGGCCAGAAGGGGCAGGGGCAGGGGCAGGAAGCTCGGTATCCTGACGCCGGCGGATTGGCTCCGGCCCCTGTAGAGTCGACGACCTGCGCTTTCTTAACTCTAGCACAAGACCTAGCCGTTGCTGATTGGTTTCAAATCCTGCCTGCGACTCGCGCACAGGCTTATCAGGCTGGGGAGTCATCTAAATACTGTTAGCTACTGCAGCCACATGAAGCAATAAGGTGACGTACCTCTCTGATTTGCCCAATGATATCCTCCAGCAGCATCTTTTGATTGTCCGGAGTGAGTTTGCTCCATGTGTTGGTTTGCCGTAACCAAATCGCTACCCTATTTGTTAGCTGCTGGCGCCGACTTGACTGAGGTCGGCGGAGACCTACCCAGGGAGTTATTCGAGTTGAAGTCCTTAGGCTCTTTGTAGATCCCGGTTTCCCATGCCTTTAGGCAATGATATATCATGGTTGTCGTCAGAGTAATCAAACGCGAGTTAATACTATCAAGGAAATGCTGGTCTTTTTTGCCTATCGCTCTCTTACTGTCGAAGAACTTCTTGTGAATCATCATTGGGATTTGCGGAGCAAGAAATCTGTCCTCCAGGCTCTGCCGGCCTGTTAGCGGTCGTCACAGGATCAGAAGGACCCTCTTACCTCGTACTGCTTGCATGTGAACCTATTCATGTCGAGCAAATAGTGGACTTTCTCCAACATTGTCTCTATATCAAGCCCCTGTAGGTTATAGAGTGCAAGAACCGCCCCTTTCACTGTAGATAGGTATTGGGAATGTGTGCTCGATTGCTTAGCTTTCAGCTGTCGCTTGTCAGCATTTCCTGCCAACTTCAGAGGGGTCGGAGGAGTACTAATACCAAACTTAGGCTTTCTTTATCGATTAGTGCCTTCGACTTGCAAGCCCTCTGAGCATCCGCCCAAGCGTCCGCATACCACTCAGCCTGTGTAATCATATCGGGAAAGGGCTCCCTGAAGTAGGTGCAGGAGGATATAAATCGACTTGCACATTGGACTAAAGAAATCAAGCCAGGCTCTAGTTTAGTATAGCTTCTTGACTTTCGATTCCGCCACACATCGATAGGCAATGGCTGGATGGCCGGGGAAGGCCCGTAGGGCTCCGGTGCCGGCTTCGCAGCGTTCGTCATTAGCCTACTCGCTGTGGGCGTTGACGATGGTCGAGGTGTGGTAAATCCCTGTTCGATCAACGTTTACTCTTTTTTTGAATGGAAGTGATATCATACCGTACGAAGCTGAAGCTCTCGACGAATCCTGTCAGCTTGCAGAATTTCCCTGTGTTTGGCGGTGGCCTTTCTGGGCTGCGACTTGTTAGGAGGAGCTGCCGGACCCTCAGGGTCCGATAATTCCTCGTCATCTTCCGTATTATACTCTACCTCCTCCTCTTCCTCCTCCTCCTCCTCCTCCTCCTCCTCATACTCATAATCCTCCTCTTCCTCTTCCCCATCCTCCTGCTGCTCGATCTCATATTGCTGGCTTTCTTCGTGATATACCCCCTTTTTGGCAGCCGTTGCCTTTGTAGGGACTCGGCGTTGAGGCGGAGGGCAGTCCATTAGATTAGTTTGCTTAGTCCTGGAAACCTTGCTTCGGTCGTTAATATTATTCTTTCTTGCCATTTTGTGGAGTAGGAGGTAGAGGATTCGTGAATGTTAATTGCCGGACTCTGGGAGGTCGACGACAGCCTGCTGGGAGTTGGAGTAGATGTATAGTCAGGGGCGAGGAAATCAGTTGACACGGCACGGCTAATCTAAAACATTGCCATTATGGGAGCGCGCTATGACTTTTGGAGCGGCATACCTAGCTGATAGTTACGGTAGTGGTAGATCCCCCGAAATTAGATAAGAAAGGAGGGTCTATTTTATTTATTTATTGCTCATATTGCATAAATCCGTAACGGATATGGCATACAGTGAAAGGAAACCCCATGACCGCACAATAACTAACAAAGGAAAATCCTCCGCGAACATGAACCAACTAATTAGTAGATATCCACATCAGATATCCCTTTGCGAAAAACAGAAGAAACATAAATCAAAACAAAATAACAAAAGGAAAATAACAAAAGAAGAAATAACAATTTTTATCTCAAAGTTCTACCGAACAGTAGAAACGAACGGAATATCAATCGACAGGGTAAAATCATAGGGAAATACTCAAACAGTTTTTATAATCAGAAATCCTCCACACGGTCATGTTCCATCTCACCCCACTTTCAGGGTATTCATCAGTTTTCTATCGTCCTTCACCATCGCATGCTTTGGGCCTATAGCCCGTTCTTTACTAGCCGTTCTCTCTTTCTCCTTCGCTCTCTTCCTCTTCGTCGTTGTAGAGGTATATTCCTTGGTGGGAGTACCTGTTGTCTTCTTGTCGTTCCAGGGTCCAATTTCTGGTAGCAATTTGGGTTGGTGTGAGGAATGTTTCAATGGTGGCAGCCAGGCCAGCATTGGTATGCATCTTTCATGGATAGGGTCAAGTACATGTGCGGTGTTAAGGATTAGTCATTGTATTATTTCGTTGTCTTTCTTTGTGATTCGGTTGGGTTGCTTCGAATGGATGAGTCATGGAAAGGGGAAGATTGGGTATATAAGTGATGGATTTCCGTGGTTGTGACTGTTCTTTTCTTTCTTTCCTTAAGCAACGTTTCTTCTTCTCCTCGCTACGCGACCTTCCCCATTAGGAAATAGCAACACCAACATTTCTCCACTTTCTCACGATAGTTCTTTAACTTTGGCTTCAACGCCTACCCCGCACAACGACACGTTGGACCTCGCTTCCCCAACACAACTTCGTTTCGCCTAAAGGGTACTCGCATAGAGCCCTCGTTCTCCTCTTCACTCCTGTCAGTTTTTGACTCGGTCGGCATCAAAACTGGCTGATCAAACCCCCCGTCAAAACATGCCTCGCAATAAGCGAGCCTCCTCCTCACAATCTGGGAGGTCCCAGACTCCCAACCCCAACCAGCCCCAAGTTCAAACCACCCTGCCGATTACCTTTGGCTTCCATCCACCGCCCGCTGCCAGCAGAAGCTCCACTCCTGGATACCAGGTACCTTCCACCCAAAGGATACCTCAACACCCGCCGGGACTTGTCCCTCAGATCAACTTCCCAGCAGGAAGATTTGTTCCCCGCCCGCTACACATTGAGAAGCTCCTAGGACACTTCTCAGCTACCAACGACCCCGACTGGATACAGGCGGCCATTGACTGCCCTGCCCACCCGCATCACCCAGATTTTAACGGGGTTATCTTTCCCTCGTTATCGCGTCCCTCAACCCCACTTCCCGCCAGCGACACCCAGATGGAATCAGGAGTCCCAGAGACTCTTCTACCTCCATCTGACCCCCTTCCATGGAGCCCGACTCCACTTCCTGAGTCTCAGGACACCAGTCTCCCCCCCCGCCCCCCGGTTGATTCTGATTTTGAAATCGGCTTCAACATCAATGTCGATTACACAGGCTGCAAGGCCTCTTTTCCCAACCATGACCTTTGGCTTATGGCCAACTTCCAAGCCTGGTCCTCGCACCATGCCACCTTCCCCCTCCTAAAAACCATCCAGCAACTACAAGGAGAGGTCGCTCGTCTCCATACCGAGTCTCGTGATCTTCGCTCGCAAGTCCTCAAACTTGCCAACCGACCCTCTCCCCCACCTCCACCGCCAGTTGTCCCCGTTCCTCTTGCTGCCTTGGCTACTACAGTCAATGCTCCTCCACCCCCACCAGTCAACTGGGCTGCAGTAGCTGCTGCTCCAGCTCCAGCTCCCAAACCTGCCCCCAAACCCAAGCCCGCACCCCTCATCAAACCGGATTATACCAGGGTCAATCGTGAGCTGGTAGTTCAGATTGAGGGTCCCATCCCCAACCCCCCAACAGATGACAGGATCAAATCGGTTGTCAACAAAGTTCTGGACAGCACTGGTGCCAGCATCATCATGGCACGCCGTACCCCCCGTAACAATATTATTCTCGAAACCCCGCTTGACACTCCAGCCTCCGTAGTAGATGTCTACTCCAAGGAAATTGGAGAAGCACTCCAGGAAGAAGGGATCTCGGTCACTTCAATCCACATCAATCAAGTTTGGTCAAAGTTTATTGTCCACGGCATTCCCACCTCCGTTGGCGATGGCTCTGATGCAGGCAACCTTGTGGCCTCTGAGCTCAAGGTAGCTTACCCCTTTCTCACTCTCGCACAACTCCCACGCTGGCTCTCCTCTCCTCAGTCCCGTGAAGGAAAAGCACATTCCTCCATGGTCCTATCTTTCAACGGCTCTTACAACATGTCCACCCTTGGTGTCAAGAGCTTCATCATGTTCAACAGGAACTGCAAGGTTCAGCCCTACGTTTCGTTCCAACCCGACACTCAATGCAGGAAATGTTTTGCATATGGTCATGCCACCACCATGTGCAAACACGATACCGGTCGTTGCGCAGTTTGCGCAGAACCCCATCTCACTCGCCATCACAAATGCGCCTCCTGTAAGGGAGGTTCGTCATGCATCCACCCACCCATCCGCTGTGCCAACTGCCCTGGCAGACCTGGACACAAAGCTGACGACCCAAATTGTCCATCAAGGGTCAAACACGCGATCGCAAACAAAGGCAAAGGAAAGGAAGTTCAGATGGAGGTTTAAGTTTCCTTTCGTTCATTTATTAGTTAAGGTTTTTATATTTTTCCTTTTTATCCGCTTGATATTCTTTTGTTTGACTTTGATTCATGTTGCGCGGGTCAGAAGTAACCCACTTATGTATTTAAAATTTTGGCGGAATGGTTGGCGCGCGATAAGCATTCAGTTGCTTCTATGCGAAATAAAATTATTATTATTATTTCTTACTTTACTTCTACCGTACTCGCATTTTTAAAAAGAGATCGGCACCCCCCGATAGCAACCACGGCGGCTAAGACATATACTAAGATTTCACAACCACCACTAATTAATTTGACAAGAAAATTTAGTGGCAGGTAGTTAGAGGTCTCTAGATGCTTTAAATAAAAACTCATATTACAATAGTGAATATAGCCTTTGTTTTTGTCAATCAGGTCCAGAGATAGTGACTTTACAACCCTTTTAAAACTGTGACAATTATTTGCCCAGGAGAAACACTCCTGGTCATCCTATCATATGGAGTATATAAAAGCCTATGGGGCGTATATCTGTTATTTTTTAAATTTTTTCTATCAATGCTAGATAAAGTTATGCCTGTATTAAAGGGGAACACTTTTTTGAATTACCCACCCAATAGCTACTAACAGAAATATCACAACAACAATTCATGCGGGCTGGTTCAAATTAAATCAGCCTAGTATAGGCGATTGCTTCTATAACATATAAGGATATGGATAAAAAATATCGGGCATCGGGGGGCTGGTTCCTATTTTCGTTGGGGGGTCTAATTTTGACTTTTGACCCCCCAGGGTATTGAGTGTCCAACCTTCCAGATACTAACCCCGAGTTCAATAATTTGTCAGAGTAATAAATAAGTCTTTGTTTATCATACCCTGAATTCTCAAACTTACAATGAATTAGCGAAATTTTCTATGTGTTGTCAAACCCTGTCAAAAACCGCGATTTTTGGCGCGTTTCGCCAAGATGCCGACCTCTTTCTGAAAATGCGAGTACTGTTATAAAAATACCATCTCTGTTTCTACCTCAGAAACATCATTGTCGCTGTCGCTGTCGCACTCCAGAATCACCTCGATTCTTACCTCACGTGAGGCCTGTGGAAAACATTGTATTATCATTGTAGCGAAGTCTCTTTCAAGTAGCACTGCTCACCTTTGGGGATACCAAAGGGCTTGACGAAACCTCGCTCCCTGAGATTACGTTGCTTCCTCATCCACACCCCTCACCATAAGAACACACACTCTATGGGCATTGCATCGCGGATTTACCAATCCATCCTTCACCTTTTCCCTTGCACAACTGCCCGAAGAACCCCTGAACCAACGCTAGTTGTACCCGACTGGTTGGACCACAAATACCTAAGGACCAACTCAACACACTCCACCATTTCCAAAATCACCTAAGGAAATATCTTTACCATGTCGGCAGTACCTAACCCCGCGCCCTCCGATGCCCAAACATCCGCAACTTGGGATTTCCCAACCCAAGACCGTTTCGCCGAACTGGCTGGCACGGATATCGCTAGGCTTTACCAAGATACCCGCGCCTACATCCATAGGCTTGAATTACAGATTGAAGCAAGCGACGAAGCCCGTGAACACGCAGAACAAACCCTGGGCACGACCCAAATACAGCTCACCAATGCCAATGCAACCCTCCAACAAGCCAACCAAACCACTGACCGCTTACGAAGGGAAAGGGATCAAGCTCGCTTGGGAGCACAAAGAGAATCACGTCCCCACTCCCCAGCACCACCTCCACCCCCTCCATTGGTAAGTCAACACCGGTCAGAAAAAATGCCCGACCCAGAGAAGTTCGATGGGTCTCGCGATAAACTCCCCGGCTTCGTTCTCCAGCTCCGTTCCAAGCTATCGGTCAACAACGACCACTTCACCAATGAGAATAATAAGATTCTCTATACCATCAATCGTTTGGAAGGGGCTGCTCTTGAACAAGTCCGTCATACTGTCCTCCCTAATGGGACAACCACTTGGACCAACGCCGCCGAACTCATTACTGCCCTGGAAACCGCCTTTGGCAACCCCGACCCAACCGGAACAGCGAGGAGGGAACTCCACCAACTGAAACAAGGAAAGAGGGAGTTCTCCGCCTACCTAGCAGATTTCCAACGCATCATGGGACGCCTTCAGTATGGGGAAACCGCGAAAATGGACGCCTTGGAATATGGGATCTCGGAAGAATTAAAGGAAGCAATGGTTGTTATAGTAGATCCTCCTACCACCTTCAACACCTTCACTTCGCTCCTCCTTCGGTTAGATAATCGTATCAGGGCCCGCAAGGAGGAGAAGAAAAATACCAACCGAAACAACATGGGACAATTTGTCGCCCCTGCTCCTGCCTCCTTTACCCCCCATCCTTCCCACACCCCGGGAGGACTGGCCCCCATGGACCTTTCCTTTGGAAGAACCAGCAATATGGATCGCCCTGCACCAGACCAACGGTTCACCATGATTAACGGGCGAAAAAAGCTTTCGGATCTCGAAAAACAGTGGCGTCGGTCCACTGGCAAATGTATGTTTTGCGCGGGTGAAAACCACTCCTACGCCAACTGCCCTTCGGCGCCAAAAAAACCTGCAATGAGGGGAGCCCTGGTTAATACGGCTCCCGCAGCATCTTTCTCGTCGGGATCTGTTGATCCATTACCTTCTTTCACGGCTGCAGATATTTCCCAGTCTTTAAACTTGTAAAACCAGAGTCGCTATGTGACCCTGCTCTGGTTTCTTTTTCTTCTTCTTCTCTGTCTGTTTTTTCTATTTCGGGATTTTCGGTATCTGATGTGTGCGTGGAGGATAAATTGGATGGGGAACATTTTGTTATCTCTTGTAATCTTTCAAGTAACAATAAAACCATACAAACTCACGCACTATTGGACACTGGAGCCTCGGGATTTGCATTCATGGATGAAGAATTTGCGCGTCACCATAATTTCCCCCTTATCCCTCTCAAAGTTCCTCGCCAACTCGAGGTTATTGATGGCAGGCCCATTTCTTCGGGCGCCATCACTCATCTTGTACATTGCGGGCTTTCTATTCAAGATCATCAGGAAAAAGCCCCCTTCTTTGTGACACAACTTGGTCACTATCCGCTGGTCCTAGGAATCCCTTGGATGAAGCATCATGACGTTTCCCTACAATTCGCAGCCAATAAAGTTACTTTTGGATCCGAACACTGCCGCACTCATTGCGCCCCCACCAAAATTCCGGTCACAACTCACGGCATTCAACTCCCAAAAGAACTTAAAATCCATTTCATCGGAGCTGCAGCTTTTAGCCGGCTAGCTAAGAAACGGACATCCCAGATTTACGCCATTTCCCTGCGTGAAATCAATAAAATCTTAGACAAACAAGCCACAAAGGGAGAATGGAAACAACGGATCCCCCGGGAATACCATGAGTTCCTGGACATGTTTGATGAATCCAAAGTCAATGGACTCCCCCCACGCCGTTCTTATGATCACAAGATACCCCTTCTCGCCGGAAAAGAACCACCCTTCGGGCCTCTCTATGGGATGTCAAGAGAAGAACTCTTGGTATTAAAAGAGTATATTGAAGATAACCTTGGAAAAGGGTTTATTCAAGCCAGCTCGTCACCAGCCGGAGCCCCGGTTCTCTTTGTGAAGAAAGCTGATGGATCCCTCCGTTTGTGCGTGGATTACCATGGATTAAACAGTATCACCATTAAAGATCGCTATACTTCCCCCCTCATCCGCGAAACCCTGGACCGCCTGGCCAAAGCTAAATGGTATACCAAGTTGGACCTTCGCATGGGTTACAATCAAATACGAATGGGAGAAGGGGAAGAGTGGAAAACGGCCTTCCGTACCCGTTATGGCCTCTACGAGTACAAAGTTATGCCCTTTGGACTCACCAATGCACCTGGCACCTTCCAACGCTTCGTTAACGACTGCCTCACTGAATACCTGGATATTTTCTGTACTGCCTACCTCGATGATATCTTAATTTACAGTGATAACCTGGAGGAGCATAAGGAACACGTTAATAAGGTACTTCAAGCTCTGAAACAGCAAGGAATCCTCCTCAAACCTGAGAAATGTGAATTTCATACCCAATCAACGAAATATTTGGGATTGATCCTCTCCCCAGATGGCATCAGCATGGATGAGGAAAAGCTAAAGGCCGTAAGAGAATGGGGTGTACCAAGATCGGTTAAAGATGTCCAGGCTTTCTTGGGATTTGCGAATTTTTATCGACGATTTATATTCGGATTTTCACGACTTTCCTCCCCCCTTTCGGCATTAACAAAAAAGGATACTCCGTTCGAATGGTCCCCCAAGGCACAGCAAGCTTTTGATGCATTAAAACTTGCTTTCACTACCGCCCCAATCCTCATGCACTTCGATCCCGATAAGAAAATCTTTGTGGAAACCGACGCTTCTGATTATGTATCAGTTGGTATTTTATCTCAATATGACGATAATGGAGTTTTACACCCGGTAGCCTTCTTTTCAAAGAAACATTCCCCCGCAGAATGCAACTATGAAATATACGACAAGGAACTACTAGCCATTATTCGCACATTCGAGGAATGGAGACCGGAATTGGAAGGGGCAGCACATCCCATCTCAGTTATTTCCGACCATAAGAATTTGGAATACTTCATGACCACTAAACAATTAAATCGTCGACAAGCAAGATGGGCTGAGTACCTTTCACGTTTTAATTTCGTTATTACCTATCGACCAGGAAAACAAGGGGGAAAACCGGACGCATTAACAAGGAGATCAGGAGACCTCCCTGAAGAAGGGGATGAAAGATTCGCACACCAGAGTCAAGTGGTATTAAAAAAGGAAAATCTGGATCCTAAGTTAAGTTTGTTGGCGGGCTCTTTATCAAACGAACCCGCTGAAATGGACGCCACCTTATTTTTATTATTCAAAGAAGGATATAAAGCTGACCCATTTCTGGAGAAAATCCTTACAGCATTAGAAAAAGGAGATAGACAATCAAAGGAAATTTCACTGGCCGAATGCACTAACAGTAACGGACTCCTCAAGTACCGCCAACGTTTCTTCGTCCCCGATTTCGATCCATTACGCCTTGAAATCCTGAAGCAATATCACGATACACCGGCAGCAGGGCACTCAGGACGAGAAAAAACTTTCGAGCTGGTATCCAGGGATTTCTATTGGCCAAAGATGAGGGAATATATCGGCCGCTACATCAGGAATTGCCACGTTTGTCAACGAGCAAAGCCAACAACGCAAGGCACGCAAGGAGTTTTACGCCCCCTACCTATTCCGAATAGACCTTGGGAAGAGTTATCAATGGATTTTGTGACAGGGTTACCGGAATCGGAAGGCTTTGATGCGATAATGGTTATTGTTGATCGATTGTCGAAAATGAGACACCTAATCCCTTGCAACACCACTGTGAATGCTCGACAAGTGGCTGATTTGTACCTCCTGAATGTCTGGAAAATCCATGGCTTACCTTCCCATATCACTTCCGACCGTGGTACACAGTTCACTGCCAAGTTCTGGAAAGAGTTATGCCAACGGCTACAAATTAAGGCCAGGATGTCAACCTCCTTCCACCCAGAAACGGACGGACAAACCGAGAGACTCAATGCAGTAATGGAACAGTATCTCCGGTGCTACGTGTCTTATCAGCAAGAAGACTGGGTTAAGTGGTTACCAATCGCGGAGTTCGCGGCAAACAATCAAGAATCGGCAAGTACAAAGGTGACACCTTTCTTTGCCAATTACGGTTACCACCCTCGCTTTAACACCTTGATAATGCCAACATCCCGGGATCCACAAGCCCGCGACGCCAAGGACTTCGCCCAGCGCATGGAAGAACTTCGAAACTTCCTACGAACACAGATCCGGACGGCCCAAGATGTTTATGAAATAAGCACCAACAGGCATCGAACCCCAGCCCCAGCCTATCGAGTCGGAGATCAAGTTTTTGTATCTACCAAAAACATACGCACCTCCCGGGCTTCAAAGAAATTGGATTGGAAATGGATGGGCCCCTACCCGGTTAAAAGAGTCGTGTCACCCTATGCTTATGAGATTGACCTCCCTTCCTCAGTCAAATACCACTCCGTCTTTCACGTATCCTTGATAAAGCCAACCGCGACAGACCCCTTGCCGGGACAGATAATTCCACCACCACCTCCGGTACAAGTCAACGATCATGAGGAATACTATATTGATGAAATCCTGGATTCGAGGATACAATATGGAAACCTGGAATACTTGGTCAAATGGACGGGCTATGCTCAACCTACCTGGGAGTCGGCAAAGGATCATCAAGAAACACAGGCCGTGGAGATTTTTCACCAACGGTATCCCGATAAACTTAATGATATGGTACCTTAGGTTCGCAGGAGCTCACGCTTGAAGGAGGGGGTTACTTTCATGGATAGGGTCAAGTACATGTGCGGTGTTAAGGATTAGTCATTGTATTATTTCGTTGTGTTTCTTTGTGATTCGGTTGGGTTGCTTCGAATGGATGAGTCATGGAAAGGGGAAGATTGGGTATATAAGCGATGGATTTCCGTGGTTGTGACTGTTCTTTTCTTTCTTTCCTTAAGCAACGTTTCTTACTTTACTTCTACCGTACTGTTATAAAAATACCATCTCTGTTTCTACCTCAGAAACATCATTGTCGCTGTCGCTGTCGCACTCCAGAATCACCTCGATTCTTACCTCACGTGAGGCCTGTGGAAAACATTGTATTATCATTGTAGCGAAGTCTCTTTCAAGTAGCACTGCTCACCTTTGGGGATACCAAAGGGCTTGACGAAACCTCGCTCCCTGAGAGCATCGCAGTTCTCCATGTGAGTGGCATTGGTTTAAGGGCTGCTTTGAGTGCTTTGCGATGGGTAGGAAGTGGTTCCTGGCCACACTCTAGCAGTAGGTGTTGTGGTGTTTGGTTATCGAAGCCACATTTGCATTTAGTGTCTTCAATGTTGTTGGTAGGGATTCTGGCAAGGTAGGATTTGGTGTATCCATGTCCGGTTCTCATTTGAGTGATGGTGGAGGCTGTTCTTCTGGGGATGTTTCCCCTCAGCGGGGCACTTGGTTTCAGTGCTGGTTGTCCGTAGTAGCTGCGGCCTTTCTTTGCCTGCTTCCATTTGGCTTTCCATGTCGTCAGGGAGTGTTCCTTGATGTTTCTCTTGAGGTATGTGATGGAGGTGAGGACATCTGATTCCATCCTGGTTCCTTGGGCTCCTATCTTGGCGAGCTTATCAGCTAGCTCGTTGCCGGCAACGTTGACATGTCCTGGTACCCAATAAACATGGGTTTTGATGCCACTGTTTTCGAGTTGAAGCAAGTTGTTGCGGGCTTCAATGACCAGGTGTTGGCCTGGCATAGGGAGGGGTGTTGTCATTCGTTGTACTGCTGCTTGGTTGTCACAGTAGATGTAGACATCGTTTGTCAGGTGAGGTGATCGCTGTACTTGTAGGATTGCATGCTTAGTGGCTTTTGCAATACCATAAAGTTCTGCGTCGAAGACTTCATTTTCTTTGCCAAGGTGGTAGGATTTGTTGACCACAGCGTGACCTCTTCGGAAACCAGCAACTCCAGCTCCTGTTTTGCCTTCCAGGAGGGAGCCATCAGTGTAGAATACTAGGCGATCAGTCCTAGTACTGTCTCCAGCTGTGTGGTTCCGATGGTTTTCTGCTGCTGCGTCTTTGTCTGCAGGGTCAATGTAGATGTCTATGGTGTTTTGGTGCCATGGTGGACATGCCAGATTGTCTACGCATTCAATCTCTGATTGTGGCTGGACCCATTTGTTGGTAGATGCCAGTATCCTATGTAGTCTTGTTTCGTATTTGGGGGAGGTGGTGGTTTGGTGCCATGGTGTGTTGTTGGAGCTATCTGGGTTGTCGTTTTCCTGGGTTGAAGGCCAGGAATCAGGGCAGAGGGAGGTGATGGGATGGGTGTTGGGTAGGGAAAGGACTCGGAGTGCATATTTCCTTTGCAACTCGTCCAATCTGATTGGGGTAGGGAGGAGTCCTGTCTCTGCTTCCAGGGCATGGACAGGTGAGGTTCTGAAGGCTCCAGCAATCTTGCGCATTGCTTGATTCTGGACTTTCTGGATGGTGTTGCTGAGTCCAATCTGCCTGTTCCACCATACTTCAGCTCCGAAGTCACTGATGGTGGCTACACAGGTTTGGTAGAGTTGGCGGAGTGCTTTGTAACTCAGTCCTTTTTCTGTGCTTGCGAGACGGGAGATAGCCATGAAGGCTCGAAGTGCGGAGGCAGCTTTGGTCTTCACATGATGCTTGAATGTGAGTTGGCGGTCAAACCAGACACCCAGCCATCACTGGACATCTGCAGCCTCAATCACGTTGCCATCAGGCATTGTAACTTTGGCTTCATCAGAGGTGTCAGTTGTTCGTCTGGAGTGGAAGTGAGTGAGTTCTGTCTTTGGATTGTCAAAGTACAAGGCATTTTTCTCACCCCATTCGGAGGAGGTGAGTGCCATTGCTTCCAGTGTTCGAGAGTTTTCTGCTTCAGACTTTCCTGTAACCAGAAGGCCCACATCATCAACATAGCTGGGGCAGGTGGAATCAGGATATTTTTCTTCTAGCTCGTTGAACAACGGAGCCAGGTAGAGGAGGAAGAGGATAGGGGAGGTGGGGGATCCTTGTGGGATGCCAGTTTGAATGGGTGCCATGGATTCAATTTCACCGTCGAATGCCATGCAGGCTGTTCGATTGCTGAGGAAGGAGTCCACCCATCGGCAGATGGGAAGTGGGAGGTCCAGTTCTATCATGGTCTTGATCAGTCGTCGTTTGAATACAAAATCATATGCACCTTTCACGTCCATACAAAGTGCAGAGAGTGTTAGGCCTTTCTTTTTGGCTGCATCGGCAAGCGTGCTGATAAGCATGCAAGCATCCACAGCTGATCTTTTTGGTCGACCTCCAATTTGCCATCTATGGAGAAGGTGATATCTTTCTGCCATAAATGCTAATCGGGTTGCTATGATCTTTTCTGAGACTTTGCCAAGGCAGTTGAGGAGTGATACTGGTCTGTAGGCTTTTGCTATCGTATAGTCAGGTTTATTGGCCTTTCTGATGATTGCAATTGTAGCTTCGCGCCATATGGTTGGGTGGTATCCTGCTTTCATGGTGGCTTTGTAGAAGGAATTGAACTGCGTTGGGTCGACTTGGTATGCTTTTTGAATGGATAGGAAGCCAATTCCATCAGGTCCAGGGGCTTTCTTTGGTGCTGAGGTCATGATTGCTCTCCGAATCTCATCGTTGGTGAGGTCTTTCCATGGGATCTTGTGTTTTCCTGCTGGAACAGGTTCATCAAGTTCCACTGAGGTAGGGAGGGAATAGAGTTGCTCGGAAGAGATTGGCTTTCTCTTCAAAGGTTTTGGACTCTTGGAGGGTGGTGGGATTGTGTAGGGTGGGGGTGCGTTCACATCTGCGAGGCTTGGTGTACCTCATTGCTGTGAAGACATCTTTTCCGTGAGCTTCTTCTAGGAATGTATTCCAGTGTTCACTTTTTGCTGTTCTGATTCGTCTGAAGTAGGATGTTCGCAGGTTTTTGAATCTTCGCCACATGGCTGGAGTCTGATCTGTTCTCCAGTCCATGAGGGCTGTCTTCATATGTCTGCGTCCTTCTTTGATGTCTTCATTCCACCAAGGTTTGGCGAAGGGCGATGGTTTTCGTTTGGGTACATGGATGTTGGCAGCTGCTATGATTGAATCTCGTAGGTGTTGAGCTGCCTCGTCTAGGTTTGAATGGGTTGGGTGGGAGTGTAGGAACTCCCAGGTGTCTTTAGTAGTGATGGAGGAAAGGGTGAAAGTTTGTTGGAAGCCGTCCCAGTCCGCCTTGGCCCAATTAAATTGTTCCGTTGATGGTGGGGGGGCACATTCCAAAGAGTTGGAAGCAATTTCAAACTGAACAACTTCATGGTCGGATCCTGTTGCAAGGTCTTCCATGACTGCCCAGTTCATAATCAAGTCTGTCATTGGTGAGGAGGAGAAGGCAAGATCCAAAACGGATCTGCCAGTGCCTGTTGGGTAGTTGTAGGTATAAATGTCAGGCTCGTTAATGAGGGTGTAGTTGAATTCTTCTAGTATAGCTAGAAGAGCTTCATGTCGTTTTGGTGAACGGACTCGTGAGTCCCAGAGAGGATGGTGGGCATTGAAGTCTCCTGCCATGATACAGCGTTCTGGTAGCTTTAGTCCCACAAGTACACGTTCAACTGTGTATTGCGGGTGGCTGTCAGGAGATCATTGTGATGCTGCAGGTTGTTCATTGTAGATGTTGAGGAGGGTAAAGGAAGGAATGGAGGGGGTTGACAGCTCTATGGCCTGTACATCTTCGTTATTGATGATGTCGGGCGTTGGCTGATATTTCAGGGAGAGGTTGGATTTTGATATAAAGGTCATGGTTTGAGGGCGGTTAATACAGCTTGGAATCATTCTTGCGAATGACCCATGAGATATTGATGTCCAGGAGTTTGGTGGTGTGTCAGGGGAAGTATCGGGCATAACAAAGGGTTCTTGAATAATAACTATATCAGCCGTTTCTGAGGCTGAGTTGAGGAGGGATAACATAACATTTTGGTTTCTTCGGCAGTTGTGTTGCATCAGGCAGATCTTGTGTGGGTTTGGTTGCACAATCATTGTTCCACCATGATGTCTTTTTCAGTTCGGGAGAGGTCTGGGCGTGCAACACAGGATCTGTCAGTGGCTTTATGTGTGCCACCACAGTTGATGCATTTGGGAGGCATGTGGGCGCAGGAGTCAGTGGCTCTGCAAGTCCCACAGAAGTGCTTGTTGGTAGCATGGTCGTGTCCACAGTAGGCACAGGCTGGCTTGGTGGAGGGGCATCTCTGGAACTTGTGTCCAAACTTTTGACAGTTAGAACATTGGTCACCAGGGCGCGCAGTCGAGTAGGCTCCGGTCCTGTGTCTTTGGCCGAAGATGAGGATTCCGTTTTTGATCAGTTTGTTGTACATGCTTTTGCTGGTGATGGCAATCATCACCGAGCTGTGGGACTTTCCATTTCTCTTGTCAGGGTGGGTCATGTAGCGAGGAGGTGCTGCCAGTGTGAGATCACTGTTTTGGTATTCCAGTTCATTTTGCGGGTCGCTCATGCCGGTACGATTGTCGGGGTATTCCATGATTGGGACTCCGTGAATGGCAACCTTGTGCCAGGACTCCTGTTTGGAGAGAAAGAGAGCTTTCTGTCACGATCCGATATAGGATATGACGACTAGCATGACTAACGCGTGACTATCGCTATGACTAATAAAGCCACGCTTATGTAATAGCGCTATATCTACCTGTATAAATACCCGTTCATAGCTAGAATAGAACGGTATCTTTCTTCTCTCTAAAAACATCACATTATCATCGTGATAATTGGTAGCAACACTCACTTAACCTATCGATACATCGATAGACCAACACTTAAATCTCTCTAGTTGCGAGCTTCCTCGCTCTAGGCCCAGCTGGTTGAGCTTCCTCACCAGCAAAATCCCCCTTCCCCTATCATCAAAACCTCTTCTCCTCCCCCTCTCCTATCATCTCAAGCAACGTCAATTGATGGACGCATCTACCAGAAGGAAGAATCCAGGTAAGAAAGAACGAGCAGCCAATAGAGCTGAAGCCGCTCGAACATCTACCTTCCTGACCTCTCGCCATCAAGCCATCTTGAGCATAACCCAAGCTGCTCTCGCTGCTCTAGATTCTCCATCAATTCATGAGCCTGAAATTGGAAGAGAAGAGCAAGCTTCCGACGACCAGCCTCAGGAAACTGTGAATCCCACCATCGACGGATATACATATATCGCTGTCCCTGATAGCGAACTGCAATTCCCATATCTTCAACTGGATGACCAGGCTCAGCATCAGCAAAGCTATCAAACACCAGCAGCTAACGTCACCTATCACCAACCTGCACCACCTGAAGACCAAATCCCGCTAGTCTCTACGGATAACTCCACACTACGTCAATTCGATACTCACAATAGGAGAGCCCGCTCACCAAGCCCACCTCCCGCTACTTACAGCCACCGAGATACGTATCGTCCTCATAGAGACCGCAGTCGCTCCCCACCTCGGGATAACTATACCTATAGGAGGCGAGAGGATTACTATCGTAACCCCAGATCCCTCTTTGACAGGATCACTTTCACCCCTAATCCACAAAGAGGATATCGCCGCGGCCGCCGTAGGCATCATTAACGGTGGCTCCTAAAGTTAATATCCCAGTCTCAGTCAAACGAGACGCTGCACGCCTAGGGAAACACTATTCTGAAACATCTACACCCCAACATCTACGCAGCAGACTTAGACATATCCTCTCCTTACTCACCCTAACCGAAATCCTCAGTTACCAGTCACGTCTCGGCACAAAAAGCCGTTCTGGGACTTTGAAAGAAGAATCTATCACGCTAGTTGAAAACCGCTTTATAAAGTCCGTTGACGACTGGCTCTCCTCTAATAAACTATCTCTTGAAATATTATCACCCGACAATTCCAGTGAATCATCACCACTACACTCTAACCCCGCCGGTGACACACAGACCATCCACACTTCTTCACCAAAGTCCTCCCTGGACTCTGTCTATCAGAGTCCAGAAAATCCCCACCACCTACCTAATACCCCGTCTGACCCTGTTTATCACCGTCAAGACGAAACCCCCACCACTCTTGACTCTGTCTACCACTGTCAAGACAAATCTTCTTTACCCAACTCCCCTCTCTCCACACTTGACCACCTGACAAACTCTGACACTGCACTGCTACGTAAGATCCCATCTCCTCCAGCGAGCAGATCATCCTCCCCCTTCACAGAGGACCCTCGCCTCGAGAGACCAATCGAGATTCCAATCGAAGATCCCATACACATTTCCAATATCGAACTCGAATCTACCCTCGGGAATACACTAGTCAAAGGCTTCGTCAAAGCAGTCTCAGTAGCAAGCTCTTACGCCTTCACAACTGTACCACGGGAAACCCCAGAATACCTCCGTCCCCAACCAGGTGACGACGTCTACATTCCCATATCTGGAGGATTCTGGGAATCTCAACCTCGATCCTACAATATCTCTACAACTCCTACACCCGAAGAAGTCTCTCCCAATCTTAACCTATCCCCAAACCCCATCAACACCGACGAAGAAGACTTCTGGTCACAATTCCCAATGGCCGCACCAGCCTGGCTTGAAGAATTCCTCAAGGCGTCTGCCGAAATACAGAAACAGGCGGCAGCTGATAGACGTGAACTGTCAGCAGCAACCCTTGCAACAAGAGAGCTGACTCAGCAAATGGCGAACGCCCTATCCTCTAGAAACAATGCACTCCTAAACGAGCATACTTCTAACAGCAATACTCCAACCAGCGACACTCGACACATCGTTAAACCTGAAGTGATTGGGAAGTTTGAACCTACCTCCATTCCAGATACGGATGCGGCCCAACGTTTCATCGACGGCATTGAGACCTGTACCCGCCTCTACGGCGAGGAAAAAATCAAACCACTCCTCCATCGCTTCCTTTCAGGTAATATCGCTAGAGACTGGTACCAAGGTCTGTCAGAAGGAGAACAAACCGAAATGACTGCCAGCACCACAAGCTAGATAGTCAAGCTCAAACGGGACTTCCTCCCACGAAAATCCCTACTTCAGATGGAGGCACAAGCTGAGATCTTCCGCTATGACCAAAAGAGGTCCGCATCCGAGTATGTTTCCAAGAAAATTCGACTCCTTAAAACCGCAGGAATCAACGATGAGAACCTGCAAGTAGAGTACATCCATAACGGCCTCATTGGGGCGCCGGAACTATTCTCCCTCATGGAAGTCAAACTCCGCGATGACGGCTCCAACACCATCCAGAGATATCGAGCCGACATCTTGAAATTACAGGATGCCGCCCTCGCCCAGCACCAAGCAAATTACCGCAATGCTCCCCAGGACCGGTTCAGATCTCGATTCCAACCATACAATAACAGACAGAAGTCAGCCCAATCTAACCCTCCTCAATCCACCGCAACTTCCCCCAACCCCTCATCTTCCACCAAAAACCAAGCCAAATCCGGGTCCGATAAACAAAAATCTAACACCACACTGGAACCCGGAAGACGCTTCAAACGTAAGAGGAAATGTAGAAACTTCCCCAAATGCGATGGCGAGCACTGGGACGACGAATGCCAATTCAGGAATCAAAATCTGCCCCAAAGGACGACAAGAGCTTACTATGCCGACGATGAAGATAGCGACAATACACTCTTTGAAGTAAGAGAAGCCGACGAGATTGACGAAGAGGAATACCGTCAATTTCAAAACTGCTACTTCGCCGACGAATGGCGCAACTCCAACGGTTACCTTGGTCAACAATGTGACGACCCTCACGAGCCACCTACTCAGGTCGAGCCTGACGTCGATACAAAGGACACTAAAACCCCAACTATTATCCCTAACAGGACCAGGCCCATCTCACCAGAAGATCTCACCTGCCAAAAGTGCAACGAAAAGTTCGCATATAAGAACGCTCTATTCCATCATTTGAAGGACTCCAAACACTACGTTGGCAACGAGAACCGTCGTCCCGTAACCATCATCGAATCTACGACTCACCAGCACTCTGACCCCGAAGCCACCTTAGCAGATTATCAGTACATGAGCGCTAACGTGAAATTCGACCCTTATCGCGACGACTCATTCGAGATCTGTATCGATACAGGAATTGGCAACTCCAGCATTGACGAGGCATTCATGAAAACACACATGCCAGATGCCGAAATCGTCAAACTTAAAACACCCCGACGCGTCACCGGCATCGGCGGAGGGCACGAAATAGTGACCCACCTAGCCAAAACTTACACCTACCTTGAAGGAGAGTCCAACCAACTAGCGAAAATCCCAACTTGCTACAACATCTTCAAGACTCTTGGCTGTAACCTCCTAATAGGGAACGACATACTCCATAAGCAAGACGTTGAAGTTAAGTACTCCGCAAGCCACATCACTCTGGGCAGCTGCGGCGGAATGAAAATCCCCATCCAAGTGCTGAATCGTGAGAAATTCTCCAAAGTAATTGTCAGAACGACAACCAAGATTATGATTCCCCCCAACAGCACAGGCATCCTTAGTATCAAAACCAGTAAGCCGTTATCTGCTGGCCAAGACTACTTCTTTGAGCCCAAAGACACAGCCATATCCTCAGGAAGAGCCTGTCCCCCTGGTATCTGGAAACACGACCAGAAACTCATCCTATCACACCGACAACAACAACGCCAAAGTGACTTTTTGGTCACAACTCCACCAGTTTAACTCCGATTGCTCTACTTTTTGGATATTCGGACTCGCCTCGCTGCCCTCGTTCATTCCTGCTATTGCACGTCGAAATCGCTCTCGATTTGCAAAAGTGGTTGTTGAATTCGCTGTTTTACCCCTCTTTTCCCCCCTACACCTCAAATCTTGAGATCTTGCAAGACCTCATAACTCCACGAGTTTTCGTCCGATTAGCTCGACCCCGGGCTTTTTGGACTCCCCACAGCGCGCCCGTTCGATCGCCCTCTCGTTCGTCCGGATCGGAGCAGATTTGCAGAAGTTGTTGACACTTCCTGCTTCTCCCACCCCCTCCCACTTCGCTAGGGACCCCCCCAGGGCCCCACAGCAACACCCCACCTCCTCCTGTCGGTTCAGGACCCCTCTATGTCTTCCTCTTCATCTAGAGGCAGAGGGAGAGGCAGAGGCTTTCAGTCTCCCTCTCCTGGCGCAATTTCGCCCTTTACCACCCCCACAACACCCACAGCACCTACCACACCCCCCAATTCGCGATTTTCTGCCCTCCACCATGGAGACCCTGAGCAGACTCCCACCCAGACTCTCCCAGTGCGTCCTGCAGTTGCTCTCCAGGACTTTGAATCCCTCCCACTCCCCCCAGACTCTCAGGATCATGAGATGACTGAATCTGAGAGTGAAACGGAGGAAGAATTCACCCCCCCCATCCTCAACACCACCCCCAAGATTGCAGATGCTGTTGTCCAGCTTGCTGCAACCCTTCATGAATACCGGGCCTGCATCAAGCAGATGCTCAAAACCATCCGCAGGCTTGAAAAAGCAGCCAGGACTCCTCCACCACCTCCAGTCTTCCACAACGACCCTGCACTTGTGGAAAAGATTGCAACCCTCACAGCCAAAGTAGCAGATCTGGAGCAGAAACGCGCCCTAACTACCATCTTGGCCTCTGCCTCTGGCTCCTCCTCACTCCCCCCACCTCCAGCAGCTGCCCCAGCGCCTGCACCACACTCCTGGGCCCAGGTTGCCTCAAAAAAGGCTTCCAAGACCGCCCCCAAGGCCTCCAAAGCCTCCAAAACACCCACAACGCCCCCCAAACGCGACCGCACCCTTATCATCACCAGGAATGGTCTACCCATTCCTGAGGACATCACCCCACTCACCATTCGCAATGCAGTCAATGCAGCCCTCGAAAGCCCATTGATTGCAGAGGTGCGATTCACACCTGCCCACCATGTTCAGCTTATTGCTGTTACCACCACCACCTCCGACACACTCCTCAAGCAGAGATCAAAGCTTGAGGAGATTGTGAGATCTACCATCCCGAATGCAAACAGCTTGGAGAAGGAAGTCACTCTCTTCCAAGTTGTTCTGCACAACGTCCCAACCTCCATCCCTTCTGGCGAAGAAGGTTTCCAACATATCAGGTCAGAGGTTGAACAGTTCAACCCTGGCACCACCCTCATGCGCAACCCTCGCTGGCTCACCAGACCAGAACAGAGAGAGGGCAAACAGGCTTCCTCAATGGTTCTTACCATTCAGGGGAAACAACCTGCCACCACTGCCCTTGAGAGAGGGCTCTCCCTTTTCGGACGCCGCCTCAAGGTTTCCAAATACCTTCGCTTTGGACAAGACACCCAATGCACTCACTGCCTTGCCTTCGGGCACCACCAACAACGTTGTACCAGCAAGACCCCTATTTGTACCATCTGTGCTGGGCCTCATACAGCGTCACAACATACCTGTGGCAAATCCTCTTGCACTGTCAAGGGATCCCCATGCCTCCACACCACCATCCGCTGCACTAACTGTGGCGAACAACATAAGGGCAATTCCCCAGGATGCCCCTCACTCACTGCAGCTAGACTTGCTGCTAGCGAACGACAGAATCGCATGCAACAATAAGTCTTTCCTACACCCTTACAATTTCGTTTGTCCTTTCTGGTTTTTGGATTGGAAGTGGGCTGTGCTATAGGCACAAAGCAAGCGATGGTGAATGAACAATGCCCAGGGTAGTCTTGACTTGTGGGAGAGGTCACTAGATCGGGGTATTAACTACTAAACTGATGATGAGCCTAGAAGAGGCTAAGTTGGAATTCGCGGAGGATTAGTTAGTTTTGTTTTGTTCCCTTTATGTTTCTGTTGGGTTTTCTTCTACTGTACGCCATATCCGTTTCGGATGCATGCGAGTATGAACAATAAATAAATAAATAAATAAATAATACGACCAGAAACTCGTCATAATAACCAATTTTGAGGACAAACCCTGCACAATATTCCGCGGCACAGCCATAGGAGTAGTCAATAGCCTGCCATCGGAAATGAAACACACCGCATGGGCAGAAGCGACTTCAAAGCTCAAAGGCTACTTCGGCACATCAATAACGCTTAAAGCGGTCGCAGCAGGTGTCGCCGCAGCCGTCGCATCCCTCGCACTGTCTTCCGAAGGACATTCAGGAATGAACATTCCCGAAATAGCGACGCCACCCTATACGCCAGCCTTCGACTCATCCACAGACTACCCTAGACCCCGCATAATTGCCACACCCTCAGCACCTTCAAGAGACGCTGACACCACAAGGACCGACGAGGACTACACAGAACCAGACTGGCTTAACGAAGAGTACATTCCAACCTACAAATACCCACTACCAAAAGGAATTATAGTACCTGACCCCTCCACATCAACTCACGCCCAAGTAATCATCAGCGAGACAGACGTCACAACTAAACAAGCAAACGCACTCCGAAAATTGACTAAACAACACAGATATCTTTTCAACGATGATATGGGCTGCGTCCGCGAGCCTATATCCGACTGGATGCGCATCCCAGTCGATCCTGAACTTGAACGGAAACACAAAACACGCGCACCCTACCCTATATCCCATAAATCTAGAGAAGTCGTAGACGAACAGTTTGATGCGAATACTAGGGCAGGAAGGATGGTCCCCATGGATAGACCCAGCCCATACAGTATGCAGGTCTTCGTAGTCGTCCGCAATGGAAAGAAACGCCCAGTAGTTGATATGAGACCACTTAACGAGCTCACTCCAGGTGACGCCTACCCCCTGCCTCGACAAGAGTCAATCATCGAGGCTATAACAGACCATGAATGGATAAGCTGCGCCGACGTCACCTCCTCCTTCTATCAAAGGATGATACACCCTGATGATCGTTATAGAACCGGTATAGTCTCACATAGAGGTCACGAGATGTTCACAGTCGCCCCCATGGGATTCAAAAAGTCAGTCCAGCACCAACAACGCCTAATGGATAAATTATTCCATGGGCTGTCATGGAGAATCGTCGCCTGCTATGTAGACGATATCATCGTCTGGTCCAAAGAATTCGGACTCCATATCATACACTTAGACGAAGTATTTAGACTATTAAGCGACATCGGACTGACGCTAAAAGCACGAAAATGCTATCTCGGATTCCACTCACTCGATTTGCTAGGTTGGCTAGTCGACAGACTCGGCCTTACCACAACCGAATCCAAAACAGCAGCAATTCTCGGCCTGCAATACCCACAGAACCTAGCAGCCCTAGAATACTTTATCGGACTAAGCAATTGGAACCGCCATCTGATCGCCTATTTCGCCCAACGAATCAAACCTCTCTCACAACTAAAGACAAGACTCATTAAAAACGCGCCAAAAAGCAAAGGAAGAAAGCAATACTGCTTCAGTATCAAAATCCCCACCTCACCGGTTCTACAACAAGCATTCGAGGACGTACGAGATGCAATAGGCTCTAGGCCCATGATATTCCACTTCCACAACGACAGAATACTCTACGTCTTTCTAGACGCCTCACCCGAGTACGGCATCGGCGTAGCAGCCTATCAGCTGAAAGATATCCACGCCACACCAGTAAAAACCAACCTCGTACCGATACTGTTCGTCTCCAGGGAATTAACCCCTGCAGAGAAAAATTATTGGCCAACAGACATGGAAATGAGCGGTCTAGTATGGGCAGTAAAGAAGATGAGACCCTACCTCGAACAGACTAAGGCAATCTTTATTACAGACCACGAGCCATCCCTAGGGATCGCTAAAATGAATGGACTGACCACGACATCCATAGGGAGAACGAACTTAAGGCTCCAAAACTGGAGCATATACCTCTCACAATTCCGTGACCATATCACAATCCAATACAGGAAAGGCGCAGATATGGACTGCCCTGACGCCCTCTCCAGACTCCGATATCGCATCTCAGACTTAGCCATTCAAACTGAGAATGAAGCCCGAAAACGAGGAAAGGAACCCGACACCGCACAATTCGAAGTCTCCGAATCCTTTTCAGCCACCTGTTCCATCCTCAGCAATAACGAACGGAACTCTACCCCTAATACAGAGGTCAACGATCGATATACAACCACAGGTTACCCAGGCGAGAATGAGCTTGCGTACAACCAACCAACCGAATCACTTTCATTAAGCCTCTCTCAATCATTCAAGGAGAAACTACTCGCAGCCATTCAATCAGACAAACACCTTAAATCAATTCACCAAGACCTGACACAGGAAGGAGTTCTTTCAGATGATACGCTCTACCTGACTAAACCTACGACATCACAATTTGCCATTGAAGTAGCCTCCGGGCACCTTTTCTTCATCGATCCAATCAACGATACGAAAAGACTGGTAATAGCAGATGAGACCTTAAGGAAAGAACTACTAGAATTAGCCCACGAAGGACACCAAGGATACGCCCGCACATACGCCAACCTAGTACCTGGTTTCTACTAGAAGAAAATGGGCAAGCACGCCAAAATGTACATCAATCACTGCCCTGATTGCCTACGGAACAAACCTCGACGCCACCAGCCCTATGGGAATCTACAGCCAATCATTTCCCCCAACGAACCCTTCAATACACTTACTATTGACCTAATCACCGACCTTCCACCATGCCGGTGCCCTAACCTAAGCCCTAAAGACAACGGGACGTCGCTCAACCAAAAAGGGGAAGAGTACGACTCGATAATGACAGTCACTGACAAATTCTCCAAAGCAGTCAAATTTATCGAAGGTTGGAAAGACTACGGATCAGTCGCTTGGGCTCGAAGATTCTACGAGAAGGTCGTTTGCCACTGGGGATTCCCTAGAACCTTGATCACCGATCAGGATAAACGATTTATAGCCAGACTTTGGAAAGAACTATTCAATAAAGGCGGGACTAGAACAATCCACACTACTGCCTGGCACCCCTCTGGCGATGGCCAATCAGAAAGGACTAATCAATCACTAGAAATCACCCTCCACTTCCACATCGATGGACGCCAAGAAGACTGGGTAGAACATCTCCCCACCGTCAAAGCGATATTCAATAACTCAACATCCGCAACTACAGAACAATCACCAAACGAAATACTGTATGGGATGAGAACCAGAACAGCGCTAGACTTAATCAACGAACCACGTACTCACACCTCCGCTACCGAGATCGCAGAGAACCGTGAAGTAATACGTCAGGAAGCTAAAGACGCCATAGCTATCGCTCAAAAGCTCATGACGTACTACCATAATAGACGACACGATGAACCAGACTTTAGCTCTGGTTACGCCTACATATCACTGAAGACTGGTTACACCCTACCGTCCATCAAGAAGAAGAAACTAGCAGCTCAGCGCATCGGCCCGTTTAAGATACTGGAAGCGATCGGCAAAACTAGAGCCTACAAGCTACAACTACCTCCCCACTACAAGATACACGACGTCATCTCGATCATCCACCTAGAGCCGGCTCCTGCTCCCGATTCCGACCCCTATAAAAGGACCCGAGGTCTCGACTTCCCTGAACCGATTGAGAATACTCACAACAACGACGCTGAAGACGAATACGAAATCGAGCGACTAATAGACAAAAGGACCACAGGTCATGGACGACGACCCAAGACGCAATACCTCGTAAGATGGAAAGGATGGGGGGACGAATTCGACGAATGGATGGATAGCGGAAAACTAGGAAACGCTAGAGAATTAATGGAGGACTATGAAAAAAGATATAGCTAAGCAGAAGGAACGACGGGACGTCGACATTTAAGTAAGGGGCGATTGTCACGATCCGATATAGGATATGACGACTAGCATGACTAACGCGTGACTATCGCTATGACTAATAAAGCCACGCTTATGTAATAGCGCTATATCTACCTGTATAAATACCCGTTCATAGCTAGAATAGAACGGTATCTTTCTTCTCTCTAAAAACATCACATTATCATCGTGATACTTTCTCATCGCTTTCCTTCACAACTTTCTCAATGGTGGCCTTGTGCAGGTCAAAGTCAGTGCTGGTGAATCCATTGCGAGTGTAGAGCAGGAGATTTGCTTTCAGGTTCCAGGAGATTCCTGAGATCTGGAAGCTTTCTGGTGCTTTGGCAGTCAGGAGTTCTTTGTTGATGGTGTTGCGCAGGACAAGGAGATTGAGGCTTTCTTCTTTCTGATCACCACTGCGTTGGACAATCATGTTCTTGGTGAGTTCTGGGGTTGGAGTTGTGGGGGTGTCAATGTTGGCCCTCACAGGCTTTCCATCTTTCGCCACAGTGGCCCAAGTCTTTGGTGCAGGAGGTGGAGGAGGGGGAGGAGGTCCTGGCGCGTTTTCAGTTGCCTTTCCCTTTCCCTTGTTCTTCTTGGGTTGTTGGGGAGCGGTGGGGATTGTTGTTGCTGTGATTGCTGGTACGACAGGAGTTGCTTTCAGGGTGCGGTGGATTGAATCCACTTTCCCGATCACAGTGTGGCTCATGGAGCCCAGGGAGGTTGAGATTTGGGTGGTGAGGTTGCTAACCATCATCTTGAGCTCAGCGATTTCCTTGTTCAGGTGTTCATTCTGTGCCATGAGGTGTTGGTTGACATCGTTTTGACTCATTGGGAGTGCAAAGTAGCTGGGAGTGCGTTTGGGAGGGGGAGCAGATTGCTGTTGGTTGCCAAAGGTTCTCTTTGACGGGCCAGCTGCGGATCTGGTCCTGGTCATTGGTTCTGGCTCGTAGGTGAGGTCAATTCCTCCCAAAGTGTTCCTAAATGATAGAGGATGTGTGGGGGAGTTGCCAGCTGAGGAGAAGAATGGTGGTGGGAGTGTAATCTTGCGAGCAAATGGAGCCGGGAGAGGTTTGGTGGTGGAGGAAATAGGGTCGCTGCTCATGATGTCTGGAGCATGCTGGCTGACGTTCAGGAATCGGTTGGTGGCCGTCACAGTAGGGTTGGAGGGAGGTGAAGATGAAGGTACGACAGGAAGTTCCGTATCGTCTTGCATTTCATCCCCGTGGGCCGACATGGTTCCGGAAATTTTCGGAAATTTTCGTGTAACGGATACTAAAAATAAATTGCCGAGACAAAAGTTGATTGGACGTTGAAGACCGGAGGCTGATTGGGTTCCACCGATGGAATGTTCCAGAAGGTAGCAGGTGATGTGCTGTCAGTCAGAATTGCAATATTCCGAGATTTCTGGCGATTTTCGGCGATAAAATGAGTACTACTCGGGCGCCTGTGGGCCGATTTGGCTGAAACTAAAAATCCTGGGCTGTAGTATGTAGGCGGCGTAGATGTGCAAGTTTCAAGTCAATCGGACAAGAACTGGTTGACTGGCGACGATTTTGAGGGGGGGCTCGGCGGGTTTTTTGGTGGGGTGAGCCCCAAAGAGGGGAAATGAAGGGGAAAATCACAACAACTTCTGCAATAGAAGAGATGGATTTCCCAGGAGGTGTAGAAGGGGGTAAAAGGGGGCGCTGATTCCGAATATGAAGTCGGTTTGATGATATCTCTGTTGGTTGTGGAGTTATTTTCGAAAATTCGTCCTGGTAGAATGCTTGTCGCTTGAGTTCCAGAATGATTTCTCTTTTGTCCGTGGTATAATCCGGCTTGTAGAGGGGTTGGGGAGTTGGTTTTTTCCCCTTTTTGTTCTGAATTTGTTGAAATGAGGGTTCATTTGGTGCTGGGGCGGTGATGTTGGCATAGGAGGTTTGAGCTCCTTGTTTCGGTTTGGTCTGGTTGGTGAGTTGGGGGGCCTGAATAGTGGGAATGATGGTGGTGGTTGGTGTGGTTTTTGCAGTTTGCAGGCTATGAAGTCTGTTGTCTAGGGTGCGAACGTCGTTTTGAAGTCTGATGTTTTGTGCCTTGATATCGGCGAGTTTGGTGAGGGAGGATTCATGCTGTTTGTGGCTGAATTGGATTTGTGTCTTGAGACTGCTTAGCTGTTGTTGGAAGTCTAGCTTCAAGTCTGCAATTTGGCTTTGAATGAGCCAGGCAAGGTAGTTTGTGGTTTTGCCGTGGTTGAGATTTTGAAGTTCTTCGGGCGCTAGTTGGGTGAAGTTCATGTCAGAGTTGTAGTCTTGTCCTCCGATGTCTTCTTCGTCTTCATCGGCCTTGCTAGAGGAGCTGCTGTGGTGGGAGGGTGGTTTGTCCGTCATGGGGAGGTCTGCTGCGTCAAAGGCAGAGAGCGCAGTGGAGCCTTCAGCTTGAGACATTGGGGCTGTTTTGCGTTGGGTAGGAGGGGAGAGATGGGAAGATGTTCGTTTGCGGCCAGCAACCTTTGGTGGGGTTGTTTGAACGCGGACAAAGTGCACTGGGGTTGCGATGGGTGAGGGGGATCTCCTGGGGGGAGTTTGGGGATCCAGAGTGATGACTCCGATGCAGGAGGAGGTAAATTTCCTGAAGCGGGGTAAAAGTGGTGAGAAAGGAAGCAGTAAAGTTAAAGACTTTTTGCTGTGTGTAACGCGGTTGCAACGCAGAATTTGGTGTTTTTGGCTATTTCAATCAGCGATGTCGGGGCATGTGTATTACCAGTAGATAGCGCTGCCAGTGCGTTGCCTATCAGCTTTCGCTGATGCATACTGCACAGATTGATTCAGAACTCTACCACTTCCTCAGAGTGGTAGATGCAGCCGTCTTTGTGTCGTCAGCTCGTCAGCTTACGCACATGCGGTTCCTCTGTATCAACCAGATCAGTGGGATGCGGTAGCTCTCTGCATCTGGGAGCAACCCCACCGATGCAGGCTCCTACAGTCCCATCAGTCCGGCCCTGATCTACTATGCATACTAGAGGCAGTATATAATAAGCGACCGCCCACCTCGCTTCTACTCTTCCTTCCATCATCTCCGACCGCAAACTCAACACCACAAACCACCTCTCCCAGAATCTCACGAAACCAAAAAGTCTTTATCTCTTTGGCCTCGTTTATCATCACACCCCATCTCGCTTCTGGGAACTCATCACTCCCATCGCTCCCCCATCAACCTGGCTCCCAATACTCCTCCCAGAGTATCGCCATCACCACCTGCAACTCCTGTCCGACTTGTTTGGGCACCCATCACACCCACACCCCTTGCTGAGCGCAAACGCACCTCCAGCCATCTCTCCCCCCACCTCACCCGAACTTCCAACATGTCTGCACCTGAAGGCAGCACTGCCCTCTCTGCTTTCGACCCCGCAGACCTTCCAATGGAAGACAAACCTGCCTCCAACCACAGCAGCCCCTCTAGCGAACATGACGATGATGAAAGCGTCGGAGGTCAGGAATTTAATTCCAACCTCAACTTCACCCAAATCCCCGCCGAAGAAATGGCAAACATGACCAATTCCACCTCCACCAACTATCTTGCCTGGTTCATTCAGAGCCAACTCAACTCAATGAAAGACAAATTTGAAAGACAAATGGACACTCTCCTAGCACAAATCAAATTCAACAACATTCAAAACACCAACACCACCTCCAAACTTGCCGAAATCAAAGCCCAAAACATCTCCCTCCAAAACACTGTACGCTCACTAGATGCCAGGCTTCTACATCTCCAAACCAACCAAAGTGCAAAAGCCAACACCCCTGCCGCAAACAACAAACCTCCCACCACAAACACCAGCAAACCTTCCAACTCCAACAACAAAGCACAGGAAACCTATGCCAGCAAAGCCACAACAGCACCTGGCGAAGCCAACTTCACCACCGTCATCAACCGCAAAACCCCAAAAATACAACCACTACACAAGCCCGATTTCACCACCGACAAAAGAAAAATCATAATTGAACTTACCGAACCCCTTCCCACCTCAGCCACCCCAGATTCCATACTCAATGCCATCAAAAATCGTCTAGGAACTGTTAACACATGCATCCTGGCCGTTCGCAAAACCAACAATGACAATCTCATCCTCACCACCAAACCCAACGAAGCCGCTGACAAATTCATTGAACAATACGAACATGAAATCACCTCAGCTTGCAATCTCCTCAAGATTCCAATCACCAACATCAGAATCAACAGCAGATGGTCCAAGTTTATCATCGACGCTGTCGCCCTCAACTTCAACCTTGAACCCGTTACACCCACTACCATCACCAATGCCCTTCAAGCCGCCCTACCTGACGTACAACTGGCCCAAGCCCCGAGATGGCTATCTACGGAGGAAAAACGCGTTGGCAAAAAAGCCTCCTCCATTGTCATCGCTCTGCCAGCCAAACACACCCTCAAGACCCTAGGCTTCACCTACCTCAACATCCTCAACGCCACCTGCAAAATCCGCGAATACCATCCAATCAACCCCACCACTCAATGCCGCAACTGTCAAAAACTTGGACACCACGACGCCACCTGCAAGCAAGAAGTCGCCTGTGCCATCTGCGCACTTGCCCACCACACCAAAGACCATAAATGCGACCAAATCACATGCAAAGGAGGCGCCAGATGCACACACATGCCACTCAGATGCGCCTGCTGCAACACCAATCAACACACCGCCATCGACTGCCCAGAGAAAATGAAGACCAGAGCACTCTACCTTGCTCAACGCGCACAAAAACTGAACAACCGTAATGATTAAACACACAACACAATTTACAGGCATAGCCCAAGTGCAACAACTGAATTGCGCTAAAGGAAAGGCCTCCACTCTCTCAGCACTCCATCACGCAAACATTGACACTCAACTTGCCATACTCGCATTACAAGACCCATGGTCAGAAGCCCAGGGCCTACCGCCAAACATCACAAACTTTCATCGCTTTTCACCAACAAACCAGAATCCCAAATGCGTCACCTACATCAATGCAAACATGAACCTCAACCCACGCATCTCAACCTCCTTCTTCAACAACGCCATCTCCATCATCATCACCACGGCAATAGGACACCTCAAGCGACAACCATTCTACCAGGACGAATTTTCGAAAATAACTCCACAACCAACAGAGATATCATCAAACCGACTTCATATTCGGAATCAGCGCCCCCTTTTACCCCCTTCTACACCTCCTGGGAAATCCATCTCTTCTATTGCAGAAGTTGTTGTGATTTTCCCCTTCATTTCCCCTCTTTGGGGCTCACCCCACCAAAAAACCCGCCGAGCCCCCCCTCAAAATCGTCGCCAGTCAACCAGTTCTTGTCCGATTGACTTGAAACTTGCACATCCACGCCGCCTACATACTACGGCCCAGGATTTTTAGTTTCAGCCAAATCGGCCCACAGGCGCCCGAGTAGTACTCATTTTATCGCCCAAAATCGCCAGAAATCTCGGAATATTGCAATTCTGACTGACAGCACATCACCTGCTACCTTCTGGAACATTCCATCGGTGGAACCCAATCAGCCTCTGGTCTTCAACGTCCAATCAACTTTTGTCTCGGCAATTTATTTTTAGTATCCGTTACACGAAAATTTCCGAAAATTTCCGGAACCATGTCGGCCCACGGGGATGAAATGCAAGACGATACGGAACTTCCCGTCGTGCCTCCATCTTCACCTCCCTCCAGCCCTACCATAACGGCCACAAACCGATTCCTGAACGTCAGCCAGCATGCTCCAGACATCATGAGCAGCGACCCTATTTCCTCCACCACCAAACCTCTCCCGGCACCATTTGCTCGCAAGATCACACTCCCACCACCATTCTTCTCCTCAGCTGGCAACTCCCCCACACATCCTCTATCATTTAGGAACACTTTGGGAGGAATTGACCTCACTTACGAGCCAGAACCAATGACCAGGACCAGATCCGCAGCTGGCCCGTCAAAGAGAACCTTTGGCAACCAACAGCAATCTGCTCCCCCTCCCAAACGCACTCCCAGCTACTTTGCACTCCCAATGAGTCAAAACGACGTCAACCAACACCTCATGGCACAGAATGAACACCTGAACAAGGAAATCGCTGAGCTCAAGATGATGGTTAGCAACCTCACCACCCAAATCTCAACCTCCCTGGGCTCCATGAGCCACACTGTGATCGGGAAAGTGGATTCAATCCACCGCACCCTGAAAGCAACTCCAGCAGTACCAGCAATCACAGCAACAACAATCCCCACCACTCCCCAACAACCCAAGAAGAACAAGGGAAAGGGAAAGGCAACTGAAAACACGCCAGCACCTCCTCCCCCTCCTCCACCTCCTGCACCAAAGACTTGGGCCACTGTGGCGAAAGATGGAAAGCCTGCGAAGGCCAACACTGATACCCCCACAACCCCAACCCCAGAACTCACCAAAAACATGATTGTCCAACGCAGTGGTGATCAGAAAGAAGAAAACCTCAACCTCCTTGTCCTGCGCAACACCATTAACAAAGAACTCCTGACTGCCAAAGCACCAGAAAGCCTCCAGATCTCAGGAATCTCCTGGAACCTGAAAGCAAATCTCCTGCTCTACACTCGCAATGGATTCACCAGCACTGACTTTGACCTGCACAAGGCCACCATTGAGAAAGTTGTGAAGGAAAGCGATGAGAAAGCTCTCTTTCTCTCCAAACAGGAGTCCTGGCACAAGGTTGCCATCCATGGAGTCCCAATCATGGAATACCCTGACAATCGTACTGGCATGAGCGACTTGCAAAACGAACTGGAATACCAAAACAGTGATCTCAAACTGGCAGCACCTCCTCGCTACATGACCCATCCAGACAAGAGAAATGGAAAGTCCCACAGCTCGGTGATGATTGCCATCACCAGCAAAAGCATGTACAACAAACTGATCAAAAACGGAATCCTCATCTTCGGCCAAAGACACAGGACCGGAGCCTATTTGACTGCGCGCCCTGGTGACCAATGTTCTAACTGTCAAAAGTTTGGACACAAGTTCCAGAGATGCCCCTCCTCCAAGCCAGCCTGTGCCTACTGTGGACACGAACATGCTACCAACAAGCACTTCTGTGGGACTTGCAGAGCCACTGACTCCTGCGCCCACATGCCTCCCAAATGCATCAACTGTGGTGGAACACATAAAGCCACTGACAGGTCCTGTGTTGCACGCCCAGACCTCTCCCGAACTGAAAAAGACATCATGGTGGAACAATGATTGTGCAACCAAACCCACACAAGATCCGCATGATGCAACACAACTGCCGAAGAAACCAAAATGTTATGTTATCCCTCCTCGACTCAGCCTCAGAAACGGCTGATATAGTTATTATTCAAGAACCTTTTGTTATGCCCGATACTTCTCCTGACGCACCACCAAACTCATGGACATCAATATCGCATGGGTCATTCGCAAGGATGATTCCAAGCAGCATTAACCGCCCTCGAACCATGACTTTTATATCCAAATCCAACCTCTTCCTGAAATATCAGCCAAGACCCGACATCATCAATAACGAAGATGTACAGGCCATAGAGCTGTCAACCCCCTCCATTCCTGCTTTTACCCTCCTTAACATCTACAATGAACAACCTGCAGCATCACAACGAGTTCCTGACAGCCACCCACAATACACGGTTGAACGTGTACTTGTGGGACTAAAGCTACCAGAACGCTGTATCATGGCAGGTGACTTCAATGCCCACCACCCTCTCTGGGACTCACGAGTCCGTTCACCAAAACGACATGAAGCACTCCTAGCTATACTAGAAGAGTTCAACTATACCCTCATTAACGAGCCTGATATTTATACCTACAATTACCCTACAGGCACTGGCAGATCCGTTTTGGATCTTGCCTTCTCCTCCTCACCGATGACAGACTTGATTATGAACTGGGCAGTCATGGAAGACCTTGCAACAGGATCCGACCATGAAGTTGTTCAGTTTGAAATTGCCTCCGACTCTTTGGAATGTGCCCCCCCACCATCAACAGAACAATTTAATTGGGCCAAGGCGGACTGGGACGGCTTCCAACAAACTTTCACCCTCTCCTCCATCACCACTAAAGACACCTGGGAGTTCCTACACTCCCACCCAACCCATTCAAACCTAGACGAAGCAGCTCAACACCTACGAGATTCAATCATAGCAGCTGCCCACATCCATGTACCCAAACGAAAACCATCACCCTTCGCCAAACCTTGGTGGAATGAAGACATCAAAGAAGGACGCAGACACATGAAAACAGCCCTCAGGGACTGGAGAACAGATCAGACTCCAGCCATGTGGCGAAGATTCAAAAACTTGAGAACATCCTACTTCCGACGAATCCGAACAGCAAAGAGTGAACACTGGAATACATTCCTGGAAGAAGCTCACGGAAAAGATGTCTTCACAGCAATGAGGTACACCAAGCCACGCAGATGTGAACGCACCCCCACCCTACACAATCCCACCACACTCCAAGAGTCCAAAACCTTTGAAGAGAAAGCCAATCTCTTCCGAGCAACTCTATTCCCTCCCCCTCCCTCCGTGGAACTTGATGAACCTGTTCCAGCAGGAAAACACAAGATCCCATGGAAAGACCTCACCAACGATGAGATTCGGAAAGCAATCATGACCTCAGCACCAAAGAAAGCCCCTGGACCAGATGGAATTGGCTTCCTATGCATTCAAAAAGCATATCAAGTTGACCCGACCCAGTTCAACTCCTTCTACAAAGCCACCATGAAAGCAGGATACCACCCAACCATATGGCGTGAAGCTACAATTGCAATCATTAGAAAGGCCAATAAACCTGACTATACGATAGCAAAAGCCTACCGACCAGTATCACTCCTCAACTGCCTCGGCAAAGTCTCAGAAAAGATCATAGCAACCCGATTAGCATTTATGGCAGAAAGATATCACCTTCTCCATAGATGGCAAATTGGAGGTCGACCAAAAAGATCAGCTGTGGATGCTTGCATGCTTATCAGCACGCTTGCCGATGCAGCCAAAAGAAAGGCCTAACACTCTCTGCACTTTGCATGGACGTGAAAGGTGCATATGACTTTGTATTCAAACGACGACTGATCAAGACCATGATAGAACTGGACCTCCCACTTCCCATCTGCCGATGGGTGGACTCCTTCCTCAGCAATCGAACAGCCTGCATGGCATTCGACGGTGAAATTGAAGCCATGGCACCCATTCAAACTGGAATCCCACAAGGATCCCCCACCTCCCCTATCCTCTTCCTCCTCTACCTGGCTCCATTGTTCAACGAGCTAGAAGAAAAATATCCTGATTCCACCTGCCCCAGCTATGTTGATGATGTGGGCCTTCTGGTTACAGGAAAGTCTGAAGCAGAAAACTCTCAAACACTGGAAGCAATGGCACTCACCTCCTCCGAATGGGGTGAGAAAAATGCCTTGTACTTTGACAATCCAAAGACAGAACTCACTCACTTCCACTCCAGACGAACAACTGACACCTCTGATGAAGCCAAAGTCACAATGCCTGATGGCAATGTGATTGAGGCTGCAGATGTCCAGCGTTGGCTGGGTGTCTGGTTTGACCGCAAACTCACATTCAAGCATCATGTGAAGACCAAAGCTGCCTCCGCACTTCGAGCCTTCATGGCTATCTCCCGTCTCGCAAGCACAGAAAAAGGACTGAGTTACAAAGCACTCCGCCAACTCTACCAAACCTGTGTAGCCACCATCAGTGACTTCGGAGCTGAAGTATGGTGGAACGGGCAGATTGGACTCAGCAACACCATCCAGAAAGTCCAGAATCAAGCAATGCGCAAGATTGCTGGAGCCTTCAGAACATCACCTGTCCATGCCCTGGAAGCAGAGACAGGACTTCTCCCTACCCCAATCAGATTGGACGAGTTGCAAAGGAAATATGCACTCCGAGTCCTTTCCCTACCCAACACCCATCCCATCACCTCCCTCTGCCCTGATTCCTGGCCTTCAACCCAGGAAAACAACAACCCAGATAGCTCCAACAACACTCCATGGCACCAAACCACCACCTCCCCCAAATACGAAACAAGACTACATAGGATACTGGCATCTACCAACAAATGGATCCAGCCACAATCAGAGATTGAATGCGTAGACAATCTGGCATGTCCACCATGGCACCAAAACACCATAGACATCTACATTGACCCTTCAGACAAAGACGCAGCAGCAGAAAACCATCGGAACCACACAGCTGGAGACAGTACTAGGACTGATCGCCTAGTATTCTACACTGATGGCTCCCTCCTGGAAGGCAAAACAGGAGCTGGAGTTGCTGGTTTCCGCAGAGGTCACTCTGTGGTCAACAAATCCTTCCACCTCGGCAAAGAAAATGAAGTCTTCGACGCAGAACTTTATGGTATTGCAAAAGCTACTAAGCATGCAATCCTACAAGTACAACGATCACCTCACCTGACAAACGATGTCTACATCTACTGCGACAACCAAGCAGCAGTACAACGAATGACAACACCCCTCCCTATGCCAGGCCAACACCTGGTCATTGAAGCCCGCAACAACTTGCTTCAACTCGAAGACAGTGGCATCAAAACCCATGTTTATTGGGTACCAGGACATGTCAACGTTGCCGGCAACGAGCTAGCTGATAAGCTCGCCAAGATAGGAGCCCAAGGAACCAGGATAGAATCAGATGTCCTCACCTCCATCACATACCTCAAGAGAAACATCAAGGAACACTCCCTGACGACATGGAAAGCCAAATGGAAGCAGGCAAAGAAAGGCCGCAGCTACTACGGACAACCAGCACTGAAACCAAGTGCCCCGCTGAGGGGAAACATCCCCAGAAGAACAGCCTCCACCATCACTCAAATGAGAACCGGACATGGATACACCAAATCCTACCTTGCCAGAATCCCTACCAACAACATTGAAGACACTAAATGCAAATGTGGCTTCGATAACCAAACACCACAACACCTACTGCTAGAATGTGGCCAGGAACCACTTCCTGCCCATCGCAAAGCACTCAAAGCAGCCCTCAAACCAATGCCACTCACATGGAGAACTGCAATGCACACCAATGCCGGCCTGGCTGCCACCATTGAAACATTCCTCACACCTACCCAAATCGCTACCAGAAATTGGACCCTGGAACGACAAGAAGACAACAGGTATTCCCACCAAGGAATTTACCTCTACAACGACGAAGAGGAAGAAAACGAAGGAGAAGGAGAGAACGGCTAGAAAGAACGGGCTACAGGCCCAAAGCATGCGATGGTGAAGGACAAAAAAAAAAAAAACTGATGAAGACCCTGAAAGTGGGGTGAGATGGAACATGACCGTGTGGAGGATTTCTGATTATGAAACTGTTTGAGTATTTCCCTATGATTTTACCCTGTCGATTGTTATTCCGTTCGTTTCTACTGTTCGGTAGAACTTTGAGATAAATTGTTATTTCCTCTTTTGTTATCTTTTATGTTATTTGTTTTTGATTTACTTTTCTTATGTTTTTCGCGAAAGATATCTGATGTGGATATCTACTAACTAGTTGGTTCATGTTCGCGGAGGATTTTCTTTTGTTAGTTATTGTGCGGTCATGGGGGTTTCCTTTCACTGTATGCCATATCCGTTACGGATTTATGCAATATGAGCAATAAATAAATAAATAACCACGGCAATAGGCGACATCGAAATTTCCAACATATACGCCAATCACACACCAACAACATACACTTATCTCAACATGCATCACTTCCTCCCCATGCACATGATATTAGCAGACACCAATCTACACCACACATGGTGGTACGGACTCGAAACCGACACACATCGCACCTCCATCAACAGAACCAGACTAATAGCCAACCAACTCGTGGACTGGCTAGAAGATCACAACTACCAACTCATCAATCACCCAGGAACCCCTACACACTTTCCCAGAAATGGCAACCAAAATTCCATCATCGATCTCACCCTATTCCGAAACATACAACAATACCTCATAACGTGGCAATCCGATCAAGGACTAAGGGATAACTCTGATCACACCCTAATCACAACCACCATATTTCTCCCACCAAAACCCAGAGCCACACCCAAACGCAACCTCAGCAAAGCAAACTGGAGTCAATTCCACAACATAATAAGACAATCAGCACTCAACAATTCCCAGCCCACCAACACCAGTGAAACCGCCAAAGAATGTGAACAGCTCACCTCTCTCATACAATTCGCCACCATAACAGCCATACCTTTATCGAAACCTAGCCAACATTCCAAAGGCTGGTGGACCAACGAACTTTCCAAATTAAAAAGGAAAATAAACGCCGTCAACCATATAACCAAACAACCCAATCCATCACAACACGCCAAAAGCCTTCTCAAAAACCTTCGAGTGCAATGGAAAACCGAAATCAATGAAGCCAAAAAACACCACTGGCACCAACGGCTCTCCACCAACGATCCCAAACAAATATGGCAAGCCATCAAACAAACCAATGGACGCAGACCCCCTACCACCATACAACCCCTACACAATGCACCTAATTTCGAAGCACAATGCAACGCTTTTAAATCCACCTTCTTCCCACCCATCCACGCCTCCCCCCAGCCACTACCACAAAACTGGCTCCCCCCACCCGCACTAGATCAATCCCTCAACACACCTCATGTCACCCCAGAGCTAATCTCTAAATTGCTCGCCAAAACCTCCGCCGCATCCGCTCCAGGACACGACGGAATCCTTTATCCTCACATACAACATGCCCATCAAGCCGCCCCCCAACTCATTCCCAAAATCTTCACGGCCGCCCTCCGCTTTGGCGCCTTCCCTGACATATGGAAACAGGCAATCATCACACCTATACCCAAATCAGGCAAAGACGATTATTCCAAACCCAACGCCTACCGCCCCATTTCACTATTATCATGTCTTGGTAAACTCCTAGAACGCATCATCACCAGACAACTAGAAATTGCTGCAATAAACTCAGGCGCAATTAACCACCAACACACAGGTGGACGCACAGGAATTTCGGCTATAGACGCCCTACAACAAATCATCACACCATCCCAATCCTGGCTTGACACTCCTGCCACAACAGGACACCAAAAACAACTACGACCTTCCATTCTCACCACAGACATTGAAGGAGCCTTCAACTGCGTCATACATCAACAAATGACTGCGATCTTTCTTCATTTCAAATTTCCCACATACCTCATACAATGGTACCAAAGTTTCACCACCAACCGAACAATAGCTTTTCGCTTTAATAGCACCACAAGCCCAACACTACCCTTCAACAGCGGACTCCCCCAAGGATCTGCCGTTTCATCCATCGCCTTCACCATCTACAGTGCCGCGCTAGACACTGAACCATCACCCTCCAATCTTACTTATTCTAACACCTACATTGACGACAACGCCATGCTACAAGCAAGTTTCTCACAAAAATTTGCCACCATGACACTACAACAACGCCTCAACCTCAAAGTTGAAAGAGGTTCACACCTCAATATCCTCTTCTCCCCACCCAAAACGGAACTCATGCACTTAAGACTCAGTTCCAGAATCAAAGATCCCACCCCCACCTCCATCACGCTCTACGATCAAAGCATATCACCCACCGAACAAAACCGTATGCTAGGTCTTATAATTGATCGAAAATTAACCTTCCACCAACACACTCATCACATCGTCGCTTCCTTACTCAAAACCAAAGGAGCCATTTACCCCCTGCTCAAATCCATACACCTCACCCCCGCCACAATACATCACATATTACATATAGTCCACATCCCCAAGATGCTATGGGGCTCCCCCATATGGTGGACAGGTGCACCCACCCTAATAGACAACATTCAACCAGCATATCACAGCCTCGCCCGCCTCATCACGGGCCTTCCCAGATACACTAAAACAACCCACCTATTACGCGAAGCCGCCCTACCACCGCTTAACCTACTGCTAAACTATCATTCACAAAAATATGGCATACGCATTCTAAAAAACAACGCGTACAACCCAGCCTTTCTCCCACTACTCAAGTTCCTCCCACAAACAACAGAATACAAAGGGACAGGACTCAAAAGAATAGCCTCGCTGCTTCAACCCCTCATCCATAATCAACCCCTCGAAAGACTTGAATTTTCCTTTCATTCTCCATTTCTTACACAAAGCTCCCTACAAATTTCCCAGCTTTCTAAACAACAAACAGCCACGCAACACATCAATTGGACAGGCACATTAGAAGACTCTTGGCTCCTTTACACAGATGGTTCTCTCATTGATAACGGACATTCATCCTCCGGCGCATACATCGCTCACATACGATACGGCATCACCACACAAACATACACACATTCCTGCGCCCTCGGATACCATGCCGAGAATGAAGACGCCGAAATTCACGCCATACAAGAAGCCCTAAATCTTTTGCTTCAACAAATCGTCTACCCTGCTTCCATACACATATGCGTCGACAACCAAAATGCCCTAAAGTCACTCGCAGGAGGACCCACACATAACAAGGAATACCTCTGGCACGCACTCAACGCGTGCAACTCACTTCAAAACATAGGATGCTCCATCAGTGGCATATGGACTCCCTCTCACACACAAATCTTTGGCAACGAGAAAGCCGATCAACTGGCCACACTCGCCCACAACAAACCCCTTTGCCCATGGCACCGTCTCACCCTTGGACACCTTTCACTCCTACCCAAGAAACACCTACTCAAATCATGGGCCTCTAACACCCAAGAGCCCGTCGCGCTTCACATCGCGCAACACCTCACACCATTATCACGAAAACGATTTTCCAAACTTGCGAAGATACGCAATCAAGCGCACTTCATTGATCCCACCGGATTCACCGATCCCCTCATATGCACATGCGGCGAACAGGATGGCTCCTACCATCGCATCATGTCCTGCAAACTCAGAAATAAAGAACGAGAAGATTTCTTTAAAAATTCAGAACCAGATTGGAGTGTTTTCTTTTCGCCTAAGTTAAATTTTTCCGAGTTTTTTTCTTATGTTAACCTTTTAGGGTTATAAAAATCATGCGAATAAGTAGGGGGATGATTGATTTGATTTTTCTTTCGATTATTTCCTTTCGTAAAAATTGTTATTATTTTTCCTTTATTATGTTTAAAGAATTGGTTCGGAAACGGGGAGGATTTATTTGTAAGTTGGCGGTGGATGAGGCGATATACTTTAGTATCAGGGCCGTAGAATTAAAACACTAAAACACTAAAACACTAGAGGCAGTATATAACAAGCGACCGCCCACCTCGCTTCTACCTTTCCTCCATCATCTCCGACCGCAAACTCAACACCACAAACCACCTCTCCCAGAAATCCACAGAACCAAAAGTCTTTATCTCTTTGGCCTCGTTCATCATCACACCCCACCTCGCTTTGGGAACTCATCACTCCCATCGCTCTCCCATCAACCTGGCTCCCAATACTCCACCCAGAGTATCGCCATCACCACCCGCAACTCCCGTCCGACTCGTTTGGGCACCCATAGCACCCACACCACTCGCTGGGCGCAAGCGTACCTCCAGCCACCTCTCCCCACACCTCACCAGAACCTCTAACATGTCTGCACCCGAGGGCAGCACCGCCCTCTCTGCTTTTGACTCCACAGATCTTCCCATAGAAGACAAACTCGCATCCAACCACAGCAACTCTTCCAGTGAACATGACGACGATGAAAGCGTCGGAGGCCAGGAATACAACTCTAACCTCAACTTCACTCAAATCCCTGCCGAAGAAATGGCAAACATGTCCAACGCCACCTCCACCAATTACCTCGCTTGGTTCATACAAACCCAATTCAACACCATGAAAGACGAATTCGAAAGGCAAATGGATAGCCTCCAAGCCCAAATCAAATTCAACAACATCCAGAACACAAACACCACCTCCAAACTCGCTGAAATCAAGGCACAAAACATTTCACTACAAAACACGGTACGATCCCTAGACGCCAGACTACTCCACATCCAAACCAACCAAACCAATAAAACCAACCCTCCTGCCCCAAACAAAAACACCACGCAAAACACCAACAAACCCACCAACACCACCAGCAACAAGCCACAAGAAACCTACGCCAACAAAGCCTCAGCAGCACCTGGCGAAAGCAACTTCACCACCGTAACAAACAAGAAAACACCCTAGATCCAACCACTGTACAAGCCCAACTTCACGACTGACAAAAGAGAAATCATAATCGAGCTCACAGAACCCCTCCCTGCTTCCGCCACCCCAGATTCCATCCTCAACGCAATCAATAACCGACTTGTCTCAGTTAACACAAGCATACTAGCCGCACGCAAAACCAACAACGACAACATCATTCTCACCACTAGACCAAATGAAGCTGCAGACAAATTCATTGAACAATACGAACATGAAATCACATCAGCCTGCAACCTACTCAAGATCCCCATCACCAACATCAGAATCAACAGTAGATGGTCTAAATTCATCATCGACGCTGTTCCCCTCAACTTCAACCTCGAACCCGTCACGCCCACAACAATCACCAACGCCCTACAAGCTGCCCTCCCTGACGTCCAACTAGCCCAAGCCCCAAGATGGCTATCCACGGAGGAAAAACGCATCGGCAAAAAGCTTCCTCTATTGTCATCGCACTACCAGCCAGACACACTCTCAAAACCCTCGGCTTTACATACCTCAACATCCTTAACGCCACCTGCAAAATCCGAGAATACCATCCCATCAATCCGACAACACAATGCCGCAAATGCCAAAAGCTCGGACATCACGATGCTACCTGCAAACAAGAAGTAGCCTGCGCCATATGCGCACTTGCACACCACACCAAAGACCACAGATGTGACCAAATTTCCTGCAAAGGAGGCGCCAGATGCACACACATGCCACTAAGATGTGCCTGCTGCAACACCAACCAACATACAGCCATCGACTGCCCAGAAAAACTCAAAACAAGAGCTCTATATCTAGCCCAACGCGCTCAAAAATCAAACGAACAACATGATTAATTACAACAAACAAACCGCAGGCATAGCCCAAGCACAGCAACTGAACTGCGCCAAAGGCAAAGCCACCACACTTTCAGTACTACACCACGCCAACAATAATCCACAATTAGCTTTCCTTGCATTACAAGACCCATGGTCCGAACATAACAGCCTTCCACCTAATATTTCAAACTTTCATCGTTTTTCACCTACCCTCACCAACCCCAAATACGTCACATACATCAACGCCAACATAAATTTTAATCCACAAATTTCACACACTTTTTTCAATAATGCTTTATCCATCATAGTTACCACAGCCATTGGCAACATTGAAATCACAAACATATACGCCAATCACCTTCCAACAACCCACACCTATTTAACCACCTTCAACTTCCTCACCAAACACATCATCCTAGCCGACACCAACCTCCACCACGTATGGTGGTATGGCAGCAAAGCCGAAAATCACATCACCTCCATAAGAAACACAAGCATACCCGCGAATCAATTAGTACAACTACTTGAAGATCAAAACTACTACCTTGCCAATTCACCCGGCATCCTCACACACTTTCCCAGAAATGGCCACAAATCCTCCGTCATCGACCTCTCACTCTTTAGAAACCTACAACAATACCTCGTGGCATGGCACGCAGATCAGGACCTCAGAGATTGCTCAGACCACGCCCTTCTTACCACCACATTCTTCTTACCACCTACACCCACAGCCACCCCAAAACGCTCACTGCACAAAGCAAACTGGACCCTCTTCGACAACATCATAACACAATCACCACTCAATCATTCAACTCCAAACAACGAAGCCGAAGCCATGTGCAAATGCCAACTCCTCTCATCACTAATACAACAAGCAACCACTTCAGCCATCCCACTCTCCAAGCCTAACAGCAAATCAAAAGGCTGGTGGACCAACGAACTCTCAAAACTTAAAAAGAAAATAAATGCAGTCAATAGATTGACGCACCTCCCTCATTCACCACACATCCAAAACACACTCAAAGCTCTAAGGAAACAATGGAAAAACGAAGTCCTAGAAGCCAAGAGGCACCACTGGCACCAACGCCTCTCCTCCAACGATCCAAAACAAATATGGCAAGCCATCAAACAAACAAACGGCAGGCGGCCCCCCACCATCGTACAACCTCTTTTAAATGCATCAGACTTCAACGCACAATGCAACCTCTTCCATTCAACTTTCTTTCCACCAGTAACAAACACCGCACAAGAATTACCAAATAATTGGCTTCCCCCCCATATTTTAAATCAAGTTCATACCACACCTCTAATCACCCCACAACTCATTTCCAAACTCCTCGCCAAAACTTCACCTGCATCCTCTCCTGGCGCAGACGGCATACTTTACCCTCACATCTCAAGGGCACACCAGGCCTCCCCCCTCCTCATTCCAAAAATATTTACCGCAGCACTAAAATTTGGCATCTTTCCCGATATTTGGAAACAAGCCATCATCACGCCAATCCCAAAAGCAGGCAAAAGTGACTACTCCAAGCCCAAATCCTACCGCCCGATTTCACTTCTCTCATGCCTAGGCAAACTACTTGAACGCTTGGTCACAAAGCAACTCGAAATAGCAGCACTCAACTCAGGCGCGATAAATCAACAACACACAGGAGGGCGCACAGGCATCTCCGCCATTGACGCATTACAACAAATCATCACCCCAGCACAAGAGTGGCTGGACACTCCTGCCACAACTGGACATCAAAAACAACTCCGACCATCCCTTCTAACCACAGACATAGAAGGAGCCTTCAACTGCGTCATACATAAACAAATGGCAAACATCTTCACACATTACAGATTTCCGGCTTATCTCATCAAATGGTATCTCAGCTTTACAGCAAACAGAACCATCTCTTTTCGCTTCAACAATACCACCAGCGATACATTTTCCTTCAACAGTGGTCTTCCCCAAGGCTCACCAATTTCCTCCATTGCCTTCACAATCTACAGCGCGGCCCTAGACACAGCACCTACTGCCTCCAATCTAACCCGTTCCAATACCTACATTGACGACAACGCCATGCTACAAGCAAGCTTTTCGCAGAAATTCGCCACCATAACACTCCAACAACGCCTCAACCAAAAAATCGAACGAGGCTCCCTGTTAAACATCACCTTTTCCCCCCCCAAAACCGAACTCATGCACCTTAGATTACCCTCCAGAATCAAAGACCCGCTACCCATACCCATCACCCTCTATGATCAACAAATCCTACCAACCAAACACAGCGTAGTGCTGGGCCTCATCATAGACCAAACAATTAACTTTCACAAACACACCGATCACATCACCGCGTCATTACTGAAAGCAAGAGGAACCATTTACCCCCTCCTTCACTCCGTTCACCTTACACCTGCCAACATTCATCACATCATACAATCAATTCACATACCCAAAATGTTATGGGGCTCCCCCATCTGGTGGACAGGCACACCCACTGTCCTCAAAAACATCCAACCCTCCTACAACAACCTCGCCCGGCTCATCACCGGGCTCCCCAAACACACTCACATACCAGATCTCCTACGGGAAGCAGCCCTCCCACCACTAAACCTACTCCTTGATTACCATTCCCAAAAGTATGGCATTCGCATACTCAAAAGCAATGCCAATAATCCAGCCTTTCTCCCACTCTTACAATTCTTACCACAAACAACCGAATATAAGGGCACAGGCCTCAAAAGAATCGCATCCCTACTCCACAATCTCACAAGCAACCTACCACTCGAAAGATTAAATTTTACCTTTCAAAACATCCACCTACCCACACAACAACTCACCATTTCCACGCTCTCCAAAGAAGCGACTGCACAACAACATAATTCCTGGATAGGCTCTCTCACAGACGCATGGCTCCTCTATTCCGACGGCTCCCAACGAGACGACGAGCATACTTCCGCAGCAGCAAACATCATTCACATCAGATACGGCATCCCCACACAAAATTACCAACAATCATGCGCCCTTGGCTTCCATGCTGAAAATGAAGATGCAGAAATCCACGCCATACAAGAAGCTCTCACTTTGCTCCTACAAAACATCATTTTCCCAGCCGATATTTATCTCTGCGTGGACAACCAAAATGCATTACGCGCCCTATTTGGAGGACCCACACAGAACAAAGAATACTTATGGCATGCTCTCAACGCTTGCAAAACCCTAACAGACATTGGATGCACCATATATGGCATCTGGACACCATCGCACACCAAAATTCCAGGCAACGAGGAAGCTGACCGCCTCGCCACACTTGCTCACAACAAACCCTCCTGCTCATGGCAACGCCTCACACTAGGACACCTCTCCCTCCTCCCACGCAAACATCTACTCAAACAATGGTCAATAAATTCCATTCACCCCATCGCCTTGAAAATTCCAAAGCACCTAACACACCTATCACGCAAACGATGCTCCAAACTTATGCGAATACGGAATCACCTACACCACATTGATCCCACCAGCTTCACTGATCCCAAACACTGTAAATGTGGGGAACTCGATTCATCTCATCATCGCATTATGCTTTGCAAATCACGAACAGCCGAGCGCCAGGAATTTTTCAAAGACTCCAACTTAGATTGGAATCTTCTCTTTTCATCTCGGTTAAATTTGTCAGAATTCTTTTCTTTTATTAGTAAACTTGAGTTATAAGCGCATTATTAAGAAATCAGGATCGGGAAATGAGGGTTTTCTTTTATTTTCTTTGATTTAATGATTTCATTTCGTATTTGATTGGAAAGTTATTTTACGTTTCATTTTTAGGGGAGGGTTTTTTATGTAGTATGGCGGGGGATGAGGCGATATACTTTAGTATTAGGGCCGTAGAATAAAAACACTAAAACACTAGAGGCAGTAACGGCGTACCCGTTACAGTGCCTGCAGCACATCCACAGGCAGTGGGATTCAATAGGGAATCTTCACGCTGCCGCAGCAACTTATGGCTGGTTTAGGAAAGGAGCGAGGGCTAGAGTGGAGGCGGACGATTTGGGATCTTTGCTATGGAAGCCAATTCTGTGGGAACTTCCGCAGTTTGATAGAGGGGAAATCTTTGCACGCTTTAGCAGTCAGGAGGCTTGGGATGCGTTTCTGGAGAAAGGCAATTGTGTGGTTCCGGCGTTTAGGTGGTTGACGGAGGAAACGGAGCTTTGGGCTAAGATCTCGGAGGAATTCGACCTTTATCTCCACCATCAACAGAGTGATTCAATGGGCTGGCTGCGGAATTGCTATCATTCCGTATTACAGCAGGCAATTAGGCAAGATCCTGTGTATTACGTTTTGGTGTTGGCTGCGAGGTCGGACCACGCCTATCATATGCTGGCATTTCCTCACTATGCCAAGTTTTCATTGCCTGGAGATTATACGCAATTCCGCCATATAGATCTGAATCCTCGGAAGGCTCTAAATACGGGCGTGGGAGTGAATCACATCCAGACCTCGCTCTCGCTGGATCAGGAGATCCTGGAAGGCTGTACCGCGGTCGTCGAAGGCTTCCAGTATCACCTCGGGGATTGGTGGGCTCGTGTGGAAGCGCGTGGAGATGCCAAAGACGGCAACTCCTTCCGAACCACTAAAACGTATCTGCAGGAGGATGAAGCTTCGTTTGGCAAGGAAACAAATATCGTCTGCGCGCCTGGAGATCTCCGAATTACGCTGCCGCATTTAATTCACGGGGCAACTGCTGGCGCCAAGGATAAGGCAATTCTGCAGCGAAGAACAGTGAATAATTGGCCCACAGCCATCCAGGGAGACGGAAAAGCCATGGAATTCCTGGAAATGGGCTCACACGCCGATATCGCTGAAGCACACCGTTCGCTAACCGTGCTGCCACGGAATCCTACTGGGCAAATTAACGCCCATAGCCGCCCTAAAGCACGCTTTGCAAGTACGCCAGAGGTCCGAGGTGTGTGGGGAATTGGAGATGCGCTGCTGGGATTGGTGGATTGGGAGTCTGCTTGTGTGCGTTGGGAGTTGGAGATCTTGCTGGGGGCAGATGAGCGGAAGGCGTGGAAATTGGTGAGAAAGGTGCGGAGGAAGTTGATGGAGGCTATGTGGGAGGGGTATAAGGTCCAGGAGTGGGCGGAGAGGCGAGATTTCGGCCCGAATTCCTATTTCCACACCAGAGATACGGGCACTTGGGAGCCTCCAATGTGAATTACCAAAGAAGGCAAGGAGTCGTTGCTGCGTGGAGGCTATTTGCTGGCAGGATTTGGTTCGGATGTGGAGTCAGAGGTGGAGGATTTGGAGGTGGAATTAGGCTCTCCTATTAGGAAGGAGTCGGAAGAGGAAGTGGTATCTCCTATTAGGGAGGAATTAGAGATGGAGAAGGAAATAGAGCCCAAATTGGAGGATTCGGAGAAGGAATTGGAGGATCCGCCTGTTGATGTCGCTGTCGCAGCTGCTGTTGCTGCTAAGGATTCGTCTGCTGCTGACGTTGCCCCGCCTGCTGCTAATGAGGATATGCCTCCTCCGGAGACTCGCGAGTTAGCAGAGCCTGCGTCAACGCAGTCTCCTGCTAAGCAGAAACTTTCCTTGTCGTCGGAAGGGAAGAAGAAGCGACGGAGGAAGCGAATGAATTGGTAGGAGAGCGGAGTCTTAGGAAGGGGAGGTTTCTTTGGTTGGTTTGGTCTGTTTCTCGTTTCGTTCTGTTTCTCATGTTTCCTATGTATAGATTAGCATATGATTCCTTTGTTTCCTTGGTTTTGGAAGGGGGTTAATGGCCAGGGGACGGCCATTGTAGGAGGGGAGGATTGTGGTGGGGCGCACGGGAGGTGGAAGGAAGCGATGGATAAATCACGTGCGCGGTCACGTGTATAAGGGTTCGGGGTATTGACAGCGGAGGATTTCTATTACTGTTCAACATTGCCTGTCGATTCTTATCCTATTCACTACTCTATTCTTTCCTATCTATCTATCTATTTTGTATCGTATTCCTTTGCGGCGGGCTTTTGCCTTGCCTAATTTGTATCAAATATATCCTTCCTATTCGCTCGATTCCACGCCTAATAATCCGCATATATGTGCCTCGCTATAGGACATCAAAGTCCGCGTCAACGCAGTCTCTTCTTCACAGCGCGAAGGCAGCGAATATCAGATCTCTGCGTCAAACTGGCAGAGTCTCCTACGCACTCACCCACAGTGGTATGTTGAATTCGGGAGCAATAGGAGTAGGAAGCTGACCATCCTACTAGGATTTTAAGAATCGCTTTCTAAATGATGCGATTGCTGAGCTCATCTTTCTCAAGTACTCCACGTGGAGGAGGATGAGGGGACGCTCCGATTCTGCGTTTGGCTCTTTGATCAATAAGGAGTTCATTTGCTTCGTCACAGTGGCACTCCAGTACAATTAGAAAGCCTGGAAGACTGGCATGTATGTGGAGCCTGCAGACTTCACTAGGGAGACCTGTTATCGTACTGCTGCCCCTCCAATTGCTATATCTTTGCTAGGATGACTGACATCCTTTATAGCCCTCTGGTGTAGGCACTGCAGCACGTGGGATACCATAGCACTCAAAGCTCCTGAATGGGAAGCGGAAGTTCTGCATGCGATTCGGTACGAGGTAGAGAGAAAGGTTGCTAGGGTGACTAGGAGGACTGTGGACGAGTCAGCTGCTCCTTGGAGCGATGATGACGATGACGGCGATCATATGGATGAGTTGTGGAGTCGCAAGCGGAAACGGGAGCTTGAAAGAGGAGGCTATCAAGGTACTTGAAGCAAAGCCAGGCGAAAGGGTTCGGAGTCTCCTCATCCCGAGGATAGTGAGCAGGCATTGGGGCCTGTCAATATTCCTACCCTTTTCTTGGAGCAAGAAATCCAGAGTGAGATGGAAACTGAAGCCGATACCCCTCCTCCAACTCCCGCAGCCGATACCAGTCCTCCTACTACTGATAATATGCAGGTCGACCTTTCTGCGGCTGTCGCAAGCTTCGAGCGGGAAATGGAGGATGAAGATCTTTGAGGGGATGCCTGGAGCCATGGAGGATACACTGCATCTTTCCTTTCGTTTGTTTTCATCTGTTGTTTGGTTAGTCTTGGGAGTCGTGGAGGATACGTTGCATCTTTCCTTTTGTCTGTCGTTTGATTAGTTTTGGGAGTTGTGGAGGATACGCTGCATCTTTCCCTTTGTCTGTTTTTTGTCTGTTATTTGGTTAGTCTTGGAGGTCGTGAAGGATACACTGCATCGTTTCTTTAGTCCGTTTCTTTAGTCTGTCTTTTGGTTAGCGCTAGGAGCTTGGGAGGATACACCTCATCTTTGGTTTTCTGTTTGATTTATCCCTTGGTTGATCTCGATTCACGGAGGATTATCTCTATCGTATTTTGGTAGATTCTCGCTATAATAGTAATTTCAATTCTTCTATGCCTATTCCACAAGTCCGAGTGATATCATGTGAATGGCTGTAAACTCGATCCGAAGCAAGGCTCCCGGGAGAGGATATGGCATGCCTTAGTGAATATGGAGGGATTGGAAGGATGCAAAGGACCTCCAAGACAATTCAGGATATCTCCGGGAGGGATAAATGCCACGGTATGGAGTAGTAAAGTAAGGAACATCGACTCCATGAGAAGAAGCTCGATATCATGTATCCTTGGGAGGAGGTGGTTGTGCTTCTGCGCTCCTCGGGAGGGTGCTGAATGACCCATACTTCAGGGAGGATGTAGTCGTGTTGCTGCTCTCCATGGGAGGATGCTTGATATCGCATACGTCATGGAGAAGGTAGTCGTACCTCTGCACTCCCAGGGAGGAAGCTCGATATCGTATACTCCATGAAGAAAACAGCAATATGACTGCCCTCCCCAGGAGATCGAGTAATTACTTGCACATTATGGAGGCACCTGGAGGAGCCTTATCATCTCCATGGAGACTCATGGAGAGGGCGCTGGGGACTCCCAGGGTCTCCAGGAGGATGAGGATCATCATCCGCTCCTCCAGGTAGGCACATATTCTCCAGGAGTCTCCCATGCCTCCCGATGATTCCGAACCTCCTGGAGCTGAGGGAGGAAATAATTAATTTTACTGATGTGGCTTGTACCAATACCATTCCATAAATCATTGTTGGAGGAATTGGTCATTTCTTTGTAGATCGCTGAGGTTCTTTTTGGGGACCGCAGAGCGCTGGAAAAGCGTAGGTTTTTTTCAAAAGCATCAGGTTCCTGGATCGGACATGGTGCCCAAGAGGTATTGTACCAAATAGAAGCGATGGTAGTTTGTATAGCAGTGATGGTCACAAGCTTATTTCTGTAAAAAAATATTAGTACTCAATAAATTAACTGACCTGTGAGAATACTTACCGCCGGCGGTCCACCAAGATAATACACATTTTAGACCCCACAATTGCCCCCTGAATGAAGATGTGTTTCCTCTTGTCCTTTTCCTTATCCCAGGCTTCAATCATGGTGTCATACTCTTCTCTAGAGGCAGGTAGAGCATGTCCGTGCAGGGCAAACTGCACTCGTAGCCAAACTCCCTCCATCAGAGGAATCCCCAATTGTTTTCCATGAAATCAAACATCTGAGCCCTGAAAAGGAAATGCTTTTCCCTTGATCGCTTCCAAAACCCCAGGATTTTCTATGGTGGGTGTTAGCTTAAACCCGGACCAATCAAAACCGGGTATGGAACACCATGTCTCACCAAACACCCACTAAATTCCGCATATAACTCTTCAATTTGAAAATTTTTATCAAAAATCTCCCTAAATCAAAACCCTCCTAGAAATACACTCTATAGCTCTATAGATGCTTGAGCTTCCCCCAAGAAGCCAAATATGGGGGGTAATGCCCCTGCGTATATTTAGTCACACCCTTAGTATTCCTTAGAACATTCCATTTCATGCATTTCACCACCAAAAGTGAGTTTTTATTCCGCCACAACCACCTGCTACCGTACCTTGAAAAAAGATATGGAGCTTCAATAGTATCATATGAAGTCATATATCTTTTTGCTAACAATTATATTGGCTGTGGGTGGTGGAATAACGGCTCAAAAAGCTGGTCCGGGTTAAGGGTGACACCCACCATATAGTAGCTATCTTACAGGACACCTTCCTGTGCCAGCAAGGATGAAGTTCTAAGACATATTTATCAAAGGGTACTTGTGAAGAAATTATTCTCTGCATATCAAAATAAGTAAAAGCTTCTGGCATGGTTGTGCCAGTGGTTGTGCCAGTGGTAGCATCAGCAAAAAAAAAATCGCGCCCACTAGGTACATATTCCGCCCTACCGCCTCGACCGCCTGGGAGACATGCCCACGCCCTCAGTTCCCCCAAACGACCTCCACGCGTCCGGCAACCTCCCTGGAGAGACTGCTTTCATCACATCCTCGCCCGGAAGTACTCTTCCTATAATTCGCTTCTAGGAGGTGAAACGTCCTCCTAGTGCTTCGACTTCCGCCTCATTGTCCTCCTGGCAGGTCTGCTTCTGATTTTGATGCACCTGGAAGATATTGCTTCTCCTGGATAATCCAATTTATTCAGCTACTTATAATACAGCAACGACCTCTAGCAGGTCGGCAAGGCCTATGTACATTGCTACCCTACACATCCTAATAGATATCGTTGAACGTTTCTAGGTCTATTCTACTGTTTACTAACCATTGTTCCTCTTCCTCGTCTGGAATCAGGTGCGCCACGCCTATAATCGAAGCCACGCTAATAACCCATTCATCACTATATGGTGTGTTTACTTTGCGTGAAGCCACCCTCACCAAGCTGCTGTCGGACTCCAGGCGTCCGGCGCCCTCCACTCGTAGCATTCTCACCAGCGCTAAGCGATGGCTGTATCCGGTCGCAGGGTCCCGCAGTTTGAATAAACATCTCAATTGACCAGGCAACCGCCCGCGTAAGGCGCCAAATTGAGTCTCATCACCTACAGCCACCCATGCCCAATCATTTCTTGGCGCAGCGCCTCGAAATCGCTCCTGAATCGTACAACGAAGGTGATGTATGGTGTATATATCAGTCTCCTGGAATTTGAGCACTGGCAGTTGAAGCTGTTTGAATCGCTCGGCTGGATAATGTAGCAACTTCTGTAAATCGGTTGACAGCTTGTGGGAGTCCGGCAAGCTTTTGTTGCTGTAGTCCACGACCTTTTGCACAAGTCGATCCTCCTGGTCCCCAAGCTCATAAGCCACATCTTTCAATGACCTCGTTCTTTTAGTGCTGACGAGACTCCGTAACACCCGAGGTGGCCGGGATTCTGACCAGATATCGAGCCCTGCTGGAGGAGGCATCTCCTTTTGCAGAAGGTCTATCACCTCCTTCCCTAGGTCTTCTGCCGGCTTCCCACGAGCTGCTTCCCGAATTGCCACTACATGCATAGATATTGTGTGGCGGCGGGAATAGTGCTCGAGAATTTGCTTCGTGGCGTTGTTCTTATTGGAGGCACGGTATCCAACCTTAATTTGCTGCTGGTGCGAGGCTTCGCCGACCGCTGTGGAGTAGCTAGGTATATTGCCGAATCGCCTGATATGGGAGGTGAAGTGCGTCAAAAGGTGTATTTTGATGAAGTTGAAATGGGATCCTTGGCGGTAGATATCTTGCAACTGCTCAGACCTCTCTAGTCGATCCTCCACAGCTGTCTTGAGCTTTTTGTTTGCCGTACGCTGAACAGTCGACAGCGCCTTCTCTTGTGCTAGTCGTAGTACTGTATCTGCCTGCTTTGCTTTAGCAGTCACCTGCTTTGACCTGCAAAACTCTAGAAAGATGTCTTTATGCTTGTGAAACCTTGTCAAATAATCCTCCATGTATCCAAGGGTTTGCTCCGTATGGCTGCGATACTGAGCCATTAAGTGGAAGTCTAGAAGGGCTTGGGTACAGTTGAGGGCTTCTTTGAACGCCGGCCTCTCTGAAGCCGTCGGCTTCCTCAGAGCAACTGTCAACGCTGCTAGTAGGAACCGCCCAAGATTCCGCATTTCTTTTCCTTGCCATTGAGTAACCTCCCGATAGGCCTTTTTAGGGATAGTAATACCAGTATACGGGGGAATAGACTTCCATACTCTGTCGAATTGGTCGAGGCGATTATGCTTTTTTAGTAAGCCCTGTATCCACTCCATCAAATGCTTCAATAAGCCGAGGTAAATGGTATGAAGGAGATCCGGTTTCCAGATCTCTTCTGGACGGACTCTGGGAAGTCGCCAGAAGCTGTTCATTGCTGCCTTTAGACCTCTCTCCTGTAGCCAATCTAGATCCTCAATATTGCCTGTATCCGCAAATTGCTGTGCCTTGGCCTTATACTCTTCGTGATTGCGGGCGTTGAAGGGCAAAACAGTCAGCAGGCCTAGATTCTCAGCGTCGATCTCGCACACAGGGCAACAGTTGTTCTTCATGTGCTGCAGGGTGATGTGCTCCAGGTGGTCAGCAATCCAGCCACAGAGTATTGGAAAGCAGAACCGCAATTGCCCATCAGCGCATGACAGCTCGATACCGTTTGCTGCCGGCTCGTAGAGAGCTGACAGTACCTTGTCCATGACCAAATCAAGGATCACTCGATTCCTTACTCTTTGAGCTTCGGCTTCTTTCGTCTTTAGCTTGCCGAACTTAGGGGGGATGGGAAGAAGCGCCAGATTTATTTATTTATTTATTTATTTATTGTTCATACTCGCATGCATCCGAATCGGATATGGCGTACAATAAGAGAAAACCCAACAGGAACAAAAAGAAAACAAAACAAACTAACTAAATCCTCCGCCAGTTCCATCTCAGCCTCTCTCAGGCTCATCATCAGTTAATATGTTAAGGAAAGACAAGTGACTACCCGAGGATCTCAACCTGTTCCTTTTTCCTTCACCATCGCATGTTTTGTGCCTGTAGCACTCCTTCCACTGAATCCTAAGACCCCTGAAGGCTGGTTAAATCATAACAGGTAGGGGAAAACTTAAACAACCATGCGATCCTGACGTTCGCTGGCTCTAAGTCTTGCTTGAGTGAGTGTGAGGCAACCAGAAAAGTTACCACGATGCTGTTCGTTACAGTTCTTGCAACGGATGATAGTGTGGAGGCAAGGGGCTCCCTTGATGGTGCAAGAGGAGGTTGCGCAGGAGTGAGAGGATGCTGTATGTGGCCCAGCGCAGATGTTGCAGTAAGGGGTTTTGCTGGTACAGCGTTGTTGTGGGTGGCCAAAGGCCAGGCAGGTGGTGCATTGAGTGTCTGGCCCAAAGCGAAGGTATTTGGTGACTTTGTGACGAAGTCCAAACATGGAGAGCCCTCTCTCAAGGGCAGTGGTGGCAGGCTGCTTCCCAACAATGGTAAGAACCATGGAGGATGCCTGTTTCCCCTCTCTCTGCTCAGGTCTAGTGAGCCAGCGAGGGTCGTGGAGTAGGGTGGTGCCTGGGTTGAACTGCTCAACCTCAGACCTGATCTGCTGGAATCCCTCTTCGCCAGAGGGAATGGAGGTGGGAATGTTGTGCACAACAACTTGGGTCAGGACTGCTTCCTTTTCCATGCTGGTGGCATTGGGAATTGTAGTGCGAACTACCTCCTCAAGTTTCTGTCTTTGCTTGAGCAGGGAGTCGGAGGTGGTGGAGGTGACAGCAATAAGCTGCACATGGTGGGCAGGAGTGAATCGCACTTCTGCAATCAATGGCCTTTCCAGGGCAGCATTGACTGCATTGCGAATGAGCAGTGGAGTGATGTCATCAGGAATGGGTAGACCATTCCTGGTGATGATAAGTGTTCTGTCGTGTTTGGGGGGCGCTGTGGGTTGTTTGGGAGGCCTGGAGGCCTTGCTGGCGGGTCTGGGAGCCTTTTTAGAGGCAACCTGAGCCCAGGAGGTGGTGGCAGGTGGGGGAGCAGATGCTGGAGGTGGTGGGAGGTTGGCAGAGGTCAGAATCGTTGTGAGGGTCCGTTTCTGTTCCAAGTCTGCTACCTTGGAGGTGAGGGTAGCCACCTTTTCCACTAGAGCTGGGTCATTGTGGAAGGTAGGGGCTGGTGGTGGTGTGAGGATAGCTTTTTCAAGCTGTTTAACGCGTTTGGTGAGTGCCTTGATGAGCCTGTTCTGCTCATCCATCACTGCGAAGAGGGAGGGGTTGTAGTTCTCCCCAGTACCAATGGCACCAAGGCGATCTAGATTGCTGTTGGAGTCGTCCATCTGGATGACTGGAGGTAGGGTGGTGGAGAAGGTGAGGGGTCCCTCAGTGTCCGTCATGTCAGAGTCAGACTCTTCCAGGAGGACAGAGCCACTCTCTGTGGGCTCTGTGGCGGGCAGGGAGGCATAGTGAGGTAGGGGGACTGCCGGGCGAAGTGGCAGGGCTTGTGTAGGTGTTTGCTCTGGGTCTCCATGGAGCAGAGGCGAAAAACGGGTGTTTGGGGGTGTTGTAGGGGCGCCAAATGGCGTTTGGAGCGAGTTTTGGGGTGAACTAGTCACAGAAGAGGGAGACCTGAAGCCTCTGCCTCTCCCTCTGCCTCTAGACGAAGAGGAAGACATGGAGGAGGGTCCTGAACCGACAGGAGGAGGTGGGGGGGTGGTTGCTGTGCCCTGGGGGGGAGGGCTGGCGGTTGGGAATGGGAAATCGATCAGAACTTCTGCAGTTCTGGTCGGATCCGAACGAACGAGAGGGCGATCGAACGGGCGCGCTGAGGCGGTTCCAAAAAGCCCGGGGTCGAGCTAATCGGACGAAAACTGGTGGAGTTATGACAAAATGCAGATTGCCAATGTTTGGTGAGGTTTTTTGTTGTTGGGGGGGAAAGAGGGGTAAAACAGCGAATTCGACAACAACTTTTGCAAATCCGGTGCAAACCAGACGTACAATAGCAGGATCGAACGGGGGCAGCAAGGCGAGTCCGAATAATCAAAAAGTAGAGCAATCGGAGTAAAACTGGTGGAGTTGTGACCAAAAAGTCACTTTGGCGTTGTTGTTGTCGGTTGAAGAAGCGCCAGAAGCACCATGGCCATTGCTGACGTTTTGTTTCGCACTGTGGACTTGATATTGCCTATCATCAGATAGATAGGCCAAGCCTTTTTGTCTCCGGAGAAGTTGGTAAGGTGTGTTTGGTCTGATGCGCAGAGAACTGGAACGACTGTAGAGCCAGGCGGAAGAGTCTCCTATAATCGATTAGCAAGGGGCGCCGACTTCTGAGGGGTCGCAGGCGTTACCTGCAAATTCCACCACCAATCAGCTGTATGGAGCTCTGAATACATGCGCTCGCCAGCAAGATTGAGCTCGCGTATAGGAGCATAAACCATATCCTTCGAATAAGCTGCTTGGCTAATTAAATATTGAATACAGACCATTGGATCGCAGTGTGCCAGCACGAAGGACTCTCCATCCACCACCTCCTCCATAAACTCCCAACTGGGCGCCCCTAAAGTTGTGGGTAGGTTTTCGATGACCTTGAAAAGGGTAAAGGCGGACGGATAGGAGCCGGCACCTTGATATAAACCTTTCTTGAAGTAATCTTCGATCCCAGTCTTCGTCGTTTTGGTGTCAATAAACCATTTTGCTAGGTGGAAGTCATACGAGGTGTGGAATGGAAATATAGGATCGTTAAGCAGTCTTTCTTGAGCCTCTTGAAAGCCGGCTGCTTCGCCAGCCGACCTCCCAGTGTCCGGGAAGGAAGTGATAGCAGTCGCCGGGGCATGGAGCGCAGCATCAACCTCATTCTCCTCATCAGATGCTCCTGCAGGCTCTTCGTTCGAGTCGTAATCTGGTTGCACATCCAGAGTATTCGTAGGGCCCCAAACCTCGTCAATCTCTTCTATATCATCCTCCCACCCAAAGGGAGTAGCTGACGACTGCTGACCAGTCGTTGAATTGCCGAATAAGAGTGGGAAGTACTGCTTGCTCAGCAGCTCGTGCTCTCTCTTGAGATGACTCTCCCAGGCTGTAGAATAAAGGTAAGTATGGCGGCAGAAAGGGCAAACTTGAGGCATAGTCAGCTATATAATACTCCAGCAGCCGCAGAGTGGTCGGAGGGCTATTGGGAAGGGAAAGTAGAAGTGCTGATAGAGGCGCTGATAGAAGCGCTGATAGAAGTGCTGATAGAAGTGATATTAGGCGAGGTTTGTGAGGATCGCGAGAATAGGGTGATGTTGAGAAGTATGACTAAGCGACTGCAGAGCCACACAACACCAGCGCCATCAGGATCCTCAATCTCTACCACCACTCTATAATATTAGAAAAGTGCTGTCAGGTGGTAAACTAGCCTTAGAAACTCTCAGCCGACCTTCTAGAAGTTGGTCTATTGATATATGGTGTTTGTAGGCTTTGCCGCGGAATGACATCATCCTAGCCATGAGGCTTGGCAATCACTAGACCTCCTGCTCTTTCAACCTCACCTCTTCCTTTCAACGCTCTCCTCCACACCCTCCTCCACACCCTCCCCCCTCCACCACTCCACCAACGTTTCTTTGTTTGAGGCTTCGAGATACAGCCTCTTCCACTCTCTTTGTGCTTCCTATTTCATGCCATTCGCTGTAGTAATATATAAACCTCGCAAAATGGCATCCTCCGACCAAACACCAAGCAAACCTTTGTGGGAAACAGTCAATCAGCCGAATCCCAATACCAATCTACTCAATACTCCACCCAAAACTTCGCCGGACCCAGCCAGGTCGGAGGCAGGTCCCAATAACCCGCATCGCTCTTCGCAGAATCCATACAACTTTACTCCTTCCCCTACACAAGGTCGCTCGCCAGGCATACCCCGCGCAAAGAACTTGATCCCACCGCTAAGCTCTTCGCCAGACTCTTCGCGATCCTCTTCGCCGCAACTTACCTCAACGGACAATAATACCCAGTCACCGACCTCCCACAAGTCGACCAGGACTCGTAGGAAAATGCCTCCGCGTGTTAAGGCTGCTGCAGCCCCCGCTCCTCGAGCTAGAGCCACTGAAATGTCAGCCACGGAGTTCAAAGCGGTGTTGGGCTTTGATGCAAGCAACAACCAAGCCTATATGATTGTTCGAGATGACATCAGCTCATTTTGCATCCAGAACGGCATTACCGGCATTGACAGTCCCGGCAGAGAAGCTTGGGCGACCTGTGAGGAGTGGGCAATAAACCACAAATACCTCTCTCGCTTCCGTCAGGCCTGGAATGGTATTGGGCCTGCGGAAAATACTGCCCTTGTGCAAAAAGCTGTCAAAAACCTATGCATTGACTCCATCAAGAAGAAGAACGCAGCTAGGGCCCTAGCTGAGCGACAAATGGCAGATAACGGCGATACTGATGGGGCTGGCACCGGCCCTGCTGGGGTCGGCGCTGCTCCTGCTGCTCCTGCTGCTCCTGCTGCTCCTGCCCTCCCGATGAAATCTCTTGTCGTCCATATCGTTGATCCTGACGACGTTGGTGAGCATAGCGCAGGGGATGATGCGCCGACTAAGGGGTCAGGATATTTGTGTGACTATCATATGTACATGTATCGCAAGTTGACGACCTTCATGCAGCCGGTGCATCTTCATGATATCCTCAAATACGCCATGAAGCATGCGCCTCATCGCCATCCCCGTGCAGTATGGGGTGCCCTTGTTCCCATCCCTGCGAATGGGCAGTTGCAGGCTGAAGAAGAGTCCCTTCTCACGGAAGACAACGAGGTGGCAGCCTGGCTGGAGGCGACGATTGATCCCCGTCCAGTGTGCACCGTAATCCTCCATCGCCAAGCAGCTGCTGGTGGGGGAACCCCTCCTCAGACCCCGCCGCCCTCAGGTGAGCCGGCACATATCTCCAAGCACTACTTCGATGCTTTGGATGAGGATTTCCCGGAGGAGTCGTCGGACGATGAGCACCCAGTAAGGAAGAAGTTTAAGCCCCTCCCCAGGACCGATAGGGGCTTTCAAGCGCGCGAGAGGAAAATCCGACACCGAATTGCTCGTCAGCAGGCTATGCTAGAGGCTGCAAAAGCCCAGCACCGACTGATTGTCACCGACGCTATGTTTTCCGACGAAGAAGGGTTTGCGGACGAGTACATGTCGGCTCCTGACAGGGCGGCGGCCAGAGCTGCAGCGAAAGCTACCAGAGCTGCAGCGAAAGCTACCAGAGCTGCAGCGAAAGCTACCAGGGCACGTGCTAAGGCGGACAAGGCAAAAAAAGCTGCTGATGCGGCGGATAGAGCTGCTGCTGCTGCTAGGGGCGCTGGTGGAGGTAAGAAAGCCGACGATGACGAAGATGAAGAGAGCAGTGACAGTGATGATAATGATGATGATGATGATGATGCGGGGGGTGAGCCTGAGGTTGGGGGTGATGATGGGAAGGAGTAGCTGCCGGCCTTCCTAAGGTCGCTGCTGCACGGTGGGGGAGTTTTTTTTTCATTTGCTCGTAAGGTATATATTTCAGTATTTTTTGGGGGACTAGGTGGGTGGGTGCCGGCTTGCTAGAAGCCGGCAAGGAGGTGCAGAAGGCGTTTTTTTTTTTCTTCCTCTTTTCCTTCGGTTGGGCTTGGGTATTTCTATGTGGTGGCAAGATTTCTATTACTCGCTGGTAAGCTATTTCCTTCCTTTATCAATAGAGTCGCGGTGATTGATTACTGATTCAGGCTAGGGATCTATATATATATACCTTTCGCCGACCTCTGAGAGGCCGGGCTGTACCTGTCAATACCATTATTACTAATGTTTGTATCTATTACCCCCTTTTCCTCGTTTATTTGTGCTACTTTCCTACCTCTTAGTCGCAGTTGATACTGTATTTGTTGGTAAGGCATCCTCTCCCATGTCTGTTGATTTAGTGGCGACAATGAGAAGCTGATCGTGGGTTTTAGCACGGCTCGTGCCGGCCTGTGGGAGGTGGGCGTGTATTATTATTATTATTATTAGTCTTTATTTTGGCTGTTGTACTATTTTTTGGACGCGGTTTATACATTACCCGTTGGTATGATACCCCTTCCTGCCTCTCGACGAACTTCGTGTGATTGATCGTTGATTCTCGCTGTGTACTAGGGAGGTCGTGCACCGACTCCAGAGAAGTCGGCTTGTATCATTATAATCATTTGCTGCAATTATTATACCCGATTTTGTTGGTGCAGGATATCTGCTATTTGCTGGCGTGCGATTTACCACAGCTCATGATTTTGTGGAGGTCTATTGCTAAACTAGGCATGGATCATGAATGACATCCGTCGGCCTCCTAGAGGCCGACACAGACCCTCCTTTCTAGCGACAACCATTCTACCAGGACGAATTTTCGAAAATAACTCCACAACCAACAGAGATATCATCAAACCGACTTCATATTCGGAATCAGCGCCCCCTTTTACCCCCTTCTACACCTCCTGGGAAATCCATCTCTTCTATTGCAGAAGTTGTTGTGATTTTCCCCATCATTTCCCCTCTTTGGGGCTCACCCCACCAAAAAACCCGCCGAGCCCCCCCTCAAAATCGTCGCCAGTCAACCAGTTCTTGTCCGATTGACTTGAAACTTGCACATCCACGCCGCCTACATACTACGGCCCAGGATTTTAGTTTCAGCCAAATCGGCCCACAGGCGCCCGAGTAGTACTCATTTTATCGCCGAAAATCGCCAGAAATCTCGGAATATTGCAATTCTGACTGACAGCACATCACCTGCTACCTTCTGGAACATTCCATCGGTGGAACCCAATCAGCCTCCGGTCTTCAACGTCCAATCAACTTTTGTCTCGGCAATTTATTTTTAGTATCCGTTACACGAAAATTTCCGAAAATTTCCGGAACCATGTCTGCCCACGGGGATGAAATGCAAGACGACACGGAACTTCCTGTCGTACCTCCATCTTCACCTCCCTCCAGCCCTACCATGACGGCCACCAACCGATTCTTGAACGTCAGCCAGCATGCTCCAGACATCATGAGCAGCGACCCTATTTCCTCCACCACCAAACCTCTCCCGGCTCCATTTGCTCGCAAGATTACACTCCCACCACCATTCTTCTCCTCAGCTGGCAACTCCCCCACACATCCTCTATCATTTAGAAACACTTTGGGAGGAATTGACCTCACCTACGAGCCAGAACCAATGACCAGGACCAGATCCGCAGCTGGCCCGTCAAAGAGAACCTTTGGCAACCAACAGCAATCTGCTCCCCCTCCCAAACGCACTCCCAGCTACTTTGCACTCCCAATGAGTCAAAACGATGTCAACCAACACCTCATGGCACAGAATGAACACCTGAACAAGGAAATCGCTGAGCTCAAGATGATGGTTAGCAACCTCACCACCCAAATCTCAACCTCCCTGGGCTCCATGAGCCACACTGTGATCGGGAAAGTGGATTCAATCCACCGCACCCTGAAAGCAACTCCTGTCGTACCAGCAATCACAGCAACAACAATCCCCACCGCTCCCCAACAACCCAAGAAGAACAAGGGAAAGGGAAAGGCAACTGAAAACGCGCCAGCACCTCCTCCCCCTCCTCCACCTCCTGCACCAAAGACTTGGGCCACTGTGGCGAAAGATGGAAAGCCTGCGAAGGCCAACACTGACACCCCCACAACTCCAACCCCAGAACTCACCAAGAACATGATTGTCCAACGCAGTGGTGATCAGAAAGAAGAAAGCCTCAATCTCCTTGTCCTGCGCAACACCATCAACAAAGAACTCCTGACTGCCAAAGCACCAGAAAGCCTCCAGATCTCAGGAATCTCCTGGAACCTGAAAGCAAATCTCCTGCTCTACACTCGCAATGGATTCACCAGCACTGACTTTGACCTGCACAAGGCCACCATTGAGAAAGTTGTGAAGGAAAGCGATGAGAAAGCTCTCTTTCTCTCCAAACAGGAGTCCTGGCACAAGGTTGCCATCCACGGAGTCCCAATCATGGAATACCCCGACAATCGTACCGGCATGAGCGACCTGCAAAATGAACTGGAATACCAAAACAGTGATCTCAAACTGGCAGCACCTCCTCGCTACATGACCCACCCCGACAAGAGAAACGGAAAGTCCCACAGCTCGGTGATGATTGCCATCACCAGCAAAAGCATGTACAACAAACTGACCAAAAACGGAATCCTCATCTTCGGCCAAAGACACAGGACCGGAGCCTACTTGACTGCGCGCCCTGGGGACCAATGTTCTAACTGTCAAAAGTTTGGACACAAGTTCCAGAGATGCCCCTCCACCAAGCCAGCCTGTGCCTACTGTGGACACGACCATGCTACCAACAAGCACTTCTGTGAGACTTGCAGAGCCACTGACTCCTGCGCCCACATGCCTCCCAAATGCATCAACTGTGGTGGCACACATAAAGCCACTGACAGATCCTGTGTTGCACGCCCAGACCTCTCCCGAACTGAAAAAGACATCATGGTGGAACAATGATTGTGCAACCAAACCCACACAAGATCTGCCTGATGCAACACAACTGCCGAAGAAACCAAAATGTTATGTTATCCCTCCTCAACTCAGCCTCAGAAACGGCTGATATAGTTATTATTCAAGAACCCTTTGTTATGCCCGATACTTCCCCTGACACACCACCAAACTCCTGGACATCAATATCTCATGGGTCATTCGCAAGAATGATTCCAAGCTGTATTAACCGCCCTCAAACCATGACCTTTATATCAAAATCCAACCTCTCCCTGAAATATCAGCCAACGCCCGACATCATCAATAACGAAGATGTACAGGCCATAGAGCTGTCAACCCCCTCCATTCCTTCCTTTACCCTCCTCAACATCTACAATGAACAACCTGCAGCATCACAATGATCTCCTGACAGCCACCCGCAATACACAGTTGAACGTGTACTTGTGGGACTAAAGCTACCAGAACGCTGTATCATGGCAGGAGACTTCAATGCCCACCATCCTCTCTGGGACTCACGAGTCCGTTCACCAAAACGACATGAAGCTCTTCTAGCTATACTAGAAGAATTCAACTACACCCTCATTAACGAGCCTGACATTTATACCTACAACTACCCAACAGGCACTGGCAGATCCGTTTGGATCTTGCCTTCTCCTCCTCACCAATGACAGACTTGATTATGAACTGGGCAGTCATGGAAGACCTTGCAACAGGATCCGACCATGAAGTTGTTCAGTTTGAAATTGCTTCCAACTCTTTGGAATGTGCCCCCCCACCATCAACGGAACAATTTAATTGGGCCAAGGCGGACTGGGACGGCTTCCAACAAACTTTCACCCTTTCCTCCATCACTACTAAAGACACCTGGGAGTTCCTACACTCCCACCCAACCCATTCAAACCTAGACGAGGCAGCTCAACACCTACGAGATTCAATCATAGCAGCTGCCAACATCCATGTACCCAAACGAAAACCATCGCCCTTCGCCAAACCTTGGTGGAATGAAGACATCAAAGAAGGACGCAGACATATGAAGACAGCCCTCATGGACTGGAGAACAGATCAGACTCCAGCCATGTGGCGAAGATTCAAAAACCTGCGAACATCCTACTTCAGACGAATCAGAACAGCAAAAAGTGAACACTGGAATACATTCCTAGAAGAAGCTCACGGAAAAGATGTCTTCACAGCAATGAGGTACACCAAGCCTCGCAGATGTGAACGCACCCCCACCCTACACAATCCCACCACCCTCCAAGAGTCCAAAACCTTTGAAGAGAAAGCCAATCTCTTCCGAGCAACTCTATTCCCTCCCCCTCCCTCAGTGGAACTTGATGAACCTGTTCCAGCAGGAAAACACAAGATCCCATGGAAAGACCTCACCAACGATGAGATTCGGAGAGCAATCATGACCTCAGCACCAAAGAAAGCCCCTGGACCTGATGGAATTGGCTTCCTATCCATTCAAAAAGCATACCAAGTCGACCCAACGCAGTTCAATTCCTTCTACAAAGCCACCATGAAAGCAGGATACCACCCAACCATATGGCGCGAAGCTACAATTGCAATCATCAGAAAGGCCAATAAACCTGACTATACGATAGCAAAAGCCTACAGACCAGTATCACTCCTCAACTGCCTTGGCAAAGTCTCAGAAAAGATCATAGCAACCCGATTAGCATTTATGGCAGAAAGATATCACCTTCTCCATAGATGGCAAATTGGAGGTCGACCAAAAAGATCAGCTGTGGATGCTTGCATGCTTATCAGCACGCTTGCCGATGCAGCCAAAAAGAAAGGCCTAACACTCTCTGCACTTTGTATGGACGTGAAAGGTGCATATGATTTTGTATTCAAACGACGACTGATCAAGACCATGATAGAACTGGACCTCCCACTTCCCATCTGCCGATGGGTGGACTCCTTCCTCAGCAATCGAACAGCCTGCATGGCATTCGACGGTGAAATTGAATCCATGGCACCCATTCAAACTGGCATCCCACAAGGATCCCCCACCTCCCCTATCCTCTTCCTCCTCTACCTGGCTCCGTTACCCATCCAACCGACAACAACAACGCCAAAGTGACTTTTTGGTCACAACTCCACCAGTTTAACTCCGATTGCTCTACTTTTTGGTTATTCGGACTCGCCTCGCTGCCCTCGTTCATTCCTGCTATTGCACGTCGAAATCGCTCTCGATTTGCAAAAGTGGTTGTTGAATTCGCTGTTTTACCCCTCTTTTCCCCCCCTACACCTCAAATCTTGAGATCTTGCAAGACCTCATAACTCCACGAGTTTTCGTCCGATTAGCTCGACCCCGGGCTTTTTGGACTCCCCACAGCGCGCCCGTTCGATCGCCCTCTCGTTCGTCCGGATCGGAGCAGATTTGCAGAAGTTGTTGACACTTCCTGCTTCTCCCACCCTCCCACTTCGCTAGGGACCCCCCCAGGGCCCCACAGCAACACCCCCCATACACCCCACCTCCTCCTGTCGGTTCAGGACCCCTCTATGTCTTCCTCTTCATCTAGAGGCAGAGGGAGAGGCAGAGGCTTTCAGTCTCCCTCTCCTGGCGCAATTTCGCCCTTTACCACCCCCACAACACCCACAGCACCTACCACACCCCCCAATTCGCGATTTTCTGCCCTCCACCATGGAGACCCTGAGCAGACTCCCACCCAGACTCTCCCACTGCGTCCTGCAGTTGCTCTCCAGGACTTTGAATCCCTCCCACTCCCCCCAGACTCTCAGGATCATGAGATGACTGAATCTGAGAGTGAAACGGAGGAAGAATTCACCCCCCCCATCCTCAACACCACCCCCAAGATTGCAGATGCTGTTGTCCAGCTTGCTGCAACCCTTCATGAATACCGGGCCTGCATCAAGCAGATGCTCAAAACCATCCGCAGGCTTGAAAAAGCAGCCAGGACTCCTCCACCACCTCCAGTCTTCCACAACGACCCTGCACTTGTGGAAAAGATTGCAACCCTCACAGCCAAAGTAGCAGATCTGGAGCAGAAACGCGCCCTAACTACCATCTTGGCCTCTGCCTCTGGCTCCTCCTCACTCCCCCCACCTCCAGCAGCTGCCCCAGCGCCTGCACCACACTCCTGGGCCCAGGTTGCCTCAAAAAAGGCTTCCAAGACCGCCCCCAAGGCCTCCAAAGCCTCCAAAACACCCACAACGCCCCCCAAACGCGACCGCACCCTTATCATCACTAGGAATGGTCTACCCATTCCTGAGGACATCACCCCACTCACCATTCGCAATGCAGTCAATGCAGCCCTAGAAAGCCCATTGATTGCAGAGGTGCGATTCACACCTGCCCACCATGTTCAGCTTATTGCTGTTACCACCACCACCTCCGACACACTCCTCAAGCAGAGATCAAAGCTTGAGGAGATTGTGAGATCTACCATCCCGAATGCAAACAGCTTGGAGAAGGAAGTCACTCTCTTCCAAGTTGTTCTGCACAACGTCCCAACCTCCATCCCTTCTGGCGAAGAAGGTTTCCAACATATCAGGTCAGAGGTTGAACAGTTCAACCCTGGCACCACCCTCATGCGCAACCCTCGCTGGCTCACCAGACCAGAACAGAGAGAGGGCAAACAGGCTTCCTCAATGGTTCTTACCATTCAGGGGAAACAACCTGCCACCACTGCCCTTGAGAGAGGGCTCTCCCTTTTCGGACGCCGCCTCAAGGTTTCCAAATATCTTCGCTTTGGACAAGACACCCAATGCACTCACTGCCTTGCCTTCGGGCACCACCAACAACGTTGTACCAGCAAGACCCCCATTTGTACCATCTGTGCTGGGCCACATACAGCGTCACAACATACCTGTGGCAAATCCTCTTGCACTGTCAAGGGATCCCCATGCCTCCACACCACCATCCGCTGCACTAACTGTGGCGAACAACATAAGGGCAATTCCCCAGGATGCCCCTCACTCACTGCAGCTAGACTTGCTGCTAGCGAACGACAGAATCGCATGCAACAATAAGTCTTTCCTACACCCTTACGATTTCGTTTGTCCTTTCTGGTTTTTGGATTGGAAGTGGGCTGTGCTATAGGCACAAAGCAAGCGATGGTGAATGAACAATGCCCAGGGTAGTCTTGACTTGTGGGAGAGGTCACTAGATCAGGGTATTAACTACTAAACTGATGATGAGCCTAGAAGAGGCTGAGTTGGAATTCGCGGAGGATTAGTTAGTTTTGTTTTGTTTCTTTTATGTTTCTGTTGGGTTTTCTTCTACTGTACGCCATATCCGTTTCGGATGCATGCGAGTATGAATAATAAATAAATAAATAAACCTGGCTCCGTTGTTCAACGAGCTAGAAGAAAAATATCCTGATTCCACCTGCCCCAGCTATGTTGATGATGTGGGCCTTCTGGTTACAGGAAAGTCTGAAGCAGAAAACTCTCGAACACTGGAAGCAATGGCACTCACCTCCTCCGAATGGGGTGAGAAAAATGCCTTGTACTTTGACAATCCAAAGACAGAACTCACTCACTTCCACTCCAGACGAACAACTGACACCTCTGATGAAGCCAAAGTTACAATGCCTGATGGCAACGTGATTGAGGCTGCAGATGTCCAGTGATGGCTGGGTGTCTGGTTTGACCGCCAACTCACATTCAAGCATCATGTGAAGACCAAAGCTGCCTCCGCACTTCGAGCCTTCATGGCTATCTCCCGTCTCGCAAGCACAGAAAAAGGACTGAGTTACAAAGCACTCCGCCAACTCTACCAAACCTGTGTAGCCACCATCAGTGACTTCGGAGCTGAAGTATGGTGGAACAGGCAGATTGGACTCAGCAACACCATCCAGAAAGTCCAGAATCAAGCAATGCGCAAGATTGCTGGAGCCTTCAGAACCTCACCTGTCCATGCCCTGGAAGCAGAGACAGGACTCCTCCCTACCCCAATCAGATTGGACGAGTTGCAAAGGAAATATGCACTCCGAGTCCTTTCCCTACCCAACACCCATCCCATCACCTCCCTCTGCCCTGATTCCTGGCCTTCAACCCAGGAAAACGACAACCCAGATAGCTCCAACAACACACCATGGCACCAAACCACCACCTCCCCCAAATACGAAACAAGACTACATAGGATACTGGCATCTACCAACAAATGGGTCCAGCCACAATCAGAGATTGAATGCGTAGACAATCTGGCATGCCCACCATGGCACCAAAACACCATAGACATCTACATTGACCCTGCAGACAAAGACGCGGCAGCAGAAAATCATCGGAACCACACAGCTGGAGACAGTACTAGGACTGATCGCCTAGTATTCTACACTGATGGCTCCCTCCTGGAAGGCAAAACAGGAGCTGGAGTTGCTGGTTTCCGCAGAGGTCACTCTGTGGTCAACAAATCCTACCACCTTGGCAAAGAAAATGAAGTCTTCGACGCAGAACTTTATGGTATTGCAAAAGCCACTAAGCATGCAATCCTACAAGTACAGCGATCACCTCACCTGACAAATGATGTCTACATCTACTGTGACAACCAAGCAGCAGTACAACGAGTGACAACACCCCTCCCTATGCCAGGCCAACACCTGGTCATTGAAGCTCGCAACAACTTGCTCCAACTTGAAGACAGTGGCATCAAAACCCATGTTTATTGGGTACCAGGACATGTCAATGTTGCCGGCAACGAGCTAGCTGATAAGCTCGCCAAGATAGGAGCCCAAGGAACCAGGATGGAATCAGATGTCCTCACCTCCATCACATACCTCAAGAGAAACATCAAGGAACACTCCCTGACGACATGGAAAGCCAAATGGAAGCAGGCAAAGAAAAGCCGCAGCTACTACGGACAACCAGCACTGAAACCAAGTGCCCCGCTGAGGGGAAACATCCCCAGAAGAACAGCCTCCACCATCACTCAAATGAGAACCGGACATGGATACACCAAATCCTACCTCGCCAGAATCCCTACCAACAACATTGAAGACACTAAATGCAAATGTGGCTTCGATAACCAAACACCACAACACCTACTGCTAGAGTGTGGCCAGGAACCACTTCCTACCCATCGCAAAGCACTCAAAGCAGCCCTTAAACCAATGCCACTCACATGGAGAACTGCGATGCATACCAATGCTGGCCTGGCTGCCACCATTGAAACATTCCTCACACCAACCCAAATTGCTACCAGGAATTGGACCCTGGAACGACAAGAAGACAACAGGTATTCCCACCAAGGAATATACCTCTACAACGACGAAGAGGAAGAGAGCTAAGGAGAAAGAGAGAACGGCTAGTAAGAACGGGCTATAGGCCTAAAGCATGCGATGGTGAAGGATGATAGAAAACTGATGAATACCCTGAAAGTGGGGTGAGATGGAACATGACCGTGTGGAGGATTTCTGATTATAAAAACTGTTTGAGTATTTCCCTATGATTTTACCCTGTCGATTGATATTCCGTTCATTTCTACTGTTCGGTAGAACTTTGAGATAAAAATTGTTATTTCCTCTTTTGTTATTTTCCTTTTGTTATTTTTGTTTTGATTTATGTTTCTTCTGTTTTTCGCAAAGGGATATCTGATGTGGATATCTACTAATTAGTTGGTTCATGTTCACGGAGGATTTTCCTTTGTTAGTTATTGTGCGGTCATGGGGTTTCCTTTCACTGTATGCCATATCGGTTACGGATTTATGCAATATGAGCAATAAATAAATAAATAAATAATTCTGGAACTCACTGAACCCCTCCCAACAACCATCACCCCCAACGCAATCCTTGACGCCATAAACAACAAGCTAAGAGCACAAAAAACCTGCATCCTCGCAGTCAGGAAAACAAATGGAGACAACCTAATGCGCCTCACACGTCCCAATGAACCTGCAGACACCTTCCTTTCGCAATATCAACATGAAATCACCTCTGCCTGCACACTACTCAAAATTCCCATCACCAACACCAGAGTCAACAGCAGATGGTCCAAATTCATCCTTGACAGTGTCCCAACCTCCTTCAACCGCAAACCAACTCAAATCATCGACATTACCAACGCGCTCCAAGCAGCCCTCCCTGAAGTCGAACTCGCACAAGCACCCAGATGGCTAAGCACCGAAGAAGGCCGTAAAGGGAAAAAACATTCTTCCATCGTCATCGCCATACCCGCCAAGCACACCCTTAAATCACTCGGCTTTACATACCTCAACCTTTTCAACGCCACTTGCAAAGCACGAGAATATCATCCCATCAACCCCACCACCCAATGCCGCAACTGCCAAAAACTTGGACACCACGATGCAACATGCAAAAATGACACTGCCTGCGCCATATGTGCCCAATCCCACCACACCAAAGATCATAAGTGCTCCACCCCCACCTGCAAAGGAGGAGCCAGGTGCACTCACATGCCTCTTCGCTGCGCATGCTGTGACACCAACCAACACACAGCCATTGAATGCCCAGAGAAAGCCAAAACAAGAGCACTATATCTAGTAAACCGCTCCAAAAAATCCACCACCAATAATTAAAATGACAACCAAGTCAACAGGCATAGCCCAGGTACAGCAACTGAACTGTGCCAAAGGAATGGCCTCCACTTATTCAGTAACACAACACGCCGCAACAAACGAAAACTTAATAGCACTCCTACTACAAGACCCCTGGTGTTTACCAACAGGTCTACCACCTCAAATCCCGAACTTCACTCTATTCGCACCGCTATCACCAAACCCCAAATGCGCCACCTACATCAAATCACATCTCAATCCAACACAAAAATCCACATACTTCAACAACTGCATCACAGTACAAATCAAACTCCCAAACCTAACAGTAGACATTACCAACATCTACGCAAATCACCTACCATCATCATACAATTACCTATCCACTAATACCTTCCTACCCAACCACATCATCTGCGGAGACTTCAACCTCCACCACACATGGTGGTATGGCTCCAAAACACACCTACATTTTTCAACCATTGACCGAACCAGACCAATATCCAATCTCCTAGTCTCATGGCTAGAGGAACAAGAATACCACCTACACAACCATCCAGGAACTTACACACACTTTCCACGCAATGGCAACAATTCCTCCATAATTGATCTCACGCTATCCAAAGGCATCGATCATCTTGCCCAATTATGGGAAAACGATTCAGGCCTCAAAGATGGCTCAGACCACGCCACTATCACCACAACATTCATCCTAAACGCTCACACCCACACTCGCCCCAAAAGAGACATTCACAGAGCAGACTGGGACAAATTTCATCGCATAATACAAAGCCATCCAATACACGAAATGCCACTCACAACCAAAGCACAAACCACACTGGCATGCGAAACCCTAACGCACATGATACAACAAGCAACAGAAACCGCGATCCCCCTCTCCAAACCCTCCCAAAAATCTAAATCGTGGTGGACCAAAGAACTCACCAAACTACGCAAGACGCTCAGCGCCACAAACAAATACAGCAGAATATACCCCACACCAGAAAACAAGCTCACCGCCAAAAACCTACACAAAAAATGGCAAAAAGAAGTCAAACTCGCCAAAGAACACCACTGGCAACAAAGACTCAACATCAGTGATCCTGACATCCTATGGAAAACCATCAAACAATCCAAAGGACGCACCCCCCCCACCAACATTCCCACACTCGAAAACAAAACAGAATTCCCAGATAAATGCCAAATCTTCACAAAGGCCTTTTTTCCACCCAACAATTCCACCCCACAACCCATACCACCACAATGGCTACAACCACCGCATATAAATATCACACACGAACTCCCACACATCACATCAAACCACATCAGCAAACTCCTCGCCAAAACCAACAAAAATTCAGCTCCAGGCGCAGATGGCATTACCTACCCCATCATCATTCAAACACACCTTGCTGATCCCAATCTAATACCCAAAATCTTCAATCAAGCATTACTCCACTCAGTCATGCCAAACTGTTGGAAACACGCTCTCATTACCCCAATACCCAAAGCATCAAAACCCGATTATTCCACACCCAAATCCTACCGCCCTATTTCGCTACTCTCATGCCTAGGCAAACTCCTAGAGAAATGCGTAGCCAAAAAATTAGAAGCATACGCAGTCACCACAGGCGCAATAAATTCTCAACACACAGGAGCAAGAACCTCCATATCCGCCATAGATCCCCTTGCCAACCTGCTCACCACAGCTCAAGAATGGCTCGGCAGGAAAATCGTCAGAAGCAAAAATAAAAGCGGCAACAGGGAAATTAGACCATCCCTCCTCACATCCAACATAGAAGGAGCATTCAACTGCGTAATTCACTCGCAAATGCTTCACATTCTCCAACACTACACCTTCCCCAATTGGATTACCAACTGGTATGAAGAATTCAACAATAAACGTACAATCTCCTTCTCTTTCAATCAACAAAAGGAAGACCCCAAACCATTCCCGCAAGGCCTCCCACAAGGCTCACCCATCTCCTCCATCGCATTCACTATTTACAGTGCAGCATTGGATGCCACACCTTCCCCTTCGAACCTCCAACAATCATCCATCTATATAGATGATGATGCCCTCCTACAAGGAGCCTTCAGCACCAAATTCGCAAATATCACCCTGCAAAACAGATTCACGGAAAAAATCAACAGGGCCAAATACCTCAACATTAATTATTCACCACCCAAAACAGAACTCATACACTTTCTCACAAAAACCACGGTCAGGAAACTGGATATGCCACTTTCCATACCGTCAATTAATCTCGAAATTTTACCCTCGCAAGTGATTAAATCACTTGGGATACACATTGATGATAAACTTTCCTTTCTCCCACAAATAGACAAGGCCTCCAACCGACTTAGGGCAATCACACAACGCCTAAGCACCATGGCCAAAGCACACAACCTTACTCCGATCAACCTTCACCAACTTATCAACGCTCTAGCCATACCTAACTTCTTATGGGGTTCACCTCTTTGGTGGACAGGCAAACAAAACCTTTTGGAAAGAACTAAACCAGCCTATCATTCACTCGCCAGGCTAATCACCGGCCTTCCACGACGAACTAAACTCGAAAAATTACTTGCAGAAGCCGCCCTCCCACCATTAGATTTACTACTAGACATGCACACACAAAAATACGCCATCAGAATTCTGAAGACCGGACCTCATAATCCAGCCTTCCTCCCCCTGATTAAACTCCTACCACAAAACCAAGAATACCAAGGAACTGGACTCAAACGTATTGCCTCACTTCTCACACCTTTGCTCCAAAATTCCCCACCTCTTGAAAATCTTCATCCTTCCTTTTTACCAGCCTATCTTTCACCCGAGAACATCCTCATATTCCCCAAGTCCAAAGAAGAAACAGCCCGAGAACACAAATCCTGGATTGGCACATTACAAAACGCCTGGCTCCTATACTCTGACGGCTCTAAAGCCGAGGATGGGATCACATCGACAGCTGCACACTTAATTCACATCCGCTTTGGCATTGAAACACAAAGCCACTCACATCGATGCAACATTGCACATCACGCCGAAAACGAAGATGCAGAAATCCATGGCATACAAGAAGCCACCCATCTACTCGTCAACAACATCATGCACCCCACCCCAGTCTACCTTTGCGTGGACAACCAAAATGCCCTACTGGCGCTAACAGGCTCAACCACAGCCAACAGAGAATACCTCTGGCACACCCTCCTAAACATACAAACCCTACAATCAATCGGCTGCCAAGTAATGGGCAAATGGACCCCATCGCAAACAGGCATCACAGGAAACGAAACAGTAGATCGCTTAGCCAAAGAAGCCTACCACCTACCGTCATGCAAATGGACGCGAACCACATTAAACTGGCTATCCCTCCAACCGCACAAAGCTCTTAATCACAAATGGGCTATTCCACACTTATACTGCAAACGATTAAATCCAAAAATCGCCCAATTGCCTCTACATCGCGCAAAAAGAATCTGGAAAGTCAGAAATGAACTTTCCAAAGCCGATCACCTACCGGGGCAACCCCCCACCCTATGTCAATGCGGAGAAGAAGATTCTACCAAACACCGTATTCTCTCTTGCCCACGCTATATTTCTGAACGAGCTTTATTTTTCGAACAACGGGATATCAAATGGGATTTTCTCTTTGAAAATGATTTAAATATCACAAATTGTTTTTCTTTAATGGATGCGCTTGATATTTGAAAGTTATTTCTTTATATATTGTTATTTTGTTGATTTGATAAGTTTTGTTATATTTTCCTTACGTTTCAGGGGAAGAGATAGTGGCGGTAGTTGAGGCGATATACTTTGTATCAGGGCCGTATAAAAATAAATAAAATAAATAAATAAAATACACATACGGATTAGACTGAACTGCGCCGTGCATGTAGGACTGCAGTGTGCAGAACTATGCCGGTGGTTCATAGAGTCTAGATTGGTCAGATTGCTAATGGAGGTGCGGCAGCTCTTGAAGCATAGCCCCCGGAAGTACGGAAGGTCTTCCGGAGTAAAACACCAGACCATTTGGCAATGGGACTCCGGGTCAAACCCAGTCCCCCACTAAAGCACGGCAGAGCGAGGACTGCGGAACGCAGGTGTTAAATACATCGCGAATGCTCCACCCTGCTGCTCTGTTCTTCATGCGATAGTTGAGCCCTTAAGATTCTTGAGTAGTTTGCACGAAAGAATCAGATTCTAAACCTGATCTATATCCATTTCGCAACGGCCGTACACCTAGCCTATCTACCTAGGCCTACCCCCGCTACAGTAGAATCTTATTACTCTACTTCACCTTCGGAATCACATCCTGTAGCCCACCGGTACATGAGTTGGCTTTCGGTCCTCTTCAGCTGTTTGAAGAGGAAACCTTCGATTCCTGACCACACATATTGGCAGGAGACCTACCCTGAGTGGCTGAACGAGCAGTATCTGCGAGATCACTGTTCCAGCACCAGTACAATCGAACTACTGGAACAAGCACTCATATACCCCAAGCTACAGCAATGGCATCACGTTTTGGACGATCCTCCAGCCGCAACACCCCTGCGTTAGGAGCCCCCGCTCCTCCCCTTCAGATTCAATGGGAGAAGAAGGCATTGGCGGTTGGAGAAGGAGAAGATGCACAGCTAGTCAAAGCCCCAAAGACAACCCTCGAGAAGTACATCCCAGGTGTCCAGACCAACTGGACAGACCGGTCCAAGGTCACCATTGCTGAGTTCTTTGAGCACTACCAAGAGCACATGAAGAGCTACATCAACAGCACGGTTGCCCAGGCAGGACATGCCTTACGGATGCTAGAGGAACGGCAGTCAGCTGAGCAGACCCTCATGAAGGATGCCATGAACTACCTGAATGATCAGGCCCAACACTTACAGCAGCGAGTGCAACACCTGCTGCTGTCAAGGGACGAACTAAGTGGAACGGAACCTATGGACCTAGATCTACCGGAGCAGGCTGCTCCACCGGACTACCTAACCATTGTGCAGGAAGCTATCCGGAGTGGACAGCTACACATCAAGGCTCCGGAAGAAAGGGTAGGAAGGCCCAGCTCTAACACTACGTTCCCTTTAGAGTCATTTCCCCTACCACTCGCACCCCCACCTCCAGCACCACAACCTCGACGAAGGGCACGAAGCCAGGCTCCTATAGACGAGTCCTGGATGCCCCTCGGCCTTTCTGGCGGATCCAGAACACCCCTACCCCCTTCACGCGGCTATGGTTCAACTACCTGGGGACTCGGAGGATCTCAGCGCTCAGGTGGTGGTCTGCCTCCTGTAACCCCTCAGGGCACATCAGGATGGGCATCACAGAGAACACCACCTGCTAATTCACCTCCGCCCCCCTTCGACCGGCCAGCAACACCAAGGGAGCAGAATAGAGGAGAAGGAGAAGCAGCGGGCAATGGAGGAGATAATGGTGGACAAGGAGGAGGTGGAGGAGGAGGCAGAAGGGTAGGAGGAGGTGGTGGTAGGGACCTGGATTCCAGTGATAGTGACTCTGAACCTGATGGTGCAGATCCTAAAGCCTGGAAGAGGTACTACCATCGCAAGATGAGGAAGCAGGAGAAGAGGATGATGGAGATGATGGCCACGATGATGGGAACAGGCGGCGGCATGTCTAACACTGCCAGCAGGACCCGAGAACCCAAGGCACCACAACCTGCTAAGTTCAAGGGAGAAGCCCATGATGTCAACCGTTTCCTACGCCAGTGTGAGAACGTCTTCTCGATAGAAGCATCCTCCTTCCAACAGGATGTCATGAAGATCCATTACACTGGCAATCTCCTGGAAGGCAACGCAGTGCTCAACTGGTATGAGGCTTATTACAACCTCATCGACCAAGGAGCAGCTGATAGGGCCGCAGGGCGTCCTGTAATCTTGGATGCTCACTGGTTCTCTTGGGCCACCTTCACGCTTTCGTTCCGGTCTTCGTTTGGGATAGAGTCACCAGGGAAGAAGTGGTAGCTAAGTGTGTAACGGGTATGCCATTACTGCCTCTAGTGTTTAGTGTTTAGTGTTTTAATTCTACGGCCCTAATACTAAAGTATATCGCCTCATCCACCGCCAACTACAAAATAATTCCTCCCCAATTTTAAACAAAATTTATCGAGCGAAAACAAAATAAAATAAGAAATTTTAACAACAGAAATAACTGAAAAACATAACAATAATTTCTTTACTAGCCAAGCAATTTTATAACCCGAGAGAATCAATATAGGAAAAAAAATCAGAGAAATTTAACTTGGGCGAAAAGAGAATATTCCAATTTGGTTCCGAAGCTTTAAAGAAATCTTGACGTTCTTTATTTCTGAGTTTGCAGATCATGATGCGGTGGTGGGAGCCATCCTGTTCGCCGCATGCGCATGTGAGAGGATCGGTGAATCCGGTAGGGTCAATGAGGTGTACTTGATTGCGTATTTTCATAAGTTTGGAGAATCGTTTTCTTGATAGCGATGTGAGGTGTTGTGCGATGTGGAAGGTAGTGGGCTCCGTGGTGTTGGAGGCCCATGTTTTGAGTAGATGTTTTTTGGGAAGAAGTGAAAGGTGTCCGAGGGTGAGGTGATGCCATGGACAGAGGGATTTATTGTGGGCGGTTGTGGCTAATTGATCGGCTTTATCGTTGCCAAGTATTTGCGTGTGGGAGGGTGTCCATACTCCAGTGATGGGGCACCCTATGTTCTGAAGTGAGTTGCATGCGTTAAGTGCGTGCCATAGGTATTCCTTGTTATGTGTGGGTCCTCCTATTAGTGACTTTAGGGCGTTTTGGTTGTCGACGCATATGTATATGGGGATTGGATGAATGATGTGTTGAAGCAGTAAGGATAGGGCTTCTTGTATGGCGTGAATTTCAGCATCTTCGTTTTCAGCGTAATGTCCGAGGGCGCAGGAATGTGTGAAGGTTTGGGTGGTGATGCCATAGCGTATGTGGGCGATGTAGACTCCGGAAGAGGAGTGTCCATTGTCGCTGAGGGAGCCGTCTGTGTATAGGAGCCAGGCATTTTCAAGAGTGCCTGTCTAGCTGATGTGTTGCGTAGCTGTTTGTTGTTTGGAAAGTTGAGAAATTTGCAGGGAATTGGGTGTGAGAAAATGTGGTTGGAAGGAATAATCAAGTCTTTCGAGGGGTTGATTGTTGATGAGGGGTTGAAGTAGGGAGGCTACCCTTTTGAGTCCCGTGCCTTTGTAATTTGTTGTTTGTGGGAGGAGCTTAAGTAATGGGAGAAAGGCTGGATTGTGCGCATTGTTTTTTAGAATGCGTATGCCGTATTTTTGTGTATGGTAGTCCAGGAGGAGGTTGAGTGGTGGTAAGGAAGCTTCGCGCAATAATTGGGGGATTTTGGTGTTTCTGGGAAGGCCAGTGATGAGACGAGCGAGGCTATGATATGCTGGTTGAATATTGTCTATGATGGTGGGAGCGCCTGTCCACCATATGGGGGAGCCCCATAGCATTTTGGGGATGTGGATTGTGTGCAATATGTGATGTATTGTGGCGGGGGTGAGATGTATGGATTTGAGGAGGGGATAGATGATTCCTTTGGTTTTGAGAAGGGAAGCGACGATGTGGTGAGTATGTTGAAGGAAGGTTAATCTTCGGTCAATTATAAGACCAAGCATGCGGTTTTGTTCGGTGGGTAAAATGCTTTGATCATAAAGTGTGATAGGGGTGGGTGTGGGGTCTTTAATTCTGGAGCTAAGTCGCAGATGCATAAGTTCTGTTTTGGGCGGGGAGAAAAGAATATTGAGGTATGAGCCTCTTTTGATTTTAGAATTTAGGCGTTGTTGTAATGTCATGGTGGCGAATTTTTGAGAAAAGCTTGCTTGTAGCATGGCGTTATCGTCAATGTAAGTGTTAGAATGAGTGAGGTTGGAGCCTGGTGGTTCAGTGTCTAGGGCAGCGCTGTATATGGTAAAAGCGATGGATGAAACGGCGGATCCTTGTGGGAGTCCACTGTTGAAGGATGTTGTTGGGCTTGTGGTGTTGTTGAATCTGAAGGCTATGGTTCGGTTGGTGGTGAAAGTTTGGTACCAGTGTATGAGGTACGTGGGAAATTTGAAATGGCGAAAGATAGCGATCATTTGTTGATGAATGACGCAGTTGAATGCTCCTTCAATGTCTGTGGTGAGGATGGAGGGTCGCAGTTGTTTTTGGTGTCCTGTTGTGGCAGGATTGTCGAGCCAGGATTGGGAAGGTGTGATGATTTGTTGGAGGGCATCTATTGCTGAGATTCCTGTGCGTCCTCCTGTGTGTTGATGGTTGATCGCGCCTGAAGTTATTGCGGAGAGTTCTAATTGTCTGGTGATGATACGTTCTAGTAGCTTGCCAAGGCATGATAATAATGAGATGGGTCGATAGGCATTGGGTTTGGCGTAATCGTCCTTACCTGATTTGGGTATGGGTGTGACGATGGCTTGTTTCCATATATCAGGGAAGGCGCCAAAATGGAGGGCAGCTGTGAAAATTTTAGGAATGAGTAAGGGGGCAGCTTGATGAGCGTGTTGTATGTGGGGGTAGAGGATTCCATCTGGTCCTGGTGCGGAGGCGGGAGAAGTTTTAGCGAGTAGCTTTGAAATTAATTCTGAAGTGATATAAGGTGTGTTGAGGGATTGATCTGATGCCGGTGGGGGAAGCCAGTTTTGTGGTAATGGCTGGGGGGAGGCGAGTATTGGTGGGAAGAAGGTGGATTTGAAGGCGTTGCATTGTGCTTCAAAGTTGGGTGCGTTGTGTAGTGATTGTATGGTGGTGGGGGGTCTGCGGCCATTGGTTTGTTTTATGGCTTGCCATATCTGTCTGGGATCGTTGGTGGATAGGCGTTGATGCCAGTGGTGTTTTTTGGCTTCAATTATTTCTATTTTCCATTGTGTGCGAAGGTGTTGGAGGGTTTTCCTGGCGTTTTGTGGTGGGTTGGGTAATCGGAGTATGTGGTTTATGGTGTTAATTTTCCTTTTAAGTTTAGATAGTTCATTGGTCCACCAGCCTTTGGAGTGTTGGCTGGGCTTTGATAATGGTATGGCTGTAATTGTGGCGAATTGTATGAGGGAGGTGAGTTGTTCACATTCTTTTGTGGTTTCGCTGGCATCGGTGGGTTGGGATTTGTTGAGTGCTGATTGTTGTATAATGGTGTGGAACAGGGTCCAATTTGCTTTGTTAAGGTTGCGTTTAGGTGTGGCTGTGGGTTTGGGTGGGAGAAAAATGGTGGTTGTGATGAGGGTGTGATCGGAGTTGTCCCTGAGGTTCTGGTCAGATTGCCATGTTATGAGGTATTGTTGTATGTTCCTGAACAGGGTGAGATCGATGATGGATTTTTTATTGCCATTTCTAGGGAAGTGTGTGAAAGTTCCTGGGTGGTTGATGAGTTGGTAATTGTGATCTTCGAACCAGTTGACAAGCTGATTGGCTATGAGTCTGGTTTTGTTGATGGAGGAGGTGTAGTGATCGGTTTCGGAGCCGTACCACCATGTGTGATGTAGGTTGGAATCTGCTAGTATTATGTGCATGGGGAGGAAGTTGTACATGTTGAGGTATGTGTGTGTTGTTGGTGTGTGATTGGCGTAGATGTTGGAGATTTCGATCTCGCCTATCGCTGTGGTTATGATAATTGAGATGACATTGTTGAAATAAGAATTTGATATGCGTGGATTTAGGTTCATGTTCGCGTTTATGTATGTGACACATTTAGGGTTTTGTTTTGTTGGTGAAAAACGGTGGAAGTTTGGAATGTTGGGTGGTAGGCCCTGGGTTTCTGACCATGGGTCCTGTAGTGCGAGTATGGCAAGTTGGGTGTTGATGTTGGCATGATGGAGTACTGAGAGAGTGGAGGCCTTTCCTTTAGCGCAATTCAGTTGTTGCACTTGGGCTATGCCTGTGATGTGTGTTGTGTGTTTAATCATTACGGTTGTTGAATTTTTGTGCGCGTTGAGCAAGATAGAGTGCTCTGGTCTTCATTTTTTCGGGGCAGTCAATAGCGGTGTGTTGGTTGGTGTTGCAGCATGCGCATCTGAGGGGCATGTGTGTGCATTTAGCGCCTCCTTTGCAAGTGATTTGATCGCATCTGTGGTCTTTGGTGTGGTGAGCGAGTGCGCAGATGGCGCAAGCTACTTCTTGTTTGCACGTGGCGTGATGATGTCCTAGTTTTTGGCAATTGCGGCATTGGGTGGTTGGGTTGATGGGATGGTATTCGCGGATTTTGCATGTGGCGTTTAGGATGTTGAGGTAAGTAAAGCCTAGGGATTTGAGAGTGTGTTTGGCTGGTAGGGCGATGACGATGGAAGAAGCTTTCTTGCCGGCTCGCTTTTCTTCTGTGGAGAGCCATCTTGGGGCTTGGGCTAGCTGTACATCGGGGATGGCGGCTTGAAGGGCATTGGTGATAGTGGTGGGCCTCGTTCGTTCGGATCCGACCAGAACTGCAGAAGTTCTGATCGATTTCCCATTCCCAACCGCCAGCCCTCCCCCCCAGGGCACAGCAACCCACCCCCCCACCTCCTCCTGTCGGTTCAGGACCCTTCTCTATGTCTTCCTCTTCGTCTAGAGGCAGAGGGAGAGGCAGAGGCTTCAGGTCTCCCTCTTCTGTGGCTAGCTCACCTCAAAACCCGCTCCAAACGCCATTTGGCGCCCCTACAACACCCCCAAACACCCGTTTTTCGCCTCTGCTTCATGGAGACCCAGAGCAGACACCTACACAAGCCCTGCCACTTCGCCCAGCAGTCCCTCTACCTCACTATGCCTCCCTGCCCGCCACAGACCCCACTGGTACTGACAGTGGCTCTGTTCTCTTGGAAGAGTCTGACTCTGACATGACGGACACTGAGGGACCCCTCACCTTCTCCACCACCCTACCTCCAGTCATTCAAATGGATGACAGCAACAGCAATTTGGATCGCCTTGGTGCTATTGGCACTGGGGAGAACTACAACCCCTCCCTCTTCGCAGTAATGGATGAGCAGAACAGGCTCATCAAAGCACTCACAAAACGCGTCAAACAGCTTGAAAAAGCTATCAACACACCCCCACCAGCCCCTACCTTCCACAATGACCCAGCTCTAGTGGAGAAGGTGGCTACCCTCACCTCCAAGGTTGCAGACCTGGAACAGAAACGGACCCTTACAACCATTCTGACCTCTGCCAACCTCCCCCTACCTCCAGCAGCTGCTCCCCCGCCAGCCACCACCTCCTGGGCTCAGGTTGCCTCTAAAAGGGCTCCTAGACCCGCCAGCAAGTCCTCCAAGCCTACCAAACAACCAGCAAACCCCCCAAAACGCGACCGTACCCTCATCATCACCAGGAATGGTCTACCCATTCCTGATGACATCACTCCACTTCTCATTCGCAATGCAGTCAATGCTGCCCTGGAAAGGCCATTGATTGCAGAGGTGCGATTCACACCAGCTCACCATGTGCAGCTAATTGCTGTCACCTCCACCACCTCTGACTCCCTCCTTAAGCAAAGACAGAAGCTTGAGGAAGTTGTTCGCAACACCATCCCCAATGCCAACAGCATGGAAAAGGAAGCAGTCCTGACCCAGGTTGTTGTGCACAACATTCCCACCTCCATTCCCTCTGGCGAAGAGGGCTTCCAGCAAATCAGATCTGAGGTTGAGCAGTTCAACCCAGGCACCACCCTACTCCGCGACCCCCGCTGGCTCACCAGACCTGAGCAGAGAGAGGGGAAACAGGCATCCTCCATGGTTCTTACCATTGTGGGGAAGCAGCCTGCCACCACTGCCCTTGAGAGAGGGCTCTCCATGTTTGGACTTCGTCACAAAGTCACCAAATACCTTCGCTTTGGACCAGACACCCAATGCACTACCTGCCTGGCCTTTGGCCACCCACAACAACGCTGTACCAGCATGACACCCTTCTGCAACATCTGTGCTGGGCCTCATACAGCATCCTCCCACTCATGCGCAACCTCCTCTTGCACCATCAAGGGAGCTCCCTGCTTGCACACCATCATCCGTTGCAAGAACTGTAACGAACCGCATCGTGGTAACTTCTCTGGTTGCCTCAAACTCACCCAAGCCAAACTTAGTGCCAGTGAACGTCAGGATCGCATGGTAACTTAAGTTACACCCCACCCTTATTGATGTATCCAACCTTCAGGGGTCTTCGGACCTGGTGGAAGGAGTGCTATAGGCACAAAGCAAGCGATGGTAAAGGAAGAATGCCCAGGGTAGTCTTGACACTGTGAGAGGGAGTCACTAGATCGGGGTATTAACACATTCACTGATGACGAGCCTAGAAGAGGCTGAGTTGGAACTGGTGGAGGATTAGTTAGTTTTGTTTTGTTTTCTTTTTATGTTCCTGTTGGGTTTTCTTCTGCTGTACGCCATATCCGTTTCGGATGCATGCGAGTATGAACAATAAATAAATAAAATAAATAAATAATAGATAGTGGTGGGCGTGACGGGTTCGAGGTTGAAGTTAAGGGGGACAGTGTCAATGATGAACTTTGACCATCTGCTGTTGACTCTGATGTTGGTGATTGGGATTTTGAGGAGGTTGCACGCTGTGGTGATTTCATGCTTGTATTGTTCGATGAATTTGTCGGCGGCTTCATTAGGTTTGGTGGTGAGGATGAGGTTGTCATTGTTGGTTTTCCGGACTGCTAGGATGCACGTGTTGACGGATCCTAGTCGGTTATTGATGGCATTGAGTATGGAGTCTGGGGTGGCTGAGGTGGGGAGGGGTTCTGTGAGTTCGATTATGATTTCTCTTTTATCAGTGGTGAATTCAGGTTTGTATAGTGGTTGTATTTTCGGGGTCTTTTTATTGGTGACGGTGGTGAAGTTATTTTCGCCGGGTGCAGTTGTGATTTTGCTGGCGTAGGATTCTTGCGTTTTGTTGGAAGTGTTGGATGGTTTGGTGTTATTTGTGGCGGGAGGTTTGCTGTTCGTGGTGGAGGGAGTGGCTTGAGCCTTTTGGTTGGTTTGGATGTGGAGGAGTCTGGCATCTAAGGAGCGGACTGTGTTTTGGAGGGAAATGTTTTGTGCTTTGATTTCGGCCAGTTTGGAGGTGGTGTTTGTGTTTTGGATGTTGTTGAATTTGATCTGGGCTTGAAGACTGTCCATTTGTCTTTCAAATTCGTCTTTCATAGTGTTGAATTGGGTCTGGATGAACCAGGCGAGGTAATTGGTGGAGGTGGCGTTGGTCATGTTTGCCATATCTTCGGCAGGGATTTGGGTGAAGTTGAGGTTGGAGTTGTACTCCTGACCTCCGACGCTTTCATCGTCGTCGTGTTCACTGGAGGGGCTGCTGTGGTTGGATGCGGGTTTGTCCTCCATTGGGAGGTCAGTGGGATCGAAAGCGGAGAGGGCGGTGCTGCCCTCAAGTGCAGACATGTTGGAGGTGCAGGTGAGGTGGGGGGAGAGGTGACTGGAAGTGCGTTTGCGTCCAGCGAGGGGTGTGGGTGTGACGGGTGCCCAAACAAGTCGGACAGGGGTTGCGGGTGGTGATGGCAATACTCTGGGAGGAGTATTGGGAGCCAGGTTGATGGAGGAGCGATGGGAGTGATGAGTTCCCAGATGCGGAGTGGGGTGTGATGATAAACGATGCCAGAGAGATAAAGACTTTTGGTATCGTGGGATTCTGAGAGAGGTGGTTTGTGGTGTTGAGTTTGCGGTCGGAGGTGATGAAGGAAGAGTGGAAGCGAGGTGGGCGGTCGCGTGTTATATACTGCCTCTAGTGTTTAGTGTTTAGTGTTTTAATTCTACGGCCCTGATACTAAAGTATATCGCCTCATCCGCCGCCAACTACAAATAAATCCTCCCCGTTTTCCAAAACAATACTTTAAACATAATAAGGAAAAATAATAACAATTTTTTACGAAGGAAATAATCGAAAGGAAAATCAAATCAATCATCCCCCTACTTATTCGCATGATTTTTATAACCCTAAAAGGTTAACATAAGAAAAGAACTTGGAAAAATTTAACTTAGGCGAAAAGAAAACACTCCAATCTGGTTCTGAATTTTTAAAGAAATCTTCTCGTTCTTTGTTTCTGAGTTTACAGGACATGATGCGATGGTAGGAGCCATCCTGTTCGCCGCATGTGCATATGAGGGGATCGGTGAATCCGGTGGGATCAATGAAGTGCGCTTGATTGAGTATCTTTGCAAGTTTGGAAAATCGTTTTCGTGATAATGGTGTGAGGTGTTGCGCGATGTGAAGCGCGACGGGCTCTTGGGCGTTAGAGGCCCATGATTTGAGTAGGTGTTTCTTGGGTAGAAGTGAAAGGTGTCCAAGGGTGAGACGGTGCCATGGGCAAAGGGGTTTATTGTGGGCGAGTGTGGCCAATTGATCGGCTTTTTCATTGCCAAAGATTTGCGTGTGAGAGGGAGTCCATATGCCACTGATGGAGCATCCTATGTTTTGAAGTGAGTTGCACGCGTTGAGTGCGTGCCAGAGGTATTCCTTGTTATGTGTGGGTCCTCCTGCGAGTGACTTTAGGGCATTTTGGTTGTCGACGCATATGTGTATGGAAGCAGGGTAGACGATTTGTTGAAGCAAAAGATTTAGGGCTTCTTGTATGGCGTGAATTTCGGCGTCTTCATTCTCGGCATGGTATCCGAGGGCGCAGGAATGTGTGTGTGTTTGTGTGGTGATGCCGTATCGTATGTGAGCGATATATGCGCCGGAGGATGAATGTCCGTTGTCAGTGAGAGAGCCATCTGTGTAAAGGAGCCAAGAGTCTTCTAATGTGCCTGTCCAATTGATGTGTTGCGTGGCTGTTTGTTGTTTGGAAAGTTGGGAAATTTGTAGGGAGCTTTGTGTGAGAAATGGAGAATGAAAGGGAAATTCAAGTCTTTCGAGGGGTTGGTTGTTGATGAGGGGTTGAAGCAGGGAGGCTATTCTTTTGAGTCCTGTCCCTTTGTATTCTGTTGTTTGTGGGAGGAACTTGAGTAGTGGGAGAAAGGCTGGGTTGTGCGCGTTGTTTTTTAGGATGCGTATGCCATATTTTTGTGAATGATAGTTTAGCAATAGGTTAAGCGGTGGTAGGGCGGCTTCGCGTAAGAGGTGGGTTGTTTTAGTATATCTGGGAAGGCCCGTGATGAGGCGGGCGAGGCTGTGATATGCTGGTTGAATGTTGTCTATTAGGGTGGGTGCACCTGTCCACCATATGGGGGAGCCCCATAGCATCTTGGGGATGTGGACTATATCTAGTATGTGATGTATTGTGGCGGGGGTGAGGTGTATGGATTTGAGCAGGGGGTAAATGGCTCCTTTGATTTTAAGTAAGGAGGCGACGATGTGATGAGTGTGTTGGTGGAAGGTTAATTTTCGATCGATTATAAGGCCTAGCATACGGTTTTGTTCGGTGGCTGATATGCTTTGATTGTAGAGCGTGATGGAAGTGGGGGTGGGATCTTTGATTCTGGAACTGAGTCTTAAGTGCATGAGTTCCGTTTTGGGTGGGGAAAAAAGGATATTGAGGTGTGAGCCTCTTTCAACTTTGAGGTTGAGGCGTTGTTGTAGTGTCATGGTGGCAAATTTTTGTGAGAAGCTTGCTTGTAGCATGGCGTTGTCGTCAATGTAGGTGTTAGAGTAAGTAAGATTGGAGGGTGATGGTTCAGTGTCTAGCGCGGCACTGTATATGGTGAAGGCGATGGATGAAACGGCAGATCCTTGGGGGAGTCCGCTATTGAAAGGTAGTGTTGGGCTTGTGGTGCTATTAAAGCGAAAAGCTATTGTTCGGTTGGTGGTGAAACTTTGGTACCATTGTATGAGGTATGTGGGAAATTTAAAATGAAGAAAGATCGCAGTCATTTGTTGATGTATGACGCAGTTGAAGGCTCCTTCAATGTCTGTGGTGAGAATGGAAGGTCGTAGTTGTTTTTGGTGTCCTGTTGTGGCAGGAGTGTCAAGCCAGGATTGAGATGGTGTGATGATTTGTTGTAGGGCGTCTATTGCCGAGATTCCTGTGCGTCCACCTGTGTGTTGGTGGTTAATTGCGCCTGAGTTTATTGCAGCAATTTCTAATTGTCTGGTGATGATGCGTTCTAGGAGTTTACCAAGACATGATAATAGTGAAATGGGGCGGTAGGCGTTGGGTTTGGAATAATCGTCTTTGCCTGATTTGGGTATGGGTGTGATGATTGCCTGTTTCCATATGTCAGGGAAGGCGCCAAAGCGGAGGGCAGCCGTGAAGATTTTGGGAATAAGTTGGGGGGCGGCTTGATGGGCATGTTGTATGTGAGGATAAAGGATTCCGTCGTGTCCTGGAGCGGATGCGGCGGAGGTTTTGGCGAGCAATTTAGAGATTAACTCTGGGGTGACATGAGGTGTATTGAGGGATTGATCTAGTGCGGGTGGGGGAAGCCAGTTTTGTGGTAGTGGCTGGGGGGAGGCGAGAATGGGTGGGAAGAAGGTAGATTTAAAAGCATTGCATTGTGCTTCGAAATTAGGTGCATTGTGTAGGGGTTGTATGGTGGTAGGGGGTCTGCGTCCATTTGTTTGTTTGATGGCTTGCCATATTTGTTTGGGATCGTTGGTGGAGAGTCGTTGGTGCCAGTGGTGTTTTTTGGCTTCATTGATTTCGGTTTTCCATTGCACTCGAAGGTTTTTGAGGAGGCTTTTGGCGTGTTGTGGTGGGTTGGGTTGTTTGATTATATGGTTGACAGCGTTTATTTTCCTTTTTAGTTTGGAGAGTTCGTGGGTCCACCAGCCTTTGGAATGTTGGCTGGGTTTCGATAAAGGTATGGCTGTTATGGTGGCGAATTGTATGAGAGAGGTGAGCTGTTCGCATTCTTTGGCGGTTTCACTGGCGTTGGTGGGCTGGGAATTGTTGAGTGCTGATTGTCTTATTATATTGTGGAATTGACTCCAGTTTGCTTTGCTGAGGTTGCGTTTGGGTGTGGCTGTGGGTTTTGGTGGGAGAAATATGGTGGTTGTGATTAGGGTGTGATCAGAGTTATCCCTTAGTCCTTGATCGGATTGCCACGTTATGAGGTATTGTTGTATGTTTTTGAAAAGGGAACCGACAACAACAACGCCAAAGTGACTTTTTGGTCACAACTCCACCAATACTACTCCGATTGACGAGATTCTTGAAGATTCGGAATCAGCTCGCTGCCCCCGTTCGATCCTGCTATTGTACGCCTGGATCCGTCCAGTTTTGCAAAAGTTGTTGTCGAATTCGCTTATTTACCCCTCACTTCACAAAAACCTCACCAAATCTTGAGATTCTGCATCTTCTCATAACTCCACCAGTTTTCGTCCGATTAGCTCGACCCCGGGCTTTTTGGAACCGCCTCAGCGCGCCCGTTCGATCGCCCTCTCGTTCGTTCGGATCCGACCAGAACTGCAGAAGTTCTGCTCGATTTCCCACCCCCCTCCGCCAGGGACCCCCTCCAGGGCCCAGCACCACCCCCCCAACACACCCCACCTCCTCCTGTCGGTTCAGGACTCTCCTCCATGTCTTCCTCTTCGTCTAGAGGCAGAGGGAGAGGCAGAGGCTTCCAGTCTCCCTCTCCTGGCGCAAATTCGCCCTTTTCTACCCCCACAACACCCATTGCACCCACCACACCCCCCAATTCGCGATTTTCTGCCTCCCACCATGGAGACCCAGAACAAACACCCACACAGGCCCTACCACTGCGCCCAGCAGTGCCCCTACAAGACTATGAGTCTCTCCCTGCTCCCCCAGACTCTCAGGACCATGAGATGAGTGAGTCTGAGTCTGAGCACGAGTCCCTGGAAGACTTCAACCCCCCACTTCTCAACACCACTACCAAGATCGCGGATGCTGTTATACAGCTTGCCAAAGATCTATTCCAATACCGCCTCTATGTCAAGCAATTGAATAGAGAGATCAAGCAGCTCAGAAAGGCTGCCAATGCTCCTCCACCACCTCCTACTTTCCACAACGACCCTGCTCTTGTGGAGAAAGTAGCCACCCTCACCACCAAGGTAGCAGACTTGGAACAGAAACGCGCCCTCACCAGCATTCTGGCCACTGCCAACCTCCCCCTGCCTCCAGCAGCTGCCCCAGCACCTGCAAACAACTCCTGGGCCCAGGTTGTCTCCAAAAAGGCCTCCAAACCCGCCCCCAAAGCCACCAAAACCACCAAACCACCAGCAAACCCCCCAAAACGCGACCGTACCCTCATCATCACCAGGAATGGTCTACCCATTCCTGATGACATCACCCCACTCCTCATTCGCAATGCAGTCAATGCTGCCCTAGACAGGCCATTGATTGCAGAGGTGCGATTCACACCAGCTCACCATGTGCAGCTCATTGCTGTCACTTCCACCACCTCCGACTCCCTCCTTAAGCAGAGACAAAAGCTTGAGGAAGTGGTTCGCAACACCATTCCCAATGCCACCAGCATGGAGAAGGAAGCCATCCTTACCCAAGTTGTTGTGCACAATGTCCCCACCTCCATCCCCTCTGGCGAAGAGGGATTCCAACAGATCAGGTCTGAGGTTGAGCAGTTCAACCCAGGCACCACCCTACTACGCGACCCTCGCTGGCTCACCAGGCCTGAGCAGAGAGAGGGAAAGCAGGCTTCCTCCATGGTCTTGACCATTGTGGGGAAACAACCTGCCACCACTGCCCTTGAGAGAGGGCTCTCACTCTTTGGACTTCGCCACAAAGTCACCAAATACCTTCGCTTCGGACCAGATACCCAATGCACTACCTGTCTGGCCTTTGGCCACCCACAACAACGCTGTACCAGCAAGACACCCTTCTGCAACATCTGTGCTGGGCCTCATACAGCATCCTCCCACTCCTGCGCAACCTCCTCTTGCACTATCAAGGGAGCTCCTTGCCTCCACACCATCATCCGTTGCAAGAACTGTGACGAACAGCATCGTGGTAACTTTTCTGGTTGCCTCAAACTCACTGAAGCTAGACTTAAGGCCAGCGAACGTCAGGATCGCATGGTTCTTTAAAGTTTCCACCTACCTGTATTGATTTATCCAGCCCTCATGGGCCTTCGGGCTTAGTGGAGGGAGTGCTATAGGCACACAACATGTGATGGTGAGAGAAGAATGCCCAGGGTAGTCTTGACACTGTGAGAGGGAGTCACTAGATCGGGGTATTAACACATTCATTGACGACGAGCCTAGAAGAGGCTGGGTTGGAACTGGCGGAGGATTAGTTAGTTTTGTTTTTGTTTTGTTTTATGTTCCTGTTGGGTTTTCTTCTGCTGTACGCCATATCCGTTTCGGATGCATGCGAGTATGAATAATAAATAAATAAATAAATAAATAAATAAAATAAATGTATGTTTTTGAATAGGGTGGGATTGTAACGGGGGTAGGCCTAGGTAGATAGGCTAGGTGTACGGCCGTTGCGAAATGGATATAGATCAAGTTCAGAATCCGATTCTTTTCGTGCAAACTACTCAAGAATCTTAAGGGCTCTATTATCACTGAAGAAAGAGCAGCAGGGTGGAGCATTCGCGATGTATTTAACACCTGCGTTCCGCAGTCCTCACTCTGCCGTGCTCTAGTGGGGGACTGGGTTTGACCCGGAGTCCCATTGCCAAATGGACTGGTGTTCTACTCCGGAAGACCTTCCGTACTTCCGGGGGCTATGCTCTAAGAGCTGCCGCACCTCCATTAGCAATCTGACCACTCTAGACTCTATGAACCACCGGCATAGTCCTGCACACTGCAGTCCTACATGCACGGCGCAGTTCAGTCTAATCCGCATGTGTTTTACTAGTAGATAGCGCTGCCAGTGCGTTGCCTATCAGCTTCCGCTGATGCATACTGCACAGGTTGATTCAGAACTCTACCACTTCCTCGGAGTGGTAGATGCAGCCATCTATGTGCTTCCAGCTCGTCAGCTGACGCACATGCGGTTCCTCTGTATCAACCAGATCAGTGGGATGCTATTTATTTATTTATTTATTATTCATACTCGCATGCATCCGAAACGGATATGGCGTACAGCAGAAGAAAACCCAACAGGAACATAAAAGAAAACAAAAACAAAACTAACTAATCCTCCGCCAGTTCCAACCCAGCCTCTTCTAGGCTCATCGTCAATGAATGTGTTAATACCCCGATCTAGTGACTCCCTCTCACAGTGTCAAGACTACCCTGGGCATTCTTCTCTCACCATCACATGTTTTGTGCCTATAGCACTCCCTCCACTAAGCCCGAAGGCCCATGAGGGCTGGATAAATCAATACAGGTAGGGGGAAACTTTAAAGAACCATGCGATCCTGACGTTCGCTGGCCTTAAGTCTTGCTTCAGTGAGTTTGAGGCAACCAGAAAAGTTACCACGATGCTGTTCGTCACAGTTCTTGCAACGGATGATAGTATGGAGGCAAGGAGCTCCCTTGATGGTGCAAGAGGAGGTTGCGCAGGAGTGGGAGGATGCTGTATGAGGCCCAGCACAGATGTTGCAGTAAGGCGTTTTGCTGGTACAGCGTTGTTGTGGATGGCCAAAGGCCAGACAGGTTGTGCATTGGGTATCTGGTCCGAAGCGAAGGTATTTGGTGACTTTATGGCGAAGTCCAAAGAGTGAGAGCCCTCTTTCAAGGGCAGTGGTGGCAGGTTGTTTCCCCACAATGGTCAAAACCATGGAAGAGGCCTGCTTTCCCTCTCTCTGCTCAGGCCTAGTGAGCCAGCGAGGGTCGCGGAGTAGGGTGGTGCCTGGGTTGAACTGCTCAACCTCAGATCTGATCTGCTGGAATCCCTCTTCGCCAGAGGGGATGGAGGTGGGGACATTGTGCACAACAACTTGGGTAAGGATGGCTTCCTTTTCCATGCTGGTGGCATTGGGGATGGTGTTGCGAACTACTTCTTCAAGCTTTTGTCTCTGCTTGAGAAGGGAGTCGGAGGTGGTGGAAGTGACAGCAATGAGCTGCACATGGTGTGCTGGTGTGAATCGCACCTCTGCAATCAATGGCTTGTCTAGGGCAGCATTGACTGCATTGCGAATGAGGAGTGGGGTGATATCATCAGGAATGGGTAGACCATTCCTGGTGATGATTAGGGTACGGTCGCGTTTTGGGGGGTTTGCTGGTGGTTTTGTAGGCTTGGAGGCCTTGCTGGCGGGTCTAGGAGCCCTTTTAGAGGCAACCTGAGCCCAGGAGGTGGTGGGTGGCAGGGGAGCAGCTGCTGGAGGTAGGGGGAGGTTGGCAGAAGTCAGAATGGTTGTAAGCGTCCGTTTCTGTTCCAAGTCTGCAACCTTGGAGGTGAGGGTAGCCACCTTTTCCACTAGAGCTGGGTCATTGTGGAAGGTAGGGGCCGGTGGGGGTGTGAGGATAGCTTTTTCAAGCTGCTTGACGCGTTTGGTGAGTGCTTTGATGAGCCTGTTCTGCTCATCCATCACTGCGAAGAGGGAGGGATTGTAGTTCTCCCCAGTACCAATGGCACCAAGGCGATCTAGGTTGCTGTTAGAGTCGTCCATCTGGATGACTGGAGGTAGGGTGGTGGAGAAGGTGAGAGGTCCCTCAGTGTCCGTCATGTCAGAGTCAGACTCTTCCAGGAGGACAGAGCCACTGTCTGTAGGCTCTGTGGCGGGCAGGGAGGCATAGTGGGGTAGGGGGACTGCTGGGCGAAGTGGCAGGGCTTGAGTGGGTGTTTGCTCTGGGTCTCCATGGAGCAGAGGCGAAAAACGGGTGTTTGGGGGTGTTGTAGGGGCGCCAAATGGCGTTTGGAGCGAGTTTTGGGGTGAACTGGTCGCAGAAGAGGGAGACCTGAAGCCTCTGCCTCTCCCTCTGCCTCTAGACGAAGAGGAAGACATGGAGGAGGGTCCTGAACCGACAGGAGGTAGGAGGGGTGGTGCTGGGCCCTGGAGGGGGTCCCTGGCGGAGGGGGGTGGGAAATCGAGCAGAACTTCTGCAGTTCTGGTCGGATCCGAACGAACGAGAGGGCGATCGAACGGGCGCGCTGAGGCGGTTCCAAAAAGCCCGGGGTCGAGCTAATCGGACGAAAACTGGTGGAGTTATGACAAAATGCAGATTGCCAAAGTTTGGTGAGGTTTTTGTTGTTATCAGTGGGATGCGGTAGCTCTCTGCATGTGGGAGCAACCCCACCGATGCAGGCTCCTACAGTCCCATCAGTCCGGCCCTGATCTACTATGCATACTAGAGGCTGTAATGGCGTACCCGTTACAGTACCTCCCTCTCCAAGAACCTGCCCTCAGGGTCTAGTTACAATACTCGTTCTATGTCTAGGTCTAGGTCTATGATGGTGTTGTACAAGTGAAATGAATGAAGAGAGAATACCGCCGATAGGAAATGATTGAGATGCAGGAAAGATAGCTTGTATCGTTGATAGGAAATAAAGACAAAAGAAGCATGGCTATGATAGCCCCTTCACTCGAGCCTCCCTAGGCTTCTTGGGGTAGCGTTTGTGGAAGTCCAGGAGTGCATCCTCCGCAGTCCTCTTCAGGTTCTCCCATGGTTCCCAAGTAGCGTCCTCCTGCTCGAATCCTTCCCAGAGCACTAGGTATTCCACCCTCTTCACCTGCCTGTTCACCCTCGAATCCACCACCTCGTTGACCACCCAGTTCTCCTGGCCTTCTATCTCTTCTGGCTCCGGCGGGGGCACTCTTCTCAGCGGGTCTGCAGGAGCTTTGTATGGCTCCAGTAGGCTGACATGGAACACAGGATGAATCTTCATCTGCGGGGGTAGGTCTAGCTGGTAAGCACGCTTGCCTACAGCCTTCACAACCTTGAAGGGACCGAGCTTCTTGCGGTCCAGCTTGTTCATCGGCCGCTTTGTTTGTATATTGCGGCGATCAAGCATCACTTCATCCCCAGGCTTTACCTCTGGCGCCTTCATGTGGTGTTTATCATACCACCAGGCCATCCGGAGTCTTGCCTTTGCCAGGTTTGCGTTCATGTGTCCCCAGATAGTCTCCCACTGTGAAATGATCACCTCGCTCGCTGGATTGCTCCACTCGGTAGACGGCTTCGGTTTGGGCCAGTTGGTTCTAGGTTCAAACCCATAGTTGGCGCAGAACGGCGAGTACTTGGTGGCCTCGGAGATGGCAGAGTTGTAGGCATACTCCGCAAGAGGTAGTGACTCCGCCCAGTCGTCCTGTTGATAGGAACAGTACGTACGCATGTACTGCTCTAGCGTCTGGTTAACCCGTTCCGTTTGGCCATCTGTCTGTGGGTGGAAGGCTGTCGATAGGTTCAACTTAACTGAGAGGAGGTCCATCAATGATTGCCAGAAATGGGACAGGAACTTGCTGTCTCTGTCTGAGACTATGTCCTCGGGGAGCCCGTGGTGCTTCCATACCTCAGTGAGGAAGAGCTTCGCCATGTCCTCAGTCTTATTCAGCGTTGGCAGCGGAATAAAGTGAGCCATCTTGGAGAAGCAGTCAACTATGACCCACACCTTGGTGTACCCGTTGGACTCAGGTAGTCCCACAATGAAGTCCATAGAAATCGAGGCCCAATTTCCAATTTCCAATTTCATTTAATTTTAGAGGATCGCTAACCTAACTAGCTAACCGAATGGTACGCGTATAAGAATACATGACCTCATCCACCGCCAACCTCTCTTCCCCGTGATAAACGAACTACAAAATAAAAGAAAATAAACAAAACAAAATAACAACTCGAACCAAAAGAAATTCAACTAAACAATCATAACATAAATAAATGAAATTCCCAGTAACCGGAAACAAAAGAAAAACTTCCCCCGCCCGGTTTACCAATTTTCATTCTTAATCGAGCAAGTTGCAATTAGAAATTGCATCTAAATGTGAATTCGAGGATAGTTGAACCAGATTGTTCATTCAAATAAAATGGAGTAGGTCGGTTGCGTTGGTGTTATTCAATATTGCTTTATGCCAGTCGCTTCCCCATTGAGGGCGTGATGTAATGTTCAATGGACAGTGTAATGCTAGGTGAATTGACGATAATGTTTCACCACATGCACATGTTGATGGAGGGGTGAGTGGATTTGGATCCGCTTTGGTTTGATTTGTGCGTAATAAAGAAATGGCTCGCGCCTGAGATCGTCGGAGAAATCTAATAACTGTGGGAGGATGTAAGGAAACTGGTGTGGATGATTCTTGTTGCCATTGTGCCAAGAGTTGTATTTTGGGTTGTAGGCAGAGCCAGCCCAGAGTCGTGCAAGTGTGTTTGCATGGATGTTTTGTAAGTCCTTCTTTGGCCATACGATCTGCTGTTTCGTTTCCTGCTATGCCCATATGAGATGGGGTCCAGCGAGCGGTTACTGAGCAATTGAGGTTGTGTAGGGTATGAATGTGTGTGAGGGCGTTGTTCAGGAATTGCCTGTTAGATGTGGGCCCCCCGGCTAATGCTTTGATTGCATTTTGGTTATCGATGCATAAGTAAATGTCGGTGTTATCTATAGGTAAATTTTTAATGAGGTATGACGTGGCTTCTTGGATTCCGTGTAGCTCAGCGTCTTCGTTTTCGCAGTGGTGTCCCAGGTTGCAATTGCCTGTGTATGACTGGAGGGTGGTTCCGGCGAAGATGTGACGAATATTCCATCCTGCTGCGGTGGTGCCATTTTCAGATTTAGAACCATCTGAGTAGACTACCCAGGCATCGGTGAGAGAATTTATCCAATCTGTGTGCGATAAGGTTGCAGATTGTTTGGTGCCCATTATGTGAATGTTGTCTTGTGAAAGGAAAGAATGTGCGGGTAATGAAAGAACTTCAAGTGGAGGACCGCGTAGGAGTTTGGAGAGAACACTACCAACTCTTTGTAGGCCTGTGCCTATGAAGTTGTTATGTTGTATGTGTTGTTGTAAAATTTGATGGATAGGATTGTTGGGATTACGTAGGATCCGTATTGCGTATGATTGTGTGCGCATGTCTAGTAGCAGGTGGAGAGGGGGTAGGCCTGCTTCCGGTAACAGTTTGTTGATGGGGGTAAATTTTGGAAGCCCAGTTATGAGTCGGGCGACTCTGTGATAGGTGGGGGTGAGGCGATGGAGAATGTCTGAGGTTCCGGTCCACCATACCTCGGAGCCAAAAAGGGCTGCGGGGAGGATGATGGTGTGGACTAATTGATGTATGAGGTGAGGTGTTGGACCCTTGCTTTTGATGAGGTTGTTGACTAGGAATAGCGACGTTCGAAGTCTGGAGGCTGCTTTTTGGCAGTGTGTGTGGAAGTTTAATCGTTGGTCCAAGATGATTCCTAGTACCTTGATTTGTGGAGCTGGATCAATTGTCTTGTTGAAAAGATGTATGCCTTGTTTGATTGTAAGGCTGCTGCTGGAGGGGATTAGATGCAGCAGTTCGGTTTTGGGTTCGGAAAAGGTTATATTGAGGAAAGCAGCTCTTTGTGCTTTCTTTTCATGCCTTTCCGTTAATCTTTTGGTGGCGAAGAGTGGAGTTTTTGCTAATTGTAATGCAGTGTCGTCATCTATATAGATGGTGGAAGATTCATTTGGAGAAGTGTAGGTGGAATCGAGAGCAGCCGCGTAAATGACGAAGGCTATTGATGACAAGGGTGAGCCTTGTGGGAGGCCTATTTTTAATGGGAGTGGTGGCTCTAAGTTGCCGTTGATTCTGAAGGCGAGAGTGCGATTGGATGTGAAGCTGGACATCCATTTGATGCACCAATTCGGGAATTTATAATGTTGTAGGATTTGAATTAAATGAGGATGAGAGACACAGTTGAAAGCGCCATCTATGTCCGTGGCCAGGAGAGTAGGTCGGGGTGGTAGGCGTTGTGTCTTCCGATCGTTGTTGGTGATTGGTATCAGAAGTTGTTTTTGTGCGGGGGTGAGTAGCAGATGAATTGAATCGATGGCAGATACACCCCTTCTGGCACCTGTGTGATGTGGACGAATGGCTCCATTGAGAGTGGCGTATTGTTCCAATTTCTTGGCTATTATTTTCTCCAGTATTTTCCCCAGGCACGATAATAGGGAAACTGGTCGGTAGCTCTTGGGATCCGAGTAGTCTGCCTTGTTTGATTTGGGGATGGGAACACAATGTGTGATTTTCCATCTGTTGGGCATGTGTCCTAATTGGAGGAGGTTGTTGAATAGGGTGGATAGGAGTGCTTGACGGGCCCTATGTACTTCTCTGAGAGTGAGGTAGTTGAAGCCATCCGCTCCCACTGCTGTACGCATATTCGAATGTTGCAGTAGGTTTTCTATCTCGTGGGAGGTGATGGTGTGTATGGAGTGGCTGGTGTCCAGGAGGGGGTTGGGTAGAAAGTTGTTTGGGAAGGGGGGTGGTTCATTTTGCGGGGGAAAGAAAGTTTGGCGGAAGGCTATGGCTATTCCTTCATCGGTTGACTTGCCTTGTATGGCTGGAATTGTGGATTTGTTTCGGGCAGAGGACTTGTTCAATAAGTTCCAAGCTGCGCTTGGGTTCAAGCCTTTGAGGGTCCGGTGCCAGTGATTCCATTTTGCTATGGTGATCTCGGCTTTCCAGGTCTGTCTTAATTGATTGGCCTGTTGTCGAATGCTGGTTGAGGAATTGGGTTTGCGTCGTAGCTTTTCTAGCCACGCTAATTTGTGTTTGAGGGTGGATAGTTGAGGTGTCCACCAGGCTTTGGCTCCGATTTTTGGTTTAGAAAGGGGGACCGTGTTTTGAATGGCCTTGTTGATCAGGTTCTCGATGTGGGTGAGAGTGTGTTCAGTTGTTTGTGTGCTCCTGTAATCAAGGGGTATTGCTCCTTCTTGAATGATTTTGTGGAAATCGGGCCAGTTGGTTTTCGAATAAAGGTGTCTAGGTGTGTATGAGGGGGGGTGGAGGTATAATATTGTTTTTGTGGTGATGTGATCTGAATTGTGTTCATCTGAAGGGGGGGCTGACCATGGTCCTTGTGTGTTGGTGAGGCCCCTTGCGAAGGTGAGATCAATTATGGAGGGAGAGCTTCCGTTTCTTGGAAAGTGGGTGAAGATTCCTGGTTTGTTGAGGAGTCTGAAGTTGTTGTTTTCCAGCCATTCCGTTATTGTTTCGGTGAGATGAATGTGTCTGGAAAAGTAACGGTGCGCTGTTTCTGCTTCTGCCCCATACCACCAAGGGTGATGTAGGTTAAAGTCCCCTGCTAGTATTGTGTTGGTGTGGAAGGAGTGCGAAAGTAGCGGTAAATGGTGATTATCATTGGCACGTGGTTGGAGGTATAGGTTGCATATTTCAAATTTGATGTATGCCGTTTGGAGGGTGACTGCAATCATGTGTGGATTGGGTTTGAGTGTGACGACTGTTTTAATGTTGAGATTTTTTCGAATATAAGTAACGACTTTAGGAAAAACGCAAGGAAAGTATACGTCGAAGTTGTTTGCTGCTGGAGGTAGGCCATTATGATCTAGCCAAGGTTCTTGAAGCATTTGAATTAGGATGTTGTTTGATGAATCTATGTCGCAAATTACTGAAAGTGTAGAGGCCTGTCCTTTGGCGCAGTTCAGTTGCTGCACAATGGCTATGCCTGATAGGATCGGGTGTGGCTGCATTAAGCAGTGTTGTTGTTAATTCGGGAGGATTTGAGGCTCTCGATGAGCTTGGTGTAGGCAATGCAAACTTTACGTTCGTAGGCTTTGTGTCCTTGATTGCAGTTGGCGCAGCGGATTGGAGGATGTGTGCACTTGGTGCCTGCTGGGCATCCAGCGGTGGTGCAGGGGTGCTTGGAGGTTTCGTGAGTTTCCGCACATACTGCGCATTTGAACTCTTTCTTGCATGTTTGTTGGTGATGACCATATTCTTGGCATCTTCTACATTGTGTGGTGGGAGAAACTGCAATGTATTCTTGTACGCGGCAGAAAGAGTTGAAGAGGGGAATCTGGGAGAGGCCGAGTGTCTCCATTGTGAATTTTTGTGGGAGAGCGATAACGACGGCTGAGTGAGTTTTGTTGGCTCTTGCCTCTGGGGTTGTGAGCCATCTTGGAGTCTGTGCGAGGGTAAAGGTTGGCACTGAAATTGACATTTGTTCTGCGACTTCTGTCATTGTTGCTTTGGTGGGGATGCCGTGGATGATGAATTTTGACCATTTGGAGTTTGGTCTGGCTTCGCCAAGGGGAATTTTGAGCAAGGTGCATGCCGTTTCGATTTCTTTCTGGTAGGCTTGGCAGATTTGTTCTGCGGATTCATCAGGACGGGTGGTGAGAACAAAGTTGTGCCTGGCAGTTTTGGTGCACATCAGAATGGAGGTATTGCGGGGGGCGAGTTCTTTGTTGATGGCAGCTAGGAGGGAGGAGTTGTCAATTGATGCTGGGACATCGGCAGAGGTTTCCAGGATAATCTGACGGTTGACGTTGGTGAATTGTGGTTGAAAGAGCTTGGGAGGGAGGGGCTTCTTCTTCTTGTTGCCCTTGTTGACTTTGGTGAAGGGGGCACCAGGGGCATTCGCAGCTTGTGCGTAGGTCATTGGTTTCCCATCGTTTAGGAGGGGGGTTTGAGGCTTTTGAGCAGGTTGTTGAGGTTTCTGCTGGGTGTTGGCCGATGGTGGTGTGCGGGTGGGTTGGCTAGTGTTCTTGTCAATAGTGCGAAGGGATCCAGCCATGTTGTTGAGTGTGGTAGATAATTTTCCAACCATCTCTTGAAGGATCTTTGTCTGATCCGTGAGCCTGAGGATGTCATTTTCCTGCATGGCAATTTTGGCGAGGAGGTGGGTGTTGTTTTCCTCGGTTTGTGAATTGAGGCGAGCAAAGCTGGATTTTAAGAGCCAGGCTGTGTATTGCTCCATGTTGCCTTCATCGGGAATTTCGGGCATGTAGTCTTCGGTTGGCTCGAAGTCACGAAGCCAGTTGGGAGTGGAGTCGTCTGGAAGCTCTTGCATGAGGGCTTCGTCGATGTACTGGGAATCAGTAGAGGGACCAGCATGAGCTGAGTCGAAAAGAGATTGACCAGTGGATGATACAGGAGCTGCCATTTGTTTGGATGGAGATCCTGAGCGGGCGGGGGCTGGTGAAGGGTTGGAGAGGGTGCGCTTTTTACCGATGAGGGGAAGGGTGAAGTTGGTGCCAAAGGTCACCAGCTTCACAGGAGATGGGGAGGGTGTGCGGGATCTCCTGGGAGGAGTTTGGGGCGGATCCAGGATGAGTTGGGGCAATGCGCCCGATGAAAGGTTGCGAGAGCGGGGAAGTGGTGAGAAATGAAGCCGGAGATTTAGAGACTTTTTGCAGTGTGTAACGCCGTTGCAACGTAGCTTTTGGAGTTTTGCAGGGATCTTTTTCGCGTGCAGGATGAGGCCCAATTTCCAATTTCATTTAATTTTAGACGATCGCTAACCTAACTAGCTAACCGAATGGTACGCGTATAAGAATACATGACCTCATCCGCCGCCAACTTCTCTTCCCCGTAATAAAAGAACTACAAAATAAATGAAAAATAAAACAAAACAACACTTCGAACCAAAAGAAAACCAACTAAACAATCATAACATATAAATTAAATGAAATTCCCAATAACCGGAAACAAAAGAAAAGCTTCCCCCGCCCGGTTTACCAGTTTTCATTCTTCAATCGAGCAAGTTGCAATTAGAAATTGCATCCAAATGTGAATTCGAGGATAGTTGAACCAGGTTATTCATTCGAATAAAATGGAGTAGGTCGGTTGCATTGGTGTTATTTAGTATTGCTGTATGCCAGTCACTTCCCCATTGAGGTCGTGATGTGGTGTTCAATGGGCAGTGTAAGGCTAGGTGAATTGATGATGATATTTCACCACATGCGCATGTTGATGGAGGAGTGAGTGGATTTGGATCCGCTTTGGTTTGATTTGTGCGTAATAGGGAAATAGCTCGCGCTTGGGATCGTCGGAGAAATCTGATAACTGTGGGAGGATGTAGGGAAACTGGTACGGGCGATTCTTGTTGCCATTGTGCCAGGAGTTGTAATTTGGGTTGTAGACAAAGCCAGCCCAAGGTTGTGCAAGTATGTTTGCATGGATGTCTTGTAAGGCCTTCTTTGGCCATGCGATCTGCTGCTTCGTTTCCTGCTATGCCCATATGAGATGGGGTCCAGCGAGCGGTTACTGAGCAATTGAGATTGTGTAGAGTGTGAATGTGAGCAAGGGCGTCGTTTAAGAATTGCCTGTTGGATGTGGGTCCCCCAGCTAATGCTTTGATTGCATTCTGGTTATCGATGCACAAGTAAACGTCGGTGTTATCTATGGGTAAATTTTTGATGAGGTATGACGTGGCTTCTTGGATTCCATGTAGCTCGGCGTCTTCGTTTTCGCAGTGATGTCCCAGGTTGCAATTGCCTGTGTATGATTGGAGGGTGGTTCCGGCGAAGATGTGACGGATGTTCCAACCTGCTGCGGTGGTGCCATTTTCGGATTTGGAGCCATCTGAGTAAACCACCCAGGCATCAGTGAGGGAATTTATCCAATCTGTGTGTGATAGGGTCGCTGATTGTTTGGTGCCCACTATGTGGATATTGTTGTGTGGGAGGAAGGGATGTTTGGGTAATGAGAGGGCTTCGAGTGGGGGACCCTGGAGGAGTTTGGAGAGAACACTGCCAACTCTTTGTAGACCCGTGCCTGTGAAGTTGTTGTGTTGTATGTATTGTTGTAGGATGTGATGTATGGGATTGTTGGGATTGCGTAGAATCCGTATCGCATATAGTTGTGTGCGCATGTCTAATAACAAGTTGAGGGGGGGTAGGCCTGCTTCTGGTAAAAGTTTATTGATGGAGGTGAATTTGGGGAGCCCGGTTATGAGTCGGGCAACTCTATGATAGGTGGGGGTGAGACGATGAAGAATGTCTGATGTTCCGGTCCACCATACCTCGGAGCCAAATAGGGCTGCGGGAAGGATGATGGTGTGGACTAATTGGTGTAAGAGGTGGGGTGTTGGGCCTTTGCTTTTAACGAGGTTATTGACTAGGAATAATGACGTCCGGAGTCTGGAGGCTGCTTTCTGACAGTGCGTGTGGAAATTCAGTCGTTGGTCTAAGATAATTCCTAGTACCTTGATTTGTGGGGATGGGTCGATTGTTCTGTTGAAAAGATATATGCCTTGCTTGATTGTTAAGCTGCTGCTGGAGGGAATTAGGTGAAGTAATTCGGTTTTGGATTCGGAGAAGGTTATGTTGAGAAAGGCAGCTCTCTGTGCCTTCCTTTCATGTCTTTCCGTTAATCTTTTGGTGGCGAAAAGTGGAGTTTTCGCTAACTGGAGGGCAGTATCGTCATCTATATAGATGGTGGAAGATTCATTTGGAGAGGTGTAGGTGGAATCAAGAGCAGCTGCGTATATGACGAAGGCTATTGATGATAGGGGTGAACCTTGTGGGAGACCTATTTTGAGCGGGAGTGGTGATTCTAGGTTTCCGTTGATTTTGAAAGCGAGGGTGCGGTTGGACGTGAAGCTGGACATCCATTTGATGCACCAGTTTGGAAATCGGTAATGTTGTAGGATGTGGATTAAGTGAGGGTGGGAAACACAGTTAAAGGCACCATCTATATCGGTGGCCAGGAGAGTGGGTCGGGGAGGTAAACGTTGTGTTTTCCGGTCATTGTTAGTGATGGGTATTAGAAGTTGTTTTTGTGCAGGGGTGAGTAGAAAGTGGATTGAATCTATGGCAGATACGCCCCTTCTGGCACCCGTGTGATGGGGACGGATGGCTCCATTGAGAGTGGCGTATTGTTCCAATCTCTTGGCTATTATTTTTTCGAGTATTTTTCCTAAGCATGATAATAAGGAGACTGGGCGATAGCTCTTGGGATCTGAATAGTCTGCCTTGTTTGATTTGGGGATGGGAACACAATGTGTGATTTTCCATCTGTCGGGCATGTGTCCCAATTGGAGGAGATTGTTGAAGAGGGTAGATAAGAGTGCTGGACGGGCTCTGTGTACTTCTCTGAGAGTGAGGTAGTTGAAGCCGTCCGCACCCACTGCTGTGCGCATGTTCGAATGCTGCAGTAGGTTTTCTATTTCGTGCGGGGTGATGGTGTGTGTGGAGTGGCTGGTGTCCAGGAGGGGATTGGGTAAGAAGTTATTTGGGAAGGGAGGTGGTTCGTTTTGAGGGGGAAAGAAAGTTTGGCGGAAGGCTTTGCCTATTTCTTCGTCGGTGGAATTGCCTTGTATGGCTGGGATTGTGGATTTATTTTGAGCAGAGGACTTGTTTAACAGGTTCCATGCTGCGCCTGGGTTCAAGCCTTTGAGGGTGCGGTGCCAGTGGTTCCATTTTGCTATGGTGACTTCGGCTTTCCAGGTCTGTCTTAATTGGTTGGCTTGTTGTCGAATGTTGATTGGAGAATTAGGTTTGCGTCGTTGCCTTTCTATCCAGGCTAGTTTACGTTTAAGGGTGGATAGTTGGGGTGTCCACCAGGCTTTGGCTCCAATTTTTGGTTTGGAGAGGGGGACCGTGTTTTGAATGGCCCTGTTAATCAGGTTTTCGATGTGTGTGAGAGTGTTTTCGGTTGTTTGTGTATTCCTGTAATCGAGGGGGATTGCTCCTTCTTGAATGATTTTGTGGAAGTCGGGCCAGTTGGTTTTCGAATAGAGGTGTCGGGGTGTGTATGAAGGGGGGTGTAGGTATAGTGTTGTTTTCGTGGTGATGTGATCTGAATTGTGTTCATCTGAGGGAGGGGCTGACCATGGTCCTTGTATGTCGGTGAGGCCTCTTGCAAAGGTGAGATCGATTATGGAGGGGGAGCTTCCGTTTCTTGGGAAGTGGGTAAAGATTCCTGGTTTGTTCAGGAGTCTGAAGTTGTTGTGCTCCAGCCATTCCGTCATTGTTTCGGTGAGGTGAATGTGTCTTGAAAAGTAGCGATGGGCTGTCTCTGCTTCTGCTCCATACCACCAGGGGTGATGTAAGTTGAAGTCCCCTGCTAGTATGGTGTTGGTGTGGAAGGAATGCGATAATAGCGGTATGTGGTGATTATCGTTGGCCCGTGGTTGGAGATATAGGTTGCATATTTCTAATTTGATGTGCGCCGTTTGGAGGGTTACCGCAATCATATGTGGATTGGGTTTGAGTGTGACGATTGTTTTAATGTTGAGATTTTTTCGAATATAAGTGACAACTTTAGGAAAAACACAAGGAAAATATGCGTCGAAATTGTTCGCTATAGGGGGTAGGCCATTATGATCTAGCCAAGGTTCTTGTAGCATTTGAATTAGGATATTGTTTGATAAATCTATGTCACGAATTACTGAAAGTGTGGAGGCCTGTCCTTTAGCGCAGTTCAGTTGCTGCACAATGGCTATGCCTGATAAAATTGGGTGTGGCTGCATTAAGCAGTGTTGTTGTTAATTCGGGAGGATTTGAGGCTTTCGGTGAGCTTGGTATAGGCGATGCAAACTTTGCGTTCATAGGCTTTATGTCCTTGATTGCAGTTGGCGCAGCGAATTGGAGGGTGTGTGCACTTGGTGCCTGCAGGGCATCCAATGGTGGTACAGGGGTGTTTGGAGGTTTCATGAGTTTCCGCACATACTGCGCATTTGAACTCTTTCTTGCATGTTTGCTGATGGTGGCCATATTCCTGGCATCTTCTGCATTGTGTGGTGGGGGAGACTGCGATGTATTCTTGTACACGGCAGAAGGAATTGAAGAGGGGAATCTGGGAGAGACCTAGTGTCTCCATGGTGAATTTTTGTGGGAGGGCGATGACTATGGCTGAGTGGGTTTTGTTGGCTCTTGCCTCTGGGGTTGTGAGCCATCTTGGAGTTTGCGCGAGGGTGAAGGTTGGTACTGAGATTGACATTTGTTCCGCGACGTCTGTCATTGTTGCTTTGGTGGGGATGCCGTGGATTATGAATTTTGACCATTTGGAATTTGGTCTGGCTTCACCAAGGGGGATCTTGAGGAGTGTGCACGCTGTTTCAATCTCCTTTTGGTATGCTTGGCAGATCTGTTCAGCGGATTCATCGGGACGGGTGGTGAGGACGAAGTTGTGTCTGGCAGTTTTGGTGCACATGAGGATGGAGGTGTTGCGAGGGGCAAGCTCCTTGTTGATGGCGGCCAGGAGGGAAGAGTTGTCAATGGAGGCTGGAACGTCGGCAGAGGTTTCCAGAATAATTTGGCGGTTGATGGTGGTAAATTGTGGTTGAAAGAGTTTGGGGGAAAGTGGTTTCTTCTTCTTGTTGCCCTTCTTGACCTTGGTGAAAGGGGCGCCAGGGGCGTTCGCAGCTTGTGCGTAGGTCATAGGTTTTCCATCGTTGAGGAGGGGGGTTTGGGGTTTTTGCGCTGGTGGTTGGGGTTTCTGTTGGTTGCTGGGTGGTGCTGGTGTGCGGGAGGGTTGACTGGTGTTCTTGTCAATGATGCGGAGGGATCCAGCCATGTTGTTAAGAGTGGTGGATAATTTTCCAACCATTTCTTGGAGGATCTTCGTTTGATCCGTGAGCCTGAGAATGTCATTCTCCTGCATGGCGATTTTGGCGAGGAGATGGGTGTTGTTTTCCTCGGTTTGTGAATTGAGGCGAGCAAAGCTGGACTTTAAAAGCCAGGCTGTGTATTGTTCCGTATTGCCTTCATCAGGAATTTCGGGCATGTAGTCTTCGGTTGACACGAAGTCACGAAGCCAGTTGGGGGTGGAGTCATCGGGAAGTTCCTGCATGAGGGCTTCGTCAATGTATTGGGAATCAGTGGAGGGACCAGCATGAGCTGAGTCGAAGAGAGATTGGCCGGTGGAGGACACAGGGCCTGCCATTTGTTTGGATGGAGATCCTGAGCGGGCGGGGGCTGGTGAGGGGTTGGAGAGGGTTCGTTTCTTGCCGATGAGGGGGAGGGTGAAGTTGGTGCCAAAGGTCACCAGCTTCACAGGAGATGGGGAAGGTGTGCGGGATTTCCTGGGAGGAGTTTGGGGCGGATCCAGGATGACTTGGGGCAATGCGCCCGATGAAAGGTTGCGAGAGCGGGGAAGTGGTGAGAAATGAAGCCGAAGATTTAGAGACTTTTTGCAGTGTGTAACGCCGTTGCAACGTAGCTTTTGGAGTTTTGCAGGGATCTTTTTCGCGTGCAGGATGAGGCCCAATTTCCAATTTCCAATTTCATTTAATTTTAGACGGTCGCTAACCTAACTAGCTAACCGAATGGTACGCGTATAAGAATACATGACCTCATCCGCCGCCAACCTCTCTTCCCCGTAATAAACAAACTACAAAATAAAAGAAAAAATAAAACAAAATAACACTTCGAACCAAAAGAAAAACCCACTAAAACAATCATAACATATAAATTAAATGAAATTCCCAATAACCGGAAACAAAAGAAAAACTTCCCCCGCCCGGTTTACCAGTTTTCATTTTTCAATCAAGCAAATTGCAATTAGAAATTGCATCCAGATATGAATTCGAGGATAATTGAGCCAGGTTATTCATTCGAATAAAGTGGAGTAGGTCGGTTGCGTTGGTGTTATTTAATATTGCTGTGTGCCAGTCACTTCCCCATTGAGGGCGTGATGTGGTGTTCAATGGACAATGTAAGGCTAAGTGAATTGATGATGATATTTCACCACATGCGCATGTTGATGGAGGAGTAAGTGGATTTGGATCCGCTTTGGTTTGATTTGTGCGTAGCAGGGAGATGGCTCGCGCCTGGGATCGTCTGAGGAATCTGATGACTGTAGGAGGGTGTAAGGAAACCGATGCAGGCGATTCTTGTTGCCATTGTGCCAGTAGTTGCAATTTGGGTTGTAGACAAAGCCAGCCCAAGGTTGTGCAAGTATGTTTGCATGGATGTTTTGTGAGGCCTTCTTTGGCCATGCGGTCTGCTGCTTCGTTTCCTGCTATGCCCATGTGAGATGGGGTCCAGCGAGCGGTTACTGAACAATTAAGATTGTGTAGAGTGTGAATGTGTGCGAGGGCATCGTTTAAAAATTGCCTGTTGGATGTGGGTCCCCCGGCTAATGCTTTGATTGCATTTTGGTTGTCGATGCACAGGTAGATGTCGGTGTTGTCTATGGGTAGATTTCTGATGAGGTATGACGTGGCTTCCTGGATTCCATGCAGCTCGGCGTCTTCGTTTTCGCAATGGTGTCCCAGGTTGCAATTGCCTGTGTGTGATTGAAGAGTGGTTCCGGCGAAAATGTGACAGATGTTCCAGCCTGCTGCGGTGGTGCCGTTTTCAGATTTGGAACCGTCTGAGTAGACCACCCAGGCATCAGTGAGGGAGTTTATCCAGTCTATATGTGATAGGGTCGCTGATTGTTTGGTGCCCATTATGTGGATGTTGTTGTGTGGGAGGAAAGGATGTTTGGGTAGCGAGAGGGCTTCAAGTGGGGGGCCACGGAGGAGTTTAGAAAGGACACTGCCAACTCTTTGTAGGCCCGTGCCTGTGAAATTATTATGCTGTATATGTTGTTGTAGGATGTGATGTATGGGATTATTGGGATTGCGTAGAATCCGTATCGCATATAGTTGTGTACGCATGTCTAATAACAGGTTGAGGGGTGGTAGGCCCGCTTCTGGTAGAAGTTTATTGATGGGGGTGAATTTGGGGAGCCCAGTTATGAGTCGGGCAACTCTGTGATAGGTGGGAGTGAGACGATGAAGAATGTCTGAAGTTCCGGTCCACCATACCTCGGAGCCAAAAAGGGCTGCAGGGAGAATGATGGTGTGGACTAATTGATGTAAGAGGTGAGGTGTTGGGCCTTTGCTTTTGACGAGGTTGTTGACTAGGAATAATGACGTCCGGAGTCTAGAGGCTGCTTTTTGGCAGTGTGTATGAAAGTTTAATCGTTGGTCCAAGATAATTCCTAGTACCTTGATTTGCGGAGATGGGTTGATTGTTTTGTTGAAAAGGTGTATGCCTTGCTTGATCGTGAGGCTGCTGCTGGAAGGGATTAAGTGAAGCAGCTCGGTTTTGGGTTCGGAAAAGGTTATGTTGAGAAAGGCAGCTCTCTGTGCCTTCTTTTCATGTCTTTCCGTTAGTCTTTTGGTGGCAAAAAGTGGGGTTTTTGCTAACTGGAGGGCGGTATCGTCATCTATATAGATGGTGGAGGATTCATTTGGGGAGGTATAGGTGGAATCAAGAGCAGCCGCGTATATGACAAAGGCTATTGATGACAGAGGTGAACCTTGTGGAAGGCCTATTTTGAGCGGGAGTGGTGATTCCAGGTTTCCATTGATTCTGAAGGCGAGGGTGCGGTTAGATGTGAAGCTGGACATCCATTTGATGCACCAGTTTGGAAAACGGTAATGTTGTAAAATGTGAATTAAGTGTGGGTGGGAAACGCAGTTGAAAGCGCCATCTATATCTGTGGCTAGGAGAGTAGGCCGGGGTGGTAAACGTTGTGTTTTCCGGTCATTGTTAGTGATTGGTATTAAAAGTTGTTTTTGTGCGGGGGTGAGTAGCAGATGGATTGAATCTATGGCAGATGTGCCCCTTCTGGCACCTGTATGGTGGGGACGGATGGCTCCATTGAGGGTGGCATATTGTTCCAATCTTTTGGCTATGATTTTTTCGAGTATCTTTCCCAGGCATGATAATAAAGAGACTGGGCGATAGCTTTTGGGGTCTGAGTAATCTGCCTTGTTTGATTTGGGGATGGGAACGCAGTGTGTGATTTTCCATCTGTCAGGCATGTGTCCTAGTTGGAGGAGATTGTTGAATAGAGTGGATAGAAGTGCTGGGCGGGCTCTGTGTACTTCTCTAAGTGTGAGATAATTGAAGCCATCCGCGCCTACTGCTGTGCGCATGTTTGAGTGTTGCAGTAAGTTTTCTATCTCGTGCATCAGCAAAAAAAAAAAGTGGCACCCAGTGCCTCTGAAGGAATGTGGCCTTCCAGAAGATCAGGATGCACTGGATGCCAAAATGATACTGGGTGCCAAAAATATTGTTACCGGATTAGGCTGAATGATAACATACTAAAAGTGAAAAATTGCACCTGGTACTTCTGAAGGAATGTGGTCTTTCAGAAGATCAGGATGCACCTGAAGACCAAAACGCACTGGGTGACAATTAATTTTTTTGCTGATGTGGGGGGTGATGGTGTGTGTGGAATGGCTCGTATCCAGGAGGGGGTCAGGTAGGAAGTTATTCGGAAAGGGAGGTGGTTCATTTTGAGGGGGAAAAAAGGTTTGGCGGAAGGCTATGCCTATTTCTTCGTCGGTCGAGTTGCCTTGTATGGCTGGGATTGTGGATTTGTTTCGCGCGGAGGATTTGTTTAATAAGTTCCATGCCGCGCTTGGGTTCAGGCCTTTGAGGGTACGGTGCCAGTGGTTCCATTTCGCTATGGTGATTTCGGCTTTCCAGGTCTGTCTTAATTGGTTGGCCTGTTGTCGAATTTTGGTTGAAGAATTAGGTTTACGTCGTTGCCTTTCTAGCCAAGCTAATTTATGTTTGAGGGTGGATAGTTGGGGTGTCCACCAGGCTTTGGCTCCGATTTTTGGTTTGGAAAGGGGGACCGTGTTGTGAATGGCCCTGTTGATGAGGTTTTCGATGTGGGTGAGGGTGTTTTCAGTTGTTTGTGTGTTTCTATAATCCAGGGGAATTGCTCCTTCCTGAATGATTTTGTGGAAATCGGGCCAGTTGGTTTTTGAATAGAGGTGCCGGGGTGTGTAGGAGGGGGGGTGAAGGTATAATATTGTTTTCGTGGTGATGTGATCCGAGTTGTGTTCATCTGAGGGGGGGGCTGACCATGGTCCTTGTGTGTCGGTGAGGCCCCTTGCAAAGGTGAGATCGATTATGGAGGGGGAGCTCCCGTTTCTTGGGAAGTGGGTAAAGATTCCTGGTTTATTGAGGAGTCTGAAGTTGTTATTCTCCAGCCATTCCGTCATTATTTCGGTGAGGTGAATGTGTCTGGAAAAATAGCGATGGGCTGTTTCTGCTTCTGCTCCATACCACCAAGGATGATGTAGGTTGAAGTCCCCTGCTAGTATGGTGTTGGTGTGAAAGGAATGTGATAATAGCGGTAGGTGGTGATTATCGTTGGCCCGTGGTTGGAGGTAAAGGTTGCATATTTCTAATTTGATATGTGCCGTTTGGAGGGTGACCGCAATTATATGTGGATTGGGTTTGAGTGTGACGATTGTTTTGATGTTGAGGTTCTTTCGAATATAAATGACGACTTTAGGAGAAACGCAAGGAAAATATATGTCAAAATTATTTGCTGCTGGGGGTAGGCCATTGTGATCTAGCCAAGGTTCTTGTAGCATTTGAATGAGAATGTTGTTTGATGAATCAATGTCCCGAATTACTGAAAAAGTAGAGGCCTGTCCTTTGGCGCAGTTCAGTTGCTGCACAATGGCTATGCCTGTTAAGATTGGGTGTGGCTGCATTAAGCAGTGTTGTTATTAATTCGGGAGGATTTGAGGCTCTCAGTGAGCTTGGTGTAGGCAATGCAAACTTTGCGTTTGAAGGCTTTGTGTCCTTGGTTGCAGTTGGCGCAGCGAATTGGAGGGTGTGTGCACTTGGTGCCTGCAGGGCATCCAGCGGTGGTGCAGGGGTGTTTGGAGGTTTCATGAGTCTCCGCACATACTGCGCATTTGAACTCTTTCTTGCATGTTTGCTGATGGTGGCCATATTCTTGGCATCTTCTGCATTGTGTGGTGGGGGAGACCGCGATGTATTCTTGTACTCGGCAGAAGGAGTTGAAAAGGGGGATCTGGGAGAGACCGAGTGTTTCCATCGTGAATTTTTGTGGAAGGGCAATGACAATGGCTGAGTGGGTTTTGTTGGCTCTTGCCTCTAGGGTTGTGAGCCATCTGGGAGTTTGTGCGAGGGTGAAGGTTGGTACTGAGATTGACATTTGTTCTGCGACATCTGCCATTGTTGCTTTGGTGGGGATTCCGTGGATGATGAATTTCGACCATTTGGAATTTGGTCTGGCTTCACCAAGGGTAATTTTCAGTAGGGTGCATGCCGTCTCGATTTCTTTTTGGTAGGCTTGACAAATCTGTTCGGCGGATTCATCCGGTCGAGTGGTGAGGACGAAGTTATGTCTGGCGGTTTTGGTGCACATGAGAATGGAGGTGTTGCGTGGGGCAAGCTCCTTGTTGATAGCAGCCAGGAGGGAGGAGTTGTCGATGGAGGCCGGGACATCGGCAGAGGTTTCGAGGATGATTTGGCGATTAACAGTAGTGAATTGTGGTTGGAAAAGTTTGGGGGGGAGGGCCTTCTTTTTCTTGTTACCCTTGTTGATTTTGGTGAAGGGGGCACCAGGAGCATTCGCAGCTTGTGCGTAGGTCATGGGTTTTCCATCGTTGAGGAGGGGCGTTTGGGGTTTTTGCGCTGGTTGTTGTGGTTTTTGTTGGTTGTTGGCTGGTGCCGGGGTGCGAATGGACTGGCTGGTGTTTTTGTCAATTGTTTGGAGAGACCTGGCCATATTGTTGAGGGTGGTGGAGAGTTTTCCAACCATTTCTTGAAGGATCTTAGTTTGATCCGTAAGCCTGAGGATGTCATTCTCCTGCATGGCTACTTTGGCGAGGAGGTGAGTGTTGTTTTCTTCCACTTGCGAGTGGAGTCTGGCAAAGCTTGATTTCGATAGCCAGGCGAGGTACTGCTCAGTGGAGTCCTCGTGATCAACATCGGGCATGTAGTCTTCGTGTTTGCTGAAGTCTTTGAGCCAGTTGGGGGTGGAGTCATCGGGGAGTTCTTGCATAAGGGCTTCGTCGATGTACTGGGAGTCGGTAGAGGGACCAGCATGAGCTGAGTCAAAGAGGGATTGACCGGTGGAGGGTCCAGGGGCCGCCATTTGTTTGGTTGGGGATCCTGAGCGAGCGGGGGCTGGTGAGGGGTTGGAGAGGGTTCGCTTCTTGCCGATGAGGGGGAGGGTGAAGTTGGTGCCAAAGGTCACCAGCTTCACAGGAGATGGGGAGGGTGTGCGGGATCTCCTGGGAGGAGTTTGGGGCGGATCCAGGATGAATTGGGGCAATGCGCCCGATGAAAGGTTGCGAGAGCGGGGAAGTGGTGAGAAATGAAGCCAGAGATTTAGAGACTTTTTGCAGTGTGTAACGCCGTTGCAACGTAGCTTTTGGAGTTTTGCAGGGATCTTTTTCGCGTGCAGGATGAGGCCCAAGGGCGGTAGGGAATCTCCAAGGGAAGCAGCTCACCATACTTCTTGTGGCGAGCTGTCTTATTCCTCTGACAGCTATCACAGCTGCGGACGTATTCCTCTATGTCCTTGTCCATGTTGGGCCAGTAGAAGTTCGCCTTGATCTTCTCAGCGGTCTTGTACTGCCCAAAGTGCCCAGCGATCCTGCTATCATGGTTCTCAGAGAAGATCTCTTGCCGGAGGTCTCTGCCTTCCGGGACATACCAGCGGTTCTTGAAGAACACCAGTCCCTCAGAAAGGGACAACGCCTGGTCGAGTCCAGTCTTCTTCTCCTCCAAAGCCTTACGGATCCCTTGCCACTGCTCATCTCCCAACGACGCATCTCTCAGCTTCTGCAGGAACGGCGATTGCAGCTGGTGAACTCTCACAGCACTGAGTCTGGCTGAGTTCATGACAAGCTGTCCAGGACGGAAAAACAACTGCGGCTGTGGGGCAGCAGGTTCACCTCCCTCTCCCAGACGGTGATCCCAACGTCTAGATAGGACATCAGGCTTGCCATTCCTTTCACCGGGTCTGTAGATGACCTTGAAATCAAACCCTGCCAGGTCCTCAGCCCATCTGGCCTGCCGGCGGGTCAAAACCTTAGTGCTGTTGAAGTACTCTAGGTTCTTATGATCGGTGAAGACCACAACCTCTCCCTCAACGGACTTAAGAAGGTGCTCCCATTCCCGGAACGCAGCTACTATGGCACCCATTTCCTTATCATGGATGTCATAGTTGATCTCAGCTGGCGAGTGCTTCTTGCTATAGAAAGCAACAGGATGCAGCTTGCCATCCTCGCCATACTGGGACATCACAGCTCCCTTCGCAAAGTCAGAAGCATCAGTCTCTACAACTGTGCGTCTCTGTGGGTGGAAGTGGACCAAGATAGGCTCGCTGGTGAACAGCTGCTTGAGTTCCTCGAAAGCCCTGTCACAGGCAGTGGTCCAGTGCCACTTCCCTTCTTTCCTCAGCAGGTCAGTCAATGGTTTGCACACCTTGCTAAACCCGGCGATGAACCTGCGGTAGAAGTTGGCAAAGCCTAGGAAGGCTTGCACATCCTTCACGTTCCTAGGGACTGGCCATTCCTTCACGGCGTTGACCTTCTCTTTAGACATAGAGATGCCACGCTCGGAGATCTGGTATCCCAAGTACTCAACCTCCTTCAAGTGGAAGAAAGTCTTGTCTATATGTGCATGCAGACTTGCCTCTCAAAGCCTCTGCAGCACCTTCTGAACGAGGCGTTGATGCTCCCCAATTGTCTCTGTGTAGATAAGTATATCATCTAAGTATACTATCACGCCCAGATCCAATAGGTCATGCAACACCTCATTGATCATAGCCTGGAACGACGAAGGGGCATTACAGAGGCCGAAGGGCATGACGTTGTACTCATACAAGCCATACCGGGTCCTGAACGCCGTCTTCCACTCGTCCCCTTTGGCTATCCTCAACAGGTTGAACCCATCCTTCAAGTCAATCTTGGTAAAGACCTTAGCGGTTCTCAGCCTGTCCCTCAACTCAGACATCAGCGGTAGCGGGTATTTGTCCTTTACTGTGATCCTGTTAAGGCCCCGGTAGTCAACGCAGATGCGGAGAGTACCATTAGGCTTAGGAACGAACAGGATAGGCGCAGCGGCGGGGGAATTGGATCTGGATATCTTTCCAGATGGTAGGGCCTTGTTCAGGAACTCCCGGAGGGCCTTGAGCTCGGATTCAGAGCAAGCATACAAGGGCCCGAACGGTGGCTTTGTTCCTGCTTGTAGGTTGATGTGGTGATCGAAAGCACCATGCTCCGGCAGCTTGGAGCTCTTCTCATTGCTGAAGATATCCGCCCATTCCCTGTACTCCGCTGGTAGCCTCAGGCTCACATCTCCTCCGCTATCATCATGCCAAACCGCAGCTCCAATCTGATGCACATTGGTCCGGTCTTCTGCCATCATCTCCCAGTCTTCGCACACCTCTATGTGGACGTCAGTGGGGATGCAGTTCTTGTGGCAGTAATCGGAACGCCAATGGATGCGGCCAGTATGCCAATCGATGTCTGGATTGTGCTTCTGTGCCCATGAGATAGGCAGATACCCGGAGATGCCTCCCCCTAGAGGTCCAACCTCCCAACGGATCAGTTCCTCATGCTTGCCCATGAGCATGTCTAGGGGGGCAGTAAAATACTCGCCAGCTCCCATCATCAGGTCACCCTGGGCATCAAGCATCTGGATGGTAACCTCACGCTTCTCCGTTGGTATCCCTTCCTTCCTCACAAACTCCTCGCTGAGGATAGGTCCGGTGCAGCCAGTATTGAACAGGAACTTACCATGGCACCTGTTGATGTGCTTCCGCACCTTCCAGTTCAACTCAGCCTTCAGTATAGGCCTCTGACCATGTACTGGCTGTGCTGGCGGTTCTTCTAGTCTTCTCTTCGATGGTGGAATTCCGCTAGGGCTATGACTTCTCTGACGCTTTGCCTTTTGTCTCTCGGACAAGGTCTTATGCATGCCGTCATTGTATGGGGTGTAGCCTGTGGACATGACTGTTGTACTGTGATACTAGCGCAACCAACGATGTCAAGGATCGTTGAGCAGGTTTCTGTGCAGGTATCGATTATGGTTCTGAGCTGGGTATTAACTAGGAGAAGTTGCATATCGATCCAGCGATTTCGGCCTATCAGGCCTCCTCAGTACAACTGTTGTATAAACGAGTTGATATTTTAAGGCTAATGAACGGCTATCTAGTAGATCTCAGGATCACTATCCTCATCTACTACAAACAATCTCTCAGGCTCTGCCTTGAGAGGAACAGGACTATGGACTGCCGCAACTGCGGCTGCTTTTCCCTTCTTAGACTCCGGTGGAACAGCAGTGGCTTCTAGCTCTTCTGCTCTCTTCCTCTTCCTCGTGGCTGCTACTCTAGCTACCACAGGAACCTGAGTCCAACATTTTCCCCATGAGTGGCCCTTCTTTCCGCACTTTAAACAGACTTCGGCTTTACGCCTCTCTGCCAGGATACTCTCAGGTATTCCTTTTAGCTCCACAGCTTTATCCTTCTTCACTGGTGGAGTCTTATTCTCACCAGCGGCCTTTCTATCAGAGGTAGCAGCGGTACTCTGACCCTTCTGCTCACCCCTCTTCTTTCCACTACTCTCGCCACCACCCTTCTTTTCTTCCTTCCGTTCCGGGGGCCTTGTCTTCTTGTATCTCTCAAGAACATGACCCATGTGCTGGACTAGTTGAATCCTCTCATGGAGAGAGACGGGTTTAACAGCTACCTTAGCCCAATCAAGGGCTAACTCTGCATTGAGGCCTTGGGATATTTTATCATCCACTACCTCGCCGCTATAGCCTGTCTTCCACATCAACTGCACAATCTGGTCCAAGAAGGCATCGATACCGGCGGTTTGTGAGAGCTTATCCCACTTAGCTACCGCTTCTTCCCTGGTGACTCTATCCCCAAACGAAGACCGGAACGAAAGCGTAAAGGTGGCCCAAGAGAACCAGTGAGCATCCAAAATTACAGGACGCCCTGCGGCCCTATCAGCTGCTCCTTGGTCGATGAGGTTATAATAGGCCTCATACCAGTTGAGCACTGCGTTGCCTTCCAGGAGATTACCAGTGTAACGGATTTTCATGACATCCTGTTGAAAGGAGGATGCCTCTATCGAGAAGACGTTCTCACACTGGCGTAGGAAACGATTGACATCATGGGCTTCTCCCTTGAACTTAGCAGGCTGTGGTGCCTTGGGTTCTCGGGTCCTATTGGCAGCGTTGGACATGCCACCGCCTGCTCCCATCATCGTGGCCATCATCTCCATCATCCTCTTCTCCTGCTTCCTCATCTTGCGATGGTAGTACCTCTTCCAGGCTTTAGGATCTGCACCCTCAGGTTCAGAGTCACTATCACTGGAATCCGGGTCCCTACCACCACCTCCTCCTACCCTTCTGCCTCCTCCTCCACCTCCTCCTTGTCCACCATTATCTCCTCCGTTGCCCGCTGCTTCTCCTTCCCCTCTATTCTCCTTCCTTGGTGTTGCCGGCCGGTCGAAGGGGGGCGGAGGTGAATTAGCAGGTGGTGTTCTCTGTGGTGCCCGTCCTGATGTGCCCTGAGGGGTTACAGGAGGCAGACCACCACCACCAGAGTGCTGAGATCCTCCAAGTCCCCAGGTACTCGAACCGTAGCCGCGTGAAGGGGGTAGGGGTGTTCTGGATCCGCCAGAGAGGCCGAGGGGCATCCAGGACTCATCTATAGGAGCCTGGGAACGTGCTCTTCGTCGTGGTTGTGGTGCTGGAGGTGGGGGTGCGAGTGGTAGGGGAAATGACTCTAAAGGGAACGTAGTGTTAGACCTTGGCCTTCCTATCCTTTCTTCCGGAGCCTTGATGTGTAGCTGTCCACTCCGGATAGCTTCCTGCACAATGGTTAGGTAGTCCGGTGGAGCAGCCTGCTCCGGTAGATCTAGGTCCATAGGTTCCGTTCCACTTAGTTCGTCCCTTGACAGCAGCAGGTGTTGCACTCGCTGCTGTAAGTGTTGGGCCTGATCATTCAGGTAGTTCATGGCATCCTTCATGAGGGTCTGCTCAGCTGACTGCCGTTCCTCTAGCATCCGTAAGGCATGTCCTGCCTGGGCAACCGTGCTGTTGATGTAGCTCTTCATGTGCTCTTGGTAGTGCTCAAAGAACTCAGCAATGGTGACCTTGGACCGATCTGTCCAGTTGGTCTGGACACCTGGGATGTACTTCTCGAGGGTTGTCTTTGGGGCTTTGACTAGCTGTGCATCTTCTCCATCTCCAACCGCCAGCGTCTTCTTCTCCCATTGAATCTGAAGGGGAGGAGCGGGGGCTCCTAACGCAGGGGTGTTGCGGCTGGAGGATCGTCCAGAACGTGATGCCATTGCTGTAGCTTGGGGTATAGGAGTGCTCGCTGTGGTAGTTCGATTGTACTGGTGCTGGAACAGTGATCTCGCAGATACTGTTCGTCTAGCCACTCAGGGTAGGTCTCCTGCCAATAGACGTGGTCAGGAATCGAAGGTTTCCTCTTCAAACAGCTGAAGAGGATCGAAAGCCAACTCATGTACCGGTGGGCTACAGGAAGTGATTCTGAAGGTGAAGTAGAGAGATAAGATTCTACTGTAACGGGGGTAGGCCTAGGCAGATAGGCTAGGTGTACGGCCGTTGCGAAATGGATATAGATCAGGTTCAGAATCTGATTCTTTCGTGGAAACTACTCAAGAATCTTAAGGGCTCAACTATCGCTGAAGAATGGAGCAGCAGGGTGGAGCATTCGCGATGTTTTTAACACCAGTGTTCCACAGTCCTCGCTCTGCCCTGCTCTAGTGGGGGACTGGGTTTGACCCGGAGTCCCATTGCCAAATGGACTGGTGTTCTACTCCGGAAGACCTTCCGTACTTCCGGGGGCTATGCTCCTAGAGCTGCCGCACCTCCATTAGCAATCTGACCACTCTAGACTCTATGAACCACCGGCATAGTCCTGCACACTGCAGTCCTACATGCACGGCGCAGTTCAGTCTAATCCGTATGTGTATTACCTGTAGATAGCGCTGCCAGTGCGTTGCCTATCAGCTTCTGCTGATGCATACTGCACAGGTTGATTCAGAACTCTACCACTTCCTCGGAGTGGTAGATGCAGCCGTCTATGTGCCGTCAGCTCATCAGCTTACGCACATGCGGTTCCTCTGTATCAACCAGATCAGTGGGATGCGGTAGCTCTCTGCATGTGGGAGCAACCCCACCGATGCAGGCTCCTACAGTCCCATCAGTCCGGCCCTGATCTACTACGAATACTAGAGGCAGTATATAACCAGCGACCGTCCACCTCGCTTCTACTTTTCCTCCATCACCTCCGACCGCAAACTCAACACCACAAACCACCTCTCCCAGAAATCCACAAAACCAAAAGTCTTTATCTCTTTGGCCTCGTCCATCATCATACCCCACTTCGCTTCTGGGAACTCATCACTCCCATCGCTCCCCCATCAATCTGGCTCCCAATACTCCACCCAGAGTATCGCCATCACCACCCGCAACTCCCGTCCGACTTGTTTGGGCACCCATCACACCCACACCCCTTGCTGGGCGCAAACGCACCTCTAGCCACCTCTCCCCCCATCTCACCCGAACCTCCAACATGTCTGCACCTGAAGGCAGCACCGCCCTTTCCGCCTTCGATCCCGCAGACCTCCCAATGGAAGACAAACCTACCTCCAACCACAGCAGCTCCTCCAGTGAACATGACGACGATGAAAGTGTCGGAGGTCAGGAATTTAATTCCAACCTCAACTTCACCCAAATCCCCGCCGAAGAAATGGCAAACATGACCAACGCCACATCCACCAACTACCTCGCCTGGTTCATCCAGAGCCAATTCAACTCAATGAAAGACGAATTTGAAAGACAAATGGACACCCTCCTAGCTCAAATCAAGTTCAACAACATTCAAAACACCAACACCACTTCCAAACTCGCGGAAATCAAAGCTCAAAACATTTCCCTCCAAAACACCGTACGCTCCCTAGACGCCAGACTGCTACACCTCCAAACAAATCAAAGCGCCAACACCAACACCACTGCCACAAGCAACAAACCTCCCACCACAAACACCAGCAAACCCTCCAACACCAACACCACCAACAAAGCACAAGAAACCTATGCCAGCAAAGCCACAACTGCACCTGGCGAAAATAACTTCACCACCGTCACCAATCGCAAAACCCCAAAAATCCAACCACTCTACAAGCCCGATTTCACCACCGACAAAAGAGAAATCATAATTGAACTCACCGAACCCCTTCCCACCTCAGCAACCCCAGATTCCATACTCAACGCCATCAACAACCGCCTAGGAGCTGTCAACACATGCATCCTGGCCGTTCGCAAAACCAACAATGACAACCTCATTCTTACCACCAAACCCAACGAAGCTGCTGACAAATTCATCGAACAATACGAACATGAAATCACCTCAGCTTGCAACCTTCTCAAAATTCCAATCACCAACATTAGAATCAACAGCAGATGGTCCAAATTCATCATCGATGCAGTTCCCCTCAACTTCAACCTCGAACCCGTCACACCCACCACCATCACCAATGCCCTTCAAGCCGCCCTACCTGACGTACAACTGGCCCAAGCCCCAAGATGGCTATCCACAGAAGAAAAACGCATTGGCAAAAAAGCCTCCTCCATCGTCATCGCTTTGCCAGCCAAACACACCCTCAAAACCTTAGGCTTCACCTACCTCAATATCCTAAACGCCACCTGCAAAATCCGCGAATATCACCCAATTAATCCCACCACCCAATGCCGAAATTGTCAAAAGCTTGGACACCACGATGCCACCTGCAAGCAAGAAGTTGCCTGTGCCATCTGCGCACTCACCCACCACACCAAAGACCACAAATGCGACCAAATCACATGCAAAGGAGGTGCCAGATGCACACACATGCCACTCAGATGCGCCTGCTGCAACACCAATCAACACACCGCCATTGACTGCCCCGAAAAAATGAAGACCAGAGCACTTTATCTTGCTCAACGCGCACAAAAAATCAACAACCGTAATGATTAAACACACAACACAAATCACAGGCATAGCCCAAGTGCAACAACTGAATTGCGCTAAAGGAAAGGCCTCCACTCTCTCAGTACTCCATCATGCCAACATCAACACCCAGCTCGCCATACTCGCACTACAAGACCCATGGTCAGAAACCCAGGGCCTACCACCAAACATTACAAACTTTCATCGTTTTTCACCAACAAACCAGAATCCCAAATGCGTCACCTACATAAATGCAAACATGAACTTAAATCCACGCGTTTCCACCTCTTTCTTCAACAACGCTATATCAATCATCATCACCACGGCAATAGGTGACATCGAAATCTCTAACATCTACGCCAACCACACACCAACAACACACACTTATCTTAATATGCACCACTTCCTTCCCATGCACATAATATTAGCAGACACCAACCTACACCACACATGGTGGTACGGACTTGAAACCAATACCCATCACACCTCCATCAACAGAACCAGACTAATAGCCAACCAACTCGTGGACTGGCTAGAAGATCACAACTACCAACTCATCAATCACCCAGGAACCCTCACACACTTTCCCAGAAATGGCAACCAAAATTCCATCATCGATCTCACCCTATTCAAAAACATACAACAATACTTCATAACGTGGCAATCCGATCAAGGACTAAGGGACAACTCTGATCACACCTTAATCACAACCACCATATTCCTCCCACCAAAACCCACAGCCACACCCAAACGCAACCTCAGCAAAGCAAACTGGACTCAATTCCACAACATAATAAAACAATCAGCACTCAATAATTCCCAACCCACCAACGCCAACGAAACCACCAAAGAATGCGAACAGCTCACCTCTCTCATACAACTTGCCACTATCACAGCTATACCGTTATCGAAACCTAGTCAACATTCCAAAGGCTGGTGGACCAACGAACTTTCCAAACTCAAAAAGAAAATAAACGCCATCAATCACCTAATCAAGCGACCCAACCCACCGCAACATGCCAAAAGCCTACTCAAAAACCTTCGAACGCAATGGAAAACTGAAATCAATGAGGCCAAGAAACATCACTGGCACCAACGGCTATCCTCCAACGATCCCAAACAAATATGGCAAGCCATCAAACAAACCAATGGCCGCAAACCTCCCACCACCATACAACCTCTACACAATGCACCTGATTTTGAAACACAATGCAATGCCTTTAAATCCACCTTTTTTCCACCCATTCTCGCCTCCCCCCAGCCACTACCACAAAACTGGCTCCCCCCACCCGCATCAGATCAATCCTTCAATACACCTCATGTCACCCCAGAGCTAATTTCCAAACTGCTCGCCAAAACCTCCGCCGCATCCGCTCCAGGACACGACGGAATTCTCTATCCTCACATACAGCACGTTCATCAAGCCGCTCCCCTACTCATTCCCAAAATCTTCACAGCTGCCCTTCGCTTCGGCACTTTCCCCGATATATGGAAACAAGCAATCATCACACCCATACCCAAATCAGGCAAAGATGATTACTCCAAACCCAACGCCTACCGCCCCATTTCATTATTATCATGTCTTGGCAAACTCCTAGAACGCATCATCACCAGGCAACTAGAAATTGCTGCAATAAATTCAGGCGCAATCAACCACCAACATACAGGTGGACGCACAGGAATTTCGGCGATAGACGCCCTACAACAAATCATCACACCATCCCAATCCTGGCTCGATACTCCTGCCACAACAGGACACCAAAAGCAACTACGACCCTCCATCCTCACCACAGACATTGAAGGAGCATTCAACTGTGTCATCCATCAACAGATGATTGCAATCTTCCTTCACTTTAAATTTCCCACCTACCTCATACAATGGTACCAAAGCTTCACTACCAATCGAACAATAGCCTTTCGCTTCAACAGCACCACAAGCCCAACATCACCCTTCAACAGTGGACTCCCTCAAGGATCCGCTGTGTCATCCATTGCTTTCACTATATACAGTGCCGCGTTAGATACTAAACCGTCACCCTCTAACCTCACCTATTCTAACACCTACATTGACGACAACGCCATGCTACAAGCAAGTTTCTCACAAAAATTTGCCACCAGGACACTGCAACAACGTCTCAATCTCAAAATCGAAAGAGGCTCATACCTCAACATTCTTTTTTCTCCACCAAAAACGGAACTCATGCATTTAAGACTCAGTTCTAGAATCAAAGATCCCACCCCCATTCCTATCACGCTTTACGATCAAAGCATATCGCCCACCGAACAAAACCGCATGCTAGGTCTCATAATCGATCGAAGATTAACCTTTCACCAACACACACACCACATCGTCGCCTCCCTATTAAAAACCAAAGGAGTCATCTATCCCCTTCTCAAATCTATACATCTCACCCCCGCTACAATACATCACATACTACACATAGTTCACATTCCCAAAATGCTATGGGGTTCCCCCATATGGTGGACAGGTGCACCTTCCATAATAGACAACATCCAACCAGCATATCACAGCCTCGCCCGTCTCATTACAGGCCTTCCCAGACACACCAAAATAACCCATTTATTACGCGAAGCCGCCCTACCACCGCTCAACTTACTGCTAAATTATCATTCACAAAAATATGGCATACGCATTCTAAAAAATAACGCATACAATCCAGCCTTCCTTCCATTACTCAAGTTCCTTCCACAAACAACAGAATACAAAGGAACAGGACTCAAAAGAATAGCCTCCCTACTCCAACCCCTCATCAACAATCAACCTTTCGAAAGACTTGAATTCCCGTTTCATTCCCCATTCCTCACATCAAGCTCTTTACAAATTTCCCCACTTTCTAAACAACAAACAGCCACGCAACACATCAATTGGACAGGCACATTAGAAAATTCCTGGCTCCTTTACACAGATGGCTCTCTCAACGACAACGGACATTCATCCTCCGGCGCATACATCGCCCACATACGATATGGCATCACCACACAAACATATACACACTCCTGCGCCCTCGGACATCATGCCGAAAATGAAGACGCCGAAATTCACGCCATACAAGAAGCCTTAGCCCTCTTGCTTCAACACATCATTTATCCAACTCCCATATACATATGCGTCGATAACCAAAACGCCCTAAAGTCACTTGCAGGAGGACCCACACACAATAAGGAATACCTGTGGCACGCACTTAACGCTTGCAACTCACTCCAAAATATAGGATGCTCCATCACTGGCATATGGACTCCCTCTCACACACAAATTTTTGGCAACGAGAAAGCCGATCAATTGGCCACACTCGCTCATAATAAACCCCTCTGCCCATGGCACCGCCTCACCCTTGGACACCTTTCACTCCTACCCAAGAAACATCTACTCCAATCATGGGCCTCTAATACCCCAGAGCCTGTTGCGCTTCACATCGCGCAACACCTTACACCATTATCACGAAAACGGTTCTCCAAACTTGCGAAGATACGCAATCAAGTGCACTTCATCGATCTCACCGGCTTTACCGACCCCCTCATATGCATATGCGGCGAACAGGATGGCTCTTACCATCGTATCATGTCCTGCAAACTCAGAAACAAAGAACGGCAAGATTTCTTTAAAAATTCAGAACCAGATTGGAATATTTTCTTTTCGTCTAAGTTAAATTTTTCCGAGTTTTTTTCTTACATTAACCTATTAGGGTTATAAAATTATGTGAACAAGTAGGCGGATGATTGACTTGGGTTTTCCTTCAGTTATTTCTTTCCTCGCAAATGTTTTGTTATTATTTTTTTTTTTTTTTTTGATAAGTTATAAATTGGTGTGGAAACGGGGAGGATTTATTTGTAGTTGGTGGTGGATGAGGCGATATACTTTAGTATTAGGGCCGTAGAATTAAAACACTAAAACACTAAAACACTAGAGGCAGTATATAACACACGACCGCCCACCTCACTTCCACTCTTCCTTCATCACCTCCGACCGCAAACTCAACACCACAAACCACCTCTCTCAGAAGCCCACGATACCAAAAGTCTTTATCTCTCTGGCATCGTTTATCATCACACCCCACTCCGCATCTGGGAACTCATCACTCCCATCGCTCCTCCATCAACCTGGCTCCCAATACTCCTCCCAGAGTATCGCCATCACCACCTGCAACTCCTGTCCGACTTGTTTGGTCCGCTACTTCGCCAACGCCAGTTGTCTCGCCCGAATTTCTCTTTTGGCTCCTACAGTCCCATCAGTCCGGGGCCCTAATCTACTCCACATACTAGAGGCAGTATATAATAAGCGACCGCCCACCTCGCTTCTACTTTTCCTTCCATCATCTCCGACCGCAAACTCAACACCACAAACCACCTCTCCCAGAATCTCACGAAACCAAAAAGTCTCTATCTCTTTGGCCTCGTTTATCATCACACCCCATCTCGCTTCTGGGAACTCATCACTCCCATCGCTCCCCCATCAACCTGGCTCCCAATACTCCTCCCAGAGTATCGCCATCACCACCTGCAACTCCTGTCCGACTTGTTTGGGCACCCATCACACCCACACCCCTTGCTGGGCGCAAACGCACCTCCAGTCACCTTTCCCCCCACCTCACCCGAACTTCCAACATGTCTGCACCTGAAGGCAGTACTGCCCTCTCTGCTTTCGACCCCGCAGACCTTCCAATGGAAGACAAACCTGCCTCCAACCACAGCAGCTCCTCTAGTGAACATGACGATGATGAAAGCGTCGGAGGTCAGGAATTTAATTCCAACCTCAATTTCACCCAAATCCCCGCCGAAGAAATGGCAAACATGACCAACTCCACCTCCACCAACTATCTTGCCTGGTTCATCCAGAGCCAATTCAATTCAATGAAAGACGAATTTGAAAGACAAATGGACACTCTCCTAGCACAAATCAAATTCAACAACATTCAGAACACCAACACCACCTCCAAACTTGCTGAAATCAAAGCCCAAAACATCTCCCTCCAAAACACTGTACGCTCACTAGACGCCAGGCTTCTACATCTCCAAACCAACCAAAGTGCAAAAGCCAACACCCCTGCCGCGAACAACAAACCTCCCACCACAAACACCAGCAAACCTTCCAACTCCAACAACAAAGCACAAGAAACCTGTGCCAGCAAGGCCACAACAGCACCTGGCGAAGAACCGACAACAACAACGCCAAAGTGACTTTTTGGTCACAACTCCACCAGTTTTACTCCGATTGCTCTACTTTTTGATTATTCGGACTCGCCTCGCTGCCCCCGTTCGATCCTGCTATTGTACGTCTGGTTTGCTCCGGATTTGCAAAAGTTGTTGTCGAATTCGCTGTTTTACCCCTCTTTTCCCCCCCAACAACAAAAACCTCACCAAACTTTGGCAATCTGCATTTTGTCATAACTCCACCAGTTTTCGTCCGATTAGCTCGACCCCGGGCTTTTTGGAACCGCCTCAGCGCGCCCGTTCGATCGCCCTCTCGTTCGTTCGGATCCGACCAGAACTGCAGAAGTTCTGCTCGATTTCCCACCCCCCTCCGCCAGGGACCCCCTCCAGGGCCCAGCACCACCCCCCCTACACACCCCACCTCCTCCTGTCGGTTCAGGATCCTTCTCTATGTCTTCCTCTTCGTCTAGAGGCAGAGGGAGAGGCAGAGGCTTCAGGTCTCCCTCTTCTGTGACTAGTTCACCTCAAAACTCGCTCCAAACGCCGTTTGGCGCCCCTACAACACCCCCAAACACCCGTTTTTCACCTTTGCTTCATGGAGACCCAGAGCAAACACCTACCCAAGCCCTGCCACTTCGCCCAGCAGTCCCCCTACCTCACTATGCCTCCCTGCCTGCCACAGAGCCCACAGAGAGTGGCTCTGTCCTCCTGGAAGAGTCTGACTCTGACATGACGGACACTGAGGGACCCCTCACCTTCTCCACCACCCTACCTCCAGTCATCCAGATGGATGACTCCAACAGCAACCTAGATTGCCTTGGTGCCATTGGTACTGGGGAGAACTACAACCCCTCCCTCTTTGCAGTGATGGATGAGCAGAACAGGCTCATCAAAGCACTCACAAAACGCGTCAAGCAGCTTGAAAAAGCTATCCTCACACCCCCACCAGCCCCTACCTTCCACAATGACCCAGCTCTAGTGGAAAAGGTGGCTACCCTCACCTCCAAGGTCGCAGACTTGGAACAGAAACGGACGCTTACAACCATTCTGACTTCTGCTAACCTCCCCCTACCTCTAGCAGCTGCTCCCCTGCCAGCCACCACCTCCTGGGCTCAGGTTGCCTCTAAAAGGGCTCCTAGACCCGCCAGCAAGGCCTCCAAGCCTACCAAACCACCAGCAAACCCCCCAAAACGCGACCGTACCCTAATCATCACCAGGAATGGTCTACCCATTCCTGATGATATCACCCCACTCCTCATTCGCAATGCAGTCAATGCTGCCCTAGACAAGCCATTGATTGCAGAGGTGCGATTCACACCAGCACACCATGTGCAGCTCATTGCTGTCACTTCCACCACCTCCGACTCCCTTCTCAAGCAGAGACAAAAGCTTGAAGAAGTAGTTCGCAACACCATCCCCAATGCCACCAGCATGGAAAAGGAAGCCATCCTTACCCAAGTTGTTGTGCACAATGTCCCCACCTCCATCCCCTCTGGCGAAGAGGGATTCCAGCAGATCAGATCTGAGGTTGAGCAGTTCAACCCAGGCACCACCCTACTCCGCGACCCTCGCTGGCTCACTAGGCCTGAGCAGAGAGAGGGAAAGCAGGCCTCCTCCATGGTTTTGACCATTGTGGGGAAACAACCTGCCACCACTGCCCTTGAAAGAGGGCTCTCACTCTTTGGACTTCGCCATAAAGTCACCAAATACCTTCGCTTCGGACCAGATACCCAATGCACAACCTGTCTGGCCTTTGGCCATCCACAACAACGCTGTACCAGCAAAACCCCTTACTGCAACATCTGTGCTGGGCCTCATACAGCATCCTCCCACTCCTGCGCAACCTCCTCTTGCACCATCAAGGGAGCTCCTTGCCTCCATACTATCATCCGTTGCAAGAACTGTGATGAACAGCATCGTGGTAACTTTTCTGGTTGCCTCAAACTCACTGAAGCTAGACTTAAGGCTAGCGAACGTCAGGATCGCATGGTACTTTAAAGTTTCCCCCTACCTGTATTGATTTATCCAGCCCTCATGGGCCTTCGGGCTTAGTGGAGGGAGTGCTATAGGCACAAAACATGTGATGGTGAGAGAAGAATGCCCAGGGTAGTCTTGACACTGTGAGAGGGAGTCACTAGATCGGGGTATTAACACATTCATTGACGATGAGCCTAGAAGAGGCTGAGTTGGAACTGGCGGAGGATTAGTTAGTTTTGTTTTGTTTTCTTTTATGTTCCTGTTGGGTTTTCTTCTGCTGTACGCCATATCCGTTTCAGATGCATGCGAGTATGAACAATAAATAAATAATAATAAATAAATAAATAACAATACAGATCTTGCATTTCGAGATTCGGGAAATGTTACTAAATGATATCTGCCGCCAGATCAATGAGCCTGTATGGTATCTCCCCCTGACGGCGTGATACTAGCTAACAGTATTAGCGAGCGAAGGGGCATGTTGGCCCAGATATCGAGTCGCAGAATGCCTTCCGTGGAGATCAAGAACGACTAAAAGCAACACTAGAGCTGCGGAAAAGGAGCTTGTTGACGGCCCTCCAGCAGCCGTATGCTCGGCGGGCTCGGCAGTCAGGCTCTGGCCCAATCCCTAGTGACCCAATTGAAGAAGTGGCTGCCATCCTGGCGGCAATCCCTGCCTCGGAGGGAAACGGCAGCTAGGAGCTTGCCAACGACCTCACATGAGCTGGCATGAAGTATTGGAAAGGTGTTAGGGGGAGGGTTGAGCGAGAGGAAGGATAGGGAAGGGAAGCGAGAGGTGAGGTGAGCGGAAGGAGGAGAGGCAGCTAGAGATATTTGTAATAGAGCAATAGACTAGAGCGTTTCAAGGAATATATAGCCATTTTACCAAACGCCTGAATATAAGCCTCCTAAAGATAAGGCTACACGATCATGAGCATCCATAATCCCCAAAACATCAAATCTGGAAAGGATGCGTCCGGACTGTAGGAGGTCGTCAGGATCTCCGGGAGAAACGATGTCAAAGCGGAGCCTTCCAGAGGCTGAGCTACCACAATAGTTGCGAAAGGGGTCAGCAGGACTGACGGCCTCCCAAAGGTCGCCTCCAGGCGCAAAGAGCGAAGTTTACAACCTGAGGGTGGGCTATATTCCACCCCGACCACCCAAGGCGTCTGATGCATTGGGCGACATTTCAATTTTTTGCTGATGTATTCAGCAGTCAATTCAGCAGTCAATTCGGAGCCTATTCAGCAGTCAATTCGGAGTCTATTCAGCAGTCAATTCGGGAGTCAATTCAGCAGGATTCGGAGGCTTAGAAACAGCCAATTTGGAGTCAATTCAGGAGTCAATTCGGCAGTGGATTCGGAGGCTCGGAAACAGCCTATTCGGAGGCAGGAAAGCACGGGATTCGGAGTCTATTCAGGAGTCAATTCAGCAGTGGATTCGAAGGCTTAGAAACAGCCAATTCGGAGTCTATTCGGGAGTCTATTCAGCAGTCAATTCGGAGTCTATTCAGCAGTCTATTCAGCAGTCAATTCAGCAGTCAATTCAGCAGTCAATTCGGAGTCTATTCAGGAACCTATTCAGCAGTCAATTCGGCAGTCAATTCAGCAGGATTTGGAGGCTCAAAAACAGCCAATTCGGAGTCAATTCAGCAGTCAATTCAGTGGTCAATTCAGCTGTGGATTCGGAGTCTATTCAGGAGTCAATTCAGAGGCTGCTCAGGAGGCTGTTCGGGAGTTGATTCGGAGGCAGGCAAGCAGCCGATTCAGAGGCAGTTGGATCAACAGCAGAAGCAAGATAATGGGTGGAATTGCGTCCTACATGTACATAGAGCAGAATAGACTATTAGTGCCATACAAAGCAGCGTGACAAGCAGCGTGACATCGTACGTCCAATGTGCCCAATGCCGCCCATGGGAGGCTGTACGTTCAGTATATCAGGCTCGGATTTTCCAGGCCTGCGCCTGGGCGTGAACGAGGCAGGTCCTACATCCAGTGCGCCCACACGTACGCCATACTAGTCAGTACGCCTAGAGCAGTGCCTAAAAAAATCCGAGCCCAGTGCGCCCAGTGCGCCTATGGCACTGGGCGCGACTGGACGCAGACCCGGCTTTTTGCTGATGTCAGCTAACTCGTTGCCTATTCAGCAGTCAATTCGGCAGTCAATTCAGCAGGATTGGGAGGCTCAGAAACAGCCAATTTGGAGTCAATTCAGGAGTCAATTCAGAGGCTGCTCAGGAGGGTGTTTGGGAATTGATTCAGAGGCAGTTGGATCAACAGCGGAAGCAAGATCATCAGCAAAAATAATTACCGCTCCTGGAGATTAGCTGTGTCTCCCCGGGAGCACATTTTCTCCCTGACCTTCCTAACCTCCAGGCGCTATGGAGGATAGCAGCAATCCTCCTGGAGGATTTTGCCACTCCCCGACTCGATGTTTCCTCGTGGAGGAGCTTGCCGTCCCTCTTTGCCAACTATTCGCTCCTGGAGCGCCCTTCATTCTCTGCCTATCCCCGGGAGGATAATGCTAATCATCACTGAATGATTGGGGTAAGTGCGCTTACTAATTGCAGCTCTAGATGTGGTAAATGGATCTTTATTGGTCCTATTTATTCGACCCCTCAGAGTCCTTGCAGGATACTGATCATCCTTCGCCTACTTTCTATTGTCTTCGAATCTTCTATAGCATACCCCGTATCCTCTATAAATTGACTGCCTACAAGCCCTCCAGCTTCGATCCTCTGCCTACTTTCTATTCTCTCCAAATCCTTTATAACATATCTGTATCCCTTATAGATTGACTGCCTACAAGCCTTCTGACTTCTCTCCCGCCGCAATGATATTGGCTATCCTACACTCACTTCCGTGCCTCCAGTACATACTTCATATCCACCTGCCGCAATGATATTGGCTATCCTACACTCACTTCCGTGCCTCCAGTACATACTTCATATCCACCCGCAGCGACGATATTAGCTATCCTACACTCACTTCCGTGCCTCCAGTACTTCTCACTCCTGACTTCCACCCCGCCACGAGGATATTGGCTATCCTACGCTCACTTTCTATCCCTCCAAAGCCTCCAGTACATACTCCATGTACCTCTCGCTCCTGACTTCCACCCCGCCACGAGGATATTGGCTATCCTACGCTCACTTTCTATCCCTCCAAAGCCTCCAGTACATACTCCATGTACCTCTCGCTCCTGACTTCCACCCCGCCACGAGGATATTGGCTATCCTACGCTCACTTTCTATCCCTCCAAAGCCTCCAGTACATACTCCATGTACCTCTCGCTCCTGACTTCCACCCCGCCACGAGGATATTGGCCATCCCTCCCGAGCCTTCAAAACATACTCCATAACCTTAAAATAGCTATGATATCTCCAACCTACTCAGGTTGATGATTCGGTAGTCCTCATCCCTCTCATGTCGCTAGGATGCCCAGTATCTTAATTCTCCTAGGCATAGATCTCATTAAACGTTGCGAGGCTGATCCGGTTGTTGACGAGCCATCTAGTATTAGCCTCCAAGAGCTCCGGCTGCTCTGGAATGAGATGTGCTGCTCCCATGATGTTCTTTATCCCCACAACGAATAGATCATCTGCTTTCCTAGTAGATACTCTCACCATCCCATGGATATCTGTAATCTGACCTCCGCCTGGATAGGCTCGCAGCATCCTCACGAGGATAAGGCGATGCGTATACAGAATATGAGGATCCCGAATCTTAAACAGGCAAAGCACTTTGGCCGGAAGGCGACCTCGGAGTGCGCCAAACTGGCTCTCATCTCCCACCTGGACCCACACCCAATCGTTCCGTGGAACCTGACCCCTAAAGGCTCGCCCTCCTGTACATCTCACTCGATGAAGCTCAAACTCCTCAGGATGCTGAAACTTAGGCACAGGGACTCTAAGTTGTGAGAATAGCTCAGCTGGGTACGTAAGAAGAGCCTCTGTATCCTCCCGGAGCCGGCGTTCGTCGTTTAGATTCTGACTGCTGTAGTATAGTATTCGCTCCGGCAGGTCCGGCACGTTGATTTGGCGGATGATATCATAGAGAGTCCAGATCCTTGGTTGTCGGCCACACAATCGCCGAAGAGATGCTCTATCTCCTGTGTGTTGAACTTCTGACCGCCTGGGTTTGAGGATATCCTGCAGCTCATAATTGAGAGGCTCGGTATCCTTAGAAAGAGCTCGGAGGTTCAATATACGCATACCAAATGCGTGTCGACGTGCATAATAGCGCAGGATCTGCTTTGTGGAGTCGTTTTTATTGGATGCTCGATATCCTTCCTTGATCTGTTGCCGATGTGCTGTCTCCCCTGCCTCGGTAGAGAACATGGGGATTCCTCCATACTGCTCAACATGCTCACGGAAGTGCGTTAAGAGGTGCATTTTGGGAAAGTTGAAGTGACTCTCTTCCGACTGCGTTTCAACGAGTAGCTCCCTCCTCTCAAGCCTATCTGCATCCTGCAGTCGCCTTTTCCTTGATCCTGTATGACTCGGAGGAGGGCGGGCATCCTGAGATAGCTTCAAGCGCTTGACTTTTGCTCGTGCCTTCGCGCCTGCCTTCTTCGAGGCTCTGAATTCGAGGAAGATATCTTTGTGCTTATGGAAGTCGGCGAGATATTGGTCCATATATTGCAAGGTTTCAGGTGTATGGCTGCGATACTGTGCCATAAGGTGGAAATCGATAATGCTTCGGACACAGAGAATCGCTCGTCTAAAAGGATATACCTCATCCGACGACGGATTGAGGAGAGCAACAGCAAACGCTCCGAGAAGGATACGACCGAGGTTGCGCATCTCCTTGCCCTGCCACTGGGAAACCTCTCGATAGGCTTTTGTTGGCCTAGTCAGGCCTGGGAAGGGGGGTATCGACATCCAAACTTCATCAAATGCTTGCTGCCTCTTGTGCTTCTCGAGGAAGCCCTCTATCCACTCCATCAAATGCTTCAATATACCGAGATATATATTATGTAGGAGGTCTGGCTTGTGAAGGTCCCCAGCGCGAGGGAGGTGTGGCATCCCCCAAAAGACGTTGAATGGCGCTTTCAGCCCTCGTTCAGCAAGATACTCCAACTTCTGAGGATTGTCAGTATCCACAAAGGATTGAGCCACTTCCTGATACTTTCTGTCGTTTCGCTTCGGGCTGTTGACTAGGTCTCCAAGCTGATCCGGCCTGACCTCGCACTTTGGGCACGCATTTTGCTGTAGGTTGTGGAGTTGGATGTGCTCGGCGTGGTCAGCAATCCAAGCACAAAGGATTGGGTAGCACATTCGATATTGAGCATCTCCACACGCCAATCTGACTCCGGCCAGCCCAGCCTCTTTTATATCCTTGAAAAGGATGTCCAATACCTCATAAAGGATCTCTCTATTGGCTTCTCGACGGAGTCTATCCGCCAAACTGCCTCCAGTAAATTTGGGGGGGATAGGGAGGAGTGCTACGAGGATTATAGCCATATTCGTTGGCTTGTTTCGAACCTCGGAGAGGATATTGCCTATCGTCAGGTAGACTGGCCAAGCCTTCTTATCGCCCGAAAAATTGGTAAGATGTGTGCCATCCGACGCGCAAATAACTGGAATTACTGTAGCCCCGTCAGGCAAGTCCCCCTAGCCATGAGATTAGAAGGATGATAGATATCCTGATGCGGGATGCAGCTAACCTGTACTTGCCACCACCAGTCTGCTGTATGCAGCTCCGAGTACATTCTCTCCCCTCCAGCGTTGTATTCTCGAACCGGGCGATAGACCACATCCTTTGCATATGCAGGTTGCCTAAGCAAATATTGGATACAAGCCAATACTGATCTGAAGTAATAGGATGCCACCCTCTTTTTTGTCCCTTCCATGACTTCGCAAGTCCCTCGTTGCCACTGGATCTGACCTAATTCCGGATCAATCCTGTCAAGGAGTCTGTGCATCGTATGGGCAGATCTAAATCCTGCTGTAGGAGCGTCTGCTGCAGGCGTGCAAAGCTGCTGATTAAAATACTCGTTGATACGGGTCTTAGCTATCCCGCTTTCTAGCATCCATCGAGCGAGCTTAAAGTCAAAAGAGGTCTCAAATGGAGTATAAGGGTTTGAGAGAAGGAATTCGACAACCTCCTGATGGTCCTCCACATCCCCCAAAGAGCATGCTGCGCTGGCAAATTGAATGACCCTAGAGCCAGACTGCCGCAAGCTCTTCATACCCACTTCCACTCCCTCTGCCTCGGATGGCGACGGATCCTCTGCATCGGATGGTGATGGATCCTCGTCATCGTCCTCGCTGCTACTCCCGGTGCTTCCATCAGAGGATCCACCTCTTCTGGAACAAATATCTTCCCAGTCGCTATCTGGGTTCTGTCTGCGCCATGGATCACCTTCAGTGCTCCTACCTTCACCATCCTCTTCGGATTGAGAGCCTCCATGCCCGGATGTCTGGGAGGCTTGGTTGGGGTGGATAAGCATTATATGTTTCTGCAAAGAAACCACTGAGCTGTAGGTACGGCGACACAAGGAGCAACGAGTTCTTGAATCCTCCATTTATAGTTGAAGGATTGCGTGTATCAGTCGCGTGGTAAGATGCTAGGGGTAGGATATTGAGGCTCGTTTTGATGTAAGCTCAGGATGCTGCTATTTGATTGACTTCCTGCGATCGCTAGAAATCACACTGGTGGAGGAAGGGAGATACCGATGGCGGAGGGAAGTAGGATACTGATACTCGCTAAGAAGAGATAGGATGCTGGTGCTCGCTAAGGTAGGATGCTATTGCTCGTGAGGTGTTGATGCTCCTTCCGAGTCGTGTTTAGGGGGCAGCTTATTGACATGAGGTTGAAATTATGAGTAGGCTAAACCCAAAGGAGCATGTGCATCCATAAGCGAGAGCAGGCTTGGCGACTCGGCACTGGGTTAGGGTTGACCTGCGCACAGAGCCTATCGATATCTCACATATGACCTCATAGGCACTGCCAGGGCAAACAAATCCTGCTTCTCCTCCGCTTCAGCTTCAGCTCCCTCCTCGCTCTCCCCCAACCTCTTCAACCTTCTCTCCAAGCTCCCTACGCTCACGATACTATATATCCTTTCAACTCGATCCCACTGTTTCAAGATGCCCAATATCTTCAGTTTCAAGATGCCCAATATCTTCAAAACGGTAGTAAGCCCAGAGGAGCCTCCGGCTCCGCAGTGGACGGTAAGCAAACTTGAGCCTAGAGCGGGGTAACTTGATACTTCGAGGCTAATATAAATAGTCGGTGAATGCCCCCCATAAATCGAGCTCAGAACCAGAACCAAGTGCTATTACAAATCCCGCGGAAGATACAGCGAATCCATCAGAAGTACGAAAACGCAGAAAACTTACTCGCGATCCAGTAACTCCAGCTATCGATACCCCTGCCTCTCTTGCACCAACTACCCCTACTCGGAGGCTAGACTTCCATCAAAATCCAGGCAAGCGTCTTTTTCTCTCCCACGTGCTTATACCTCCGAAGGATACTCAGGCTCCTACTCCAACTACCGATATGGCGGCTCCTGATAAGGGTAAAGGTCCAGAAACTCCGAAGAAGAAGCTTTATCTAAACGCAGCGCAATATAAGCCATTGCTTGGCTTTGGGGACGGTAACGCACATCATTATACTGTTTTTAGGAGTGATATTGTGTCCTATATGAGGATGTATCGCATCCGAGGCACCGCTAATCCCAGTGCCGAAGCATGGGCTCGTTTGGTGAGATGGGCTAAAAGGCATGACTCCTTTGCCCTATTCCGTGAACTGCATTCGAAGGAAGAAGAGCAGCTAGAGCGAGCGATCAGCAGTATCCTCAGGGATTGCGTGCATCAAGTGCAGCAAGGCGATACTAGGCTCAAGAAGGAGCTTATGGGAATGGGAATGATCCCAAAGGCAAAAGCATTGACAGCGGCGGCAAAAAGTAAGCTTTGATTCCTGTTTCCTATTCGTTTGATTGATTGATTGATTGAAGGATGCTTACTATCGTTTACTAGGAGCTGCGGCCACATTTGAGGAGAGAGCAGTTCGAGTGATCATATGTGATCCTGATAACTGGCATAGAGACCCCAAGATCGATCCTGCCTATGAATGGGAAGGCGATCTAAGCGTAGTAGGTCATTGGGTCGGAGTCATCGGGGCTCCTACTTTTGGCGAGTGCTTGCGAGTGATAAGCAAGCGTTTGCCTAAGACCCGCATCCCCCGGAGGATCCTTGGAGCCCTTGAGGATGCCACGGATGATTCTAGTACAGAGAGTCCGGCTAGCGTTATTTTGGCTGACGATGAGGATGTTGCTGGCTGGCTGGGTCAAACACGGGGCCTAGCTGCTTTGAGGATGCTAGTCATCCTTCGTCGGCCGCCTGGCGAGGACACAGACACGCCACCAAATGAAATAGAAGGTCCTTATCTTACCGCGGAATTGCTGCTCAAAGTTCTGACTCGTCTAGTTGTCGAGCAAGGAATGCAGGAGGACCCGGGCTTTGTGGAGGAAGAGAATGAGGAGGATGCGGATGCGGATGCGGATGCGGATGCGGATGCGGAGGATGCGGATGCGGATGCTAGAGCTAGGGATTTGATGCTGCAGGAGGATAATGCTGGTGGCTCTTCGAGCAAATAAGGATTGGTATAGTCCCATCTAGATACCACAATTCAGTCAACATTTACTAATATTTGGCAGGATTTTACTTTGGTAGGGGAATTGGCGTTTGGGGGCTTATGGAGGATACCGTTAGGATGCTCGGCATCCTGGAGATTTGCTATCCGTGTACTATTCGTTTATTTTTGGCGCTTATGGAGGATATTGGGCTTCCTTTGAGACTTGTTATCTGTGTATTATTTATTTATTTTTTTGGAGGTCGAAGCGTTGTGTCAGTCAAATTATGGCAGGGTTAGGGTTAATTCAATCGTATGTCTTAGTTCAGACCTCTCTTCTTATAATCGCCTCCTTCAGCCAGTCCTCCAGAGAATCTCGCTGCTCCATAGCACTCCCCTTTCTCCGCAAAGCACACCCTCTTCTCCGCAGCATCCCCTAATTCATACGATTCCGTGTCTCCTACCGACCCTTTAACTCCAAAATATGAGTATGATGACCAGAAGAAGCATGGAAGGGGGGAAACGGATGCCACCACCCCTCGCCCCCACTAGCTCCTCCCGCAGGAAGAAGAAGACCGCCTGCTGGCGCTCACAGCGAGAATCAGGATGCCGAGCCTCTCAATTATGGTGTAAGACGTGATAGGGGAAGAGGATTGGAGGAGCAGGAGGAGGAGGAAGAAGAAGAGGAGGAGGAGGAGGATCAAGATGAAGAGGATTCAGCTGATGAAGACTTCTACGAGGATGAGCTACCTCCCCCCTTGAGCCAGAACCTAGCAAGGAGACGGCAGCCCCAAACTAAAATACAGGCTGCTGCCACTGAAATGGCTCGCAATACTATTCATCGAGGGCAAGCCCGTTTGGTATGGTCCCTTGGGATATTGTGAATCCTAAGATATTGTGAATCGTTTCTAATGGTGTGATACAGCGTGTCCCTGAACCTTTAGAGCGGACAACAGCACGGCGAAATAGGCCAGGACGCCCTCCTAAAACGCCTACAAATTCGCCGAGCTCTACTTCTGACGAAGGCCACAGCAGCAGCAGCAGCAGCAGTGGACGTTCCTCATCATCCCCCGTGTGTGATACAGAGCATCTGCAAGAAGGGCTTGACCTCCACAGACGAGGTAGCAGAAGCATATATTTACTAAAGAGCCCAGTTCGCGCCCTAGTTCACGCATCGCAGGAATATATTTTCAATAAGACGTTGTTTTCTGAGCCATTGCCTGCTCCTGGCAATTTGCTCACGTGGATACAGGATGCCTGGGCTAAAGCATCACACGATATGGATAGACAGAGCCCTCTAGAGGTTCAGTGTACCCGTCAGGTATTAGTTTCCCACCCACAAGAGCTGCGGGCTGAGGATGCTGCCCACCGCTTCTCAACATTGCTTGCCTTAGAGAGCTTAGAGCTGACGAAAGAAAACCTCCTCCAGGTAATTGACCCTTTCCCTGAAGGATAGTGTATGCCCTCTCGATACTGTATATCCTTACATAAGATATAGATCAGCCAGCAGCATTCACGGGTCCGCTCCCACCTTGTTTGCGCAGCGAAGCAGACCATCGTGCAGCTCTATGAGATGGATGAGCTTAATCCTGAAGGTATACGAATCAAAGTAGAATATTTGCTATTCCAGGACAGGTTCTTGTGCCTAGGTTCCACCATGGGGGTATGTCACGGCCAGCAGACTGAACTGATAGGAGGCTGATTATCCTTCTAGGATTTGAGTAATCGCTTCTTGAACGACGCCATTGTCGAGCTTATATTCCAGAAGTACTTTAAGGGGAAGAGGATGAGGGGACGCCTTGATTCCTCATTCCTCTCCTCGATCAATAAGGAATTTATTTGCTTCATCACAACAGCGATTCGCTATGCCCTGAAGGCATGGACTACCGGCATGTATCTGGAGCCTGAGGACTTCAATAGGCGGAACTGTCACTGTATATCCTCAGCCCTATATCCCCTTTAGCAGGAAGACTGACATCCTTTATAGCGATCTGGCTCAGGCACTGTAGGATGTGGCAGGAGCGAGCATTGAGCACCCCCGAATGGGAGGTAGAGATCTTACGAGCAATTCGTCATGAGATAGAGAGGAAGCTTGCCCGTACGGCTAAGTCGTCTATGGATGAGTCAGCTACTCCTTGGAGCGACGACGATGAGGAGGATCTTATGGGTGAGTTGGAGTCCCGCAAGCGGAGGCGTGAGATGGAGACCGAATCGTATCAGGCTGCTCGAGCAAAAAGCAGGCGAAGAGGCTCGGAGTCACCTCATCCTGAGGATACAGAGCAGCAGGCGCCTGTTAAAATACCTGAACTTTTCGTGCAGGAAGAAAGCGAGATTGAGACTGAGGTGGATACGCCACCTCCTCTGCCTACGGCCGATAAGCATCTTCCGACTGACTCAATGGAAACCCACCCTCCGGACACTGATGAGATGCAGGTAGACCTTGCAGGGGTTGTCGCAAGCTTCGAACGGGAAAGAGATATTGATCAGTAAGGATTTAGGGGGGTGTTGAGGGATGTGGAGCATCGTTTATTTTTTTGACTGGATATGCGTCGCCTTTCCTTTCGTCTTGTCGTTGGTTAGTGGTAGGGAACGCGTAGGATACACAGCATCTTTCCCTTTGTCTGCTTTAGGTCTTTTTGTTGGTTTGATAGGAGGAATCGCATAGGATACACAACATCTTTCCCTTTGTCTGATTTAGGTCTTTTCGTTGGTTAGTGGGAGGAGGTGATCGCATAGGATACAGAGCATCTTTCTTTCCGTTTGTCTTTTGAGCGTTTGTTGGTTGGTCGTGGGAGCCTCGTAGGATATACTGCATCTTTTCCTTTGTCTTTGTTTATCTGTTGTTTCGTGCGAGGCTGCGAAGGATTATCTATATCCGATATTTCTTAGTCTTTAGTAATAGTAATCCTAATTGATTTCTACCCTATTCCGCACGTACGAGTGATATCATGTGAATGGCTTTAAGCCCCCCAACGATGCAGGATACCACGATCTCCAGGAGGGAAGTAATAATAGGCATCACATCCTCAGAGGAGGTTCGATATCCAGTGCTCCATGAAGGAAGTAGTCAAGCGTCTTCCTCCCAGGGAGAAAGGCTAATATTGTGTACTCCATAGGAGGAGGGAGTTGAGCAGCTACGTCCACGGGAGGAAGCTCAATATCGTATACTCCATAGGAGGAGGGAGTTGAGCAGCTACGTCCACGGGAGGAAGCTCGATATCGTATTTACTCCCTGGGAGTTTGCCCAAATACTCGCGATTATGGAGGCACCTGGAGGAGCCACAGGATCTCCATGGCGACATGGGGAGCAGGCGCTTAGGTCTCCTGGGGTCTCCTGGAGGAGCCATATGATCTCCATGGAGACTCCGGGAGTATGTGCCAGGCCTCCCGGGGTCTCCTGGAGGATGCAGGTCATCGCGTGCTCCTCCCTGAAGGCACAACTACGCCCTGAACCTCCCGACCTCCAAAGCCTCCTGGAGTTGAGGGAGTAGAAAATTGTTTTTGCTGATGATAATGGGTGGAATTGCGTCCTACATGTACATAGAGCAGAATAGACTATTAGTGCCATACAAAGCAAAACAGCATGACAAGCAGAGTGACATCGTATGTCCAATGCGCTCAATGCCACCCAACGCGTCCATGGGAGGCTGTAGGCCCAGTATATCAGGCTCAGATTTTCCAGGCCTGCGCCTGGGCGTAAATGAGGCAGGTCCTACATCCAGTGCGCCCACACGTACGCCATACTAGTCAGTACGCCTAGAGCAGTGCCTGAAAAAAATCCGAGCCCAGTGCACCCAGTGCGTCTATGGCACTGGGCACAACTGGACGCAGACCTGGCTTTTTGCTAATGTTACATGCTTCCATGGGTAGCATCTTCTCCAGATGTGAATCCTATTGAGCCTGTATGGCGGATCATGAAACAGTGACTCAATATGAGATATCCCCGTCCCCAGAAAAATGATACTATGAAGCAGGCTATTCAGGAAAAATGGGATGCTTTAACCAATGATGATATTGCCCATGAGTTACTGTTTCAACCCATTTTAATCAAAAAATATTACTAAATCTTTTTCAGATCTTACTCATTCAATACCTCAGTGTGTGCAGGCAATCCATAGTGCAAATGGAGGACATACAGTGTACTGATTTTTGGTTTCCTTTACTACTTGGGTCAAGCATATGAAGATGAAACAGGTCTCACAATCTTTCTATGGTGACCCCACAGAGCGGGAAATCCTGATGTTCCATTTCCACACCCATGACCCGAGTATATTTACTGTTACCACTACTATCATTATTGCAAACATATTTTTATCTCTATTTTTAACCCTCTTATCCTATATTATTTTCACTGCTTTTTTACCTACTAGTTACTAGTTGCACTGTGCTCTGATATTTTGATGAAATTTGAAAACTCTTAAGCGTTCCATCTGCCAATCACTGTTGATCATCGAGGATCCCTGGCGTTCCATCTTCATATCCCAAACTCGAGTATAGAAATGGTTTTTTCAAATTCTCGCACGTGCTGCAGGGGTTTGGGTTTAGGTGGAGAGCAAATGCACCAGGCGGTTGGATGGAGGTCAAAATGGAGGTGGTTGGTAGGGCTTAGCTCTGTGGCGAAGTATATGGCGTACCAAATCCTACGGCCTAGCAAAAGCGAGGCTAGACTGTAGCTAGCCAAAGACGTTAGATATGTGAGAAATTGGCCTGAGATCCTCGGGTTTTGTTTTTGGCGAGGTCTTTTTAGTCAGCACATGAAACCTCGTATCACGATGATTTTTTACTAATGACTGCGGGGTCGGCTCTCCTCACACACTCCATCATGTTTCTCCTACGTCCTAACCTTTCTCCGTCTCTCATATTTCAGCGCCGGAAATTCTTTTCTTCATGCGTTAATAGTCAAGCAACATGGGGTTTCATTGGCCTAGGCCAGATGGGATATCCAATGGCCAAAAATCTCCGTCTAAAAATTCCGGTTCAAGATTCACTGATTATTTACGATGTGAACGCAACTACTACCAAAAATTTTCATGAAGACCTGGGTGCATTTTCAAACCGCATCGCTGTGGCGAAAAATGTCGAGGAAGTTGTGGCAAATAGTGTATGTCTCAGCTCTTCCCCATTTCTAAACCTACCTCGTCAACAATTCGGTGTTATTTATGACGAATATGTTCCATCGATGAATTGTCTAAGTCTGGATCTCCATTTTGGAGTTTCTGTCCATGATTCCATACCACAAAGCCAATCCTCTGATTGTAAAGCCGAAAACGTCAATTATATTTTCACCACAATTTTCATAACATCAATAATATTGAGAGTATCGCTAATTAAATTTATAGGAAACGATCATTACTATGCTTCCTGAACCCCATCACGTTAAATCTGTCTTTCGTTCTATCCTCTTGACCCCTCCCAAAACCGGTTCTAATCAACGGAAACTGTTTATCGATTGTTCGACAATTGACATTACAACTTCGCTTGAAGTTGGGAAGTCTGTCCGCGAATTATCCTCTTTGAACGCTGAATTTGTAGATGCTCCTGTTTCCGGTGGAGTTGTCGGTGCACAAGCGGGGACTTTGACATTTATGGTTGGATCACACACTTCAATTCTTCCATCCGTCGCCCCACTTCTATCTCTAATGGGTAGCCGCGTACTCCATTGCGGTCCCCCAGGTGCAGGGCTAGCTGGAAAGCTGTCGAATAACTACCTACTTGCAATCAGTAATATTGCTACAGCGGAGGCAATGAATCTAGGTGTCAAATTGGGCTTGGATAGAACGGTCCTGAAGAATCTCATCAATGTCTCATCTGGGAGATGCTGGAGTAGCGAAATTAATAACCCCGTAGATAACGCTGCAAAGGGATTTAAGGGTGGCTTTGGGATTTCTTTAATGAAGAAGGATTTGAGGCTTGCTATTCAAGCTGCTACGGAGGTCGGAGCGAAGCTTGAGATGGGAGAGAAAGCGAGAGAAGTGTACGAATCTGTTGAGCGAGATGATAATTGTAAGGCAAAAGATTTTTCGGTTGTCTATAGATGGCTAGGAGGGGATGAAGGGGAACAAATCTATTGATATAGATTTCAAGCAATAGAATACATGAACCTATAGATTCTCTCGAAGTGTTTCCTTTCATCTCCGTTTGACTTTTTTCCCGGTACAAGGGGTCAAACACATCTTCAAGCCAGTTTAATTAACCCTCAAGTCTCCCTCGTGCCAGTGTCAATTAGTTCTATCCGCTTTGTATAAATCTACATATAAGCACCATTTAATAAGTACAAGAACTGGCATCTGCTTTGATCCTTGAAATCGTGAAGTGAAGGAGGAATTATTCACGAGCTAAAGTGCGCATCGCGGAACATGCCGAACAACGTGAACCCTAGGTTGTCAGCGCCAACGTCATGACACTTCCAACAGCTGCATACTACATGTAGTAATTTCCCTTTATCAACTTTGAACGCCCTCCATTTGCTCCAGTACTCAATTCCCATCGCCCTCGTCGACATCATCACAGTCCCCTAAACTTCAAATCTTATCAATAGCCGACCCTTTAACCACTGTCCCTAGCATGGCCTACCTTGCGTCGATCCACAAAGCGAGCAGTGTACGACATGCCGTCAAAGCAAATTTCTTGTCCCCAGGTGAACAGTCGCTTATCGTTGCGTAAGGCCGCCCTCACTCCCCAGAAACTAATAAAGAATGGTCTATAGAGTGCTCTCTCTAATTCTGATGTAGTAAATCAACCCGGGTTGAGATCTATTCTTTCGAAGGTGACGGTATTTCACTGAAATGGAAGTTCCCGGTATATGGCCGGATAATCGCACTCCTCACTCTACGCCCTATAGACGCACCTACAGACCATTTATTTGTAGCCACAGACAACAATACCTATTTCACCATTTCGTGGGATTCTATTCGAAACAAAATCCAGAACGAACAAACAGCATGCGATGTTTCGGATAAATTTCTCCGTAATGCCAGATGCGGGCCTCTATCCCTCGCTGATCCTGGAGGGAGATTGCTAGGATTACACATTTACCAAGGAACATTCCTTTCGATACCGATAATCCAAGTATCTAAAAAGGGCAAACAGCGGAAACCCACGAAACCAATTGATACCGAAACATCAAGAGGCTTGGACACCGCAAGTCCAATTAGGTTTCCAGAGCTCGATGTCTTAGATATGGCATTCCTCTATGAAACGAAAGAGCCCGTGTTAGCGGTACTGTACAATAATCCTAATCCACAGGAAGTGCGGATGAAGACTTATGAGATCACCCACAATGGGACGGAGTTTAATGAGTGGCGCATGAAGGCTACTAGCCTAGATACCGAGCCTAAAATACTCATCCCTGTACCAGGATCTATTGGTGGTGGGCTGTTAGTCGTTGGATCACGAATGGTCTACTATTTTAGCCCCGAAGCCACAAAACCATTGAAGCAAGTTTTGCATCATGTTTTAACTTTTGTTACCTGGGGAATGATTGATGCGCAGAGATATCTTCTTGGAGATGAATATGGGAAACTTCACATCATGTTCTTAGAACTAGCAGATGATGTGGTCCAATATGTGAAGGTTGAAGAAATAGGGCAGGTAACTATACTCCATCAACATCCTATTTCATTTGTTTGACACAAGCAGACCTCGATTCCAAACCGGTTGGTGTATCTCGACAACGGACACGTGTTTGTTGGTTCCCATAGTGGTGACTCACAACTTATTCGATTGTCTTCGGACAACCCGAAGACGCAAATTATCCAAACCTTTACAAACTTAGCGCCTGTCACAGATTTCAGAGTCTTGGATATGAATTACTCAGGCACAGAAGATCAACAGCACCAATACTCATCTGGTCACATGAGGATTGTCTCCGGGAGTGGAGGTTTCCAGGAGGGGGGGTTGAGGAGCATGAGAAGTGGAGTTGGGTTAGAAGATCTAGGGCTACTTGGAGAGATGACTGGCATACGAGGCTTGTGGGCACTTAAATCCACTCCAACAAGCATGTACGCTAACCAACCAATTTCGGAAAGCGTGAAACTGACATGCTAATTAGCTACGATGACGTTCTTTTGGTCTCTTTCGTCGACGAAACCCGAGTATTTAGGTTTGATCCGGAGGGTGACGTAGAAGAGTTAGAAGAATTCAAAGGGTTTTCTCTTACGGAGAGAACTCTTGTTTCTAGAAACGTTATCGGTAGCAAGTTACTTCAAGTCACTCCGTCAGGTGCCTTGTTGGTTGATATTGAGTCTGGAGCCATTATATCGGAAATGAACCTCGATGCCGAATCCAAAATAAATATGGCAAATGCAAATGCCGACACTCTCATTTATATTGTCGGCGGATCCTCGGTTTTTGTTGTCGATCTCAAGTTGGATTTCGAACAAACCGGTAAGCGGTTGTTCGATAACGAAATAGCATGCCTTACCATTCCCCCCGCCCCTTCGCAAGTCTGTGTTGTTGGGCAATGGACGACATCAGCAGTCTCAGTTCTCGCTCTCCCAACTTTGGAAACCTTATCTGAAGAAGTTTTGACAGGTACTGAAAACGTTGCCGTTCCGAGATCATTGCTACTTGCAAACATGCTGGAAGGTCAACCCCCGACGTTATTGGTCGCAATGGGCGATGGTACTTTATTTACCTTTGCAGTAAACGAAACGAACTGCTCGTTAACACAAAAGAAAAGCATTGTGCTGGGCACTCAGCCGATTTACTTCCAACCCATACCCCGTCCAGATGGCCTAGTCAATGTATTTGCAACCTGTGATCACCCTAGCCTCATATACGGTTCTGAAGGAAGAATCGCATATTCAGCCGTAACTGCGGATAAAGCAACTCATGTTACCTCATTCAACGCCCAAGGATTTCCTAATTCTGTTGTTATCGCAAGCGAAGAGGATCTTAAACTCGCAATTGTAGATCCTGAACGGGCAACCCACGTACGAACTCTTCCTATAGGCGATGTTGTTCGCCGTGTAGCACATTCGAAGGAACGACAAGTTTTCGGCGTGCTTACAATTAGTTTGCATACTGACAAGGTTACTGGCGACGAGCAATTCAAATGCTATATCAGAGTTGTGGATGAAGTTATGTTTAGCATGATTGATTCTTTCGAACTAGAAGAGACAGAACTAGTGGAGAGCATTATATGTGCTGAGCTTAACAATGGAGATGGGACCTTCTCAGAAAGATTCGTGGTCGGTACTGGGTACCAGGATGAGGACAAAAATGAGAGTACTAGGGGAAGGATCATAGTTTTCGAGCTCAGCGAGGATAAGAGGCTAAGGGTAGCCTGTGAACTTGCTGTCAGAGGTACCTGCAAAGGATTAGACATGGTTGATGGCAAGATTGTCGCGGCATTGAATAAGACGGTTAGTTGGCTGCCATTATGCTTATCCATCTTCCCGCATGCGGTAACTAATTTTGAGGGAGCAGGTTGAGATATATTCTTGGCAATATCCACTCACTCCGCTAAAACCCCAAATTATCAAGGTCGCAAGTTACCGCGCACATAGCGAACCAATCGATCTCGGAGTACACGGAAATATCATTGCCATTGGAGATCTCATGAAAGGTCCCTCACTATTACAGTATGTCAAGGGCGAGAATGGCATAAACGATCGCCTAGAGGAAGTAGCAAGGATTTATCAGACCCTTTGGACAACAGCAGTTGAAATGTGGGATAAGGATACAGTTATCAGTGGTGACGCTGAGGGGAATATGTCAATTTGGAGGAGAGACATCAATGGAGTGACAGAAGAGGATCGAAGACGGTTGCAGCTGGTGGGAGATATGCGAATTGGAGAATTGATTAATAGGATCAGGAAGGGTAAGAACAGTATCCTTTTTATTATTCGGAGCAGGCGTTGCTAAGTGGGATACTGATAACTCTTCCGTGGACAGTGGATGAACAAATACTCCCTGGTAGTGCGGTTCAGCCAAAAGCCTACTTTGCAACGGTATAGTCTCACTTATTGCCCGACATTACAGTATCTGTTGATGATGCTTCTAACAATTATAAATAGGTTGATGGGTCAATATATCTCCTTGGAGAAATCGATTCGTCATATCTAGACTTACTCATGAAGCTTCAAGCAAACATGGCCAAAATAGTAAAATGCGTAGGAGATCTTGACTTCAACCGATTTCGAGCATATTGTACTCCTAGCCGGAACTCGGAGGAGCCTTTCAGGTTTGTCGATGGCGACTTCATCGAGCGCTTTCTCGAACTCCCGGAAGAGGATGCTGAGAAAGTTGTCAGTGGTGTCGGCAAAAAGGTTAACGCTCTGAGAATTGGGATAGATGAAGTCAGGAGCCTAGTGGAAAACTTGAAACGGTTACATTAGTCCTACCACCTTCACAGCCACCTAGGTGCCTTCTGTAGATATCTCACACAATATCAAAGATTTTGAGGTGCTGAATACAGTAAATCACCATTCAGTGACGCGTTTGTGCCATCACGAACGTAAATGTTTAACAAGCCGAACTCGCAAGAAGGTGCTTGACCATGTATGCTTGACCAACGTGTTGTTCAACCAAATTGCTCGGTACGGAAATTGAGATTATTCCTGACACTGTAATAGTTAAATTTTAGCATCTTCGAACAGTCATTTATCCAAAGAATAATGAAAATGATAATAAAAGCCACTTCAAATCCATGGAAATCTCTAGTCTCGATTCTAGACTTTTTGAAAAAAATCACTATTTAACTTTGGTAGTTGACGCAATTTTCCCTCTAGAAATCCAGATTTTGAACGTCAAATATCGAAAAAAATCTGGACGACCGAAACGTAGGGCACGAGGCTAGGAAATCTCATGTGATATACCGTACCACGATCGCGAGCCAATCGCGAAATTTAGTTGCTTGGCTAAGGAACATGAAGGTCAAGGCGAAGGTGAACTGGAATGACACATTGGTGAAAAGACAGGTCGGCGAAACTTGATTAATCCATCACTGTGTTTTTTCCCCCTAAATCATAGCTTCATTGATTTCTTGGTACAGTTGCGTCCAGCAAGTTCTTGTGGCCCCGAAGTACCACGATGTAACAAGGTGCCACACCCCCAACCCACCATACCTACATGTACCGTATCTTCTCGCTAATAGCGAGTACAACTGGACTGTGGGTATTGGTAATTAGCCTGCATAGGAATATAAAGATCAAGGTTAGGGTTAAATACTGGACAGTATATCAGCAATAGAGCGAGAAAGGGTACCATAAATCTCAACCCTAAGCGCCTCTAAATTAGCGAGACTTTGTACAGTTGCGTCAAACAAGTTCTTGCGGTTTTTGATGTACCATGATGCAACATTAAGGCACTACGAGCCCTGCAGCACAACACCACCAAATCCAGGAGGCTTCCCACAATTGAACTTTAACCATGCCAGTATAATAAAGGACATACTGTTAATGCTTTAAACAATAATGGCGAAACATGATGCTTTCTTTTTTGTTGAATAGTAGATATTTTCATTGAGTGGTTCATGGCATCTGGTTGCATCGTGGTACTTCAAAAACCGCGAGAACTTGTTGGATGCAGCTGTAGATGCCTTCTCTAATGCTGATAAAGGAAGTCTCGTTTGCGGGGTTCTGTATGATTTCTGTAGGGTCGCAAATACTGAAGTCTTTTATCAGTAGTGAGTCGCTTTGGTGCAGGCCGCTATCATGATGAAGGCATTGCTCCGATAGTGCTCGGGATAGGTAGTGGTATTTGGAGCTTGGTTGAGATCAAGCTCATACCCCATCACTGTCATCTCGCTTTGAGCAACGTTGTTTGACCCATCAATAGGTGGGCCAGTTGCCCAGCCCAGTTGTATTCGCTATTAGCGGGAAAATACGGTACCCCCACAATTGAACCGGAATCACGCTGGCATGACAAAAGAATCGGACATGATGTTATTGTTTAAGCAATAATGGCAAAACATAACGCTTTCTTGCCCGTTGAGCATTATTTTTTTCCACAGCCCATGATAGTTCAAAACACCCTGTTGTATTGCAGTACTTTGAAACCCACAAGAACTTATAAGGCGCAACCGTACAGTTGCATTCTAAAAGACTTTACACCCCCAGCAACGGCCTAGAGATACCACGATTAAACAATTACAAACGAAGCTAGGTAAGAATAATTAAGAAGATGGGCTTATACGAATGTTGATATCCTAGATAACACCCTACCCTTTGTATGGTCGCATTCTATAGAAACTGCGGTCTAAATTCGCTGGTGGTTGTTTTTATTTTTTTAACTCATAGTTTCATCGTTTCTAGGGCACAAGAATGTCGCATGCAACTGAAGTTGTGGCGTTAATAAAACCCAAATTCGCTGGTGGTTGAGGTGGTAGTATATATATACCCGCGAATTTATTTAGTACAGAGCAAGCCGAAGACCCTAACTCACAGTGGTGGAAATGATAAATTCAGCAATTGTAGTCCAAACAGCTTAAAAAATGCGTGCAAACGAAAGATAAAAAGTTTTAAAAAACACTTAGCTGTCTCAAAAATAGGCCACAATTTTTTCGGGCACGAATGGGGCGTGGGTTAGGGTTCCAGCTCGCTTGATATACTTTTTAAATTCGCTAACAGGTAGTAAGAGGGGTGCTTGTGGTCCAGGATAAGAACTTGAAAACATGGGGTGTGTGGTTTTGTATGCTGCGGAGTGGTGCACGGCAAGGAAAATTCCTGGCTGAAGTTGAGCTGTTTAAGGTTAGCTTTGGATAAGATCTCGCTTATCTGGCTGTTCGGTTAACGTCTTGTAGGTCTTTTTCACCACACATTAACTCACCTCAAATCAACCTACTAAACCACAATGCGAGTGCCTCTCCGGATTGCCATTCTTGAAGCAGATCAGCCTCTGGAAGGCACAGCTGCACGGTATGGTTCATACGGTGGCGTGTTCAGTAGCTTTTTGGTAGCTGGCGCAGAAGAACTATATGCCCCTACGATCCCAGCGGAGGAAGTGCTGGAGATCACGAAGTGGGATGTCCAGCTTTCAGAGCTTTACCCCTCACTCGACAATATCGATGCCATATTGATAACTGGGTCACGTATGTAGTACATGTAAGTATCAGTTCACTAGAGAATTCAATACTTACCACCGCTGTGATTGCTATACAGGGGCGAATGCGTTCGACAACACACCCTGGATCACCAAGCTTGTGGAATTCACACGAAAGATTCTCCAGGAGCATCACCGTGTCCGCGTCATCGGTGTGTGTTTCGGGCACCAAATAATCGGGCGGGCACTTGGGGCTAAGGTGGATCGGAACGAACGTGGTTGGGAAGCATCAGTGACCTCGATCCCTTTGTCACCTACGGGTAAAACGCTCTTTAGCGGGAAAGATGTATTGGTACTACTCGTCCCACCACTAGTGGCCTATTTTCACAATCTATTGTTAGGAGCTATTCACTAAACACAATATCAGAATCTTCACCAGATGCACCGCGACATGCTCGCTGAGCTACCTGCAGGCACTGAGAATCTAGGAACTACAGCTGTATGCCAAATCCAGGGCATCTACGCTCCGAAACGTTTAATTGCCGTGCAGGGTCATCCAGAATTTACTGGCCAGATCGTGAGAGAGCTCTTGGAGACGAGAAAGAAGGCTGGAATCTTTACCGAGGAGATGTTCCAAGAAATGATCGGCAGAGTAGACAATAAACACGATGGCATCATCGTAGCGAAGGCATTTCTAAAGTTCTTAGAGGAGTAAATAGGGAGAGGGTGTAGTAGCTATCAAAATTGCCCTCACAACATCTTAGACGGATTTACAGGTGTGCTTGTCAGGAGATACCATATTATAATCTAAAAATACACTATTGTTCAAACCACATTTTCTACTTCAGTTAACAGTGCCAAGCTTAGTCAAGATGAGAATATGTAATACTGAGTACTCCTTTCTCCCTTCATTAGAGCACTACATAGGACTCAAGATCCGGGTAAAGCAGAAGCGGTTAATTTGCACATAGGATGCACAATTTAAATTATGATACAAAGTCTCAGCGTCACAGCGAGAGTTTATGAGACAAAGTCACCCTCTATTCGTTATCATTTAACACTAGAGGTTCAATTCACTTACTATTTAGTCACACTAATGCTGCTCACTGCGCCACTAGGGATCACCGGCAAATCTTGCTGTGCAAATTGTGTACCACTTTAGTGCACCTTATAGCAAACAAACCATGAGAACCCAACTCATCTACTAGTCAGAGTTTGGTGATAAACGATATGGCAACAAGAATCTCCCAGCTAATATAGTTAAAACAAAGTCTGTGCCGTTCGCGCAATTTACTTGGATTTTTTCCTGACCTCTATCTCTCACAAATAGTTCAAAGAGCCGCCCGATTTATAATTTAATCCTCAGGTACCAATGAGGCAAATATCTATCGCTGGTTGAGATGCCATATTTCACACCAACCCAAACCTTTCATTCATTCATTAAGCGCATCGGACACGTGCGTCTACGCCCCGGGAAGGAACAGCCAAACACTAATTTCAGAAAATTGAAAAAACACTCATCAATAGTGTGGTCCACGAGGCAAGCTCGCTCGAGGCTGCCCGAGGCAAGGGGGGCCGCGAGCACGAGGTGCCTCGAGGTCTCAGGCCTATGGAGTTTCGCAGCGGCGATGATCGACCCCTGGATACCATCCAGGTCCATGGAACTGGTTTTATACGTATTCTCCACCTATCTCTCGCCGGTACCTTCGGGTTCGATGCCACTGGTAGTAATCCACATACCTACTAGCACTATGTATCCACGGTAGCATCCTCTAATAAGAATTTCCCAATGACCTAACACGATATAGAGGATTTGAATTTTGAAGACTTTATACAGTAAGCAACCATTGAGGGAATGATGGGATGATACAAGTAAACTTAACTAGGAAGAAGACGATATTAGTAGATAGCTACTTTATTAGATACCAGTGTATTGAATGATAATTCTTACTTAGAGGGTGCCTCTAATAGTACCTCTATGCCCCTATGCCTCGAGGCAAGCCCTCCATTGCTTGAGCAGCCCGAAGCAGACCCCCCCACGAGCACGAGGTGCCTCGAGGCATACCTCCTGGCTCGCCTCGAGCTGTCTCGTGGACTACACTATTCAAAACATAGCCCGGCAAATTATTCACATACCTACCGGGCAAGACTCTCTTCATCCTAACGCATAATAATATATTTTAACGATTACAGGGTAGGATGTGAGTCATATGCAATCACCTGCCATCTAAAACTTTCTTCTCAGTTACAACGAAAAAAAGCGTGACTCTAAGCGGTGAACAGTTATAGTAGACTTCCTCCTACTAAGCTATGAAATACCTGTCGGAATATGGCTCCCTAACGGCTAGCAGAGTATGTCACACGGTAAATGACGTAGGTTGACGCGGATGCCTTTCGGCAACTCCCAAAGCCATGCTATTCTTAAAAATAAATTTTTCTAGTTGAGGCTCGAGGAGTTTCTCCTAGTCTCGTGCTCAGCTCCATGCACGTAGCTCACCCTCATACACGCAGTTTGCTGCCTACAGTGTGCAGCAGACAGGCAGTAAGGGATGGGAACGAGCCTAAGTTTCTCCGTAATGATCAAGTTGCATCTGTTAATATAAGTACCCCCACATTTTATCAGTAGTTTAAAGGCCCCTCCCTCCTTAAGTAATCCTTAACTGATCATGTCTTATCTTCAAATTCACCCAAACCAGCTGCAGCCTGAGCAATAGGGAACACGGAGAAGATCACAACAAGTCAAGGTAGCCTTTTCAGCTGGGCCCAAAAGCAGTGGAGATCAGCAGCCATTGATAGTGACAGGACATCTAGATCTAAAAACCTAGCGGGAGTTCAGAAACACTGCAGGCTCACTAACAGCAGCAGCAAGAGGTTCAGAAGCAGTGGGGTTCAGAAGCAGAGGGAGATCCATTTATGGTGCCCGAATTCAAGCGGGGTGAGGATGTTAACACACCCTCAGGAAAATACTTAGGGGCGCGCGGTACACACAACATGATTTCATGTTCTGTAAACTGGGTCGCAAGTATAATGTTATTAATAGCACCAAGCGAAACAATATAATTGCATCAATTAATTTACATGAACACATGTACTTAGAGACCCCGTGCCAGTGAGTTGTTAAACAAAAGAATACTTCCATCTCGAACCTTCCCATGAAATATTACTCAATTTCTTAGCGTTGCACTAGTACCAAAATATATAATCATACAAGTGGCACCTTTCCTGAGGGTGGTTGACATATCCCCACCCTCCTTAAATTCGGGCACCATAGATCTAAGAAATAGCACCAGAAATAAAATCACAGAACATGTTACTAAACACCTGAAGGCCCCTCCGGAGGGGTCTTCGCTCCTATGATTATCAGTTCAATTAGACCCATGTACAAAAAGTGCTAGTACTTTGTACAGCTTGGCGGAAATTTACCTCTCTCGTACGCGTACGTAGCGTAGATTGCCTGAAAATGCAATGCATATGGCGTCACGGTTATGAATCTAGGACTAATTGCGGGAAGGCATCCAATATTCTAAATGTCGGATCTATACTAGAGCCAAGTCGATCCAACTAGTCATATATCTTCGCCCTCACATTAATATTTTATATCTTACAAAAATAATGCTTTATAGTTATGGTTCCAGAGACACATACAATTGAGACACAGGTATAAAAAACTAAAGTTAAACATCCACCTCTTCACCTATAAATCTTCACAAGACTCATCTGCCTGTCTCCACTAGAAAGAATTTGTATGATTGGGGAGAGGTAAGTTCAAATTACAATCTCCAATTTCAAGGCATTCTAGAAATTACTATTACACGTGTCTGGTAAAGAAATATCTATCATGATCATGATCATCCCACTCTCATTCTACCACAAATGCCTGTCCTATTTTTCTGCAATTATTATCTTTCATTCACAGTTATAGCCATTTGCTAGCCCACCAGATTAAATGCAAACATGATATTATACAAAGAGAAACTGAGAGGCCCGGTGGAAAGTCGTTTCTTGAATTTTGCAGAAAGCACGTGCACATTCATGTAACCAAGATCGAAGACAAGATTGCAAACTCGGCACCAATTAAATAGTCACCGCCGTCCTGCACCAAACCCCAATAGCAATCATAAAAACACCCCGTTCAAACCATAGTTCTCAAATCCTTAACAGTAAACTATAATATAGCAATGATTTGATCACGCTACACCCATCCAGTTACGCTAGCACTTAAGAGTACCGCGCCAGCAAAAAAATTGCCTTGTTATATTCAAAAAAAAAAACCAGACCTCGCAACTTGATGTATTCGACCCATTTCCTTGCAATCACCTTGTTCAACCTTCAGGCATATATATAAGTAGAGATATCAGAAGTTCCATAATCTTCTACATAGTTAGCTTCCAGTTAGAACTCTACGGAAAGTCTCAAGGTGGTAAGCCAAAAAAAAGTCTGATTTCGAGTATGGAGAGGTCAGTCCAGCTGCAGACCTAGTGAGTAGGTCGTTCCCGGGATGAATAGGTGCCAAATACCCAAAACTATCCAACCTCCGAGAAAGGGAAGAAGAACAATGAAAGCAGGACAAAGGAGGAACGTTTACGCAACGCGAAGTGACCGACAAATACCGTCTGACTGCCGGTACATGATTGTAACAAAAGTGCACGGCTGATTCCATAGTAAGGCCTAGGAGATCAGCTAGATAATAATAAGAAAATCTTGACCAGATAGCGTACTACCCAACCATAGAGATATATATCCACGAAGTAGTTAAGGACGGCGAAAATGGCAGCATCTCCCCGACGAAAGGCCACGCTGTTTCCTAGCATTCGACTCCAGACCAATCTGAACAAAATTCTCCAGGCGGGGAAGGGCCGAAATAGTACATAACATCAACCTAGAAATTCTACTAGAAAGGCTTAAGAATGGAAAAACCAGCATAATTTCGTTCATTACCCATCTGCTGAGCTTATAGATTTCAGGTAGTGTAAAGTGCCATAAAGCACGTCCACAAGATTAAACCCCCCTGCGTTTCAAACCCCACATGAGCGATACCGCTGGTTTGCAAACGCGAAAAATAACTCCTTCATGTATATTAAGTTATCTGCATGGATGGTAATTGCCCGCCTCCGATCCGGCGCAGCTAATCCGGCGCGCACTCTAACCAGCAAAGACTAATTCCCACCTAACGTTAGAGCTACATAACACCCAAGACAGCCAGCATGTTCCAGCGAAGTTAGACCCACCCCTGCATTAGGATCCGTACTGTACTCCATGTTGAAAAGATCATACAAGTCCAACAATCACCCCAATAAAGTAAAGTATAAGATTATAGACGCTGAAAGAGGGGGTTTCCCCGGGCTCCTGTTCATAAACGCCTTGCCGCTATATACGTCTCTTGAGTTCTTAGTTTTTAGGAGTGTTATTATATGTTGCCCACTAGGTAAGTCAGCTGCAGATGCATCGATGCCCACAACAATTTTCAAGGAATACTCCATTCAAGCCAAACCAGGAGGATATTCCCCTCCTCCCGCAAGGCATTTTAATTCGACGATTTCTCTCAAACCCAGCGGAGGATAACCGAAGCGCTCCATGCATGTGTAGCCCGCACCGATGGAGGTTCACCTAATTTACAAGACAAAAGCCGTGGTTATGTGGTCACTGTTCGCCGTATATTATGTTTGCAGCAGGGGCTAATGGTATATGATAGCTATTTTCTATTTCAACGGGGGCAATCCAATTAATGCGTTGGTGATTTTTGAGCCATATCATGTCCCGCTTGGATATCTGAATGCGTGAATGAAATATCTATCTATCTATCTATCCCGCTTGGATATCAGTCACGTGATGGGCCTGTTATAGGGAATGGCATGACCTCAGCCAATGGAGGTAGATCATCTCATTGACTATTGCCTGTTTAGATAATGAGCAAAGGTGCAGACTGCCTCCCGATCTAGAGGTGCGGTTCCAAAATACCCTGGGGGTGTAAACTGCCCCCCTCCCCCACTACGTAGATTTACAATATAACATTAACAAGACCCCATTTCATCACTACAACCACATTCCATCATATCTTGCTTGTTTGCAACATGTAGTCACAAAACAGAAAAAACGAGATCGTTCTGCAAATTCTAGAAAGGAAAAAGGAGGTTAAGGCTCTTGTGAAGCTGCTGGAGCCCAAAATTACAGCCACTGCAGCCAGTCTGGTTATCATGTAATGACTTACAGCATTCTCCCTACCTCAACACCTACGGCCTAGATCCCCACATTTGTAGTTTACTTGTAGAGTGCTCTTTTTTGCTTGGCGATGTGGGGTTTGATATTTCACTTGGTACATCGAGGGTTGGATACGTAAATGAATTATCATCATCATCACTTGGTACATCGAGGGGTAGTTTACACCCCTGCAGGGGTATTCTAGAACCGTACCTCTAAGTCGGGAGGCAGTCTGCACCTTTGCTGTTAGATAATGCAACTCCAGTCTAGTACAGCAGGTAATAGGTCCACGACCTCTATTCCTAAAATTCTTTAGTAAACCCTTTCTGTCTTGCATGCGCAGGAAATAATCTTCCAAAGTTACAGCTCCCCTACTACTAGCACCCTGCTCAGACTATCTTCAGCTAAACCCTTATACAGAAGACCGCACCCTTAAATAATATTTACGCTTAGAAACTTTTTTTTGAATCCGATAGGGTTGTGGTGGTGGGTTCCTACTGAACTGTATATATACGCACGGAAAACGAAGGCATAACTAGTAAGCAGTTTTTCACTCTGATCCCAGCAGTTGACACAATGGGACCATTTCTAACTACACCCTATTTGCCATACTAGGAAAGTGGCCGCCCGGTTCAAGCCCAGTTCCCCAGTACACTAATAGCAATGGTCCCCGAGAACAGAGGCGGGAACTCTAGACAAATGCGTTTCCGGTAAAACATGTGCTCTGGTGCTGGAACGGAAGCGGGGATAAACGCCCCCAAGCTTAAGCCTCCCGCTTCCAGTAGAAAGTGCCACATTTTCTGAACCCCATCATGCAATGAAAGATGTTGGAAGTACAGGTTTTACCAAAATTTCTGCGGTGTACTAACCCTTCGCGAAGATATGGACTTGATAGCGCATGCGCAGGTCACACCATAGCTTCGAAATTCAGCTACACACATGATATATATCCCTATACTTCAAAACCAATGGGAATACATGCAGGATTAAAGGAAAGACCTAAAAAAACGGGGTGAGCTACTGAGACGTTAAATGTGCGTGGATATCCTGCTATATAAATTTACCCCACAGCCAGCCAATATATATCGTATCAAGGAATAAACGAAAATTTTAGGAATGAACAGAAAATTTTGATATCACTGCGAACTACCAGCGCTTTAACTTAGATCTCACGGCCCTACATGTACCACATAAAGAACACGTCATAGAAGTGTCGCTGTTTCTGGATGCGACTGAACGGTCACGCCAGATACAAAAGGATCACGAAAACAGCCAGCAAACAACGGTTGGGCCCAACAAATTTGCTGCCCCTACAGCCAGAAAATTTGGAACGAAAGAAATGAGCTCTATGCTCTAAAATCGTCGTAAAACGTGTGCATTACATAGAGTGGTTGACGTATGGATTGAGATGGATCAAGCCGTTCCGAATTCTCGGATTCGGTGTCCAAACTCTGAGCAAGCGAGAACCACGGAAGAATACATGTGCATTTACACTTCCAAGATTGCTGGGACCATCTTCTTATAATGCAAGTATTCTCCCTTTTGGCATATCCCATAACGATCCGATGCTCGAGGCTGCCGATGGATTATTATCACTTTTGATTTGGGCTCAGCTGCGCGATGCAGCAGGTGAGGACTATTATCTCGTGCAGTAATGCCACGCGATGCCCGAATTGGAAAAATAACCACCCAGAGAGAAACCGTCATGTTCAAGATCTTGTTCTGCTGCTTCATCACCTGCGCACAGTCGTGAACATCGAACACATTAGTCATAGACAGACGATCAGATCTGCATGGAACCTCCGAGGGAACCGGAGGACGCCGTTCTTCCTGCTGCCCCTATAAAGACTTTTCACCCACGGGTCTTCAAACCAGCAGAAGTACCCATCCCGTAGAACTGGGTTGACGTGTGCATTGCCCGTCTCGCCTAGCTAGCTTGATTTGTCCTTTTCGATGCACTCGTGGACCGAAGAGGGTGTGTTGAGTTCTTTGTAAAGTGGCCAGAGCGAGGACAGATCGAAATTCCGGGATGTCACATCGTCATACATACCTGCCGTCAGTAATTGGGCGAGTCTTCCTCAATCGAAATACTCATTGATATCGCGCAACAAAAAGAGAAGGTCGCGCGCTAATCTAAGCGAGGGGAATAACAGTTACACTTGTCTATCAGTTTCCTCGGCAGCCGTCTAGACACCAAAAAAGTATAAAGATTGATAGTACAGGATAGGTGACAGCCTTTGGAGCTGAAGCTACAGACATCTGGGCCGTAAGGATTAGGTAGAATTCCACCTTTGACATCGAGGACCAACCGAAAATACAATCTTTGCTCACGCAACACTTCCCGCAGATAACTCCCGAGTTGTGCGTACCACCACCAAACGGGCAACATGCTCTCGACTAGCAGTTGTCGGTTCTCGGGCGAATATATACGGTTAGAGAGCACCTCCACCCGCCCAAACTGTGCATGGGCACTGCCATATATTCTGGATAAACTTGTATCTACCGTAGCGCTTGGGAGGCATGTTTAATAATTTCTTAAAAATAAAAGAATACATGTACGTACGTAGACGTCTATAATGAACAACCCTGGAACTAGTTTCGGATTAGCTTTTACAAAATATATAAAGCTTCCCTAAAGAATTGTTTCCCGGGTACAGTAGCTTTGTTTGAGCATTTAGATTATCTAGCTAGGGTGTATCTAGTGCAAGCGGAGCCTTGGAATCTTTTGGGAAAAAATGGAGGTACATACTCGCCTAAAATACATTTGCGCGCGCCTCGTAATATGGTGTGGTCAACTGGTGGGGCGAGGGCTAAAGTATGTACATATGTACCTACTCGTGTAAGTATTGCATTAGGTTTAGAGAAGGCTGGTCAACACCCCGAAAGGGCTATCTTTCCCGTTCTTCCTTTTATAATAAACGACGAATGGTGCCCACGAATTCAACGATGGTTAATCGGTCCAGCACAGCGACGCAGACATAATACTCTATGTAGACTCGGCCCGACTGAGAAGAGCCTGCCTGCTAGAGGAGACCTGCCCAAGGAGTGTTGGATGTTCGCTTGGAAGTTGGAGAAGAACCCATCACTCTGGCTCCATTAGCTTGCTGGGTGAGGGCTTTGCTTGCCGTGGGGACCCTGCAAGAGCGCACCACCACCTGTTGACCAGCCCGCTAGCGCAGTTGAGATACATAACCTGTTGTCTTTCTCCACTCGAACATAGTGCCTCACTGGCTGCAGCTCCTAAACAGCCGAGACGCGGTGGAGACTTCTTGTGCTGGGCTAGCCTTCCATTCTTTATGGCGTCTGTCTAGGCCTCGCTTTTTCGCCGCCGCCTGCGTGTCGTTTGTGTCTATCAACGCCTGAACCTGTGCCTAATTCTCACCCGCTCTGTAACAGTAATTTTGCTTTCCGCTCCTCCTCCCCATCATCCTCCTCCTCTTACTCCTCATTTTTCCCTTCCTCTTCCTCCTTCATCATCTTCCACCCCAGCGCTAGCAGCGCCTCTGTCTCTTCTCCCAATTTATCTCCCGTCGATTATACTCTGGTTTCCATCGACACAGCCGACGCTGACTGGCCGACCGAACAACAGCACTAGAGCTCCCCACGCCCAGCCTCCCGGTCGCACCATCCACCGAGAAATTGCTAGTAGTTGCTAAGCGACGCGCCCAAGGCACCCACGCCGGGTCGGATAGGAACAGGGGAAAATAATCGTATATCACCACTCATCCAGCAACAAGTCTTCTCCCTCGCCGTTGTTATTGTTATTGCTTCCTTACGGTGACCATCGTTGTAACCATCACCACCTATCACCAAAAGCCTAAAAGTCCTGAGAGATCAGCATTTGTCTTACCCTAGTAGGGTCTTACTTCCCTCGCCACAACCGTTGAGGCAGACACAATTGACCAGGTGGCTACCTTTCTTGACTGGTTGCCAACCTCCTCCCAACTCACCACCCCCTCACCTCCATCCCCTACAGTCCGCTTGAAGGCTCGTGTCAACTACATCACACTCCACCTCAACATCTTGTCTTCTCGAAGACCGTCCCCTTCTAGATCCCAGTCACACCAGGCCCTCGATTACTGAAAATGGCGGGCAGCAGTTCCGTTGGTGATGAGAAATCCATTCGGAAGCGGTTCACCGCTTCCATCAAGAGGGTCATGAGTCTCAACAAAAACGTTAAGCCAGGGTCCTCTTCGAAAGAAACGCCTGTTCAGGAGCCTACTTCTCCTCCAGTTCCCACCATCCCGGCCACCGCGTCTACCCCAATTGGGTGCGTATTTTTTTCTTGATGCTCGATGGAATCATGAAATCTGTCTGACGCGCGGGGTCTAACACTAAACAGGGGCGCTGCTGTCACCACCGAGCCGAAAATTGAATCTAAACCAAAGCCGAGAACTTACCATCCACCAAAATTCCCGGTTCCTGAGCCTCCTCGTATGTCCGCGGCGGAACGCGCTCAGGAATTATTCAAGAAACATAACCTTGATATTTCCACCGTCGATTGGCCATTATCAAACGTTCCCCAAGGAGAGAGAGTCCAAAAAGATATTCGGATGAGGGTTCACCGCAGTTGTCATAAGTGTGGCACCACGTACACTGGTGCTGATAAAGTCTGCTCATGTGGGCATAGAAGATGCACGAAATGTCCTAGGAATCCGTGAGTCTCACCACTATGCATTGATTCTACACTCTTGCTTCTACCATCAAGTTCCAGAGAGGCCTTTTGTTGCTTTTTTTTTTTTTTTGCTGATATCGCGGAACTTCAGTATCAAGAAATCCAAGGATAAGGGTAAAGGCAAGGAAAAAATTGGAGAGAAGATCACCCGCAAGAAGAAGAAGGATTACATTTCCAGCCTTACACTTCCAAGTCGCACTGGAGGACAAGATTTGGTTCGAAAGGCTCCTCGCCAAAGGGTCCACCGGAAATGTCATAGATGTTCGACCGATTTCGCTAGCGAGAAGATTTGTAGGAAGTGCAACCATCATCGTTGCAAAACCTGCCCCCGCGAGCCGTTAGTACTTTTTGATCCCCTGTCGTTGAATTTGCTGCGCTAACTTTTCATTTCATATAGATTCAAAAAGAACAAGCCACCTGGATACTACGACGGACTTGACCCCAGTGATAGCGACAGAGATGAGCCTATTCCTGGTCGCCCGAAGCGAATTTATAAGAAACCACGTCGCCGCGTACATTGGACTTGTAGAAAGTGCAGTTCATCGTTCGAATCCCAGGCGACCGTTTGTGAAGGATGTGGAAGTAAAAAGACCGAAACTGGAATTCGTGATCCGTAAGTCAACTATCCAACATCCGTCGTGATATTCCGAGTACATATAACTGACGCCTAAAATACAGTCCGAAGAAGCATCCATACAAGCCTACTGCAGAGGATCTTGAGCGGCTCGAGCAACGCCTGAAGCAGACATCTCTCTCGGCCTAGTTCAGGAAGCAGATACATCAGCTCTTTTTTAAGGACTGTACCTTTTAGTTGCCTCTTTCGTTTCTGTTTCACTGGAGATGTTTAGTTTCTTACGAGTTTTCTTCTTTTTTTGGTTTTGCGACTAGCTATGTTATGGACGATTTGATTCACAAAACTCTTAGGACTTCCTCGGGTGGGGATGAGGTAGTTCCGTACTAATTGATGAACAAACGTCGGTTGTTGAACGGCAATGTATGTCGACACCGCCTAGGTGTTTGAAGGCTCATGATGAACGATTACGATTACACCGAATGGCGCTATCAGCATAGTAAGACATTCAAAAAGAGCGTTTGGAGTTCTTGTTTCCCATCGAGCAGTTTATTTGCTCCATTGCTCTTCTCATTTTACTTCAGCGTCGTGATATGCATGTGTTCTAGCCGTTGTCATCTTTTTGTCCTTTTGATCCATTTTCTTCATGTTCGATTCTTGATTCTCTTATGGCCCAAGTCCGTACTCATTGATTACATGTCCTTTCCTTCGGCACCGGGAAACCTATTCCTTTGGTTAATGATTAGGGAGTTCCTGATGATCCAAAATATTTTTTCCCCTTTTCTTCCTTTGAACAAGATCGGCTATTCTTTGTTATATCGAGTTACCTTAACATATTTTCATGTTCATTCTTTTCTGTTTCCTATTTTCAGGTCTGATTCCGCGCTATATCCCCTCGTTGATGATTCACGGTTGTTTTTTTTCATGATATTACGAAATGTGAAGTTTTAGCCCCGCATTATATCACATTCTGGGCAATTGTTATTCCCAAATCAATGTTTTATTTGTTTGGTGAGTGTATTGTAAAAAAAGCTCGTAAAATCAGGGGTTGGGCACAGTTGGGTCAACAAGTTCTTGCGGTTTTTGAGGCGCCACGACGCAACAAGCTATCAGCACACCCTTAAATCCACCATGGCTCCCACAACGAAATATAAATCATACTCATACAATAAAGGATGTACTGTTACTACTCCAAACAATAAAGGCGAAAAATGGTGCTTTCTTTTTTATTAAGTAATAAATATTTTCATAGTTCATTGTTGAACGGTTTATGGCACCTTGCTGTAATCATATGGAGTCCCCCTATTTCAATTTATTAATTTTCTTGGCCATAGCGAGATGTAATTTGATAAGTGGGGGTTTGTTGCTTTGTACCGAACCGAACAGACTGTATTTTTTGGCTAGTAGCCCAGAGTCCCGATATCGAGGCCCCTTGATGTTCCGTGGAGTAGATATACTTGTAGCGTTCTTAGGGCCGTACATCCATAACGGAGGTTGACCCCTATATCTGTCGAGCCAAAAACCAATTAACACACTAGCTCGAATGGCTGTACTATAAAAGCAATTCCAGAAACATTTTCTCATTCGGAAAGAGGTTCTGCTCGTTAGGTGTGAGTTTAAGTGCTACCTATGCTTATCTATTTTTACTCATATCCCAACAAACATCTCCAGAGTTTATCTCCTATTTCTACAACTCAGCTCAATTAATCCCTGGAATAATGTTTGATACCTAGTTTAAAGTAAGAAGAAGTAATATTCGTTACCGCTATGCAAGGCTTAATAGAAAGGATACAGAAGGGAAGAACGAAGCAAAGGCAAAAAAACCCTTCTATATATATACTGCTAGCCAGCCAATTGGGCGACCTCCACCATATAGCTCGCTGGCCAGCGCTTGCAAACCCAAATCAGCCTCTGGGTACGTTGAATACGCTGAATAAGCGTCTAGATAATCCATAACCAACGAGTGCTAGAATAGGCAAGGAATAGTAAGATGATGAATTCACTAAGCACATCTAAAGGAATAGTAAGAAATCTGAGTAGAAAAGCCTACGTAGGCATAGGAAGCCCTATGTAGGTGCAGAAAACAATAGTACTAAACAAACAGAGAATATAGAGAATAGCTAAATGCGGCATAAAAGGAAGTAAATATCCAATATTTTGAGGTGATATTCGTTGCTCCTGTGGAAGGCTTGAGATATTGGATAGAGAAGAAAGAAACGAAGAAGAGGCAGAAAGCCTCCGTATATATACAAGTATTCAACCAATCAGAGCCTTTCCACCATATACCTCGCCGATCAACGCCTCAAGGCCTAAAGCAGTCTCCGAATAAGCTCAATACACTGAATAGCCGACTGAATAATTGACAGACAAAGAAGACCAAATCAGCAAGGAATAATAAGAAACCTGAATAGTAGAAAACCCTACGTATGCTATAGAAGCCCTATGTAGGTGGAGAAAAGAATAGAGCTAAATGAATAGAGAAAGGCCGGAAGCAGCACGGAAGGAAGTAAATATCCAACAAGTGTTTACATTGTAACACGAGTGATAGTGTATGATCTAATTATAGTGTGCGCCTCAGATAGATGGATGGATAGATAAATCATTAGTGTGCGCCTCAGCAATAGTGCAACACTAGTGAAAGCAGGCCTCGCCATAGTCGATTAGTAGTATCCCCTCAGCTTTCCTTGACTCTAGAGGCTAAGTAAACAAGCTTCGGGTAGCCTTAGCTTTCAAAATAGATGACATGTATGGAGGTGCATCCTACCAGTGCTAGAAAGAGTTAAGCTTTCTAATCGATTCCGGCTGTGTATTTTATATTTAGATATATTGCTTTTCTGGCATGTCTCCTCTGGGTATGATCTTGCGTTCTCTTTTATTTCCCACATTTCCCACATGTTCCTTTAGATTCTTTCTATTCATAAGCTCTGTGTATAACACGCCTAAGGCGCGGGACTGTTTTGGGTACTTGAAGTTCTATGATACTAATGGCATAACTATCATTATTGGTTAGAGGTTTGTATGTAGAGGGGCCTTCCTTTTCCGTCTCGTCAGTTCTCTACTAGAATACATTATGCTACGAGGGGCTCCCCTGGTTCTTCCCCTTTCCATACCTATTTATTTACTTGGCAGATTATTCTGCGACATGACCCGCTGTATACGTAGTATCCTCCCCGATAACACTCTAGTGGTAATCAGGAACCCGGGATCTGATCGAAATGATAGAGTGGAGGTATGGGTACTAAGAAGTACAAGAGAATTTCCCAAGACTAAAATTGCTACCTCTTACTTCTGCACAGATAGTTCTGGTGTTGAAGTTTTGCTACTTTTTGCTGGTACAATGTTACGCTGCGGCGTAACCCAATATTTCGAGCCCTTAATTACTACCCAAGTAGCTCGTGGTTTACTTTGGCAGGACCGTAAAAATTGGTGGTTTTCCTACGGTAATGGCCGTAGAAAAAAATCTATCATTGGGAACTTACAAGCCCGTAGCCTAAATGTAACAAAAATATTAGGGTTTTGCCGAAAATTTAAAGGTGACAGCAATCCTGGACCTCTCCTTTTCCGTACCGGGTTTTATCCACGTCCCTCTGGGACGTAACCTTGATACATGCCTAGACGGGCTTGGCAGCATTGTCGGCTGTTGGTACCATGTCGCCAGATTTATAATGCCGGATGACTAAGATCTTACTATGAATATCGAGTGCAAGAACAGGTCTTAGGCACTAGCGGAAACTCCACAGAAAGTTCGATTCCTCAACAACTATGAACTATAGAAAATTGAAATAAGTAAGATACATTGTTTCTAGTGCACCAAAGTTGCTAATACCCCCAGGATCCTACTTTTCCCCATATCTCCTACGATAGTTCCGTCCTTAGTCAGAGTTTAGTCATCCGGCATTATAAATCTGGCGGCATGAGTATTCTAAATGGTATTCAAGTGGCAGTAAAAAATAATCTTGGGGTTTTTTACAGCGACTACTAGTCTCACTACAATAATCATTCATGCAATCCTCCACCCCAATTTCTACAATACTCGTTTTTGACGTTTTCCCTCGAAATTAGTTGATTTTGTATGACCACCGAAACTCCGCCACTCACCTACCACACATCAAGGTAATACACCCTTTTTTTAGCATCTAGCCACAAGGGTATGTCCCGCAGGACGAATAATTTCAGTGCCCAAGATTAAATCTTTCTGGAAGGAAATGAATTTCCGCATGTGAAGGTGGAACGGTGAGATTCTATTTTATTGAGTCGCCATATGGTTGTGCTGTTTCATGACCGGTGTATGAGGCGTGGAGAAAGAATCACTATAAGAGATAAAGCCTTATCGCTGCGGGCGCCACCCATTCATGAGGTTCACGCTGAAGTGGGGGAAAATGCACATACCGATCTGCACGATATCTATGTTGGTAGAAGGTATATTCTTAGAACTTATTAATTATAAAACACCAAGAAAGAGAAACCGAGAGGAAGAAAAAAAAAGACGTAAAGCATACCATAGACCATGGATAAGTGACAATGAGACTAACTTGCAAAGAAAGTGGCTTGACAGTGGGGTGGGTAGATTGATGAGAAACACTGGAACACATACACAACGAAAAAGAAAAAACCGAAAAGTCAAACGTTGACACTACTGAATCAATACACTTTATAAAGAAAATGATAAATTACCGAGCGATGGATGTCGTCGAAGATGGAAGGATTATTTTTCACATCTTCATTCCCCTCCTATTTGTCCCACATCTACTCGACGCCTTTCAATTTTTCCCCCTTCCGCGATACCATGCAAAGCACTAACATCGAAAGCAATAAAAACAAAACCCCAAACGAAGCCCATCGAATACCACCCATCGCAGGAAAAATGACACAGGCTAAGAAAAAGGGAGGTTGAAATGCGTACAGGTAGAAAGTTAAATGATTGCAAAAAAATGAAATGTGAAACGAATATAGAGAAAAGGAAAAGCATTAGTCGCGATGCACAGAATATCCTTGCTCACGCCTCGTCATCCAGAAGTAAAGGGAAATAAAGCATTGAATGAAAGGAAAAGAAAGGAAAAGTAAAACATACTCTCAAAAGCTTGCTTGGGAGAAAACTAGATTTCGTCAAGGCTGCTCCTGTAATCCCTGTCCATGTCAAGAAGAATGCCCACGCAAAAAGTCCCACAAAGAGATCACGACGTTTTGCATTTGCATTCCCGAGTCCTGGCTTTCCTGTCTAAATCCCATAAAATTATTTGACCTTACCAACAACACATACTGTGGGCCATATCACAAAATGACACAACTTCCACAGCATCCTGCACCCTGCTCATCCTTTTCGCTGTTGTAGTTTCCGCCACTGCCCATTCCTCCACCTCCATTGTTGTTCATACCCTGTCCGCCACCCGGGGAGTTTGAACCACCGGATTGTTCTTTGTTGTAACGGCGTATCTCACGGACCAAGTTGTAAAAAGCTTCGTCAACGTTGATTCGAGACTTGGCCGAGGTTTCGATAAAACGACATGAGAAGTGGCGAGCAAGATCTCGTCCCTCTGAAGTTAAGTTAGCCAACTAATAGAACGATGTCATGATATCGCATGGCTATGATTGGATCGGGGTTGGCATGCCTTGCTGACTAACAGCACGCTCCATGTCGAGATCACATTTGTTTCCCACAACAATTACAGGGAAATAATCTTTATCTTTAACTCGCAGAATCTGCTGCTGAAACGTAGCGATTTCCTCAAAGCTGGTTCTGCTGGTGATAGAATACACCAGTAAAAACCCTTCTCCTGTGCGCATGTATTGCTCACGCATGGCCGAATACTCTTCCTGACCGGCTGTATCCAGAACATCAAGAAGAGCAACTTCGTCGTCGATTACACACTGCTTGCGGTAGGAGTCTTGCGGCGCATTAGCTCCAGTACCATGAAAGACTGAGGGAAGAAGAAGCCACGAGAACTAGGCAGCAGAAGCGTTTTTGCCTACCTTCAATAGTTGGATCATACTCATCAACAAAGTGGCTCTGAATTAGTTGAATGGTTAGGCATGACTTTCCCACACCACCGCCACCGACAACAACCAACTTGTATTCACGTAAAAACTGTGCCTGTCAAGGACCAGTGGCTTGTTAGCATCTTGGAACACGTGCCTTAACGCGGTATGTTCTTGATGTCGCAATATCGCATGTGAGGTGGAAACGTTGAGCATGGAAAGGATAACGTACTGGTGACATGATTATACTGAATCAGCAAAGGAGCAACACGTTAAGCTGTATTCTCCTTTGATGTATTTTCTCCTGTTTTCGACTTCGATGGCTGATGCCGAGGATAAAAAGCTTAAGTAGGGTAGATATTGTCTTCGGAATTGATTGACGGCGGCTCTATAAAACTCAGGGAGGATTCGATCAGCACGGAGCTTGAATGTAAGGTAAACCACGCGCCTCAGCCGTGGTTAGAAACTTACTTTCGGCCCGTTCGCTCGCGTGCGTAGCTTCGGTTTAGGCAAGATCCGTTCTCACAATTCTATCCGGAAAGAAAGAAAAGATTCAGGAAACTTCTTTAAGATTTCAGACGAGGTTCCACTATCGGTTAAGAGAGAGATGGCTGAGGCGAGCGGGCGGGAGAGCGAGCAGCGGAGGAGCAGGAGAGGGAGATGGGGGAACAACTCGGGTTTTCCGTGCAAAGAAGGGGTGCGCTTAGGGTGGAAGGTGACGACAGGGATTCTCTGGCGTCTCGGTATCCTTTTTTCTTTTTTTTCTTCTTCTTATTTTGTTTTTTAGCACAAAAGCACGGGACGACGATGCAGAGCGGGTCTAAGACGAACGAGCAACAGACAGACGGTAGCGGGATGGGGAAGGGAGCTGCTGCGAGGTGGGAGCGTGAGAGAGTGGGAGAGAAGCCGGATGTAAAGGGCTAAGGATGGCTCACAGGAGGGCGACAGGCAACTGTCTGGGCGGGTCGCTCACCAAATACCAAGGAAGGCCGCGCGATGGTAGTGGGGTTAGGGGAGAGGCGAGACTTGAAAAGGAGGCTGGGAAGAAAGTAGAAGGAAGAGGAGTGGAGAAAGACACGCTGGTTCGGAAAAAGGTCACTCAAGAGGGTTAGAGCGGAGGCAACGGAGATGAATGCTTTCGTTTCTACAAATACCTGTGCGATTTGCAATTTGCAATAAAGTGCCTTCTTTGTGGGCATATCACCAGCAGCAGAAAATTCTTATGCTATTGTTGCCGCCGCAGTGTACGACAGCTTCGTTGGGTTTTGGCGCTCGAAAGAGGCAGCTTAGAGGCTCGCGGGATCTGCAGGGCGGAGCATTGTCATTGGCTTGCCCCACTGCTGCTTCTTCTACAAAATGCCCCTAAATCTTCGGTAAAAGGTAAAAAAACACGAGCTCTCAATATCGGCCAATCACAGCTGCCAAAAGACCCGGCAGCCAAACCTTTTCCGTGGTGAAGCTATCCAATGCCTATCGGGAAAGCAGGCGCACAAGATAAACGTTTCGTCCAGGCTCCAACAACGTCCAAAGGGTGCCCATCAAACTGACGGACATTACACCCAACGAAGGTAGGTTATACGACCAATGTTACCTCGTGGGATGGTTCCAAACATAGATACATCATGTCACTACTGTGCTAAAAACGAGTTCATCCCACCATTGTACGCACTCTTGGATGTGGGTACCACAGCGTTGGAGCGGCCCAGAAAGCATGGTCAATGCATCTCTTCTGTGGCCGCATCGTAACAACCTTTATCTTTGCGACGAGGCAAACATGCATGCATGGACTTCTACTCACATGAGAGGAGGGCTTCCTGCCCCTCATTGGTCTTCAGAGGAGGTACTGTGGGAAGTTGCTTGAGTGCATGAGCGGTCAAAGTAGGATCGGAGGACCAAATCGCGGGCTGCCTTAATTCAGAGGTCCTCTCTTCTCGAAGAATCGGCAAATGCTTCGAAGAATGTTCTCTGCCATGCCGCTTCATCTTAAATTCCTCCCCTGAGAGTAGACCAAGCCAGGTGCCACATGTCTGTCCGCTAAGATCTGGATATGACGCAAATGTTAGGCTTTGTAGCTCAGCCCAGGCCTTAGTACTCAAACCAACAAAGCTAATATCAAAAAAAGGGCATCTGGGAAAGGTAAATTCCATTAGAGTTACGAAAATATCTATACTGTATAATTTATCGAGTACCTTTTTCGGTAAAAGTCGTTAGGAGTCAGGGCTCAAATGGGCTGATGCTGTGGCACCGTCTAGTGCAGATATTTATGGAGGGAAATTGGGTTGCAAAATTAACTGTTTGATGAAAGTAGAAAGAGACCGTGTGTTGTGAGTATAGCACATGTGGCGGTAAACGTGGGGTTGAGAGGCTGAACAGGTGAATCACTTGGTGTGAGGGGTTAAGATAACAAGGGCATTGTGCTCCTCAACATCCTACACGGGTGCTAAGGCTACAGGGTCTTGAGAACCATCTTTCATTTTGACAGCTGAATTTCCTCAACTCACGAATATATACCCCAGGATGGTAATCTTTGATATCCTGTCTAATAATCACTGTTTGTATCCTGCTAATCTGTTTGGCTCTCCAGTTTAGAAACGCGAGAAAAGATGCACAGAAGGCGGAGGAATACGCGAAGGAGGGTGATTATGGTAAGACGTCATTGTTGTTCGATTTCATCTTACCTCCTTTTTGTTATCCATTACTCTTCTTGAGCTTCGACTCCCGAATTTTCTTGCTGAACTTGTGGTACAGGTTCCATTTTCTCGGTTTCTGGGTACGTGGGTTGAGTGTTGTGAGGTAGCCCCGCAGTGTTATGACTGATGAGCTGTGTGGATAGGCCTGTAGTAGTTGCGGAAAATATGATAGGATGTGCAATGTACGAGTTGGTGGGTATTAAGGGAATATATCTCTCGGGATTTTTCATGCTGACGCTGCGTCAGGTTCGAGTGGGGCATGACTCGTTGGTTGGGGAGGTTATTCGAATTGAAGCGGACAAGGCTACAATTCAGGTCTACGAAGAAACAGGTTTCGGAGCTACAAGAAGCTAGCACATAAGAACAATTACTAACTGTGAATTCTAGCTGGTGTAACTGTTGGAGACCCAGTCTTACGAACCGGGAAGCCCCTATCTGTAGAGCTTGGTCCTGGGTTGATGGAGACCATCTATGATGGGATTCAGCGTCCTCTGAAAACCATCAATGAAATCTCGAACAGTATCTACATCCCTCGCGGTATCGCTACTCCTGCGCTTGATGTCAGGAGGTCTTGGGATTTCACACCTGCAAACCTCAAGGTCGGTGACCATATCACCGGAGGGGACATCTACGGTAGTGTTTACGAAAACTCGCTTTTGGATGACCACAAAATTATGCTACCTCCTCGCGCCAGGGGTACGATAACTCACATTGCCGAAAAAGGTTCCTACACCCTGGAAGACACGATTTTGGAGGTTGAATTTGAGGGCAAGAAGCAAAACTTTACCATGATGCACACATGGCCCGTACGAGTTCCAAGACCAGTAAATGAAAAACTTTCGGCGGACTACCCGTTGTTGACTGGACAAAGAGTGTTGGATGCTTTATTTCCTTGCGTGCAAGGTGGTACGACCGCTATTCCAGGAGCTTTCGGTTGCGGGAAGACGGTTATTTCCCAAGCGTTGTCCAAATTCTCCAACTCTGACTGCATTATTTATGTTGGTTGCGGTGAACGCGGTAACGAGATGGCTGAGGTTTTGATGGATTTCCCTGAGGTATCGATCTGCTATCCCACCATAAGGTTAAAGGCTGGAAGCTAATAGCTGCAGCTTTCTATCGAAATCAACGGTCGGAAGGAGCCTATCATGAAACGCACAACTCTTGTCGCCAACACTTCCAACATGCCCGTAGCCGCCCGTGAGGCTTCTATTTACACTGGTATCACCCTCGCTGAATACTTCCGCGATCAAGGCAAAGATGTTGCCATGATGGCAGACTCCTCATCCCGTTGGGCCGAAGCGCTGCGTGAGATTTCGGGCCGTTTGGGAGAAATGCCCGCTGATCAGGGTTTTCCGGCTTATCTCGGGGCGAAGTTGGCCAGTTTCTACGAACGTGCGGGTAAAGTCACAGCTCTGGGGAGCCCGAACAGGCAAGGAAGTGTTAGTATTGTCGGGGCCGTATCCCCGCCCGGTGGCGATTTCTCTGATCCGGTCACTTCTGCTACGCTTGGTATTGGTAAGATTGCTCTCTTTTTGATGCCTTGGGGTTAGACCCGATGGAAACAAAATTGATGGACTTGTTTCCACTATCGTCTCATGAATCCAGGGCCCCGGAGTAAAGGAGTTCTGGAGTCAACGATTACTGACGGATCCCTCCCATGGTATAGTGCAGGTGTTTTGGGGTCTCGACAAAAAGTTGGCTCAACGCAAGCATTTCCCTAGTATCAATACCTCGCTCAGTTACAGCAAGTACACAAATGTGCTGGATAAATATTACTCAAAAAATTACCCCGACTTTCCCGTCCTCCGTGATCGCATCAAACAACTGTATTTTCCCTTCCTATTTTTCTAGACAGCAAAGTAGGCCATGCGCTCTAACCCAACATTTTTAATTCACACAGTCTTTCCGATAGTGAAGATCTCGACCAAGTCGTGCAGCTTGTGGGGAAGTCGGCGTTGTCGGATCCCGATAAGATCACGCTTGATGTCAGCTCTTTAATCAAAGAAGACTTCCTGCAGCAAAACGGATACTCCAAGCATGACCAGTACTGCCCGGTGTGGAAGACCCTATGGATGATGAAGGTTATGATGGCATTCTTCGATGAATCGCAGAAGGCCGTTCAGTCGGGTGTTCAATGGGGTAAGATTCGTGATGCTACTGCGGATATCCAGCATCGACTTCGATCGATGAAATTTGAGGTATTATTTTCTCTTTCTGTAATATTCTTTAGTAATGTGCAGCAAGCAGTATCTCCTTTCCCTGGGTACTAACAGAGGGGTTTTACGTGATTGGTGATATACTAATACTTTCTCATACTCAGATTCCTGATGATGGTGAAAAAGCGATCGTTGAACGTTATGAGAAGCTATATAACGATATGATGGAGAAGTTTGCCAGCGTTTCTGATGAATAGATAGGCTTGGTTTACTGTATTTAAGTTGTTGTCTGTTTGCTTTGATCTTGATTTTGCTCGCCAATGATGTTATTATGGTTGCTAAAGAAACCAATTGGAACGAAGTGCGAGTTTAGGTCACCTGCCATGCAGGGAGCTAATTTAATGGGCTTAGGGCACTACTTTTACTGATGGCTTCGCCTCTCTTCGCTGGAGTCAGCCCACGTAGGTTTTTGCCTGTAAGCCAAAACATCGAAACCTTAGATTCGCATCGCCTAGTGACGGTATATCTACCAATTTCCTGGTCAGGCCATCCCGGGAATCATGATCATACGTCTCGACAATGAGGGCTTTCCATCTTTTTCTGTTCGTAATCCATATATCCTGGCATCATGATTCGTTCACTAGAGCACTTAAATAAGTAAAGCCATTAAAAAAAATTTAACACGGCTGTCCAAATGAGGGTTATAGATAAGCGCTACTCAGGCGTTATCCCTATCAAAATTTTCGCTAGACTTTCGGCGTTCGTAATACAATTTGTGTCAATACTCAGAATTGACCCACTAACAGCTATTCGGAGATATGGTTTTGCATGTAGAGTCCCTTTAATTTCATCAAATACCAACAGGTGAGGTGGTGGTACTACATGTATAGTCTCTCGCTGGTGTCTTAACATGTCCAAACTGATGTAGTTTCACACATAATATGTAATTAATATGGGTAAACCCTTATCCCATGGTCTGTAGAAACGTGTTTTCGGTTCAACAGTGTCTCGAATTTTTTATGTAAGCAACAAAGCATGGTACTATACCACCAACAAACATGGATTCTTTTGACCTCAGAGACAAAAAGTATGAATAGTAGCCAAAGTACTTGCCTTTTTATTTCCATAATTTTTGCGATTTTCTTGGTTATGAAATTCATGCTAGAATATGATAGCATTTCATGCTGTCTACTACAAACTTTTCTGTTTTCTCGGCGTCTGAACTCCTATTATTCTCCCAAAGCCTAATCAATTGTCCTAATTTTTGTCTGTGTCGAACAGTCTTCATATGCTCCCTCTTTATATAATACAAGAAAAATATAGAGTCTAGCAAGCAAAGAGTAATTCTAAATACAGAATTGTTACTCAAATATCCATACTACCCCAAGCATTTTGCTCATAGCACAATTAATAGACAAGATATAAATTTGCGCATGTTAGAATACCTTTAAACATATACTAGAAATTTGTTTAAGGTTCCTTCACTATTAGAGGCCTAGAGGTGGATATTCAATTAAAACAATTGAGAAAAGCGGGTGTTTTCGATAAAAACTAGTGTCCATGACTGTATATACGCCGAGGATATATTTTAGAACGTGGCAACAGGCTTCCTTGTCAGTCTCCGCCAGTCTTGGTTACAAACTATAGAATAGCATAGGGGGCCTATCCAGATCCTACTTCCAGGGGAAAATAATTGGAGAGAATCTAGTTTTAGTCAAACAATAGAGTAGGTAACTTGAGTGCCCTTAGTTGGTCGGATCAACCCTTATAAATAAAATCCCATTTATATACCCAGGTTTTCTCAGGCGCTACTAAGTATTTCCGTTATTAGAGCCGATTTCTTGACCTATCTGCTATTTGATGACCCCTTTTTCTGTGGGTTCTTGGGTCGCATTTTTCCTGCAATCGCATGCTATACGAGAACACGAGTTGTAAGTGATAGCTCCGGTAGCCTATTGTCATTACCAAGGTTTGCTCAGGCTATTAGACGAGGGCCTCCCTATTATTTTAAAATAGCTAATTTACTATCCTCGGTCAGCCAAATGCTAGTCTCGCATGCCAAGACTCTTAGTCAGCAGCGCAGAATAATTTTGTACTCGAGCCGCTGTTTTGAAGTGACTGCCTGAAAAGACAAGAATCAGTGATTCGGGTCATTCCATTGGCTAAAGGAATACTTAGCACTTCAAGATCTCGCTTGGCATCTTTTCCCTACCATTTAGATACTCTCTAGGCGTGGGTTTTAAGGGAGATACTACCATATTCTAGCTTCTCGTATCTAGTTATTTCATATTCCCACTGCTTCGAAGTTTTTTGGTTGGGAGCGAGAAACTTCCTTATCAGGTAAGTCACTTCAAAATGGTGTCTTGGGTAGAGTAGCTAAGCTTGCTAATGTATTGCCAAGTCGCTGACTAATAATATCACGTAAGTAGAAGTACTCGTGATACCATCGGGTATTCAATGATACAGGGATTCTAATGAAGGGGGACCTTAAGGCGGTGATGTATAACACCGCCACTTCGTTTTCGAACTGTCAATACCGCTTCTTACCATATTCGCCCCATATCTTGATTGGTTTGAATCCCTGTATCATTGAATACCCGATTGCATCACGAGTAGGTGCGAGACTAACCAAATGCCAGGATAGGCCAAATAAATTTTGGTGCCTGCTTCGATCTGGTAGGGTAACCAATTTTCGCCCAATTAGAACTATGATTAGACATTTCTAGTATTTAAACCGTCTTGGCATTTGGCTGATCGAAGATAGTAGCTCTTTACAACTTGCTCAATGGGGTATTTAACTACGATGGTAATAAAACCACACGCTAATCCTTTTCCTAATTCTCCAGCTGTAGATTGAACAATCAAGAAGTTTATATTGCTTCTCCATCCATTCATTCATTCATTCAAGGGCATGAACAACCTTCGTACAGGCTAACGCAGACCTTTCCCCATCCTTTCTCTCCTTTGATCTTAGGAAGAGAAAACAATTTTGTACTATAGACTTATTCCCTCCCCAGTTTTCCTTTATCGGTGGGATAGATGGGGTCAAGTATCTATTTAACACGGACACAAATATACGGAACTTCCACGTCCTCACCAGTCTCATCATCCACGCAAACCTCTAGAATTAGGTTCCTAGTGTGCGGAGGCACCGGCTTCTTCGAAACTTCTTCGACGAGTTTCCTCAACCTATAAAAGTAGAGGAGATGCTGTTAGCTAAACTTCCAACCAAAGATTTGAGAGGGGAGTTTGTTACATACTTCAGATTCAACCTTTCTTGTAGCTTTTTCTGGGGGAAGAAGCTTCCGTACAGTAGGCTAACTCCACAACTGACCATAGAACAAACCAAGCCCTTCTTCTTCATCTCATCTAGCAGCTCCTGCAGCGTAATTTCATGGTCAAAGTAAAACCTGTCCCATATTTTATCGAACTCGACGTCCCCATCAGGGCCTTTGTATTTCCCCTTGGGACTGGAGATAGGTTCGCCGAATCCAATGAAGGGGAGTGCTAGGTTGATGAAGGCGTTTTTGTAATCATCAAGTTTGCTCTTGCCATCGATGACCTTGTATAGCTCAAGACACACGAGGCCCGTTACAAGGGATGTGGTGGTTGCTGTGACTTAATTAACTACCGATCGTTTATGCTATCTCTTCAAGGATTGGAGTTGCTTACCGATAGCAGGGATAATTTTGCCAGCAATACCCTTGGTCTTGTGCTTGTCTGCCGTGGCGATTGCATAATTAAGAGCTCTTAAATTTGACGCAGCAGTGATAAAATCCATATGATGATTTGCATCGTCGTCCTTCTCAAATTCCACTTTTGTAAGCCTATAGCCCGCCATCGCACTGGGAGCTGGTAAGCTCTGCACAAGCTTAAGCATTTCATCCTCATCGTCAAATCGCTGAGTATTAGCATTTGGATCCGGCTCAGCGTCGCTGGCTTGAATCTTTACCCCTGAGGAGGGTGTAAAATCAGAAACGATCATATGGTCGATCACTCTTTTGTAAGCCTCATCGTCCGTACTTCCCTTGATGCCGTAATTGAAGGCATGAAGGTTTGCTGCAGCCTTAACGAAAGCCGAATGTGTTTCGTTCTGCCAGTTGAACGTCAATGGGTCTGGGGCTCTTTTGGGTCCACTCCAGAATGGAGTGCCCGATGACGTCACCGAATCCTTGGGGAAGTTGAAAAGTAGCTGCTGGATGTTGTTGTTATATTGCTTTTCAAATTCAAGTCTTGCCCACACGATGCACTCCTCGAAGGTGATAGGTTTTGCAAGTACCAGGTAGTCGCGGATTGTCTCCAATATTTGTTTCTGGTTTCCGGAGTGTTTAAGAGTGGCCTCGAGGAAATTCGGCTGCGAAAGATAGAGGTTGACATTCTCAGCCGGTTGAACAAAGTAGGACTCGAAAAGTTCACGAGCCCAGGCAATGGTGTGCTCAATCTTATTCGGGAAACTCCGAAGCGTGCACATAGGAAAGGACTGTTCCGGAGGATCTTGAGAGTTCGAATAGCTCTCTGTAAGTCCTGGCATGACGACTTGCGTATTGCCTTTAGTGCCTAAAGTACCACTTTCTAAGAGTGGCTTCTTAAAGAAAACACATCTACGATCGACATATGTTCGAGCATCGACATTATCGAGCGCATTAGTCACACCATCGAGCGCCTCCCAGAAATCCTCGTCGAATACATGCTCTGTGTCTGGTCCAACACGGTCCCTCAAGGTTGTTATTTTTCCATTCAGTTCTGGGTTCATGGCTTGGACAGCTTCCGCAGCGCAGTCACTCTTCAACTTGCCAACATCCTTCGGCCTGAACAAGAACTGACGGTTTAGATTGCTTTTTTCGATCGAGTCCATATCTGTCACGGATATCTGACCGTTTGGTCCAGTAGCAAGTCCAATCATTGCCCAATTCTTTAGCATCTCGCAACCAATAGCGCCAGCGCCGACAAGGAACTGCTTCATGTTCGCAACCTTGTGCTGAAAATCCTTTCCAAAAACTGCGATCTGCCCGTCGTAGCGTGTGCCTAAAGGTTTGCAAAGCTCCTCCGAGCGTGTTACAGAATTTGGCAAACTCTCCAAGGAGTCAAAGTATAAATGTTGCACCAACGGGCCAAATTTGCCAGACAAGCCCTTAACCACTTCCTGTGCTGCCCAACCCCCGAAAACTGCACACATTGGCGCAAGATCACCTCGAGCTTGAAAAGACAATTCGTTGATAAGGTCCTCGCTCAATTCTGGCTTTTCCTCTCCATAGGTTTCTGCGATTGCGCTTGCGTATTTAAATACTTCCGTCGCATCTTCCTTGTTCATAGGTCTTGGCTGACTCTTGTGTTCCGCAGCGAATTGGTGAAGAGCTTGGAATCCGACATGAAGTTGAAGAGGTCGATCGAATTTGGCATAGTCGGAAATGAGAAACTCCGGTTTCGCAAGTTGTTCGGCTTGTGATTGAAAATTGATAACTTTAGGTCTTTTAACTTGCGTGAAAAGCCCACCTCGTAGATATGTGCCATACGACGAAACATCGCCGATGGAAAACGTATAAGGTCCTGAGTTGTGTGAAGTCAATAAAAAACAATTTGATCTCGGGTTGACGAAGAGGCTAAAATCCTAGAGCTTTATCCCTACCTTTTACCTCCACTTTGAATTCAGCACCATTGAAACTCTCCATTCCTTGAACCTCACTGAATGTGACGTGATCGCCATCCTCAAGCCCATGCCTGGTCTCATCCAAAGCTGTTACAAGGCCAGAGCTATCGATTCCCGCCACAATCCCACTAAGAAGACTCTCGCCATTGGGATCAACAACAACAAAACCCTCACCGAAATCACAGAAAATACTACCAAACAGCCCCCTCACCTCTGTCGAGATATAAGGGATCTTGTTTTTATGGCAGAAATCGTTAATCTTAAGTTGAAGTTCCAGAGGAGTCTCGGTGACAACAACGGTCTTGAATCTGGAGAGTGCGGAGATGTCATCGAAAAGATCATTCTGGTAAACCGAAACGGGAGTATAAGCATTAAGCTCGCCGAGACGTGGCGCGGTGACTTCATCACGTCGTTTGCTAACGTCTGCTTCTTGCAGGAAATATTGAGAGGACAGGTCGGCGATCTGGACAGGAGATGGATCGTAAAGGGTCAAAGATTTCACACCAGCTAAGCAGATGTTTTTCGCTATTCATTTGCATCAGCAACGGGTCTCGTGATAGCAACCCAGTTGCGGGGTAGTCTAGATTATAGGTTTCTGAAGGGCAGAGTGAAGCTCACCAATCTCGACACCGAGCCCCTTCATTCCTACGATCAAGACATCTGACTGACTCATACGTTTCATGGCCTCATGGCCAAGAACATAGCTATTGGCAAAAGAATGCAGGCGTTAGGTTGCTAGCTCCAACGAAACAGGACTCCAAGAGGAGAGCACGGAATACATACAGTTGGCGACTGTACAAGCCCTCATCGATGGCCCCAACCGTGACATCCGTAGGAGGGTCTATCTGCATCTTTGAGGAGTCCTAGGAGGTGGATGACTCGTCAGCAAGCTGCACTTCTATCCAGGATCAATATGATGATGAGAGAATGGAAGCTCAAATCTCACCGTCATGATTTGTTTATCAGGACGAACAGATATTTCAGTCGTAGGCTTTCTTTTCGACAGTTTGGGCAGGGGCTATGAGATAATAGGTGATCTGAGGATATGACGTTTCGATAACTGGTTGTATGGAATCAAAGGGTGGGATGGCGTTTGAGGTGGGGTATGCAGATTGGCGATGGTAGAAGCGAAGACAGAGGTGGATGGGATGGAAGGTAGCCTGAGGAGAGAGGAGGCGATTTGTCAGGGAAGCACGCGAGGGTATGGATAGGCAGAGAATAGCAAAGAATATTACTGGAGAGAAAGAGAACGAGGAACGCGATCGTCATGGTCACAACGAGGCGGGGCTACGGTACTTCAAACATGTATGGATATGATAGGTAGCAGAGCCCCTCGCTTAGAAACATGGCGGATTACAGGGAGTTTATCGTGGCGATACGACAAAGTCGGAATTTAGAATGCAGAATAATCGATAGGACTATTCAGGCTTTCTCATAGGAACTAATTTAAGGAATTAAGAACAAGTCTGAACTGGGAAAAAAGAAAAAAGAAAAAAGAAAGCAGACCCAAGCATCAAAGAAAAGTCAAGGGAAGGAAGTATTAATAAAACCTAGAAACAAAAGACTAACCCAACGCGCCCTAGATATCATATCATTACACTCGTTCTTCGTCCCCTTCATTCATTAATGGCTCCTTCATTTTAGTAGTAATTGCAGTAATCCAGGATGGCTATGTCAAAAAAAAAATCACAGCAATCCCTTTACTCTAAGCCCTTCGGATAAACTCTTCTTTGTCTCTCTGCCGAGGGGCCTCGAGGAGGTGGAGCATCTTTTATATCCCATCCACAGTAGACCCTACATTTAGTCTTGAGTCTGTACCTTGTGGTCTCCCTTCACGACACTCGCGTAACTTGGCGGCGCGCCGTGTGGCACCTGACTACTTCCCTCCCCAGGGCCTAGTGCTGGTGTCTCGGGAGGTGTCTGCTGCTCATGTCTAGTATATCTCTCTGGTTGTCTACTCCCTGCGTTTGGAGAATTCGGGGCGTTCAAGTGGCCAGCCACCGGAGCAGCCTGAGCCTGCTGCTGAAACGTGCTGTACTGCGGCTGAGAATTATAGCGAGGCTGCTGCTGTGGTAGGTAAGATTGATAATGTTGATTTTGAGGTGGCGCAGGAGAGTAATAGTAGTGACCACCGTGAGAGTGGTGCGCCTCCTGTGCTACTGATATGTAGGAGTCATACTGGTCTGGGTATTTCATGATGATGTACCATGCATGGAGAAGGCCAGGAAGCTGCCACGTCAAGATGGGTCAGTTTGGGCTCTGCGATGGAGACATGAAGCGGCATACGAATCCAAGAACACAAAGCATAATATTGATCAAAGAATCAGCCGAACAGATACCCCGTTTAACCCATACTATTATGCCTCGTCAATAGCTAGACGAGGGGAAAATGAAGCGCAACTTGAAAGTCTAGAAACTCGGGGGACAAAGCTTACCAGGTAGAGGTGGAAACAGGATAGCCAAAAGGCCAAGGAAGAAGTCTGTTGAGCACATTTTGTGGATTATGAATCTGGCTCTAGCTTGGAATGAAAGGTAGTTACGTAGGCCCGATAATATGAGAAGCTTCAGGACGATGGTGAAGATGTATAGGTGTGGAGAAAGCGACTACCGCGCCCAGTTTAAAGTATTTAGTGGTGTTGGAGGAAGTACAACAAGTTGTCGTCAGCCCACCAGCCTCGATGATGCCCCGCGTCACAAAACGGGCCAAACGAGGCGGAGCCCATCGCAAAATGCGTCATTTCATTCATGTCTCACCCGACCTGCCGAGGTTTCATACCCTAAAATTTTCTTGGCAGTGGATCAGGGCTAGGTTAGGGGATGATTAACATCAGCTCTGGTTAGCCATTCGAGCATACATGTAGCCAATGAACTGAGAGTTGGGAAATAATGGCGTCCTGCTTGGCAGTCGCTCCAACAGACGTTCCAATTTGAAGCGAATTAAAGGTGGTAATAGTTACTGGCTACAATTGGCATTCATGTTTGCGTCGACTACTAAGCTTTCGTTCGTCAAGCGAGATTCGCCAGGTTAGCCCTACACTGTCTCTAAACCCATGCGAACCGAGAAGCTCATTCTCAACCTGCTCACAGCTACATGTAGTTATATGTACCTCTATAGCCTTCCTGAAACCCGAATTCGATTGCTGCGAGCAGCTCCACCCCCAATTTACTTTCTGCTTGCCTGCTGAGAATATGCTTCTCTATAGGTAACCCTGAATTTTGGAGACTAATATATGAAGCGAGTAATGCCGTGTGCCCTCTAAGCTGGGTGAGCTCAGCTGGAATTTCTTTTCGAGGCCAATCCACAATAAAAATAGGGATTTCCAACCCCATAAAGTATCTCTTAATTGACCCTGGTAGTTCTTGCTTCGTATTGTGAGGAGCCCGCCCTTGGTTGAAGCTATCAGACAGCCTATTTACTATATACACGAATAATGAGGCTGCTAGTTGGGGCTTCCAAAGAAAAGCTGTTTGAAAATCAAAAACCAATGGAGGATGGTGAGCAGTAAATGCAATGTTAAGGGGAGAACTCCAAATAAAAGCAACTCAAATCAAAATACCTCCCACAAAAGACAGATAAGAAAAGGAAGAAAGGAAGAAGGGAAAAAAACACAAGAAAATCTCCAAGGTCACCATTATGATGGGCGAGTGATAGGCTGTGATCAATCTGTCTGGTCCACTCCCCACCACAAGCCTGGGTAAGAACTTCTTCCTATCCAAGCGAGAGCTTTGTCCACTTGGATTATCTTCCGGGGTGACAGTAAAAAATGCAATAAAGAGAGATAAATCAAAAGTCAACAAACGCCAGGCCATTGCATACTCACCTACCGCCACATTCCCTTCTGTTGCTCGCCTGTCTTATTTTAATAAAACATTTACTCATCGACCCCTTGCTTTCTCGCAGCAGAAACTGCTTAAACAAAGTCACCAAAAGCGTCGTCGTCAAAACCCAGTTTGCCGAAATCCTCCAGACCGTGCTGGCTCTGTCTCCGTTTGACGTCCTCGGCGCTGGGCGGTGGTGGTAGGAATGGTAGCGGGAAACCCGTGTTTCCAGCTGTGTCTACCGGGGGGGAACTCGGAGCGCGGCGGCGTCCCTTGTTCTAGACATAGATCGTCAGTTCCTTGCTCTCTGGCTAGGAGGACGTCCTCCAGCCAACAATACACTCTCCCGGCCATCAAGATGTGGTGCATTACCCCGATAGTGATATTGATAGTCTCCCCTTCCTTCAAACTATAATCCTTCTTCTCCACAGGCGCCAATTCTGCCGCCTTCTTCGCGCCGCCTTTCTTATTGTTTGCACCAGTCGACCGTGCGGCCCCTTCGCCTTCAAGGTTGTTATGACGTCGTACTTCTTGGAGCGACACGCCAAAATCGAAGGCCTCGCTACGCTCCTCGAAACCGATCCCGAGCATTGCCTTGCGCCCGCTATCAACAACGCGGACAGCGAAAAAGCGCGAGGAGTCGGTGACCTGTTCCACACAGTGGGCGCCCTTTTTGTTTAAGATGTCAGAAGTTATTCCATTCTCTCACCTTCCTGGCAAGAACACAAACCTCATAAGGGCAATTTGCGAATAGGTCACCAGTCTTGGGGTCCTCAAGACGAACATCAGTGCGAACTTTCTCATTGTCTTCGTCACCGGCGACTAGGGTTGCGGTCTCGAGGATGCGGACTCGCGCGGTGAAGATGCGAGCTTTTTCTTGGTCGACTTTCCACTCGGCGGCCCTATAGCCCGTGTTGGAAGAGAGTGGGGGGACTTGATAGATGTGTACTTTATTGCAAACGAAGAGGACGCGTTGGATGTCGTCTGAGGCCATGATTGGTCTTTTTTTCCTTCTTTCTTGGGGGGGGGGGGGACGGTTTGGCTTGTTGGTTTGAACTTTCTAGACAACCAGGACAAGTATGTACCTGAGTGGGAGTGGACGAGTAGGAAGCGAAGTGAATAGTGGGGGGGGGGGAGGCTGTCTAATAGCCTAACAGCAATAGTGATCTATGTACCTCCTACCTGCTCTAAGACTGGAGGGGTATATTCTACAATAACGAGCCCAAAGAGGTGGTTTGAGGGGGAGGATGCGTTGGCAGTTCTGTAATAAGAAAAGAGAGCTGTGTGGCTGCGGCAGCACAGTACTGCAGTGCAGTGCAGTACCGAGAGACAGCTGCAGGGAACCCCGCGCTAGAACAGATTCGGCGGAGGGGCGATACTCTGCCTGCAATTATAATTATGCAGGGCGGGGCAGGAACAACATCAACACCACAAGAGATCATCGCAACATTAGAGGAAGAGCCTGGGGCTGGATATTGTGCTGTACTGTCTATACCATCCCAAGCGATTGACCATTGAGTGAGTTGACTCTTCTGCTGTGCCTAACCGTCGGTTTTGCTGACTCTCGCCAACCAGTCCTCACCAACCTCTCCCACTTCACCTCACTTCACCACATCCACCACATCGAAGTAGCATAACTATCCCCCTCCCCCCTCCAGAGAGGTTTGCACCCACGTAAACTTGCTGCTCTCTAACCACATTCATTCAGTAATTCAACTCAAGGAATATCGCCCGTCATGCCTGAGCTAACTCAGCCAATCCCTTGTATGTACCTCACCCCCCCCCCCAATCCTCTGCTTTGTCATGACCAGTCACTCACCCTCCCCTGTCTCGTCTCTTAGACACCTCCCCCAAGCCTGGAATCGTCTATTCGGAGACTATGGGCGAATTCGATATCCGCGGCCACTACTCTCGTCTCCTCTCCGAGGACACTACAAAGTCCATGCCCATCGCTGCCATGGAATCCCTCTCCGCCCTCTGTGACGCCTCCAAAGCCAACACGATTCATGAACTCCTCTCGTCGATCGAAACTGGGTCAAACGCTCTCATTGACTCTGTCCCCAACAGCATCTCGCTCACCGCTGGCTGCGCCATGTTCACAAAGTTCATCTCCTCCCACACTCACGACGATCCACGCGACTTCGAGGCCTTCAAGAAGAAACTGCAAGAAAATGGACACCTGTTTGCGCAGAGTGCACGGGAGGCAAGATTCAAGATTGCTGAGATCGGGCTCAAGCTGGTGAGGGATGGGAGTACAATTATGGTGCATGGGTATAGTCGATGCGCCGTGGGAATTCTGACGCTAGCTGCGGAAAGGGGGATAAGGTTCCAGGTCATCGTTACAGAAACGAGGCCGAGCTGTCAAGGCCTCAAGGTTGCGAAGGAGCTGCGGGATCTGGGTGTGCCAGTTGCTGTCATCGACGATAACGCTGTTGCATACGCGATGAAGAAATGCAAGTGCATTCTCATCGGTGCAGAAAGTATCTTCACCGACGCAAGCATCATCAACATTGTTGGTCCCCATCCTTCACTACCTTACTTCATTACTAACATATATTCTAGATGGGCACACACCAAATGTGCCTAGCTGCAGCCCGCTACGGACGCAAAGTTTACGTCGCAACCGAGACTCACAAGTTTGTAGACATATTTCCACTCGATCAGTACGACATCCCGATTGAGCAGGACGTCATCAACTTTGCGCCTCCTGACGGGGTGGACGGGCCAATGCCGCAGACGGAACTGGGGTTTGTAGATTACACAGAACCAGAATTTATTGAGGGCTTTATTACAGAGGTGGGGTTGTTGACGACGAACCAAGTTGCGGATAGGATTGTTGGTATGAGGTTCCAGTAGTAGAGGGGGAGAGGTCTCTCCGCTTCTTGATATATATATGGTAGAAATGGGGGCAGCGGCGTATGTTCGTGAGGATATCTTTAGAAAAAGGCGTTTTAAGGGAATTTTGTTACTTCTTCCTTCTTCTCTTTCTCATTTCTATTTGAACACTTTCTTTCGCTAGATAAAATTCGGACAGGGGAATACTTTGGTCGCCGAGTGATGGAATGTGATGCCGTGAAGTCCACACTGTGGAAGTAATGTCTTTGCTAGGAGGAGTTTTTTTCTTTCCATTTTTTCATACTTGTTATCAACCCATCATCAATTCAATTGTTCCGACCTACGTGCGTTATCGTTCATGGTGAGGGAGTTTCGGCCAACTAGTTATCTTGCTTTCGTTTCGACCATGTTTCTTTCCTTCTCCATATAATATTCACATGATTTCTGATCCATCCCTTGCACCAAACATAACCTCGATTTGTTTATAAACATCTCATCCAATTAATCTCTTCTTCTAGCAACTCACTAATTTCATCAACCTCTAGATTATATCACTAGGCTATGGTATATGCCTTACAACCGATCCTCACTGCCTAGACTTAAAAATGATGTTATCAATGATCCTCACTGGTGCTTCCCCCTCTTGTGTTGGCATCATTCTCACCGCACCACTCAAGATCGCCCCCCCTCGTCCGTCAAGGACCTCCAGTTCATTAAGCTCCTTCCAATCCGCTAGGCTCAGATACTCAACTTCGACCTTCACACCATCTTCCTTCCCTACATTCTCTAACACTTTCTCTACAGCCTCCAGCACCGTCTTTCGATCATTCGCCCCCGACTTATAAGCCTCTTCTCCTGTCCTAAGTGCTCTATATAACCCCCCCGCTACACTTCTCCTTTTGTCACCAAGATACACATTCCGTGAACTCATTGCCAATCCGTCTTCAGCTTCTCGGATAGTTTCGCAGACTCGTAAGTCAATAGGAATTAGAAGATCCTGCACTAGCCGACGGAGTACAACCGTCTGCTGGACATCTTTCTGGCCAAAGTATGCAGCGTCAGGCTGCACGGCGTTGAACAATTTCGTACATACCGTCGCAACACCTCTGAAGAAATGAGGTCTCGTGACGCCCTCCAGCTGCTCAGACAATCCATGCACACTCACAAACGCCCCTCGCTGCTGGCCTTGGTCGAGTGGGATACCGCTCGGATACATTTCCTCCACACTAGGAAGGAAAAGTGCCTCTATCTTTCCACTCTCTGGTGGGAGCTCTGCATTGAGTTTTTCTAGCTGTTGAACGTCTACGTTCAAGGTCCGTGGATACCGCGCTAGGTCCTCGTGTGGTGCGAATTGCGCCGGATTGACGAAGATGCTGACCACGATGCTTGGGTTCTCGGCGGCGGCGGCACGAATGAGGGAAAGGTGTCCGTCGTGAAGGGCGCCCATAGTAGGGACTAGAGCGACACGGCGGGAGGAGAGAAGTTGCGTGCGACGCCATGTCCGGAGGGAGGAGATTGTTGTGTGGATCTGAAGGGGGGACTTTGTGGGGGGGAGGATTGCGGTGGCCATAGCTAGAAATGAAGAGGATCAGCAAGGAGAATTGGCAGGTGGGAGGGGAGGGAGGGGAGTAGGTACAGACGAAATGTCGTAGCTTTTGCATGCCTTTTAATTCGTGCAAAGTTTTCTTTCGGGCGAGAGTCCGCTTTTACGTAAGTAGTGGTTTCTCGAGAGTATTTTTTTTCTCCCCAAATTGTTGATATTTGTGTTTTTGAAACTCGAGCCAGACACCGAGTTTTTTTGGCGAAAAGAATGGAGCTGAGCGGTAAATATCTATCTGGCGGAGGAAATGTAGGGCAAACAATGACGAGTGAGGCTCGAGGTGTCGAGTGAGGATCTTCATCCCCTCCTCCCTGATCAATAATCGGTGCAGGGTAGATATATCTCATCTCAGACTCGGCTCGAGATTCCCGAATGCACCTCGGTTCCACAAGTAGCAGAAGGCAGAACCAAGCCAGACCAAACCTTTGGGACATATCTTATGCTCCCTTATGTAATTAGGAGGTAGTATTATTCCATGAGGGTGGACGTACTACATAATCGTCTATCTTACTTAGGCTGAGGAAGTTCACGTAACGTTGTTACACGAAGTCCGTCGGATTCACAAACAATCACTCGCACGCGGTGGACTTTTTAATGCGCTTTGGTATCGTTCCTGATAACTGTACATGCCTAGCGGGTAAGGGCCTGCAGAATTAAAAACGTCAACCAATAATAAGGAATTTCAAGGAGGTAATAGCATTTCTGCGTGGGTGGTAGAACTGAGTAGATGACACTAGAAGCCGATGATAATGGTATGAGTATTATCCCATTATTTCATTAAATTTCTAAGTTCCCAGTTCAGGATCCTACGTGAAAATAAGGCCTGCAGTCCTCCGTACATAGCATGGTGAAAGGCCGTTATTTGGAAGACGCGTTTCACCTTTCGCCCTCCCCCGATATCAAGGTAAACGTGACGAAAGAGTTTCTCTCTACTATATCAAGCGTACACAGGTATCTTTATTGCAAAACCCGGTCACTAGAGCCAGGGTAGTCGATCACTAGGCCAACTCCACAAACTTCAGAGAGTTGTAACCTAAACCGCAGTATCCCTTTTACGATTAAATAGTTATAAATATATATATACAGCCTTCATGGCTTCCGTAATAAAGATCAATAGTTTTCGCCTTTCCGTCCCATCCGGTCCCACCCGATTCTAGAAATACAGTCCCAAATTCCCTGCTCCATTTTTCCACCTCGTAAAGTAGCACCCTCCGTTGATTTTTAGCAGCCCTCCTTTCCACCCTGCGCGTTCACAATGGCCCGCCAAAAACATCACCATCTTTATGCAGTCGCTCTCTCTCCAATCGTCGTTTTTTCAACCTCTTCTCCTCATCCATACCTTCATATTTTCCATTCCCGTTGCTCACTCCATTCGTTTCTCCTGCTATCCCTGCCTTCTTCTCATTTGCTTTCTTGTCCCTGTTTGTAACATGATACAGCTTCTTATCAATCCTCGTCACCTCTTTCATCAGCGCCCTTTCTGTTGCTGCCTCCATTGAAGTTGCCACTCCGTTCTGGGGGAGCTGTAACAATAGCCCCGGGTATGGATTCGGTGAGTCCTTTGTTATGCTCGACGAGAGGTGATTGCATGCGCACTCAGTAATTGTCGAGAGAAGTTTAGCCTTCACACCCTCTGAAGAGCTAGGAGAGGGTGGGAATTTGATGTCAATGTATAACCTCGCGAGGTCTTCATCTGCCTGTAGAAACGCCGCGAACGAGATCTGTGGGGGAGTATATAAAAAGTATACATCCGTCAACAGTGCCGTACTCGTCAGCAACGCCCTAGCACCACCATGCGCACGCCCTATACGGTCTGTATCCCCGCCTAGCAGGGTGTCCAGCCGCTTCTTTGTCTCTTCTCCCTCCTCTAGACCGCCGTTGGGTGAGCGGTATCTCCCCCCAGCTATAGCATTCAGTTCGAGAAAGATCCCCTCCAATCCGCGGAAGGGGTGCCAGATCTGGAATGCCCACCGCAGCCCTATCGCAACTTTGAATTCAGGTGCAAGCAGGTCTTCTTGGGTGATTACTGGGCCTGCTGTGGCAGCGGTCGCGATAAAGGACTCTATGGGCGTATAGTGATTTTCGGTCTTGGTTGCGAGATAGAGGATTAGGAGGAGAATATTTTTGGGGTGGAGTGTTAGGGTAGAGGTTGTAAGGTAGAGACGGTGGAGGAAGGTTAATGCTGTAGCCTACACACAAGGGATAAGTCAGCCGTGTAAACACACTATGGATGGACGACCTGTTATTTGTCGCACCTTGACATTGCTAGGGAATTTGAAGTGATCTGAAAGCTGCATACACTTGACGCAGTAATATGCTACGAGTTTGAGTTCCTCCTCTGCTGTCGGGCAATCAATCTCCTCATCATCTGCCGCGTCACCACCACCACCATTAATGCTGGTACCATTTGATGAACCTTCGGGCGACGCAACTGGGGCGGTGGCAGCGGTGGCAGCAGCGCGGGCGGACTTTATAGATTCTGTGATCTTTTCAGCGGCGGCTTTGTTGGTCGCATGACGGAGCTTGGATAGCTGTTTTGGGGTAAAGGTGAAGAGACAATATTGAGTAGAGGTAGTGTATATGGAGTCTTCCATGCTGAGAGCGAAATGAGCGTAACGGCAAGCAACGAACGGGGTGGGGAGGGATCCAGAGGGGGCGAATTAAGGGACGAGAAAACAAATGCCGCCCAGATACTCCACAGATATTTAGATATTCACGAGGACGGGAGAGAGTGTTAGAGAGCCGGGTAACTCGTCGGCAAATCATTGCCAAGGGTGCCAAGGGCAAAACATATAAATACTGCTCCCCACATCCTAATCTCGAAGTTTCTTCTCCAGAAATCATTGCGTCCAACCTAGACAGTACAAACCATAGCAATCTGCGACCGAGCCGGATTTCTTCCTCTCCGAGCGGGATACTTGCTGTTTTGTGATATTGCGACGCATATACTGAAATATCTGGTCACTTTTAAGAACTGACCGGGCCGTTCTGTGGCCCGAAACAGTGTCAGAGGTGTCCGACATCCATCCATGGTGGTTTTCGAGGGATCTCTTTCGTTTGATCATCGCAGCGTATGGCAGAGAGAGCCGCTTGGAGAAGATATCTTACGATAGGAGATGTCAATAAATGGAATTCAGAAACACTACTTTTCTTGCTAATTGATAGCGTTGAAAATTGCTGGTTTATAAAAAATTTGCATCTAAAGCTTTGAAACTCAAACGTTCAGGTCTTCAATCGCATGACTACAGAAAAAGTTTGGGGAATGAAATCTATCATCAAGTCTGACGCCAAAAACTCCATGCTGATTCTCAATTGTATGCGCCACTACCTTGGTGGAAAGAAGAATAATACTATGTGTGATATCGTTTCATTTTGCGAAAACTACAATAATCCACCAAGACAAAAGCCCCTAAGAACTGAGAAAAAAAACGCCCCAAGTCCATTCCCAAGAAAAAAAAGTGAAATTATGTGTCCCCACGCCTGAGCAGCAGCCCAACACAAGGTTTTGTTCGAGATATACACCCTACCATTGCATGGCTTCCGTGTGGTATCCCCGCGGGTTCAATCCCTCCAACACTCTCAGCCAATTCAACTTTTGCCTACCACGGCTTAATGTCCTCTGTGGAACGTTTATATTAGATCCAGCTCTATATTGAAATGAAAAGCAACAGAAGGAAACGAGAGGGTTGGACATACGCTGTTGGGTCATCAAGATCCCAAATCTCTTCTTAATAGTTACCCTATGTCTTCAATTCCAGATTAGTTAGTCATTTTGTCCGACTCTTTATAGCCTAGAAAATAGAGCAATAGATAGAGCAATAGGAAAGGGAAAGAAGAGTAATATATCAGAAGGAACAATTGGATAATATTTTATTATGTTTCGCGTCGTCACGGCGACCACTGAATGATCGCTACGAACGCTTCACACGATCTCATCACGTAAAGACTCTTTTTTCCCAGGGTATCGTCTCCAGGCAAGCAAAGAAATACGGGGAAAAGCAATGGAGAAAGGTTTAAGCAAATTGGGTAGTGGGGGAAAAGGAACATACCGAGAGTATTTATCGTCCGGAGAAAACCTGGCTGGATGCGCACTCTTTGTAACGGCGCCCGAGGATGTGATCTTCTTGAGCGTATAGATGCGATTGCCCTTCGCGTCGAGAGTGTACATCAAATGCATCTTGAGCGATCTATTTTCTGCCGAATCGGGCCGGGGGTTATGGTTTGGGATGGGAAGAGGAGGAAAGAACGAATGGTGGTTGGTGGTTGGTTTAGGGAGAAGGAGAAAGTATCGTAGAAATTTTCTTGTGGGAGCTACGGAAGGGCGGGTAACCACATGAATGGATGGGTGAGCCGCATCACTACAAATCACTCGCGCTACAGGTATAAAAGGACTTTCGGGTTGCTTTTAATTCACCACATCCTACAAGTGGTAGATATAAGTACCGAGGAAAAACAAGCGTAAGGATATATGAAAAATATCCCAACTAACACAGACATTTGCAAATTCCATACTCTGCCAAATTCCCACTCAAGAACTCCCATACAAAAGAGATGCACAAGGAAACGGTTATAATGGCTATGCCCGGGAAAAAAGTTTCTTTGGGTAGGGAGGTGGTTTGACTACTCAATACGACTCAGTCAAATTCATCGTCACTTTCTTTATCTGGTGACTCTAAGTGAAGATAGAATGAGCATTGAACGGCCTATTTTTTCCATCAGTCAGTACATATTCCGCAAGAAACAAGGTATGTATAACGATCAACCCGTAGGGGAATAGGTGGAAACAAAACTCACGGTAACGCTATCGATCCAAATAATCCCCGAGCTCATCTGATGCACTCTCGCCTCGATATGCATTCCGACAAAGCAATACTGCAGAACCTCCATCTCCACCCAAACCTCAAATTCATCAAGGTCAGTATCCGGCAGCTCTTGCTCCTCCGGCCCTTCCGCAACCCAGACCTTCACTAGAAGTCTCCCGAGTGCGTTGAGCCCAGTGTCGTTATATTTCGGTTTCTCCTTCTGCTCTTCGCCAAGTGCCGCGATTTCCTCTTCAATCTTCTTTGGCAGTGGCTTCTTCACCCCACTGGTCCCCGCGAAAACAATTCCCGTGACCTCGAGTGCTAAAAACTCTGCTTTCAGCAACTTTGCCCTTAGCCCAAGCTCCTTCTGAAACGCACTCCCGCGTTTTTCAATGCCAGCAGTGAAGATATCTTCCGCCTCGCGGTTAGTTAAGCCGACACCGCTTGCGAGTCCTGCATCCCAGGTCAACGACTCATCTTTCATTCCAGAGTAGTAACCACCAAAGAGGGTACTGCACGCCATATTGAATTTTCCCGGGAGACGTGAAGACACCTGGCGGCATAGGATAAGTTCTTTTTCGGCGAGATCACAGACAACAATGGCGGAGAGTATAGATTGGAGGTACTCGGGGGCAACGTTGTGGTAAATCACCTTTATAATAAGCCCAACAGAGGTTAGTTCAGCGCAGTGCAGAGTGTTAACGAAACAAGGAAAACGGGGATAAAGGGGGTGAGTGAACGCATCAAACCTACATAGTTAAGGAAGTTCCTCACGACCTTCGCGCTTAATTCGAGGTCCTCGAATCTCATATACCCCAGTACATACGGCACTTTATGGCTCAGAAACCCACGTACAACATACTCGAAGTCGACATCCCAGTCTCCTTCCTCATCCTGATTCATACCGGAGGGGACGAACTCCGTAGCAGCCATCTTTTGTATCTGTTCTGCGTCGAGCTCATCATTATTTTTCAGGTCGAGGCCTCCTGAATAAGCCTTTGGACCTGTCGAGATGCCGCCAAGGTTGAGGTAGGACGTGAATATTTGAAGGCGGATTGGGTCAAACTTGCGTTTGGCTCTGTAGCGTTGGATGCAAGTCTCGATGCGTCTGTTAGGAAGTGAGATTAGTTTCGATGGCTTTAAGATAGGAAGGTAAGAGCTTACTCAGTGAACGGCTTAGACGAGTGATAAATTTCGCTCTCGGCTGAAGCGACGTCGGGGGTTAGGGGGCCATCGACAAAGTTATCTAGAGAGAGGAAATGATAATTTAGCCTTCATATTTGCATTAAAAGTCAAATCACCCCAATTACTAAACCCTAACATACCTTCAAAACCAGTGGGAGGTGGCTAGGCGGCGGAGCAGAATAAATCCAAAGTTAGTGAATTGCTCAAATGCCAATGATTAGTTTGGCAGAATAATAGGTGAGGATTGAGAGCAAATACTTACAAACTTCCTCTGACCCTTGCTCTTCTTCTTCTTCTTCTTCTTCTTCTTCGGAGCTTCTTCCCCAACCTGCGTGCTAGAAGCACCTGGTGCAACATTATTGTCATTTTCATAATTTTTTCCGTTGGAAGAACTATTCTCATCCTCAGGCTTCCATTTCTCCTCAATATCAGGCTTTGGCCCATCAACGATCACGTTATTTCCGTCTGGACCATTGCCGATACTGAGGCTACTAAAGCCAGTACTGAGGCCATTCAAGTGAGCGGGCGTGGCATCTGTGAGCGCCATAACCGCAGGCCCTGCTTTCAATTTTCAGAATAGATTGTTTGCAAACAAAATTGGTGAGGCCAGCGGATAGCGGGGGATGGTGACGGTGATGGTGACGGTGATGGCGGAGAGGAACGGATGACAGCGAACAATGGGTGGATTAATATGTACAGCAACGGGATATTTAACATCCCACGGAAGGTCACGGTTTGCCTGAAGAAACTTCTTTTTTTTCCCTGCTTTGATACTATGGGAATGTTTGGGTCGCCAGGTCGTGGTGGTGGGACATTAAGGCAGACCCTGCCAAGACCCCCACCAAACCAGGTGACATGAGATAAGATGCGGGATGCCTGGATGACCCCTCCTCCCCCACTATCTGTGTGTTGAGACATGGGGATGGGGATGAGCTTACCCCCTTTCCCCTCCTTCTCCCCTCCCCTCCCCTCCTCTCCTGCCACTGGCACGTTTCACCCTCCCCTACACATTCCCACCCTTGCACACATGTGGGCTGCAGGATTCAGCTGGACGGGGGGATGAATCGAGGGATCAACGAAACGGGAGGAAGCCTGCAGCAGAGGCACATAAATACTTGCATCTGCACCGTTTTCTTGTCTGGCAGCGTGCCATACTATTCGTGCATACCTACGCCTCCATACAATACATAGCTACACCTTCCTCCCCTTTAAGCTTGCTTAAAAGAAGTATTATAAAAGTTATATACCCAATACCGACACCAATACCCCGTTAATCATACACGCCATAAAATGTCTGTCGCTGCTGGACTCAAAGCTTCTGATCTTAGGGCCTTCGGTTTGGCCGCTGCTGGACAGTAAGTTATTTCCTCCCCTTTCCCGTGTTCCTCTCGCCAAACCCTTAGCCTCAAAGGCTATCTTCAACCTCATCTCTAGCCTCCCCCAACGATGAACACCCTGAGAAAATCATATTTCTCTCTGTATACTCTACTCACATTATGTCCAATTCCAGCGATGGCGTTCTCTCCGACGAATCTGGCGCCCTGATTATCAAGCCTTGTACCGCGCGCGAAGTTTCTTTCTACGAGTCTATTCATACCCACCCCGGCTTCGCAAAATGGGTACCAACCTTTCTCGGTACCTTAGAACTCAGCGACACTCTCCCAGGAGCTGCCCCTTCTGTTACGCCAACCAACAACCGTAACACCTCTATCGTTCTGTCCAATTCCACCCATGGCTTCCAGAAACCATGCGTGCTTGACATCAAGCTAGGTGCCCAACTCTGGGACAATGATGCTCCACAAGATAAAAGGGACCGACTCGATGCCGTTTCAAATAAAACGACGAGTCGCTCGTTGGGTATGAGAATCGCCGGGATGCGAGTATGGAAGAAGGAGGGATCTTATAAGGTGTACGATAAACTATTTGGCCGCACATTCACTGCAGAAAATGCGGTTGATGCAGTGAGGGAGTATTTCGACTCCGATATCACCCCCACGCATGTATCGCTACTCGTGAAGAGATTCCGAGACAAGGTTACGGAGATCAGGGCAGTGTTAGAAGCGGAGGAGAGCAGGATGTATTCTGCATCTCTATTATTCGTCTACGAGGGCGACGGTAAGGCCCTAGACGAGGCTTTAGCCGAGGAAGCTGAGAACGCGAAGAAGCCGGCGAAGACACAGGAGGAAGAGGATGAAGGCGAGGAAGAAGAGGAAGAGAAGAAGGTAAAAAAGGTTGAGGATTTGAAGTTGATTGATTTTGCGCATGCAACTTGGACCCCGGGTGAGGGCCCGGATGAGAATGCGTTACAGGGGGTCAGGAGCGTTGAGAAGCTGTTTACGGAGCTTTTAGGAAACTGAGGTCGTTGTTATTGGATTCTGTTTTGGAGGTTGCTGCTTGGATATGTCACTCAACCCTAGATTTCTTGTAAGGTGTTTTGCGGGGTCATGGTTGTGTTAGCAGGGACATACACTTCAAACCCCCACGAATACATACGATTTACTTGTTATAAACTAAAGTTTATAGAGAGATCTTTCTTTGCCATCACTCGGTGATCCCCGGTGGATCGTTTAGTATTCGAATGATACAATGTAATAATCATAGAACGTCATAGCCGATGATTCGTTTAGGCCTAGTACACATAAATGTAGGAGGTACAGGTTCCCCCACTCGCAGCTCATCAGGCAAGAACAGGAAGGAAAGACAAATGGACGACGAAAAATCCCAGTAACTCCACCCTCACCATCGGCCAAAGGATAATCCCGAAAGTCTAGTTCCGCCCCTGGAATTCTAGTGAAGTGGTGCTATAACTATATCTCTGAAAACGTATACTACTACTGAAAAAGAGAATCAAAAGCGGAAAGATTGCGTGGAATAGTACTTAAAATAGTGGTGATTATTATACTCCCTATAGGTGGGTAAGAGAACTTAGACACACCATCCCACTAACATTCGTACGGCGGGTGTAACTTTTACACACTATAAGAGAAAATTATGTCAGGGCAAGCCGTATGGGAACCATCCCAGGAGATCATTCAACCAGATATTTTATAAAAAATACGTCTATCATTAATTAAACATGTCTCTTCTCCAAAACGCATCTTCAACTGTACGCTACCAGCATTTCATGAAAATTTTGGATGAATTATCTATCTATGTAACGTATAAAATGCCAAACTTATTATTTGCATAAGTGGTCACTCGACACTTGACCCGAAGTTGAACTCCTTATACTATGCTCTAGATCTTCAGGATCAACTTCCCGGTTGTTTTCCTGCTCTCGATATCCTGTTGAGCGCGAACGACGTCTGCCAATGGGTACACCTCGTGGATCTTGACCTTGACCTTGCCACTAGCAATCCACTCCAGCACCTCACCGGCATAGCCTTCAAATTCTTCTCTAGTCGCTGCGTTTCACACTGAAATCAGTACCTCACTCATACTCCACGGCAAAAATACCACTTACCTATATACCCATACAGCTGCGGCCTTAACACCTTCAGGTTTTTCGGTGCCAACCTCGAGATCGCGAGCGGCGGTACCGCCCCGCTCGCATTACCAAAGCTCACCAATGTCCCCTTCCTCGCCAGTACTTCAAGGTCACCTTCAAACGTGCTAGCACCCACACCATCGAACACCGCTGCCACACCCTTTTTCTCGGTGATTTCTAGGACTCGGGTCACCCAGTCTTCAGTGGTGTAGTTTATGAGATATTCTGCACCGTTCTCCTTTGCCAGCTGCAGCTTAGCGCTAGTAGAGGCAGTTGCGATGGTATGTGCTCCGATAGCGTGGAGGAGTTGGCAAAGCCAGAGGCCTACTCCACCGGCCGCGGCATGGACGAGAATATAATCTCCCTGAAACGGAACCCTCCATTAGCCCCTTCTATCCCTCAGATCTTTTCCCTCCTCTACATAATGGCATACCTTCTGAACGGCATAACTCTCCCTCAACATCGTAATCGCCGTAAGTCCCTGTATCAAGCTCGCAGCAGCCAACCCCGGCTCGATTCCATCAGGGACATGAGTAACATGCAAAGGCTCAACGGCTGTATATTCTGCCTGTGAATTGGCGCCTGTATACGCTACTTTGTCGCCAACCTTGTAACCGGTTACAGAGGATCCAACAGCGACTACATGTCCTTCAGCTTCGCGGCCGAGAGTGTAGGGAAATGCTGGAACTTTGTAGAGCCCACTACGGAAGTACTAAGAGTGGAAACTTTCGGTCAGCCATTGAGCGTTGCAAAGTCGTTTTACCATATTGCCTTAGAACATGGATTTCGAGGGCGGGGAATAAGGGACAGGACATGAGATTATGGAACGTACAGTATCGATAAAGTTAACCCCCGCATACTCATTCTTGACCAAAAGTTCAGTGGGTTTGACTTCTGGAACTGGGACATCTTTCTTAACCCGAACGATCTCAGGTCCGCCGTATTCCTCAATTTGGACAGCAGTCTGAGTCTTGGGGATAGCTGAAGACATGATTCTGTAGTTGTATCTGGTACTGAGTATTTGGTGCGCAATTGAAGGTAGAGAATTTGGAATGAGAATTGGCCGAACAGCGTAGGCAGTTAATATATACAGTGGGCGAGAGCGCAGAATATGTGTGATTGCCAAACGCGGAGACATTTCAATGAGTCAAGCCATCAATCACAACACCACGTATATATCCGTATTCATATTTCTAAGCTCATCGTAGACCGAATGCCTAACGCCGAACGGGAGCGGGGCAGATGTGAATAAACGGTAGTCAATGACGGAATCGTGGAAATATTTGTCAGCCGTGTGCTACATGGGAAAATCATACTCGGCCGAATAATTATTCGGACGAGTCTTTTCGAGTCCCCAAATACCTAAGCTGCAACACTGTCCATCCGATCCAAACCACACAGCATACACATACATATGATTCTCGCTCTTGGATACTGACAGTTACAGGACCTGTAGTCCTAATCAACCTCCTGCCTGTACTGGTTTGTCAGTTCCCCTGAAATGAGTACAATCCCTAATCTCTCTACAACACCACCTAATGTGCATGTAGTACTTGTCCTATGCAATACGGAAGTTGGTAGGAGCATTCCCTATCAATAACGGTTAATACCACCCCCTGAGATCCCGATGCCGAAACTAATCAAGTGATATTCTATGAACTTCCCCACCCTAGAACAACAATTCCAGTCACCCGGAACCTATAACTAGGCATAGAAACGTGATGCACATATTTTATTTGTAGCGACAGCGCAATAACCCACACTCTGCTATATATTTATAGTCTCCACAAAAACACACTCAACATCTAATAGTAATGGTATCTCCCCCAAAGTTCGCCTGTTTTTATATTTCCTCCGACTCTATTTCTTCAACGCATCTAACAACTCCTGCGGTGGTGTTTGACGGTATCCCTGTGGATTATTCGAAACCCTAGAATCGCATCATCAGCATTCCATCACCGGCTTCACTCAGCACTAAGAGACTCACCATTTCCACAAATCTTCACAAGCCTCCTCCAGCGTCTTCTCTGCCTTCCACCCGAGTTCGGTATTGGCTCTTGTCGGTACCGCCGTAAGATCCAAAACGTCGCCCTTCCTTCTCTCTGCGACTTCGTACGGAAGGTTTCGCCCAACAGCTTTCGAGAACGCTTTAATCATATCAAAAACGGTGGATCCCTTGCCCGTACCCAAATTCCACGCGCGACAACCAGGATTATCTTTACGAAGCTTGTTGAGAGCAGCAATGTGACCCTTGGCGAGATCGATCACGTGAATGTAATCCCGGATGGCGGTGCCGTCGTGGGATGCGTAATCTGCGTTTATTTAGTCAGTGATTTTGTGGAGATTCTTCTCCCTCCTTTCCTGCTGCCGTCCCGCTATCTTGTGGGTCGAAGATACATACCAGTTCCGTAGACCATAAGTTTCTCGCGGCGGCCAACGGCAACTTGCCCAAGGAGCGGGAGAAGGTTGTAGGGGACGCCTTGTGGATCTTCACCCATGATACCAGAGGGATGGGCACCGGCGGGATTGAAATATCGAAGTAAGGCACCGTTCCAGCCGGGATGTGCCTCGATATGGTCCTCAATCACTGGTGACATCAAAAGAAGTTAAAACTTGCGCGTCCACAGGGTATCAATCAAGTAGCAGAGCTCCCCGAAGGAATTTTCGCAGTAGCAAGAGACGTACCCATTTCAATCATCATCTTTGTCCTTCCATAAGGGTTGGTAGGTCCGATAGGACAGTGCTCAGGGATTGGTATCATGCCCTCGTGTCTAGTGGCATCTCCGTAGACGGTAGCAGAGGATGAAAAGACAATGTTCTTGACGTTGTTCTTTTCCATGGCTCCGAGCAAGGCGATAGTACCCCCAACATTGACACGGTAGTATTCGACTGGCTTTTCGGTGGATTCTCCGACAGACTAGATTACCGTGAGCCATGGCAAAGAGACGACAGACCACAGAAGCTGACGGAAAGGGGGGGAGAAGAAAAAACAAGAAAGCCTTGTACACACCTTCAAAGCAGCAAAGTGGATCACGGAATCAATCTCAGGATGCTTCTTGAAAACTTTATCCAGAGCCTCTCCATCCGTGACATCAACGTTATAGAAAGCCGGCTTCTTTCCACAGATGAGTTGGATACGGTTGAGAACCTCCTCAGACGAATTGTACAGGTTGTCGACGATGATCACATCATAACCAGCGATCAGAAGTTCCAAAGAGGTAAAGGAGCCGATATATCCAGTTCCACTGGAATCACGACACAAGGCACACACACGGACGGATAATTAGTTTGACCGAGGAGAAATTCCGTGAGACTGAATTATTCACAGCCACTCACCCAGTGATCAGTACAGTTCCAGCCATCTTGGGTGAGAGCGACGATGGGGACGGCTCGGAAGACGACGACGAGAAAGAGGGAGAATAGACTTGACGAGCGACAACAAAGGCAATCTAGATGAGGTCAGAAACAATGGAACAGGAAGATGGTGTGGCGGAAGCACAAAGGCTATATTATATATGGGTGGGGGGGGTTGAGGAGGGAGGGGTTTTACGGGTAATGAATAGAGATGAGTGAGGTGGATGGGGAGGGGGGGATGGAAGATAGAATTAGATGGGATGATCAAGAAGATGACGGTTGGTAGCACCAGCAACAGGAGCAGGAGCAGAAGAGCATCATAGTGGGGGAGGGGTTAACGAGTAGGACATGCAGGTCACAGAGGGGCGATAGTGAGAATAAAAATAACTCTGCAAAATATAGCTGCAACGGGAGAAAACAATCGGAGATGCTGCTAGTCCTCGGAGGGAAGCCGGGGGAGAAGAACGAGCAGCGAGTGATACAAAAAGTTAAGGTACTTACTATCGATATGCTGAGGGCGCCGAGGAAACCGACAACCCTTTGTCTGGTTGAGAAAATGGTGGAGGGCATTGTTTTCCCGGAGCTTCTTTTATTTGTTTTCGTCCTTGGGAGAGAAGAAGAACCTTTGTTCGGCGTACATACATGTCTGCTGGAGACTCTGAAAAGACCAGCATGCACGCAGCCCTTCCCTGCTTGTGGTGATCGCTTCCTGTCGTAAGGCCAGCTAAGACAGACGCCCGCTGCTGCGCTTGTCCCGATCTGACTAGAAGGCTGCAAGCGACAGCGAGGAAGTTGGTCTTGGCAGACAACGCAGGTCCACGTCTCCTCGTGATTTGTCTCTTCGTGTTTCTTCTTCGAGCGTCAAAGAATTCGATTGAAGGAAACAACGACAGCAGCAGAAGCAACAGAAGCACCACCAGCACCACCTCCACCTCCACCTCCACCAACACACCTACTCCCCCCCCCCATCGCTGCATCCACCTCCCCAAACACACCCACTCCTACACCCCACCCATCCACCCATCCATCTACCCCAATCAACCACCCTACCAGCGATCCATCTCCCACCACCCAATCGATCCGCTCATCTACCAATTGGTCACTCATCAATAACCCATCTCTGCCTTAAAACTCAGTGAAGCAGCCATCACACACACGCCTTCCATCTCGCTCCCACCTCACATCCACCTCTCCAAGACAATGTTTCCATAGTTTGCTGTTTCTTATTGTCTTCGCTACGCCTAACAAAGAATCACTTTCACCTACCGCTGCTACTGCTGCTCATACCATCCACTTAACCTGGGACGCGTTGGATTGCAACCCTCCGCGCCCTTTATCTTGAATCACATTACCCATCTTTTTCTGGTTTCCCCAGAAATTCACCCTTTTTCCGGTTGGTCATAGCCCTCTCTATTCCTCTTCCCCTCTCCGACAGCCCGCCGAACACCCGCTTCCTGCACTGGCGCTTGCAGCTATACTAACTCATCACGGCAAGCATGTTTACCGCAACGCCGCCTTCCGTTAATCGGAGGCGATCTGGAGGAGGTCGGAGGTCTGCCGGTGACAGAGAGCTTCCTTATGTCGCTATCAAAAACAACTATTCCTATGGCTCCCAATTCAGCAACATGCCCAAACCACCACAATTGGCTGAAACGAAAGTTCCCTTGTCAGTTGCTCTGAAACAGCAGCAGGACGCATCGAACGCGAGAATGAGAGCAGAGCAGTTAGAGAGGGAGAGAATATCAAGAGAACAAGACGCAACAGAACCGGAGGATCATAGAAGGTCAGACCCTGGCAAGGCTGCTCCTGGCAAGAAGCTTCAGAAGGAGTTAGATCTCACAGAAGGAATTTTGGCACAGCAGAAGACTGGGTCGCTGAGAAGTCGCAGTGTCGCTAGTGTAGAACCAATAACCGGCGTATCCAGCTCCATGCCCCCCCCGCCTCCGCGCAGAATAAGCCCGAGGATACAGTCAGGTAAGTTCAGGTTCCAGGGTCTCTTATCTAACTAAAATTGTCTCTTTTAATCATATTCCTTCCTTCCCTTATTTGTTTCATTTTCGCCAGTCTCTACCGATATATATTGTCTAGAGCAGCTCTCTAACGAATCTCTATCATCCAGAAGTCTCGGATCACTCGTATTCCGTTGGCTTCGACACTAATTTGGGCATGAGCCGCTCGTACGCTTCTGAGGATGATGTCGGGATTGTGCTCGGTCGAAAATTCACACAAAACTTGGCAGATCTCCCAGATGATGCGGACGATCTTTCCGAGTTAGACGATCTTTCATCGACAGACGAAGACGATCCGATTGATGATGCGTGGCTCGGAACTTCGCTCAGAGGAGGTGAAACTGACCCCGTTCAGCTTCCACCCGGGCTAGGCCCCCCCCCTTTGGGGGCCCGCCTGCCACCCGTGAAGGCCGCCGGTGGTGACGCACCTGAACCCAAAGCGGATGCCCCGATTCCTAACCGGGCGGAACCTGAAAAAGCAGAACCTGCAAAGGTAGAGGAGAAGACGGCAGACGAGGCAAAGATTGATGAGGTAGAGTTGGACAACGCAAAGATGGACGAAGTGTTAATCGAGGAAGTGTTGGCTCTAGTAGATGCACCCCCTGGATGGGATGTCGATTGGGCGTTTTGGCACTGGAACGCTTGGCTTGGCCGTCGCATACGGAATCTCACCATCTTCCTCCTTTTTGCCATTTTTTGTTCCAATATCTGGATAGATGGTATCGACAACCTCTTTGGCGTGAACCTTCGGAATCTCAAGAAAACTCCATTCACTTATATACCTCCAACAGCTCCTCCAAGGGATTTCGACGAGATCCGCACACGCATGCTTTCTGTGGAAAAGGAGATTGGCAACTGGGGTATCTACTACAGCAAGTTCGAGAACGGATATACTGATATGATCAAAGGAGAGGTTGATACGCTTCAAAAGTCGATCGAGAACGTCAGGGCGCAGGGTAGAGTCACAAACATCCAGCTTGATGCTTACAACAAAGAACTCGAAAAGGTGAAAGGGTTTCAGGAGATGATGAAGACAAATCAGGCTACGGTTTCAGAGGAACTAGCGACTATTCGAAAACAAATGAATGACTTTATGGGAAATCTTCCGGGTAAAATTGTCGCGACACAGCTAGATGATGGAAGCTACAAGTTGCTGGACACTTTTGAGACTATCCTTGAGGAAGTCATAAGAAAAAAGGCATCAACTATTGTTAGTGATATAAGCGCAGGAGGTGTTACAACCACAACGACTATCCCCGGCTGGGATGCATTCTTGAAACAGAACAAGCTGGAACTGGAGAATCTCATAGACCAACACACAGGTCTCAGCCTCGACAGGAAGGGTGGCGTCATCCTCAGCCATGGAACCGTCAAGCTTCTCATCGACCAAAAAATCAAGGAATTCGAAGCCTACAAGACGAAAACCCTGTTTCCCGAAATCCGCACGGAAGCAACCAATACCGCAAAAAAATACATCAAAGAAAACCCGCAAAGCAAAGAGATTGGGTCTACTATCCCATATACCGACCCATTAGATCACCATCCCGATTACGCATCCCAGCTCATCGGTGGAATGATCGCCCCATTCATTACTTCTCCTTCATATGATTATACTTCCACGAAAGACAAATGGTTCTATTGGTTCTTTGGCCGCTCTATGGGCCTTTACCCCCAACCTGCAGTTGCTATCACTCCCACCAAGGACGTCGGCCAATGTTGGCCCTTCGCTGGTGACTCCGGCACAATCGGTATTCGCCTCGCAAAACCGATATTTGTCACACACATCTCGGTCGAACATATCCTCCCACAGCTCGCAATCGATATTTCCTCCGCGCCGCGCAACATGGAGTTCTGGGCGCGTTTCGATGATGAACACGAAAGAAATAGGATAGAAAATGCTGCCTCAACAGCATCAGGGGAAATTATGTGGGGACCAGGAAGGCTATGGGATCGTGAATCTATGGAGAGTCCGGAAGGGCCTTCTGGGGATGTCTTCAATAATTTTGTCAAGTTGGCGGCATTCAAGTACGATATCACGCGCGGAAAGCCGAGGGTTCAGACGCATCAGCTAGGTGTGGATTTTGCGAATCTGAATATTACAGCGACGACGGTGATTTTTAGAGTCGTGAGCAACTGGGGGCATCCAACTTTTACATGTGTGTATCAGGTTAAGGTGCATGGAACGCCAGTGAATCCGCCAAAGGTTTACCAGGAGTCAGGGATCGGAGGAGGAGAAGAACTTTGAAAGATTCAAGCTATGGATTACGTATAGATTGTGACGAGTACGAGGCTCTATTGGTGTGGAGTTCATATATGTGTTAGCTCGGTGGGGTTGGGTTCTTTTTCCCCTTGGTCCTTGTTCCTACTACCCACCTCATTTGGGTGCAGGGGGTGTTAGGCTTCTATTATCCAAGTTTTATGGCCTTTGTACTTACATATTTAAAGAGGGTTACTCCCCTTCTTTCTCTTTCCCTCTTTTTCTTTTTTTCTCGGGGTGTCAATGCAGGAGGATTGGAGTTCTTTCCTTTTTTTTTCTTCTTTTTTTTCCCCCTCTCTTTCCCTAGCCCTCTTCTCGAGTGGGCGATGTCAGATATTAAATGTACCCTTACGTTTTACTACGGTTTTTTTTTTCTTTCCAGATCTAGTTTTAGGGAGGGTTTATCTTTTTCATGCTTTTAAAGGTCATTAGTATTCTAATCACTTCCTGTACTTTTATAACCCACTTGTCCACCTACTTTCCTCTGTTCTTTCTATTCTCCATAGAATTTCCTTACGGAGAGCGGAGAAAAGATTTGATTGTTGTGGGGGGCACAGAACGGTTTAATACGAATAGGACTAAGGATGTACAGATAGTATGTCACTGTGATCTATATTCTGAACGCGCAGTAGTTATGGCACAGGTACAAGGACATACACCCACACGCGTATGCGTATCCTGACAGGAAGCGGATCGTTTCACTTTTTCCTGCACCGTCGATCATTAACCTTCTCTAGGTTCCTTGGCAAACAATGAGGCTCAAGAAAACTTTAAACTCCCAGAGTCTACCAGGCTCAGAGCCATCTCCAACCCCGCAACAACCCAACCCAAGATGCGGCACCCGATTCAGCGCCTCCACTTTTGCCCCTCCGCCAACCGTCTCTTCGCTGGTGTCGGCGGCTCTGTCCAATGTTTCCACGGTAGCACTGGCGATCTCATTGCCGAGTGGACAGCACCACAGCTGCCCATTCGAGCGCCGAGCAAGAAGAGCCAAAATAAGACTAAAGAAGTTACTTCCTTTAAGGAGGAGGGGGAAGAGGGAACAAGTGCACCAGTGGCTGAGGAAAGTAATAATCCCAGAGAGGGATCGCCGTGTAAGAAGCGCAAGGTTGGCGAGGAAAAAGCAGAACCCATCAGAAGTTCAATGCTGGGTGTAGGTGCACCAAGAGGGGAGGGAGAGAACGGGAGGAACAGTGTCACGAAGCTGTTGAGCGTGAAAGAGGGGATGTATTTGGTGGTAGTTACGAACGAGGACAAGACGATAAGAGTGCTTGAAATTACGGAGGACGGGAAACTAAAGGTTTTGAGCGAACGGTATACTTAAATCTCTTGAATTTTGAAACACTCGTTGAGAAAATTGTTAAGTGATGGATTTAAAGCTAATCTCTAATATATATATATATAGCGCAATGCCGAAACGCCCCTGCGCAATCTCCATGACAGACTCGGATTCGACGATCCTCCTCGCCGATAAATTTGGTGATGTCTACACCCTTCCTCTTCTTCCTCAGCCCTTAGAAGCAGCCGATGCCCAAATCAAACCGCAACCTACAGAAGAGATTACCGCCGCCCAGCTAGCTAAAGAAGAGCGTGAACGTCTCGCCGAGGCCAAGCGAAAACGCACTGAAATCTCCCACGACCTACCATTCACTGCACAGCTCTTGCTTGGTCACGTTTCCATGCTTGTTGATGTCCTAGCTGTCACTCTTCCAAATGAAAGTGGGAAAGACAGGACGTACGTGCTTACCGCGGATAGGGACGAACATATCCGCGTTTCGCGTTACCCGCAGAGCTTTGTCATTGAGGGGTTCTGCCTTGGCCATGAAGCTTTCGTGTCGAAGCTCCTAGCTCCGAGCTGGGACAGAACGCAACTTGTATCTGGCGGTGGAGACGAATTCGTGCTAATATGGGATTGGAGAAGCGGGAAGGTGCTGCAGAAGGTGAATGTTGCGGAGCTGGTAACCAGCATCGTGGGCGGGAAGGTTGGAGGTGGAAAACACGATCATGGTGACGCCGAGAGGGGAGGAGCTGAGAAAGAATTCAAAACTACCGTGTTAGGTATATGGGAGGTGCCAGAGCTCAAAGCAATAATCGTGACATTCGAGAGCGTTCCGGCAGCCTTTATCTTTACACTCGACTCAGAATTCACCCACGCTGCGACTCTCCCACTATCAGGACACCCTCTCGATGTCACTGTTGATAGTGCCAGTAATGCCTTCTATGTGTCAGTAGTCCCTTCCGAGGGTTCTCCCACGATCGAGAAATTTGCACATGCTATGGGCCAGTGGGAAAATATCACAGATAGGGATGGAGCTGTAAAGAAGATTGCAGAAAAAGCAGCAGAAGTGGAATTCATCGGCGATGAAAAAGTACTGAATGAAGGATTGTTGTATGCTACGGGGTTGTTGAGGAAGGGGACAGGTAGAGCAGAGAGAGACGAGTAGAGGGAGCGGTGCTGATTCTCTCCTTCACCCTGCAAGATAAGGGCGAAGAAAATCTTATGTTGTATTTTTTGAAAGAAGTTTTTCAGTTCAAACCAATAGAGCTTATACTTTTTAGAACAGCTATTCTACCTAGCCGAAGATACCAAAACGGAGCAAACCCCAAAGAATTTCTGCACCCTAGGGAAAACAGCACAAGGATCTCCAGAAATCTCCTGTTTGTCTACCAAAAGCCATCGCATCCCGGGACCCTGTTCCTGTTGGCTCAAGATAGTTCCCGCCGTTTGACCCAGAGTCCAGGTGCTCGTAATTGTGGCGTGATATAATAATTAATTTTGACAGGGGACTCCATTTGAAGTTTACCGGAAATTAACACCTTTTTAAATAAGACAGAAATTCTAGATCTAGTCTGGCGCTCTGCGCTGTCGCAGTCACGAATACTCACTCGATTCCCCTTATAATCTATGTCTAAGATATTACTTCCTAACATGGACCAATAAAAAGAACAGCAGATAGCCCCTATGTCTTAATCCCTGCAAAAACTTCCGGCCCCACTTTATCCCAGATTCCATCAGCCTTCGGAGGAACCGATCCCCACCAATGAGCTCCCCAGGTTGTGCTACCAATTTGTGACGTAGGGAGCTCCCGTCAGCGAAAGAACTTACTTATTGCAAATACTTGGTTCACAATCGAATGTCGCAGAACGTCGATCTTGAGGGAGCGGTGTTTTGTCCACAGTTTGGATAGTAGGTGAGCTTGGACTGCATGTGCCTGTGCCCTAGGAAAATCAGCTGTTGGACCTAGCGCTCAGTAAAAGAATATCTGCTCTGCCGAGGTACGCTATGGTGGGCTATTTGAGGTAAGATCTCCATGTTATGATGACGTTGGGTGAAATTGGTTATAGAAGCAGCGGAACGAAACCACGAGTGACATGCCATGATTTCAACTGGTTGTCCTCACTGTACTTTGCAAAGGCAGACGAGTGATCCAGTTCATCTTTAACTGTGCTCAAATCAAGCATCCCCAAAGGCCAAAACACCATACCTGAGACAATGTATTCATTCATGCCGGCAAACACAAACTCATCACATGTACTACACGATCCTAAGATGTACCGACATACAATATTATCCGAGAGGCAATGGCTATCTTGTTTCCGTGGTCTGCGCTAACGATATAACAGGTTTTCTGGCGGCTTTGGCAAGGAGAGGAAGAGATGTACTCTAAAACAACTAATCGCGGTTGAGAGTTGTGAAAGACTGACTGTTGGTTTTTGGTAGCAAGCCAGTTGGATTTCAAACTGCGGCATCACGAGACATCAAGTTTTGTAGGCGCGCCAGACGACCCTCTCGCTCTCGAGGTACATGTGCCTACCCGTGTTCTCTCGACCACAGCGGGCATTAACTCAGTGTAAAAAGTAATAATATCCATCGGGCAAAAAGAAGCTACAAGAGCACAACTAGCAGTGCGAGTTTCATGTCTAAAAAGACTGTTTGCAGAAATAGATGGCGTTTGGTCGAGGCCCAGCATCGAAATCAATCTGCGGGAAATGCAGTATCTGTTAAAGTACAAAATAGTATCCATCTATTGAAGCGAAACCGTGGGGGATAGTTCGTCAAGCTGTGCCATGCGCCTTGTCTCCAAGACATGTCAGTTCGGTTCGGAAAATTACAACTCAGCCCCACATAAATATGCCGAGGGGCAAGCTCAAGTTGTTGTTGCTAATCTCGAACCTATAACTGTTGTACAAACACGTCCGACGAATACATCGCGTACACCGACCGATGGTGATACGCAGCGACTCGGCGAAACCGCCTGAGGTGAATGTTGCGATATGTTGTTTAAGGGGCTCTGGTCATTTTGCCGTATGTTGTCCATGCGGCGGGGCTCCACATCTCAACCTTTTTTTAGGCTCCTGGAAATGCCTGGACGGTTAGGTTTGCGACGGTATTAGGCGAAAGGAAGTAAGATCTTGGTTGAGGTTCCTAGATGCTCATCGGCATAAGAATGCTTTTATTTTTGCTGCCAACTCGCAGCAGCACTGGGGCGGGGCGGAATGATGATGTTGAGGGGTAAACATATGGCTGGTCGAATTACACGTCTCTGCTGAAAGTAGGCGAATGGGTTGGGTATCTATGAGAAGTATGAACTTCTCGATGGGCCATCGCCGGCAGGTAATATTAAATACGCACGCACCGTACCTATTGATAGAGGAAATATTTGTCGACCGTTAAGCCTCCCCTGTAATATCCGCGGAATCGATTTACCGGTAGCTCGTGCTACAAACATCATACTAGATCTGTTCGATTTCAGCTTCCAATCCCACGACCATGGGAAACGAATAAGATTATTCGACAGCATTCCACACAAGAGCTTAACTTACCTCAGCCTGATGCATTCAGCCTCTTTTTCGTGTACCTACCGCGGTGATTTATTGGTGCCCAGACCGGGATAGGCCTGCACCTGTTTCCATCTTAGTGAGCCACGTTATTTCTGTGCTCGACATACTCTGCTCCCACCCGGCAATTCTTCCTGTTGTGCGGCGATGGTCATCTTTCGCACCGCCTCATGATCCCCCCACACCCGTCACGGCATGAAGCACAGGCAAATCATGTTTCGCAGCACGCACAGCCTCTACGTCGATTGCCTAATCCCGACGTAGCGGTTCTCCGCATCAAGCCCCCCAATCTAACAGGTATCTCGACAGCCGTGATTTCAAGCCCAGATCTAAAAAAGAAGTCAGGATAAGCTCTCGAAAGAAATGGTGCTCGGGTAAGTACAGCTGTCACCGATCTCGCGACTAGTACGAACAGGAACAGGAGCAGGAACAGCAGCAATCTGGCAGCCCCGTGAGTAGATGCAAAAGGTATGATTACTTACTTTTTCGAGTCCATAGCCATCACGGTCAGCAACTTCATGTCGGAGAGGGGACCTATCCAGTGCGTACTGAGAGCGCTTAGAGGAACAAGGCTTTTGTTAGAGAAGTTCTTTGCATAGACGCGCGACCCCTCAATCTAGAATCCTGCATCTTGGGGTGGGAAAACTGCTTTACAGTCCTACCAAACAGATCCCCAGGAACCTTTCCTCCTCTGGTCGGGAACGTCACGGAGACGTTACTCCAGCTGTGCACAAAGCCATTAAAAGTTCGCCGTTTGAGTGATGCCCAAGCACGGCACCATTTCTCTAAAAGCAATTGCAAGGAGAGGAGAAGGAGAAAGGGCATCCTCGGGGTAGGGATATGCAAAACCTTCCCGGTGGAATCTGTCACTCAACTGGAACTCCATATCTACCCAGCTGTCCCCTTACTCCTGCCCCCGTTTCTCTCCCCCTCTCACCTCCGTGAGAGTACCTACCTTTAGTGAGTCGAATACTTCTTCCAGCATCCTGGCATCGCTTGATCCTTATTTCCTTCCACTGTGTGAAGTCGGAAGATAGCAGACCTCCAGCTCTTTGCCCTCTAGCATCCAAACTTTCAACCCAAGCATTCCTTGACCTTGATAAATACATCCATCCATATATACAGACGAAGACTGTACCCATCCATCTGCCCCCGTTGCCCACGCCCAATCTACAGCAAGCCATAAAACATTCCCAGAAGGCTGTTTTCGGGGTCTGTGCTTGTTTTATCATTGCTGTTGACAGCGGCCGGGATACATATACAGAGACGGATAGAACTGCGTGTAAAAATTAGGCAAAGAACGGCTCACTTGACGGTACGGCCAAGGACACACGACCGTATGACGCCACGTTGTTGACTGTTCGACAGTATATCATATCGTGCGCCCCATATCATACACATTGGAACGCTGTTTAGATAAAGGCGACGGTCCAGAAGCAAGGAAACGACCCTACTGATCGAGTGCGGGCAACATCTCCCTTGCATCGTGCACAAGCCTACATACGCGAGTTCTGTGCTTTTTTAAACTCGGCTCTCCATTCACACACACACATACATACATACATACCCCTAGAAGAAAACACTCCTCGGCCAGCTGGACTTCCACGGCCAGCTCCCCGTACCTGTCACAACGTCGGTCGCTACGCTTTCTCAACCAAGTCTTCTTGCATTCGGCGCTGATTCTTCGCGCCGCCTAAGCACAAAGAAGACGAATCGTCCAGGCCAACTCCGTGCCGGAGTGAAGAGGGAAGCGGGATTGATGGCCGCGGATGAGACGGCCGTGGTCAATCGGCCGAAGCGTGTGAGGACAGGTATTTACCTCCCTTTTGTCTCTTTTATGTTGTTGCTAGATTCCTAGTCCTGGGCATGTTACTGAACGATCGACTAACCGAGTGCGCAGGATGGTATGATCTGCAATTCTACTACTTTTAAACGTCGTTTACGCTAGGATTTTTATGCTGATGAACTTTTTTAAATGTGTTTAGTCTTACTTGCAGGTTTGTCTCCATTCTTCTTCTTAATTGCCCTAAATTTTTGTGAGCATGATAGCTAATAGGAACTACAGAGAACGTCATTTGAAATGTTTGTATTTCCCCTCCAGTACGCTGGCCACAACGATTTTAGTGCTAATTCCTTCACAGGCGATGAAGCAGCTCCAGATTGCCAGGTTGGTGAAATTTCTTAATTGTGTATTACTAGAAAGCTTTGAATTGACAGACTATCTAGAATTGTCGAAAATCTAGCCGGATATGCAAGCGTGGTGTGCGGCTCAATTTCATCGATATTCAGACCGAGCAACCTCCTGTGATCCCCAAATCACACGAGTGGAAAGGTGAGCGGTATCACCTTTAGTACAAATTAAAAATAGCTAAAGTGGAGTTCTTTAGTGCATTTCCAAGATGAATCTCGAGATATTGCCTCTGAGTATGCTGGTGGTGTTGGACGCTATGCAGCATTCGCTCGTGCAACTCCACCAAAGACCACAAGGAACTCTCCGCCTACTCCACGATCCACAGCAAAGATCAGTTCGGCTCCATCAGCTGTCCACACCACCTTACCTCCAATCCTCCCACTTCTACCAACTCCCATGCACACAGGCGAGAGCAATAATAATTATGATGATGTGAAACCCCATATTCATCGGCAATCGTATAATACAAGTTATGCACCGCCGCCACCGCCGCCGCCACCACCACCTCCCCCTCCCCCTCCCCCTCCATCCTCAACGATGAATTCAGATCACACCATGACTCCGCCTCCGCCTCAAAAAGAAGTCCGTAGTTACTTGAATAATCCAGAGGAAACGCTCTTTATGCAAGTGTTCGTAGAGGAAGTAGGAATTTGGATGGACAGCCTTGATCCATACAAACATGTAGTAACCTTTGAGCCTATGGATTTCAGGACTAGATTTGCTAATTTCCCTTTTGCAGTTTTCACGCCTTTTGCCATTTTCTTCACTTGGTGAACCCATGCTTCTCAACGCTTTTTTGGCCTGTGGGGCTCGTCATCTTACACTGGTTAATCCTGCATACCATGAGGACAAGGCACTAAATTACTATGATACAGCTACTCGCCTTCTGCTTAATTCCTTACAAAATCCAAATCGTGACACAGAAATGTGTGCAACGACAGCGGTTATTCTTAATGTTTATGAGATTATGTCTGAACGAGCTACTCAACGAATGAACCATATTGCAGGAGCACGTGCTCTCTTAAAGGAATGTGGGTGGAATGCCAGAACACGAGGAATTGGTGGTGCTTGTTTCTGGTTGAATGTGAGCATGGAATTGCTCAGTTGTCTACACTTTAACTGGGAAGTGGCGTGGGAGCCGGATGAATGGGGCGTTGATATGGATTTCACCCGGGATTGTGAACCAGGGAAGGAAGAACTGTGGGCTTATCGGATCATCTACGTTCTGGCAAAGATTGCGAACTTCAGAGCTACAATTCCTCGAAATCAAGAAGCGACTACCGTTAATGAACAGATTTACATCAACAACGAGACGCAAAAGCGATACGAGGAATGGAAACGCTTGAGAAGTCTATGCATTGCCTGGAATGAGCACTGCCCACGAAACATGCACCCTTTGGCATATCTTTATTCTTATCAGACTTCGACCAAGTCTGCTTTCCCAGAAGTTTGGCTCGTCAAAAGATCTGCCATCGTGGCACGTCTTTTTTATCATACAGCCATGGTACTTTTGGCGCAAATAAATCCATTTTTACCCAGGGAACCTGAGGAGATGCACGAAACGGTCATGACACATTCTCATCAGATTTGTGGTATTGCAGCTCATGTGAAGGACCGAGGTGTTGCAAGTGTTGCTTTACGATCTTTAGCAATTGCCGCAGAGTGTTTGACCGTTCGTCGAGAACAAGAGGAGATTTTGGAAATCTTTCAAAAAATCACGAAGGAGACCGGATGGAGGGTTGGTTTCGTATATAAAGAGCTTAAGATTAGGTGGGGTTGGGAGGCTCCTGACCCTCCGTCGCAACCTTCATCACTTTTGCAATCTTCTTTGCTTCACCAAAACCCACCTCCATCTGCAGAATATACTCAGTATCAACGCCAGCAACAGCAACAACAACAAGCTCCCGTTCGTCGATTACCACAAGTCAATCCTTTGATCCAAGCCACACATTTCTCATCAGATTCTCACCCGTATCACCCGCATTATGTTTCAGCACCTCCTCAGCATGTTGACCGTCATCATGGCCACTACATGTAACCTGGTTCTCTAGCCCCGGCCTGAGGGTGCATCCTTACCCTTTGCAAATTTTCTTTGAAAAAGCATGCTTTAGTCGGGAGATTTTATCTTGGGAGTACGATTTCGCTCCCAGACTCCCGGTTGCTTCTTGCATGATCATTTGATTCGTTCGGTTCTCTGTTCCTGGGGTTTCTGCATTAGTTCGCGGGTTTGTGGGTGGCGTCCCTGCTTATTGGATGACGTCTTGTTTAACCTTGTGCATTTCCTGGTAGTTTCTTTTTTATTTCCTTCTTCCCTTGTGTGTTAACATTTAAAGTCTTTTCGCTATGGTTTTTCCGGGTTTTGTATGTTCATGGTTGGTTTCACAATGGAAAATAGCGATATCTTTGGGCATCTATATTTAGACCAACACTGAGTCTGAAATGGATTGGTTAATATTATCTTATTATGCTCTATAGGTCTTGAATGCTCTACTTTCGTTGAGGTTGTTTCGAAAAAAAATTAAGGATTTGGGTCGAGCTGTGCTTTACGATTTATATTTAAAGTAACAATATTATTTATTACATAGACCTCCCCGAAGCAGTTGGCTTTTGGTTGCCTCGATGTGTAGTTTATTTCTCTTTTGCCTCGATCTTCTGGTTTATTGCTTTTTTCTTGTATTACTAGTCTTTACACTGCTACAGGCTTCTTGTTTCGGGTTGCGACTTCTGTGAGTCCTTCGACGCATTCTTCCTGGCCTTACCGGCTGTGATTAATATATCTTTATTCTTAAGCCTGTCCAACGGGAGGGATTCGCTGTAGCTATATGCGTACACCCGTAGATAAAACACTGGTCGGAAATATCTGACACGAACACCATTCTCCCTTTCTCAAATCGCTATCTAAGAGCGGGGCAGTAGCCGATGCCCTTCGTCTCGGATTCCAGCGATGGGCTATCTGCAAGCATCCGGGTGGGTTTAGTTGGAATACCACCAACATGTTTTATGCTCTCGAGACGAATATATGAAACAGTTTCTGCGGCACATCTCATCGGAGACGATGTCACAGCTAAACCGGAGCCGAATCTGGTATGTGATAACTGCAGGGGTCTGGCGCAGCTGTCACGGCAAAACCTTCGAAAATAGCGCATCCAGGGGTTAGAGCCCGCAAGCCCGAACTCCTGGAAACATCACTTGCATGAAGATCTCGATATCGGTTAGCGTTCGGCTCGAATATCCCTGCGATGCTAAAGCCATCTCCGATGCTCTACCCGCGTGCCGGCATACCGCTTGGACTTCAACTTCGGGTGAGGTCTTTAAAATCCATCTATATCGCATCCGGCTAGTCAATCAAATGTTTTTTCCGTGGAATAAACTATAACGAACACAAAAGCATGCAGTATGAGAATGTGGGAAGCCCCGAAGTTTTACGGAATAAAGAAGATCGGTGCTTGGTCTAAAATACGGCGATAACAGGAAGACTAAGGGGCAAATACAACGAAACAGATTACCAAGAAGTTCACAAGAGTAATGAAACATCACTCAGCATACTGTGAATGCTTTCGATACCTGCTCCACTTGGTTTCATAGCTAGATCCACTTTGATTTAGAGTTCCAGATGGTTTATTGCCCTCTTGGCTGCTCATTCAAAACTCCGGACAGGCTTCTGGCTAATCGGGTTATCATTTCTGGTTGTACAAGTACGTAAAAACGGAACTTGTTCGATTGTAGATTTAGCGAGTGATGGCCGGTGAGGCAATAGCCAACCTCTATTTTTTCGTGACACATTTGTTTTAAACCAAAGGGATTGGTCGTAACCTTATGAGAAAACTCGATTTTCTTAGAGAACAAAATTCCTCGGCTGATTTCTAGATAATGTAAATCTGATCAAGTCAAAAATAAACAAAAGTAGATCGAGGTGATTTCTTCACAGACAACCTAAGACCCTTGGAACATCCAAAAAATAGAAATGGAACCAAAAGGTAGAAGAGAAAATAGAAAATAGAAAAGTAACAAAAGAGAAATCAATCCAAGATGTAGCTCTTCCATCTTCTCCTGTCATCAGTTTCTGTCTGAAACTCTAGGCTCTTTGAATCTGGAAAGCCAGTCATAGTACCCTTCCTTACGATCCATAGTGGCATCCATTTCCGCAACAACGCTCTGTTTCTGGAATATTTGCAGCCTTTCCAGCTTGACCATGGAAGCTCTTTTGATTTTCCCATCTGGCATGGTTTTGAGCGAGGTTTTGAGGGATTCGATCTCGGCGGTACGCTTCCCAAGCATGTTATTGAACATGCAGCAGGCTTGACACTTGTCGGTCTCGCCAATGATATGGAGGGTTCTGTGGAACCTCGGGCAAGGCTCTTCATGTTTTCCGATACAGTTGCGGATAGCTTTCGGGGAGTTGACGATAGTCTCGCAAGAGTTGCATTTGTGAATCTGAGGAGCCCAATTATACGGTTTTCTTTTCCCTGAATGTATGAAGTAAAATCAGCACGTGAACAGGGCTAGTGATCATATTGGATTTTCAGGTGATCATTTTCTCTTGCCGATAAGGGCTAATGATATAATCGATGGTTACGTACTCTTAGGATTGTCCGTACTCCTTTCACCTTGTTGAGTGTTGGGGGAGTTGTTTCTTTTACCCCATGCTGACAGCTTCGACTTAGTTGGCTTCATTGTCAATAACATAGACGGACGTGGAGGTTTGACGGGTAGATGTATGCGAGATTTTTTCTCCAGAAGCTGCAGGTTTCTTAGTACACTTGTAAAAATTTATCGATACATTTTAGACGTAAATGAGACCGAGAAAACAGGTGAAACATATAGGATAAGGAGTAGAGTATTGTGTTATTTAGAGTAGGCCCTTTGGCAACCTCGAAAACAAGAAAAAAACGGGTTAATTTCATCTCGGGTTTTATTGTCAACCAAGGAGTGGGTTTTGGGATTTGCGGCGGGTAGTTATTCACCATCTCGTCATGTCCCCACGAAGAAAAATTCGGGGAAGAACTTCTGTAGAGTGAGAGGAACCAAGAACCAAGAACCAAAAGCCTAGGTAAAGATAATCTTAAAGCTTGAGGAAGGGATAAGGATAAAATTCGTCCATGTCTTCAGCTTTCGAGAAGCGGGAGTAATCCTAGACATCCAAGGTAAAGCAAGGAATAGAGTGAAAGAACAGGAGCAGATATGGAGGATGTTAATAGAAAAATGTATCCTAATCTCCAAAACAAAAACAAAACGGGATAATAATAGTGTTGGGGTGAAGGCTAGAAGGATTCTCACCTGAATGCTAACAGTTGTTGGTCTGTGGTCGAGTCCTGTTGATTTTGTTGATTTTCACGTGAAACAAGTGAGAGGAAAGGATAGAAAGGGGAAAGGATTCATGGGAGGCTGTGAAGAAAAGGAGTTGTGGTGAAAGGAAAGCCCTAGAGCCGACCATCGAATCTAAAAGCGTTTGTTGGGGAAAACAGTCATTTCCATCCGACAGCCTCCAGGAATCGGCATTGCTAGCTCTTTTAAGTAATTAAGACTGAGCCAACTGCCAAGAAAATGCCATAAAGGATTTTTATATTAGGATACGGCCAGCTCTTTTAATAGTGCTTTCCCTTTTTTTTCTGGGTCTGATTAAAATGTTTTTAAAAGGGTGACCAAAAGGGTCTCTTGTTTGTCCGACATTGACAACTGTTGAAGGGGCCGGGGGTCTTGTGGAATTGAGAATAGGATGACGCTACTTAAGAGGATAGATACAACTAACGCCTTTACCAAAGTATTACAAGAAAACATAATTGAGGAATAAGGAATAAGAAAAAAAAGACCATACAATGTCATCAGAAAACACGAGTCCGTGTACAAAGGAATGTGGTAGTCTTCATGTTTGCTTTTCGTCTTGATGCCCTGGATCATTTATGGACCCCGATATCACACCTCCATAACCATGGCCTTCTCGTTATCCATGTGTTCTGCCTGTGAATGGTGATGGCTCAATCTCAATCATACATCAGGCTTTGTCCCATCTTCTCGCTCGAATCTAGTAACCTAATCAAGCCCGTAAGCAAAGTTAGCTTATAAGTACTTACAAAAGCAATGTAAGGTCGGCGGAAGAAGGAACATACGAGTATTGTTTGGTCAAGACGCATTCCCCCCCCTTCTCCATCTCTACGTTATAAACATAAAAGTACCCATCGCTTGTGACAACCATTATCTGTGGGCTAGTGCTACTCAGAGCCACCACACTCCTCACACCCGGATTCGGTAGCTTCACAAAGGCAAAATCCCTCTCGGGTTTCCAGATCTCCGATACCGCTTGCGGCAAGTACCCCCCCGCAGCATCAGCAAGTGTGCGTCCAGTGTGCTGCGATAGCCGTCGAATCATGGATCCGAATGTCTTTCCTCCGCCATTCCGGTGTTTCGATTCCATATAACTTTCGAAACCAGCTCCAGCAGCTCCAGCGTGGTTTGAAGGAGACGAACCTACCGACCCTGTGGGGGAAACGCCACCCCCGGAATCAATACTACGGCTTGAGGATGCGTCAGAAGGGATTTGGCCACCTAGGCGGAATATGTGGACTGTTTCTGTCGCTGATGAGACACAGAGGAGCGTCGACATGAGATTGAAGGACATGGAGTAGATTCGTGCTGGGTAGCTTCCCCGCCGGAATTGGAAGAGTTTTTGTGCACTGGGGACAGCAAATACTCGAATTACGGTTCCTTTTTCGGAGGTGGTTGCTAGGTAGGTTCCTTCGCTGTTGAGAGCTACGGCGGCAAGCGGGGATTTGTGGGCTTTGATCACGTTCACGGCTTCAAGTTTGATAGCATCGAAGAGAATAACATCGCCTGACGGGGCAGGTGGTGCATTGGCATTGGTGGGGGCGTGTGAAGGTGGTGAGAATGGAGAGGGACTAGAAGATGTGGGTAGGGGGTAAGCAATATAACATCTATCTGACGATGGTGAGAGAGCACATATAGCTGGTGGATGATGTTACGAGTCAGTAAATAGAGTCAATCCAAAATTACAATCCAAAAACCTACCGTTAGGGTTAGGTGATGTCTCGATGGTGTGCAGTAGCTTCATGTTACTGATGTCGTAAACATAGATCTGCTCCTCTAAAACCACAATTAACCTTTTGCGGTTTAACTTGACGGCCAGTATCGATGTTGGGAAGGTAAGCTCGCAAATAGTTGATTGTCTCTGTTTGTATGCCAACATCAATGGTAAGTTTCGAAAATGGTAATAAGCTAAATTGGGAGAAGGACAAGGATGAAAGGAAATTTCGAGTCTACTAACCTTGGTGTTCGTGATCACCAGCCTGCGGGGGGACAGTATGAGGGCCACAAGCGAGGTCGCGAAAAGCATCTCTATAATTGAGATGTCGCCCTCTTTTTGTTCATAGACCTTACCGAAGGGTTCACAATTGTATATTCGATATCCAGTGCGAGTGCCAACGGCTAGACATGAGAAGTCTTGGTTGAAAGTGACGAAATTCATGGCGGGGAAGCTGATGCTACCTGTTAAACTGGAAGGGGGAGAGGAGAGCCTAAGGCCAAGCAATTATGGGAAGAAGTAACAATAGCTGGTGCTGTATTCGCGATGGGAAGCTGTCTCTGCCCGTAACGTTATGGCGTCGATCGTGGTCCTTGTTGTGGGTTGGGAGGTTGTAGCGGAGGAGGTTGATGGGGCGTTTCAGATGGAGGGGAGGCTGACTAGCGGGGCTAACTCTTAGAGGGAAGGCGCCCGGTAACCGATCTGCGGAGCCATGCGAACCTCTAAACACCATGTGGACGCTTGGGAGAAGTCACGATGCCTAGATTTTCGTAACACAGAAACTCTGCATTTCCTGTGGCTGTGCAGGCGAAACATCATTATCTACTATCTATAACCGTTCCATCACTGTAATTACAATCTCTTATTAGGCGATCCATTGAATATCACATGCACGGAGGAGTAAAGCCCTTCCCCTCAATATGCAGATATTTCTTTACGCTTCGCCCTAAATCCTGAGAATTATGCTCCTCTCACTCATTTCCTCTGATCGCCTGCCCAGCCCAAATGCGCGGCTAGTCTCCGTCTCCGAAATCAGGCTCTACCTTCTATTCGAAAGATCAATCTAAAAATTCTCTACGGTCAGGGAAAATCCTTCTCTTTTACTAGAGCAATCTTTAAATATGCTTATTCAGTGTCGCCGGCAATACCAAGCCATACTTCGAATCTTCCTTAGTGAAGTCCTCAGGATGAAAAATCCAGGTATCTAACTTTGGGTATTTTTGTGGGAAATTCTGAGAGTCTGTTGAAGTGACGATAAAGAGATCTAGAACAACCTGCACACAAGCAGATATACAGGCCCGAAAAAATTAAAGGATACATGTAATACTCGTGTCCTGCTGACGTTTGTGAAATGGGCAGGACCATGCATCAAGCACAACTTTATGTTGTGCAGACATAACCCATTTCACGAACATCAACGGAATACGAGTACCTGCATAGATAAAATTTGTCTTGAATATGTACATGTAGTTGGAACACATGTCGTAGAATTGTTGGAATAACTGCATGGGCGGGCTGTGACCATCATTAGAGTACTTATCCGAGATGGAGTGCAAATACGGGAGGCCTCACACTGATAAGGGCTTATAGGAGGCGAATGCTGGCATAATTTCGCCAATGGTGGTTGTGGTTGGAGCGGTTGCGGCGTTTGTGGAGCAGAGGGATGCCAGATGGTCCCTGATAGAGAGGCTGAAGGATCAGGCTAGCCACTCTAAGGAAGGTGCCCGGTAGCCACTATGCGCGGAACCCCTCAGCGAAGCCACCACACACCATAGTGGGCTTAAAGACACCAACGAAAGTCACGATACCTGTCAAAAATGTCCGCTCTTAGCCTCTCCTTGAACAACCACGAGTCCTCCAACACCCCAGACACTCTCTGTTCATTCCAGTGATCATGGAGCCTCTTGCAAAAAAGAAAAATGGACCGAAGGCAGAGAAAGAGAAGAGAGATAGCGCCATAATGGGTGTAAGGATGTCCTATTTCACCCCCCTCCCCGTCTCCCTCACGTTTTTCTATCCTTATTTGTGGTTGTCTGCATGGCTTGGGAGTAGCATCGCTGACTGGGAACTGATCGAGCCATAGACAAATAACAGTTCTATCGTCAGCAAGCGAAGTGTCGAGAGACTATACTCGAAACCGGAGGAGCACCAGTTCCTGCGCTACTTCGTCAAGAAGCCACAAAGAAGGTCTCCCCTAATAAACAGAGGTTACTGGCTTCGCATGCGTGCAGTTGAGCACGTTGTCCGCTCATTCTTGCTGGAGGAGATTATCGACCCTAAGACGGAAACTTCGGCCAAGAAGGTGGTTGTGAATCTGGGATGTGGATAGTCTGTTCTCCTTACTCCTACTAGGAATCATGCGCTAAAATGATTTGGTATCGAATAGTGACCCACTACCTTTTCAGCATCTTTCAGATACAAAGGGCGTGCTTGGCAACGTGTTGTACATCGATATCGACTACCCTGACTTGATCAATAAGAAAGTCCAGACAATCCGCGAGACCCCCCAACTTGTCGAACTCCTTTCGGATCCCGAAATCCACGACCCTCCGCAGAATTATGTCCACTACTCAAGCCCTGAATACCTTGCCATCGGCTGCGACCTCCGAGACCTTGAAACTTTGAGAAATATATTCGACGTCCATGACCTCACCTCGAGGGCTCTCTTTTTTAGCGCTGAAGTTTCACTGGCTTATATGGACAAAGAGGCCGTAGATGCCCTCCTAGCCTGGATCGCTACACTTCCGGATGGTAAAATTATCTTTCCCCTAAACAGGACGTAGGGTCACCTCGAGCCGTGGTTGCTTATCGTTTACAGCACGCTTCTCTATACTGGAACAGTTCCTTCCTTCGGGGCCAGCTCACCCGTTTGCCCGTACTATGCAGAAACATTTCAACTCGTTGTCTACACCGCTCAAGTCGATCTTGGCATACCCAAGCCTGATCAGCCAGGTTGCCCGGTTTTCGGACCGTGACTGGCAGTCTGTGGATGCGGTAGATCTCCTCGCGTTCTGGAGCAGTATAATTACGGAAGAAGAGAAAGCATATTTAGATTCGGTGGAACCTTTTGATGAGTGGGAGGAGTTCTTCCTATTCTGCCAGCATTACTTCATCCTCTATGCCTGGACTAGCGAGAGCAGGTATGCAGGGCCATTCAGGAAAGAGGGACTTAAATGGAAGGGTGGGGAGCATTGCTACTTCCCCGACCACAGACCGGCATACCTAAGATCCCAAAGCTCGGAGGATTCCCGTGTTGAAGAAGGGATCGATGCGGAATTTACTGGCTCACCATTGCTGAAGAGATGGTTTGGCGCAGCTGCAGAGTGGGGAGAAGGAAAGCTTGTTTACCATGGAGGTCTGGGCTCGAAGACAAGGATAGGGACCTCACTGCTTATTGCGGAAGAGCATGAGAAGAATCATGAAATATCACTAAACGGTACTCCAGGGCCTAGTGCGAGGATGTGTCACACTCTAACACAAGTTGCGCCTGGCAAATTACTCCTCGTTGGAGGACGGACGTCGCCAGGCCAAGCACTCAGCGATGTATGGCTGCTTGAATCAGGGAGCTGGAAGAGGGTCCAGAGCCTCCCGAGTGGGAGGTTCAGACATGCTGCTGCCGCAGTTGATGATGGGAAAGTGCTCATCTATGGTGGTAAATGTGTAGACAACAGTATTCTAGATGAATGGCTCTTGTGGAGTGAGAGTGATGGATGGAAGAAGCTGACAGTCGAGGCGGATCGAAAACCATCACCAAGGTTCGGAGCTTGTCTTTGCTGGACCGATAAGGCATATGGAATCCTTAGCGGGGGTATGGATTCCAGGGGCCAAATTCTGGGGGATATGTGGAGACTAGAGATACAGAAGGTGGGAGATAAGGGCTATAAAGTTGTCGTGTTGTGGAGCTTTGTCAATTTGCTTTCGACTAGAAGCTTGTTAAGGCGATTTGGAGCTCGCGCTGTGTATTTGGGCGCCGGGAGAGTTTTGATTGTTGGAGGTGTGTCAGGGGGGGCGCTGATTAAAAGTGAAGATGAGCTGGTGGAGATTCACTGCGAGAAAGTTACTATTAGGGCTATTGATATTGCGTATAGCTGCATGGAGGATAAAACCCCGCTGCTGATAGGCCACGAGGTCGTCCATGCTGGTAAAAACAGGATTTGCATCATTGGTGGCGGAGGCGTGTGTTTCAGCTTTGGTGGGTGCTTTAATGAGGGTATATGGACTATGCATAGCTCAAGAGATGGTGAGGCAGAGAGTGTTTGGAAAATTTTGGAGGAAGGTGAAGAGCTGGAGAAAAAAAGAAGAAGACAGACAATGCCCTTTGAGGAGAAAGGTGCCATAGTCCCAAGAGCTAGAATCTCGCAAGTCACGGATATCAAGAGAGCAACAATCAAGTCCCGGGAGGATTTTGAAGCGATCAGAGATGCGGGAGAACCTGTTATCCTTGAAGGATTAGATATTGGTCCATGTACTGTAAAATGGGATGCTGAATATCTGAAGGATAAGGTTGGATACGATCGTAAGGTATAGGCAATCTTCATAGATTTCACTAGAGAACGCACTAACGCAAAGTAGGTTGTCGTCCACGCTGCACAATCGCAATACATGTCTTTCCAATCAAAGAACTTCATCTATAAAACACTCCCTTTCGGAGAATTCATCGACACCGCGTTCGATCCTGCTGGCAATGAGTATATCTACCTCCGCTCCCTCTCCTCCTCCAATCCTTCAACCGAGCCTACAAAACTCTCCGAGGATTTTGTGGGCATCGCAAACGACTTCTCAATCCCTCCGCAGCTTGGTTTCGTGAAAGAGAACGAACATAGTTCCCCGTTGCGCATCTCCAGCAAAGAAGTCGGCATGTGGTTACATTTCGATGTCATGGCGAACATTCTCTGCCACATTCGCGGTATAAAGAGGTTTCGTGTGTATCCGCCGTGCAACGTAACGAGGCTAGCGTTCCCGCCTGGTGCATCGTCGTCTACCATCAATCCGTTCACCGAGGGCGATATAGAATACACAAACCCCATGGAAGCAACGTTGAAGCCAGGTGATGTATTATACATACCGGAACTATGGCCTCACGCAGCGCTACCGTTGGAGTCATGTGTAGCTGTGAACGTTTTTTTCAAGAGTCTACAGAAAGGGTATAGTTCGGGGCGGGATGTGTATGGAAACAGAGATCTAACAGCATACGAAAAAGGCAGGGGAATGGTGGCAAGGATTGCAAGAGAGTTTGAGGGATTACCAGGTTCGGCGAAGAAGTTCTATATGGAGAGGTTGGCAGATGAATTGGCAGATATGGCGAGGGATTAAAGTTTTTATTTCTTTTTCTTTTTAAGTGAACCGGAGAAGTTGTTTTTTCTGCAAGATGGAGGCTTTTTGTATGATTTGAAAGGTGTGCTTTGGGAATCAATCTTCGCTGGGTGAATAGGAATAGGATATTTCTCCTTAGACAACGCAACTCCGAAATTGTAACATAAGCAGGCCTTACCGTATAGACGACTGACGTACGGCCATCACACATGACTACCTACGTCGGTAAGCTAATCAAAATCAAAATTCCGTACCAAAGGGCACACAGCTATATCGCATGGTGTGAAGCAAATCGTATATCTTCAATTTATTGCTAAAAAAGATACATAACGCCGTCCGCAATGAACCAGTCAAAGAAAAAGAAACCAATAAAATACAGGCGCCAGCTTACGCAACAGTTTACCCGTGCCATAAGAAAAGGAAAAAAAAAAGAATACCTCGTCTGAACAGGTTCAAAGATTATGAGAAAGGTTTATCTGGGTGGCGACAAAGTCTAGATCAACCAAGAGCCCCCACAGCTCTAGGAACAGGATTACTGGTCTCCAGGCCGTTTCGAGTTACAAGAGACGATCTTGACCTTGTCTGCTGTGACACTTGGGTTCTGTCCATTCTGGAACTTGAACGTGACCTCTTTGATCAAGAAGGTCCATACCTCGTCGCAGAAACGGTACGTGTCCAGATGGCCCTGTATACCGTACATTTAGCTTACTTCCTTATCCATCTCATATCTACCAAACACGAACCTTGAATGACAGGTTCGCTTTGACCTTGTCAGCCAGAACCTCTGTTATGCTACGGTCAAAGTTGGACAGGATCTTCATGGCGAGCTGGGGCGCGATGCGACCCTCACTGATGAGGTCGTCCAAAGCATCGGTCAGGGCCATGCCGATGCTATGCTCGAGATGTTAGTCATTGAGAAACTTCCACAAGAGGAAGAAGTCATCAACCTGGAACGTCGATAGAGCTCATAGTACGTTTGGTTGTTCATGGTGGCTTGATCTGATGATGGAGTGTTGTATTTATGCACAAACGAGGGGGGGCTTGAGAGGGAAAGAAGTCAACTGAGGCTGAGGTGGAAGCTTGAGAGAGCCAAGACGCCAAGATACTCCATAGGCTAAGTCGTGCAAGTCGCGTTTGTCAACGTCTTGACGTAAGGGATCCTGTGAAATCTAAGAGCTTTAGATATATTTCCAGGCATAAATCTTTGAATAAAATTATAGCTGATGGTGAATGTTTTTGTCGTGGGAAAGACTCAATCAAGACAAGCTTTATGACGCCACTAACTCCATACCAACATTCATTTGATCTATCTATTTAATCAAACACCTACCTATGAAAGCTCTCTATACCTCCTCTTGATTGTGGCCACCTAATAAAGAACCAGAGAAGAAGAATGTCTATCCGAGTGATTTATCATGAGGAGGTTGAAATGGGCTTGGCTGACTTCACCAAACCCGGTGGTCACAAACGATAAAGGGCTCATGGGTGAGTTGTGCCTTGGATGTTCGTGCAATTTATCTAGATCAAAATCGCAAGATCTAGATATCCAGTTCATTAAAATTTCGATATCTGTTTTCAACGGAACACAGGACCGTGGTTGAGATCCTTGTCCCTGGCTTGTCGCACAGCTCCTGCCGAGAGCTGTACTTTAGCACACGACACTAAAAAAAAGACTTCACCTTTGCAACACAAGCTTCAGCATTCCGGCCCACTTCCTTTTTACGTACCATCATGAAGAGTTATTCGGATGAGTTTCCCTTGCTTGAGGGAGTTAATTTATATGCTTCCGATATATCTGGCGATGGAGATTGTTTGTTCCATGCTCTCAGTGATCAAGTATGTATTTCTTCGGATCGTTTGTGGCTTCTTTTGGACCTTTCAACTAAGTATTTCAACAGCTTTACGGCCATGAAAACAATCATGCAGAGATTCGCGAAAAGGTAGTCGAACGTAAGTTATCAAATACCCGTGGATACAACCCCTGCCTAGATCCCTCCGGATGGTATCACTCAGTCATCCCGTCTATTTCCCCCTAGATATGAGAACGCACGCGGAATACTTTAAACTCTTCCTTGATGTTGGACCAACCCGCCGGCAGCCTAAAAGGAAGGCAGCCGCAGGTGCAAACAAATCTATCGTCGAACCTACCGAAGCTGCCATCGACAAAGCTTTCGCCCAGCATCTTAAGCGTATGTCTCAATCCGGTGTTTACGGAGACAATATGGAAATAAGTGCTTTCGCTCGAGACTACAACTGTGATGTGAAAATATATCAACGCGATTTTGCATATGTCGTGACCGGCGGCGACGGTGCTCCAGAGTCTAGAAAGATAGCCCACATAGCCTACCATGTAAGCGTTTCCTTCATTCCCTTATCCTATTTCCTCACACAATTCGTTCTTTTCTCCCCTTTCCCTAGTCTGGCTCATGGAAGAGTCTTATACAGCGAAACCTGGAAAATACCCGTTTTCCTTTGTTTTTGTGACTTTCTTAGACATGGGAACATTACTCGTCTGTTCGGAACCGAGACGGCCCTCACACGGGTCTTCCGAACGTTATGCCGGTACCCTTGACGGAAGAGGCAAAGAAGGAACAAGAGCGGAAGCTCGCGACTATATCTTACGTTCTTCCATGGATGGAAAGTGTGGTGGCATCGAGCCTGCCGTATCCTGTAGATCCAGCGAAAATACGACAAACGCTGGAGGAATGCAAGGGGAGTGTCGATATGGCAGTTTCCCAATTACTAGATGCAAGTGAAGAAGGTCCTGAGGAAGCTGTTGAGGCGAAGGATATGCCGAGGACTCCTTCTCCAAAAGCTACAGACAAAAGCGCCGAAGAGGAGGTAGATAAAAAAGAGAATCCAACGGCTTGCCGGGCGGAGAAAGCTAGCGAAGAGAAATCAAGTGTTGAGCCAGGGAGTGAACCAGAAAACTCCCGCCCAGAAACCCAGAAACCGCGAAAACAAGCAGCACAGCGGCCAAAACGCGAAACAGCCCGTGAAAAAAAGGTCAAGCAGAAGGAGGCTGCGAAAGCAAGGAAGCGAGAAAAGAATGCTAGTAAGAAAGATGAAGGGTCTAGGGAGGGCACTGCAACTATCATGAGTGGCATCAAGGAGTTGTACATTTGAAGGGCAGGGGGATATACGACGATATATGTATTATGGTTTTAGGCATATTGGCGAAAATCTACTTTAGTTTCAGAGCATTCCATTTGTAAAGGTACTACGTGGATGAACAAAAGCAACTTCGGAAAGACCACAAAATGCCATTTCAAGTACTGGGGCAAGGTCCTCATTTATTAGAACTAGCAATCCGCCTTATTCCCAACATCTTGGGAACGAGCTTTATAGCCGATGCCTCATGGCCAATTCAAAACCATTAAATTTATTCCGAAACTCCTATTCACTGTTTGTACTTCTCAATAGCAGCCTGTATTGTTTAAAGGTCAGACATAATCCGAACTAGAAATGTACAACCGGGTGGTGTAGAAATACCTTCAAGGCACTGGGATTGGCGCCGACGACCTCGCCAACCTTTTCACCCTTTTTGAAAAGGAAGAAAGTAGGCATCGCACGAACTCCAAGCTCAGCAGCAACAGATGACACCTCGTCCACATCAATCTTATAGAAATCAACATCGGGATAGTCTACAGAAAACTGGACTACCTTTGGGGCGATCACTCTGCAAGGACCTAAGTCACATAACGACATTAGTGCTTGATAGCTATGGGTATAGCAACGAAGACCACAGAATCAATATGCTTACCACACCATGTAGCGTAGCAGTCGAGAACGACAAGTTTGTCTTTATCGATGGCCCCCTTAAAGCTGTCGTGGCTGGATTCCCGCTCGGTCAGCAAATTTGAACAATTATGTGCAGGAAGATACTTACGAATCAAGTTCTTGAACCATATTGACTGGAGATTGATGAAAAAAGCGGATGTGTGTCTGAAGTGGGGTTGTGAGGGCTGATGGTTGATAAAGCGGGGTTGTAGCTCGCAGTGCAAAAATCGAAGGTTTTACGATGGAAGCAGATGAGAAGAGATGGAGTGATCTCGACAATGCCAGTTTCGTGGAATGAGATGGATGATGAACGGGATTGAGGAAGAGGAGGCGGTAGCTATGGATTTATTTAAGACGGAGGTCAGCTATGGATTGCGTGCGCAGTGGCATGTGGCTGTTTAGTTTACGAAATCACTGAAGCAGCCATCATGTCAGGATAGTGGGGGGGGCGGATTTCCCATTGCTTCGGGAACTTTCTTGGCTGGGTTTTACTTTACAAAGGCTTACCACTGCATTGCAAATAATGTGCATTCACTATGTAAATCCGGTCAGAGACAGCAGCACACAGCACCGTGTTGACGATAGGCGGTTAAACTATTGATATTGGAAAAAATCAACGACGAAGAAGAAGGCCACCAACCTGCGGCCCGCTGCGGAGTTCTCTGCCTGGGCCCCCGACAATATGTCAGCGATGACGCCATCATACCTTTTGTCATCTGCCTCGGCGACCAGCTGAGCCCGCCAAGCCTTCTCTTCCCTTCCTATGATTCAGATGAGGTCGCCAATAAACATGCTCGACTCTGGCAAGTCGAAACGGATTTTTCCGTTTATGCAGCGTTGTGCTCCTCGATTTCGCCAGAGGTTTCACCACAGATCTGGTGGGCTGGTGTCTGCGGCTAGCTGAAAGGCGGGGTTATATGGTCCATCGAATCACCCATCCCAACTCGATGAAACCTGCATCTCGCTTGGAGGTATTACTCACGATGAATTTTGTGAGATGATAAGAGATTCCCCGGGACTTATTCTCGGGTCTACTCATGCAGCCGGTTTGAAGTCGCGTTGCCTAAGCTGGCAAGATCTGGTGGGAAAGCCATTTCTATTGGTTGAAGGCACTCTCGGCAGTCTCTTGCACCTCTGTGGCATCTTCTTGGTGCCCTTTTGACACCTCTCTTTCCTCCATAGCGCCTTTAGGATATTGATTCTGAACAAGATACCACTGTTTTCTGGCATTTTGTATGTAAAACCCTTAGATTCAGACAGCCTCGCCAAATCTTTAGTTGGGGAATAGGAAGTTTCCTATCTAGGAAGCGCGACTTCAAAACGGCAGCATGAGTAGGATACGGAGATGGAATGCCTAGGGACCCTAGCTGATCGACAGTGATCGACAGATTGAGTTTTCGGGATACTAGAAGGCTTAGGGAAAAATATCTACGTTCAGAAATAGGGATAAAAGGAGACTATGATATCGATAGTAAGCAACAAGAAACGTAGAACTGGAGATGGATAGGAAATAGTAGGGATGAGAATATGTGAGGTGTAATAAAAGAAACCGGTATGCAACAGTATGTCTCTCATTTGCATCGCGAATTGTTTACACACGCTGGCATATATTGACTGGGTAAGTTCTAAAAATTTGTTGGGGATATCTTTCGGTCTGAATTAATATGGGGCTTACCCACGGGCGATGCCATCAGCTGCCAAAACATCTCTGTCCCTTCCAATCACTTGCGTTATCAATGAAATCATGGTGTTTCTAGAGAAAAAGAACGAATTCACAGGGGAGCACTCGCGCCAAGCCTGTGCTTTTAGATGCAGAACTGTCTTATACGTTCTAGTGCTAAGCCTTCCGCACAAGATGAGCCCCCTCTGTACGTGGCTGTTTCTGTCCTTTATCTTTCCCCACAGAGATATTCCACTGTGCACTACTAGAGTATTTCAAAACCCATGCTACCATAATACATGTCTCAAGGTTAGGCTTTACTCCAGGACTGAATTCCGAAATATCCTGACAAGGGTGATTTTACTCGCTCCGCCTGGTTAGTGGATTATAATCGAGTGATAGTTGGTGAAGTTGCCAGAGCACCCTCATGGCCTAGGCCTAAAGGCTAAGTAGGTACATGTATATGTGTGTGTGGTTGAAGTCCGTGGTCTGAGTGTAAGCATGATCCTATCTATGGCTATTGGCAAATATGTCCTAACTCGCTCAGCCCATCTCGGTTTTCCTGTTATCAGCTAGTCTTGTGCCCAGCCTATGCTGCGCACCGTAGGTAGCAGCCTCAGGTAGTAGGGACGGGGGCGAGCCTAGTTATCAGCCCCCAGATTTTGGATGCAATGCTATATGTAGTTTCAATATCTTTCCAGGCCGCCATCTCCATCAGACTAGTGCTTTGTATAATAACTCTAAAACTCTAGTGAGGCTGTTAATGACGAGTGAAACACTAATGGTCGACCTATTTGACCATTAGTCTGTGGCGGGGTGCATGCTGGTCATTCATGTGTGAGGGCAATCCTCGTTCCTGGCTAGGTCGATCTGATGCGGCATTAATGTACCTCATTTTATCCCCCATCCTGTCGGTCACATGCAGTTTTCGTTTCAAATATTTGCTTTGGTGGATAAATTCTAGAGCCTTTAATACATGTATTCCCCATTCCTCCAGCATCCACCAAGCCAAGTAGTATGTACTATCTGGATCACGTACTATCACTCAGCTACACGGATACTAGGAAAAAGGTATTTTTGATTCCTTAGGAAAATCAAACCAAGCTAGGAAATAATGAGAATGGATAAATGTAGGACAAGACTATCTCTAGGTAATGAAACTCTCTATTAATGGCTTTCATGCAATGCGAATTTCATGCCTTTCGTCCGCAGAAAATCGCTCACCCATGGGTTGGAAGGCTCAACGGCTGCTTTCACAGAGGATTACGCAGTTAACTTTATGCATCAATTGAGGCAAAGCACCCGGCTTTTGCTTCTGGCAAAAATTTCCCAACGTAAACCCCTACTTCTCTTTACTGCTCACTTTTTGCGGACGAAATCTCCCAGGGATGTTCATATCTTCAGAAGGTACCATGATCCTAGCTATCGATAGGTAATTGGTACCTGTCGTTCCCGATTACCATTAAAGAATGAGATTTTAGGGTAATGATGTTTGGGCGTAAGCTTTGTAGTTTTGTGAGAGTCGGTCAACACGGCGGGGACGGTTGCACGGTCCGAGATAGCCGTTGAAAATATTGTCCATTGACTGACCTTCCGATGATCCGTAAAAAAGAATCTCAAGGTGAATTTAGATCGACTAGGTTGGTGAGTAGATCTAATTAGTAACCTAGTTAAATATTTCCAACACAAGTCCTCAAAGCGTCTTACTAGAGTTGCTAGCCCAAACTAACGAAAGGCGCGTTAGATATCAAGGGCTTGGAACGTTAGCCTGCCGGGTTAGCCCACCCACCAGGCAAATTCAAATTCTATCAGGAACCGTCAAGCAGCTGCGGGAAATGCATTAACCCCTTAAAAAGTATGGTAGGAGTGCGGAGCTGGAGGGAATACGGTCCGTCAGATGATCCGTGCAGGATAACAAGCTTTCTTGGCAATAAGAGGTTGCATCACACCAAGGGACGATCTCCCGAGCACTAATCTCAATCAATTTAAAACAATCAAGCTTCACTATTTGATGGGATCCGGAAAATATAGGGCGATATCGGCCTTATGAAACTCCCAACAATTTCAAAGATCACCCTCTTTTGCACAGTACTGATCAAAAAAAGATTCAGGGCCGGGCTCGTGTTGAGTAATCGATCGGGGCTGTAGCCGGCTGCCTTGAATTTAGATAGACAACAATGAGCGAACATAGAAAGGCAGTAGGTCAACACGGCTAAGTAAATACGAACTAGAGCCAATAGGGCCAAGCTTCTGCAGGATGAAATAAGTGTTGTGATATTGAATAGACGTTTTAATTATATACCGGGCTATCCCTCTGTGTGTTAAGCTCCACGTATATTCTCCTAACCCGCAGTACCAATCGTTGGCGTCGTAAATCAATTTTTCACAAGCTTGTATGTTAGTCATCTATGATAGGCTCACCGGTGGAGATTTGATTCCTCTCGCTGAACGCCGGTGCAAGAACCAACGCGATTTTTGAAGTGACCATTGTAAGCCATATCCTTGTCCTTCTTATGAGCCGTTGCCATAAGGCCGAATCTCTAACGATAGGTCTTAATCCCAGATCGAGTGATATACGATGAATCGGAATCGGGATAGGCTAGGGAGTAAAAGATATTTTTCTAGCGCGGATTGGTGGTTTTTGACATTAGTGGGATAGAGAAATATACTAACCTTCTATCAATTTTTCCTACTGGAATTGCTGAAGGTTCTCGACGTTTTTTTTTCTCACTCCTATCAATCTCGAAAGATGAAGGGTCGGAAAAGACATGTGCATATATAAACCCAATCACAAGCTATTTCAGATTTATTGCCTCTATCCATAACTATAATTTAAGGTTCTCGAGAATTTACGTACCCTATTTAATCTTTATTCATATGCTCTGATCTTATAATTTCCTTAGGTATTTTCCCTCGCACTTATATCAAGCTTATTAGGTTGATTTCTGTATGTATTTATATTAGGTAGAAAATCGTAGTTGGGCTAGTGGTAGGGTTTGGGGCTGCCTCGATATGGACACTTCAATCATTCGCCCGCATTTATAGTCTCTTCGGCAGCTAGCGGTTAATCGATAATAGCTACAGATTAAAAGTGTTAAGAACCTTGCCCTCCCTACTTTAAATAATAAGTGTAGGATATATGCATATGGTGGGCTCCCTAATTTTCTGATATATTGTAGAGTCTAACTTGATTTATTGAACCATCGAGTGAGATTTGGTGATGAAAAACACATGCAGATTCACCCTTCTTAAATAGCCGAAGGCTAAGGACCAACTTCCCCAGCCCATTACCCAAATATTAGGCTTAAGAAAGATCAAGCATCACCTAATCTAAAAGGCTTGCGTAAATACCATCCAAACAAGACACCCAAAATCCCGATGCATAAAATAAGGCCAATCACAGCCGGTAGTCACCATACTCTTTCCCTCCTTCCGAAAACGTATCCTTCGCAAGTTTAATGGAGGGAATCTGGCTGTTCTACCTAGGCGAGGAAAGTCAGTGGAAACAAATATTCGTATTTCGGCATGCTGAAGATTCTGGCTCTTGAACGGGGTGACGGAATTGGTCTAGCTTGGTTTTATGAAATCTATTGTCTATTTTTAAGATCTCGCCCAACCAAACATATGAAATCTAATGTTTATGCTTCGAACTCTAACCCTTCCCTCTACAACTTTTCCAGTGTAATCGTGTATCTCCTCTTTCTATTAGTACCATATGCTCCTCGTCCGGTGACATGGTATCTCCTCGATTCCCTTCTCCTCCATTTCTTTTGCCGAATCGTAAAGGTAAAAATCGAGCAGTACGGCATTGATCTCGCTGCTAAGTTTATCGTTCTCTGGGTGCAGCGACATGATCTCTCTCCTAATCATTTCAACACACCAGATACTGGTCCCGCGTAACTGTAGCTCCCATGGGTGGCCACTCGGCAGCGGTTTTAACGCGCGGATGTGGGCTTCGAGAGGCGGAGAGTAAAGGAGACATCCGAGAGCGTGGAGAATCACGGGGACTCGGTAGTCAGCGAACATGGTGAGTGTATTGATGTCCGAAAAGTTGCCCCATGGATCTGGTGTGAAGCAAGCCCAGATGTCTGTGTGCGTTAGAACGGAGAAACGGGGTAGTGATGAGGAGGGGAGAGGAATTATGTGAACGAAGAAAGGAGGTAGCTTACCAGCAACGAGAATTTGGGCACGTTTGTAAATGTTGACTTTGCGTCCTTCATACACATGTTCATCTCTGAAGCAGGGAAATTCATCGGCCACCAGGAGAACGAGAGCAGCAGCAGACCCCTTTGCCTCCTGGAGACAATTGATAAAGGTTCCGTCATATCTCTATCAGGTCAGTATGATTTGAAAGAGGGAGGAATATGGGATGGGCACTATGGCAAAGATAATTATGGAAAAAGGGAGGGCTACTTCGCAAAGGATTTCTCCTGTTTCTCGAAGACAATCTATTCGTTCTTGCAGCAGCGGGATCTGCTCTTCGGTGTCTGAGCGGAAAACATGAGCAAGGAGTTCATCTGTGCAGATGGCGGGATCGACCCAGAAATAGGGACAGGTTATAGGGATTCCTGGACCAATTCGAAGAGTTAGTTTATGAGAATGGCCAGGAATACGGGTGATAATGGTGGAACCTCGATATAGGGGCATACTATATCGACACGTAGATACAGTTCCCTGTCCCATTGACACATGCATGCTTGCTTATAATGAACCGCTATGTACAAGCTGAGATAGGAGAGTAAAGTTCCAGTCCCTAACCGCACACCTGCCTGTATCGAGGTTCTGTTGTCTCCATAGCGAACGATTGAAAACAAACCTTCATCCAGTGCCCTCCTCAACAACGCAACAAGGCTCCAATACCCTGTGTACCGTTTCCCCCCATAACTCACCCCGAACCTATCCTTCTCGTTCGACTCGCTCCAGAAACTAAAGTTTAGTACATCCATAGTGAATATAAAGTTGGCCGTGTCCTCATCCTTCTCCTTAGGGTGTAGCTCATGTTCAGACCAGGTCGACGTCGAGTATGACTTTTCTTGCATTGACTGATAGATGCTCCGGGCGGCCATTTTAACCGATTTTGGGTCCAACGCAACATCAATCGCGTTGTCGAAAATGTATCGCGCGCTTTCGAGAACCTTCGTGTTTGGAGGAAGAGAACTTTTGGGAGCTGGGTCGAGGCCCATGGCTTTGCGCATGAAGTCCAGGAGATCATGGTCTACGTCGTCGTCTGCCATGGTGCGAAGCAGGAGAGAGAGGAAGGGGTACTGGGGGGATGGTTTTTTGGGGGAGTTGAGTTTGAAGGAGTTCTTTTTTTTCTTTGCGTTGAATGGTCGATCACTCGTCCTGTATGTGACTCGACAGTGAGGACAGGTACCGATGTCACTTATGTGTATGTGGGTAGGAGATTTCTTTGGTGGAGTTTGTATGCACGCCAAGAGCTAATGCACAGGCGATTTCTGGGGAAAAGGAAAGAAAATTAAGGGAAGAGTTGACAAGTAGGGAAACCTAGAGCGCCAGTTGATTGATTTATTCTTTCTATTCTTTCGTTCTCTCTTCTCTGGCCCAAGCCCTTTCCCCCGCTCTGTCTCCGCAGAGGATTTATAGGTAGGCATCCTCGCTATTACATATTGTAGTTTCTCCAAACGGACTTCTCCGGGCTTCGTTAGTCCTGTCACGTCTTCCCTGAAGATCCTGGCCCCATCTACAGAGCCTCCAACATCCCAGTCGCGCCGCGCTCCCTTGCTCGTCCGCTAGGAATTCGCTCATCCTCCAACATTTTATCGCGTTGCCTCTCCTTTTTCGCCTTGCTTTTTCAAACGGCTTATGTCTGTCGTCTGTCGTCTGTCCATCCCATACTCATCTGCGCAGCCCTCATCACGACACCCCGACCAGCAGCTGCAAGAGTGCAAGCATCGCTCCCCCTCGACCCCCCCGTCTTCGACTATCTGCCAACAACCATGGGGCGCGATACAAATCCACGGAAGTCACTCGGTTCGCTACACAGCCGGATCAAAGAGGTACGTACGGAAAATCAGGGCAAACACTCGATACCTAGCGAATCGTTTCTCAGCCTGTTCTTTCAACCCGTCCCTAGAAGTCTAGAAAACACACAGCTGACAGAAGTTACGGATGACGGCAGGCACGGGTCCTCATGGTTGGAGCTGGTGGCATCGGCTGTGAGCTTCTCAAGAATCTCGTCTTGACGGGTTTTGGGGAGATACACATCGTTGACTTGGACACGATCGATCTGAGCAATCTCAACCGGCAGTTTTTGTTTGGAATGCAGCACATCAAGAAGTCCAAAGCTATAGTACTGAGCTACCTTCCCTCGTTCCGGATTGGCGAGAGCATGAACTGACAAATGCAATAGGTTGCAAGGGAAACAGCTGGGAAATTTAACCCCAACGTCAAGCTAGAGGCTCACCATGCGAACATCAAGGACCCGAATTTCAACGTCAAGTGGTTCAAGACCTTCGATGTGGTGTTCAATGCGCTGGATAATCTAGATGCTAGGAGACACGTTAATAAGATGTGCCTGGCGGCTGATGTCCCTCTTATTGAGAGTGGGACTACAGGGTTCAACGGACAGGTCCAGGTCATCAAACAGGTTGGTCCTTCTTTCTTGGTTTTCGTGTTTGGGCGTTTAGCGAAAGATCTTTGATTAATTTGGGTCTTTAGAGGACAACCGAATGCTATGATTGTACTCATAAGCCGGTCCCGAAAAGCTTTCCGGTTTGCACAATCCGGAGTACACCGAGCCAACCCATTCACTGCATCGTTTGGGCAAAAAGCTACCTCTTTGTGTATGTCCAGTTTATTGAGGAAGTTTTATTATTCCTTGGAGGCTGATGATGCTATAGAGAAATTTTCGGCACCTCTGAGGAAAGTTCCTCGGATATGGACGTGAGTGAGAATGACGAGAATGGTATTTTATCCACCCTACTTTTCCGCGACCCCTATTACCATTTCCCTTTGCAATGATGAGAAACCTCAAACATATATGATCAACCTTAAGACCATTTCCATGGTTAAGCAATTGAACGGCCATCTGAGCACCCCCTTCCAAGAAAAGAAAAAAGATGGTGGATATCACGAAAAGGATATTTCCTGTATCTGAATATGACTAACACGCCCTTGCACAGCCTCTGAAATTGCCAACCTCAAGCGTGAAGCCGAAGAACTCAAAAACATCCGTGAAAAAATGACTTCTCCGGACTTTGCCTCTACAATCTTCAACAAAGTCTTCTCGGCAGATATTACGCGGTTGCGGTCTATGGAAGATATGTGGAAATCACGCAAACCACCAGAAGCGCTCGATCACTCCGCTGTATTGAAGGGATCGGAGGGGGTTGATAGCAGTATTGCGAGGAACGATCAGAAGGTGTGGGGGCTCGCAGAGAATTATGTGGTTTTTGCCGACAGGTGGGTTGTTCTTTTTTTTTGGGAAGGAAGGAGAGGGAAATGAGTGAACTAACAATCTTGAATAGTTTGCGAAGATTGGCAACACGCATGTTAGAACTTAAGGCGGAGGCGAAGGATGGTGAGGCAGTGCCGATTTTGACGTTTGATAAGGACGACGAAGATACGCTTGATTTCGTCGCTGCGAGTGCAAATCTAAGGAGCTTGGTCTTTGGAATTGACGTCAAATCGAAGTTTGACATCAAACGTAAGTACTCATGAGATACTCACCCTCATTGGACATAGATGCTAATAGAATTAAGAAATGGCTGGCAACATCATCCCCGCAATTGCGACCACTAATGCCATCACTGCTGGTCTCTGTGTCCTACAGGCGTTTAAGGTTCTCCGTGAGGACTATAAATCCGCGCGAATGGTGTTCCTGAGCCGCTCGGCTGACCGCGCCTTTTCTGCCGAGAAGCTCTCACCCCCAAACCCGAACTGTGAGATTTGCGGGGTAGCAAGGACGAGCATTGAGGCTGATATCACACGCGCTACACTCGGCGACCTTGTGGAGAAAGTCTTACGCGAGAGGTTAGGCTATGGCGAGGAATTCAGCATACTGACGAGCCAGTTACTGTATGATGCGGATTTCGACGATAACTTGGATGTGCCCTTGAGCGAATTGGGGTTTGGGGAGGAAACATTTGTAACTGTGGTAGACGACGACGAGGAGGCACCGAGGATTAATCTGGTGATTGCTGTGACCAACACTACGCTCTCGGAAGGGGAAGAAGCGATCACCGTGCCAGATGCTTTTGAGGTGCCACGGAAGCCAAAGGCCAGTGAGGAAACAGAGAAGAATGGCGTGAATGGGCTAGTAAATGGAGTAAAGAGGAGCTACGAGGATATTTTTGTGGCTGGTGAGAATGGACATGAGAGTAAGAGGAGGAAGGCTGATGTTGTCGTTGGGGGAGGGGCTAGCATGATGAAAAGGGCGAAGGTATCAAACGAGAAGAGCGAGGAGGACATTATCGTGTTAGATGATGATGGGTGCATTACTATCGATTAAGGCGGTGAAGAAGAGTTTCCTGGGTTTGTTGTCGTTTGCATACATATAATTCTAAAAGTCTAGGTTTAAAAGCAGCTTTCTTAAAAGAAGCAGCTGGGGAACAGGAGTATGCTTTATTCTTTTTGTTGGAGTAGTTACAGGGCTCCCTGGTTTTACTTTTTTATCCACTGATAACTCGAAAGGTCGGGGTGATGGGAAAACGATATCTATCTCATTTTTTCTTGAAAGGCGATGAGCGTACCAAAACTAAGGTTCATTTTTACATGTATAATAACTAGGTGTTTGGCCACCACCAAACCATCTCTAGTTTTAATGGTCTGATTATTTTATTCTACATACATTTACACGGATGACAATCCCCCATCTACAACGATCTGGCTCCCGTTAGCGAATCCATTCGTCGCCAGAAATAATGCTGCAGACGCGATCTCCTCCGTCGTTCCTAGTCGACTCAGCGGCGTCGCTTCAAGCGCCTGGGACATAGCACCGGGGGTCATTTCTAGAGTCGTTAATAAATACGTAACGGAGAGTAGAGAGGGTTACAGACTATCAGTCATATCTGTGGTGATAAAGCCAGGAATGATCGCGTTTACACGGATGGATGAACGGCCAACCTCGTCTGCGAGGGCTCGAGTCAGACCTGTTTTTTTAGGCGTTAGTATACGCATATGTGAGTGATGTGTGATGGTGATGGGTTTGTGGGGAGACTACCGAGAATGCCTGCCTTACTAGCAGCATATGCGGCAGACCCCTTGCCACCTTTAATGCCCATTACCGAAGAAATATTTATAATGCAGCCTGAAGGTGTCAATGATTGAAGTTGAGGTAATAGGGGATGGTGTTTCAAATCGTACCGCTCTTCTGTCGTAACATATTCTTCAGGACTGCCCTGCAACCGTAGATTGTTCCTATCAGGTTCGTCCTCACGACATCTTCAATCACGCGAGAGTTTGTCGCCATGAGAAGCGAGTAATGTGTTACACCAGCTGCGTTTACGAGGATATCTATAGTTTTCTTTTGTTTCTCTCCTCCATATGTACAATCGATTAACTCAATGGTCGCTATGAGGACAATACCAAATGAAGGCTGAAACTGACTTCTTTCTTCCTGACGTCATCCCAAAAACTAACATCTCCTACATCACCCGCGATTACTGTATGCTCTACTTCCGTTCTAGATGGCAAGAGTTTCTGTGCCTCTAGTAGGCGATCTGCATCTCGTGCAATAAGTACACACGATGAACCTGCACCCGCAAAGGCTTGAGCTATGCCTAATCCGATGCCACGAGAGCCACCAGTTATGAGAACTCGTTTACCGAGGAGTGGAGCGTTCGCAGTGGCGTGGCTGCGAAAGGAGCGGGGGAAACTGCGGAAGGTGTGGACGCAGAGAGTCCGGGGTTGAAACATTGTTAATATCGTTGGCTGGGTTTGCACATGAGATCTTGTGGCTTAAAGTGTGAGTTATCGGATAACACAGCCCGAAATGATCGTGGGAGCAGGAATTTGGTATTGTTTCGAGGCTGCAGAAGACGGGATGATGTTCTGTTGTTAGGGTTAGGGCATGGCTCTTGAGCCGCAACAAGCCTTGGCAGGCACTCGTCATGGCTTGCTGCGGTGAATGTTTCCCGTAATGATCGATATAACCTGGCGAGCTGCTGCTCTGCCCCTTCACTTCAATTTTCATGCCTTTTTACTAATGCAACTAGCAACGACCGCCTTGGCAGGAAAACCCAACACTATCAGCGGCTTTAAGAAACATATCGCTGCACTGACCGGGACCGCAGCTGAGAAGGCGCATATCTCTCTCATTTCCTCTCTGACTGAGTATAGAAAAAGAGTTCGCGGAAGGGGGCTTAACAGCTTGGTTTGGAAACGTGGCATAGTGCTTTTAAAGACCATATTTCGCCCGCATATTTCAAGATTGGTAAAGGGTATTCTCTGGAACTCTAAGCTTTCGATTACTTAGTTTAGTGTACTAACGGTTTTTCAGTCTTGGTTGCGGTTGTTGGTACCTAGGTAGGTACTTTGGCAGTGTGGCATCTAACACGCAAGGCTGAGTACTCACGCAATAGTGCTGGCACAATATGCCATGGATGGCGATATCCTAAGCTGGACAGAAGTGCGAAGTTAGAGCCTGAGGAGATTATAGGCAGTCATGCTCAATAGGTATGTTAGAACCTAGGAACGGTCTATCTAAAAGTAGTCTCTCCGGTACATTTAACCTGGCAGCATACCCGATTTGTGCTACGGGATGTGTGGTATCGAGGCTAACCCTTTGAAGACTTGGGTTTTTTCCTAGGTTAGACTTCCAACGGCGGATTGGAAACTATATGTAGCTGCCGAGTGATCATATGTGAGTTGTAGTAACACCGAATAGACCAGGATTACACCAGGTAGGAAACCCTTGACACAGACAGTTCAACAGTTCAACAGAGATAAACAATTTTGTCGAACGAAATGTCAGGCCAAAAATTGAGCCTAGAAAGAGGTTCTAGTTGGATTTAGGCCACTGATGCTAGCATTTCGCTCACCCGATTTTTCTATTACATATACTTGGTGCATCACTCATCCTGGAGCCTTGATCTCTGGAAAACGCAACTGGGGATCTGAACGAAGGCTCAATATCGGTCAAGGATTTCATAGCAGATTAGAGGCTAGGTATGGCGACACCTCACCTAGTTATGGCTTCCGATCGCCAAGGCAAGCATTCTCAATTTGCTCCAGCAGTCATGAGCTTCCACCTGGTTTCGAACCTTCTGGGTTGCGAGTTTGTCACACAATATGCCAAGGAAGGTTTGGTATGAAGGTTTGCGGCGTTAGTTGCTGCTGGGTCTACCTGCCTATCACCAGGGACAAACTGATGTTTGGGACAACTTCGTGCGAATCAAACAAATGGGCGCGTGGGAAGGATCGTGGGCCGTGAGCCGTGAGCTCCTGTTGTTGTTATCCCCAAGCGCTCACTCGTCGGTCACATCGGTCTCTGCTCGCGTAGCTGCATGTATTTGTATTTGTATTTGTGTACTATCTTAGAAGCAACCGATTTATGCAGCAATTTATATTTCCCCCTCCCAGTCACGAGATTTTGAAAAGCCAGGGTGATGGTCGCATATGCGTCGTCGTGAGTAGTTGCCTGAGAGCATGCACATCGACAGCTCCCCCTCTTCAGCGTTCTCCTCCTCGCTGAGGGCCATTTATTTGCGTGATTGCTGGAATCCATAGTTGTGAGGAGTCTTCACGCTGTAAAGAGCCTCTATTCTGGACATTTCACCAGTCGTCCGCTCTCGTAATTTTAATTCTTGGGCAACAACCTGACACACACCCCCCTTCTGTTTGTCCCTTATCACTACTGGCTGTGCCCGCCCGTTTCCTCTTGCGACCGACATCGATTTCCCATTGTGTTCGTCCACACAATAATCACATCGCCTCAACCCCACGGAAATCAACCGACAGGAAGGCAGACAGATGGAAGGCATGGATGTCTTGCAGGATATGTTTCCAGGGCACGACCTTCTCGGTCTCCACCGCGCGTTTGCAGCAGCAGGTGGAAACGTTGAGACAGCCATCGAACTCATTCTCGCTGATATTGACGACCTACAGTCCAGGAAGCTACGACAAGCAGAGCCTACACTTCTGACCATCAAGCCGGAAGGCCCCCCTATACAACCCCCGCTTCTCTCGCCATCTTCCTCCGCCGATTCTTTTAGGGCTCTTACCATATCCGACGCTGACGATTGGGATTTTGACGAGGAGGATCCTATTGTGCCAGTAGAAATCAGACGCCCTCCTGCTCCACGAAAGCAGGACGAGGCCGCCACTCTGGACGCCAAACTAGAAAAAGAGCCCGAGCACACAGGCCCCGACGAGTGCCTTGCAGGCGTACTCACAATCTTTCCCGATGCCTGCACAGAACATATAAAAAAGCAGTACAGGGAAAATCACCTATTACAAGGCGGTAACATCATAGAGTTTATAGCGAACAAATTAGCCGAAGATGGTTACCCCCGTGCTGAACCGGAACTAAAACCTGGTTTGAAGAGGAAGCGACCAGTGGCAGAAGAAGATGATAATGAGGGTGGGAAGAAATACGAGGCTGAGTTTAGGGATCCGGTTACTTCTGAGTATTTAAGTTTTGTGTAAGCACGGCTCTTCCTCTGTCTCTACCCCGCCCGCATGATGCTGCCTTGCGGTCTCACGTGACCGCCTTGTTGGCGATAAAGTTAGGGATAAAAGTTGGAGACGTTCCTGGCTAACAATGGCTTCACCCACAGTAGGCCAATATTGAAGCAAGAATTTCCAGTCATGCCAGTCAAATACATAAATAAGGTACTTCAGCAAAATAGGAACTTTCTAGCAGCGGCATATGCGGCGTTAGTGGATGCGGATCGGACTTACAATTCGCAAGCGAATCCACCTTATCAAAAATTAAACGCCCCAAGGAAACCATCCGATAATAACGAGCACGCAAAGATGGGAAAGGTTTGGACTGAAATTACGAACGAGTTGGATTATGCTCGCCATAGGGCTAGAAAGGAACAATGTATGTTTCTCCCCTTGCCCTACCTATTCGAAAATAGAAATCTCAATTGAACCGCCGATTAGTAAAGAAACAGATGGAGAGCGACGCCAAATTAGCTGCCGAAATGAACGAAAAGGAACACGAAGAAAGCAATATGTTAATAGAGTGCGCATGCTGCTTCGGGGATTACCCATTCGACAAAATGACTCATTGTAACGAAACTCACTTTTTTTGTCTGGATTGTGCCCGGCGCAATGCCGAAAACGAAGTGGGAAATGGTCGCTATAGGCTAGCGTGCATGGATGGCTCAGGGTGTAAATCCGAGTTCTCGCATCGGGAAATGTTACGATTTCTCGATGAGAAAACTTTGGCTGCACTTGCCAAGATTGAACAAGAAGACGCCTTAAGGATAGCGGAAATCGATGGTTTCGTGACATGTCCATTTTGCGACTATGGTGCTATCTGCGCGCCGGTAGAAGTTGATAAAGAGTTTAGGTGTCAGAGTTCTGAATGTGAGAAATGATTTACGTGCAGGTTTTAGGTTTTTTTTTTGGTAGATTGCTGATAGAGTGGTAATAGGCGGGAAGACAAGCTGCCGATTATGCCAGCAGAAGTCGCACATACCACAAACATGTGAAGAGTTTGCCAAAGAAAACAAACTCTCTGTCAGACATACTGTCGAAGAAGCAATGACGGAGGCGATGGTGCGGAAGTGCAAGTGGGTACCCCTATCATCAAAATATGTTTAAAGTACTGACAACTGTTAGTAAATGCGCATACCCATACATCAAAGAATACGGTTGCAACAAGATACACTGCAATCGCTGCAACACCCTCCAATGGTACGTGCCATTCCCTCCCAATCCAACCCCGCTGCCCGTATCTAACCCTACAACCACACAGCTACATATGCTCCAAAACTATCACAAACTATGATCATTTTAACGACCCCAGTCGCGGCGGTAAAGTTGGCAACTGCCCATTGTTCGACAATACCGACCAGCGGCATGAAGAAGAAATCCAAGCTGCTGCTAAAAAGGCCGTCGAAAAGCTCCGCGAGGAAGACCCTGAACTCACTGAAGAAGATTTGCGGGTTCAGGTTTCGGAGGCCGTTAAAAAGGCCGAACAAGCACGCCTTGCGCAGGCTGGGGGTGGAGGTGGTCCGGCGGGCGCAAATTATAATATTCCTGTGCACCGCCAGGCTGTTATTCCGCATATTCCGCATATTCCACAGCTCGCAAGGCCTGCCGTGCGTGAAAATCCCCTACAAAGACTCAAACGTGGCGTTGCCGCTCTACAACAACAAGCTCAACAAGCAAGACCTGTCCCTGTCCCTGTCCCTGTCCCTGTCCCTGCTCCTGTTCCCATTGTCAACCAAAATATCCCCTTCTACGCCGGTCCTCTGGTTTACAACCCTCCGGTGATCCCTCAGGGCCCACAACTGCGATTTCCCGGGTTTGTACGCCAACCCCCTGTTGCTGCAGCGGCAGCGGCAGCTATTGCAGGGAAGGTTCAGCAGCCCCCGCAGCCGCCACCTCCGAATGTGGCACAGTACCGCGGCGTATTACATCGCTCGAGGCCACAGCAGCAAGTTAACCCGCCGGTTGCAGAGGCTGCAAGAGCAGCATCCGTGAGGGCATCTAGACAGTCGATGGTGCAGCCAGAGGATTTTGCGAGTATGCAAAGGGCTATGCAGCAGGTGATTAATGGGAATAGGGCAAGCATTCCACAGCTACCGAGGAGGCGGTGAAGATGATGTGCTGTGACTTGCGAGGCTACTGGTATATATATTCTCATCTATGAATAGCGACTACTGTGTGGGTATGTATGAACGTAGCAGTGGCTGGGAGCTCTAAGCAGTCGGCTTGATTATTAGTCGAGCTACAGCCCTCGATGAAAACCACAAGCTAAATTATTGTTCACCCCAATATTTCCTGATTTGTAAATAGATCTTTGTTTGTTCCTCCCCTCTTCTCTTTTTCACGATTTGGTATGATTAATTCATGTTTAATATTTGCATTGGTGTTAACGCTCTATCATAGGAGCTACATCCTCATTTTGTACTTGCAGGAGCACAGGGGTTTTTGTTGTTTCTATTGGCTGGCGGGGTTCTATTGTTTCATACTTTTCCCTCCCCATGTTTCACCCGTCGGTACTAGGGTCAGGCATATGGAGATGGAACAGGTCTCACAATTCTTGTATGGTGACCTCGCAGAACGGAAAATTCCGGTGTTCCATCTCCACTACCCTGACCCGAGTATGATATGGTATGAACCCAGGCGTTATCTTATTGTGTGTTCATTGGGGGTTTGGGGATATGGTGTGGCATTGTTTTCCTAGTTAGTTTTCATACGCCATTGGCGGGCAGAGGATTTTGTTCAGTCAGTTGGAGACGAAGAAAACTCAAAGAATTAAATACAGCATGAAAGAAGTTTTACTGTAAATGACAGCTCAGTCATGAATGAGTGACGCGAGCCGAACGCGTCAGTTGTCACGTGATACAATAAGTGATCGCCTGCATCCGGTTAGCTCAGCTTCAGGCGCATCGCCTACTTGCTTTGACCACATCGCGAGTAGCGCAATTCCTTATCATATCATCGTCATAGTTATCAGCCAGCATAGCTACACATCATATACCTTAGCAATTCTCAGAGCTTAGTATCGAGCTTCCATATCATCGCCAAAATGCCACCACGCAAAGTCGCAACTAGATCTTCCATCCCAAGGCAGACATTCCTGTCTTTTAAGACCCCAGCCAAGATCACAAAGAGCCAGGTACCCCACTCTGGTGTCAAAAGAGATATCATCAGCTCCACCAAGAAGCAGGCAACTCCACCTTCACCTTCACCTCCCGCCGATGCCGTTGATATTATCCCTACAGTTCCCGAGGAAACCGTTGAGCCTGAAATAGTAGCCCAAGAAGAAGAAGAAGAAGAACACATAGATACATCCTACGACTCTAAAACCGAAGCTTACTACAAGCAGCGCATTCTCGGTACTCGGCATGTATCACCTGTGCACCAAGAAGGGCTCTCGCTTGAGGAGAAGGTCCTAAGGCATTTCGACTTGAGTTCGCAGTATGGGCCGTGTATTGGTATTAGTAGGATTATGAGGTGGAAGCGCGCGGAGAGATTGGAGATGGGGCCGCCAGAGGAGGTACTAGCGGTTTGTCTGAAGATGGAGGAGGAGATGGGTGAGACTAAGGAGAGCGAGAAGGATGGAGAGGTGTCTGGGTATGGGGTGGACAGAAAGAGGGATATGAGGAGAAGTTATCTGGACGATTATCTGTCGACAAGAACGGTGAAAGAGTAGAGTGTAGAGATAGCGTTAGATGAGATAGGAAGAGTGTGGGAATTGGCTTTTGGACTTTGTAAAGAGGGTAGAAATTTCTTCGTTGATGTTGTGGATATCGGGGTATTTTTCTCTATAGTTTCTGATTCTTTCTGGATGGACTCGCTTGTAGTTGCGGGGAGGGATTTTCTTGTGCTTGTTTTCTGGGTTGATCTTTTCTCAAGTGTTCACGAAGTCATTCTGTTTTTACTGTTTTATACCAAACCAAAACACTGTATATGAACTTGGTTCGTTCGTTTCATTGTTGTCTCTCTCTAGAGTACTGGCGAGTAATCCTTTACGTTATCATATGGCCCATACCAAGGAAATTCAATAGCCGTTAGTATTGCGGTTGATGGCGATTAGGTTGGTCACGGCTGCCAGTGGGAGGTGTACATTTCCCTTGTCACTCATGGTGGAGAGTGGAGAATCCTCATAACGATATCTCTATTTCTACTGGCGGCCTATGAGATTTCTCCTTTGAACGATTCTTGCTCTTCGTGATGGCTCTAATTTCTCTTATGTCTCACTTTCTCCATCTCCATTCCCCCTGTATTTTGTGTTCAAAAATAATACTCTGAGGAATCGTGGTTATTTTCTATAATTAGTTATTTCTCATTTGATTACACTAAAGTGTCAAAGAAGCAGGTGATAACCTAGAGACTCCATGTAACGTAATGTCTACGAAAATATAGCTAGTTTGTTCCAACTAAATACATTGAAATAGAGTTTTACAGTCTTAGTAGCCTTGAGGCTTTGCCTGTTATGTTCATGGTCTATCACTCGATTAGTTACCGGCTACAATTACGTTTTGAATCATAATGCTGCTTAGCGCGGCCCAGAATAGAATTAACGGAAAGTAAGAGCGAGGGAGCTCTAATATTGATGGAGCGGCATTCCCCACAGAGGAGCTTTATGTCTAGATGGTGGGGATATTTCTTTAGGCGGGGAGCTTGTGTTTCTTTAGTAGTGGTGGTATATATAAAGGGGTAGGGTGAAGCGTGATACCTGTGATTTTGGGGGATTTTAAAATTAGTTGAAGCACTTGTATATAGAATTGGACCGACTCGTACTTCCCAGTATACCCGCGGTTTGCTCCTAAAATATTCATCTTCCTGCTCGAAACCTCATCAATAAGACGAAAAAAAATGAATACCACAAACTCTCCACAGGTAAATCCAATCAATATAAGATCTCTTTCCAGATCCTCCTCTCTCCTCTCCACTCTACCCCGTCTATCCATCCCTCGCTCCTCAGCCAGACGTACTGCTCCAACCTCCTCTCCTTTCTCAGCACCATCTATCTCAACTCCACAATTTTCCACTCCAATTTCCGCCGAACCCTCACCTCCTCCTCCCTCAGCTATATCTCCATACCGAAACACACCTATCCTCTCCCGCCTCATCCTTCCGTCTCCACTCTCACTTTCGCCTCTTTTTATACCGACAAGATTCCTTCAAGTCCGTAGTCTCCGAGCTGAACGGTTTACGGTGGAATACCTGGTTGCGAGGTTCCCCTCGGCGGTGAGGATCTGGGCGAGTACGGGCCCTGGGATAGTCGCAGCGAGGATTGAGTTTGAAAGTGTGGATGTTGCGTCGAGGGTGTTGGATCAGCATGGAGGGGAGGAGGCGTGGAGGATGGGGAGTTATGAGTTGGAAATTGAGGGGGAAGGGGAAGGTAATAGATGGTGGGAATACATAGAAAGGAGAACGTGTATAGATGTGAAAAATGGGGAGGTTTTGCGGGTAGGGAGTGATATTTCGTGAACAAGAGTGTAGTCTTGGATGGGATGTAGGTATTTTCTTTCTTAGGGGTGGTAAGTAATTATATGCCCCGCTGCCCAATTTAATTCTATCTCAATTGGAATTGGTATGTATTTGATAGAACCTTGCATTGTCTTCAATTTTGCTCCAACCTGCCATTTAGTTGGATACCTATCTGCGTGTAGGAGGTGGGGCGGTGTCTCGGCTCTAGAACCCAAAGCTTGCACAATAGTAAAAGCGGGGTGAAATGCGATGTCTACCGACGTTAGGTTAGGCTGGATACCTCGGCTACCCGTTTACAGAGTTCCGTCGAATTGTAGTTTCCTTTCCTGTTAGGGTATCGCTTAATTTGGGCGCAGAACGCCCGTCTCACACGGGTACCTGAGAGGGATACGGCACGGGTCAGCAGGTATACTTACTCCAGTATGTGCTTCCATGCTTGAGAAAAAACTATTATACCGTGACGGTACTACAATGTTAGGAATTGCCAATAGACCAAAAATCTCTACCATGTTCCAGTACTTAGCCCTCGACCTGCATGTACCAAGCTCTTATCGTGAGATGTTGATACCGGAGCAGGGTGCTCCGTTGTGACTGCGTCTTGAGGTACTGCCGAAGCAATTAGCCGCAACAGCACGAAACCTGGTATTAAGATGCTTTGAAATCCGGCTCACTGAATACTATTTCTCTAATTTGCACCTGATTATTATTCTTTATTCGGGAAATTGAAGAAAAAAATGAGTCTTCTAGGTGGGAGAGGTCCGGCATTTCATATCGAGCTCGAGAGCATACCACCAGTTTACCACAAGAGCCCCACTCGTCATGCTACAACTCCGGGATATACTGAGACGGACCCAAACGAGTTGAGAAGAATTGGCGTGGAAAGCACTCAGAGTGGGTACACTTCACCAAGGACGGAACCAACAACGCCGAGGGCGTTGGAGAGTAGTAGACCACCGAGTCCGCGCTATGATGAGGGAGAGGAGGAAGCCGTAGGTTTAGTCCCAAGTGTTAATAAGTAAGCTACCCAGTTCTACTATTTTACTCAAATACCGAATAACATTTGGCGTCAATTAGTCCCTCGATAAACCGCGGGCGCCTTTTCGCCGCCTGTCTCCTCATCTTTACGAATGGCATCAACGATGCAGCTCCCGGAGCCTTGATCCCGTATATGGAAAAGTATTATAACATTGGCTATGCGACCGTCTCTCTCATTTTCTTGTCGAATGCTGCGGGTTTCATATTTGCAGCTTTTGTGTCACAGCCGCTTTACTCAAGGATTGGAAGATCGAAGACGATACTTGCAGGGATCTTATTACTAGGAATTGCGTTCGTGACGATCTCCTGTGCGCCGCCGTGGGGAGCTATTGTTGCTAGTTACTTTTTGATAGGCGCAGGAATGGCTCTGGTGTGTATCTTCTTCAGCATTTGGGTCACTCGGGAGAGGTATGAATTCGGATAGAAGAAGCTAACCTGCGATTTTTTTCGGTAATACACTAGATTCTTGCTCAATGCAATGTATTCTGTTCAAGTCTTGCGAATAGTACCACGTTGTTTGGTTACGTCCATGGTATGTTAGATTTTACATTTTTATCAAAGCAAAAGCCTAAAGCTAAAATCAATTCCAAAATAGGCTCCTATGGTGTCGGCGGAACGGTCGCACCTCTCATGGCCACTGCTATAGCTTCTAAGGGAATTAAATGGTCCTATTTCTATTTTATCCTCGTTGGCTTAACAGTCCTAAACGCCTTTTTCGCCCCATACATATTCAAAGGGAGCGAAAAGGATAGTCCTGCCACACCGGCTGCGCAGGCTGCTGCTGATGGGATGTCGAGGAAAGAGGTGTTGAGGAAGAGTATCAGGAATAAGTATACCTTGATGGCAGCGCTTTTTATCTTTGCATACCAGGTAACAATACTTTCTAAGGTGTATTTTGAATGGCCGGGGTTCAGCTAAACTGAGGATGATTTATAGGGAGCGGAAGTTGCCATTGGAGGGTGGACAGTATCATTCTTGATTGCCTCAAGAAACGGAGATCCCGCTGAAGTTGGATATGTTGCCTCCGGTTTTTGGGCTGGCATCACCATCGGCCGTTTTGCCCTTTCACCGGCCTGCCACCGTTTCGGCGAAAAGAGGTCTGTCTACTGTTTGATCTTGGGCTCTATAATTTTCCAGATCCTCGTCTGGACTGTTCCCAACATCATCTCTAACGCGGTCTTCGTCTCTATGGTTGGGGTTCTTCTTGGGCCATTATACCCGTGCACAATGACGATAGCAACGCGGCTTATCGATAGCCATTTACTTGTTTCTTCTCTTTCTATTATATCGGCTATAGGATCTTCTGGAGGCGCTATTGCGCCGTTTACGACGGGGTTGCTTGCGAGTCGGTTTGGCGCGTGGGTACTGCATCCGGTGAGTATTGGACTATTTGTAGTCATGGAAGGGATTTGGTGGGGTTTGCCGAGTACTAGGAAGAGAACAGAGTAAGGGGAAGAAGTAATATTTCATGCAGGGGTTGGTGTTTATTTCTCTTTTGTTAGTTTTTTGCTTTCCGCAACAGTCTTCGGTACATAATTATCGGGAATTTTTACGCTCGGAATATTCACGTTTTAGGGTTAAGCACAAAAAGGGGGGGGGAATAGGTTATACGATAGTAAATTAAAAAAAGAACTGGTTTCCGATTCTTAGTCTTCCATGTTCAGCCGAGTGAGATTGCATGACGAAACTTGCCCACCAAACGAAGCCCGCCGCGCAAGCAACATTCCGCATCGCTAACTCAGCAACACAACAACAATAATGTCGATACTTGTGTAGTATGTGAGCTGCTTTGAGCCTTGCTGTGGGTTGTCTGGGTTGCCTAGTACTGGACTGCTCGTTAAAGGCCCTGCAAACCCAACCCCCCTATGAAAGCGTAAAGTCTGTAGATATTTATTTTAATTTCTCCCAAAGTAGTCGTGTGGGGATTCACCGAGCGAAGAGCGGGATGATATGAACAGCCTCTGTAATAAACTTCTTGGTTCACTTGCTGATTCACTTCTACCAATCAACTCAGCATGATGACCCAAGGTCATGTATAGGTTACTATCACACTGGAGCGATTGCTTGCATAGGTTTATCGGAGAGTCTAGGGAGAGCTAGTGAAGCATAGTATAGACTGAGTAATTTGTTTCTTGAGTTTTGCATGAGGACTCGATTGCGGCATGATCTTAGAGGGGTTCTGATCGACTGAGTTGTTTCCTGGGAGATGATAGGATCAATTAAAGGTCTTTCCAGCTCATGCGAGTACCTTGAAGGTTAGTACTAGCGATAGCCATCTCGAGGATAGGGAAGGGAATAATGTCTGAGGAAACGAGAGTGATTTGGTAGAGCTCGGATTCGGGGTGGCTGTGTGGTGATGACCCTTTCATTAATCCTCTGACGACTACGCTTGGAAGAGATCTGGCCAGGTAAAATCTTCAAAAGAGTCTTTGCCCCGCCTCTAGTAGATGAGGGGGTGTATTGAGCAACAATACTTCTTGCTTCGTGAGCCAGACCCGGATCAACAATTGAGTTCGGGTAAGAGGAAAGTGGGGAGGAAAGCGACGGGGATAAGAGATGACCCATCAGCAGATTGACGATAAAGCTACAGGTAGAGACGTTTGGTGGCCGGGCGTGATGAAGAAGATAAGATTGCTTGATAAAGGCCAGCATGTGATGCCTTGTAAATGGCACTGGGAATAGGTATTAAGTTTAAGGCTCCTCCTAGGTGCTATCGGAACTGGAGATGTGCTAAACCCTATAGGAAGCGAGAGGAGAAAGCTCGCAAAAATCGATATTTATAGATAGGAGAAGGGATCTTTTTAATAGCTCAAGGGGGGTGTGGTTTCAGCTCTGTTAACATTCGTTTCCGGCTTTTCGAAAAATTCGCTATCCTCCCGGTTTTGTTACACATCTATCAGTACCCTAGGCAAAGCACAATGCCTGGGGATGGTAGTGGAATGGAGAGTTTAGGCCGGGTAACTCTTAGATAGATAAACCCTGAGTATTTCACCATAAAGGCAGACTATTTTTATGGCTATCGATTCAGCAAGGCCAGGTTTATGTGCGCCTGTTGTGACGAGTGTTTGTTATGAGAGATTGTTTCCATAGGCAACTGAGCTGGCCTATCGTTTATGTAGTGTTTCCGGGTGTGCGCAGCGTCATGGACTTTCGCTCGTATAGCATGTGCTCTATCACCACCAATGGGTGAATATGCTGGCGTTGGGGCTATGTATCATTCCCTACTCCTCTCGAAGTAGAACAATCTGACTGTCGGAGCGGGGTGCGCTCCTTAAAGGGCCTAGAGCTATGATAAGAATGGACGTACAGATTCGGAAGCACAGTGACAGCAATAGCAGAGCCTTCTGAAACCAAATCACCAGCAAGAAGTTGAGCACGAGGTGGGGGGAATAGCCGGGTAACAGCAAATCGTAGGCTGCTGTCTCGCGGTTGTTCCAGATATGTTTGCCCAACCATCATGGCGAGCCTGTGGGTTGACGTGTTCGTGTCGGTGACGGGTGTGGGGTAGAGACTTGAGTTTTGTGGATCATGTGATAGTTCTTTCCCAAAGCCTGGGCTCGTGTTTATGCGAAGGTATCAATTGACCAGTAGAAATCGCTTGTCTCAACTATCCTTGGCGACAGCGCCCTTCCGAAAATAGTAACTGTTTCACTTTTAAAGGCTATTTACGGTAAGTACAGTAATCAAGAGCTATCTCTGCTTACGGCTACCGAGTAGGTACTTTTTTTTCATCTTACCGATCGCGGCAGTTCTTCGGCACGAATCCTCAGGATCTGAGGCAGGATGTTCTTTATCAAAATTTGACTCGGAACGCTCTTGCATAATATCTCGCGGCTGTCGGCGGTCACCCGCCAGATTGGGAGCAGCTGCGGTTAACTTGAGCTCGGACCCAAAATAGCGTTGGCCGAATCCCGTTGCGAGTAGCGCTAGTGGGGGCCGAACGCGGGCTTGGCGAATTCGACAGGTGCAAACGAAAGTTCTTTCACTTTGTGCGACCTGAACCTTGCGATCCACGAGTTGGTTTCTCCGAGACGCAAACATCAATCCACGTCGCACGGATGGACGGGGGGGTTAGCAACATGACGGGCCGTAGACGGACCGCTGGAGCGCGTCTGAATTGACGTGACTGGAATCAGAGGGGTTCCTTCGGGGGAGCGACGGGCTACATTACAATATCATGCGGAATTGGAATCGGAGAAGGTGCATAGGATGCAGGTTGCGATTTCCCTGCGTGCGAAGAATGGAGGGGGTGAGGGGGGGGTGTGAAAACCCAGCCAAGTGGGCCGCCACAACGGCCAGCCACAAGCGAGCAAGCGACAGTGCCGTGCAGAATAAGGATCGAAGCATTTGACAGAGGACTAATAGGGCAAGCGCTGGTAGGGTAGGCCGACCACCAACAGCAGGGGATGCGAGTCCCGAAGCAGGGAAATTTACCGGCTTTAGATATTGGGAGAGTTGGAAGGGACAAAAGTTGTCACCAGCGACAGACAGGCAAACACATCATCGGCCAGCCCAACCAGCAAGCATGAAGGCAAGGTAAGGCAATGTTCGCTGTTCAACACCCCTTCCTCGGTCCAAGAGCGATTGAGTGATTGATGTTGGTAGTGATGGGTAGGTAGTGGTTGCGATGACGAGCAGGTGGGTGTCTGTCTCTACCATACCGGCTGGTACTCTACATGCCTGCCACCACCGCCTTGAGTCTCCCTTGCTGCGTCCAGGACCGCCCCCTGGTCGTTTTGACGTTACGCAACAGTGGGCGAGTAGACAAGGTAAAATTTCAAGCTTCTCCCTGGGACGTTTAACGCCATCAATGAATGGATGGGCCATCACCATCATCGCTGTGGGTAGAGCATATGTAGAGGAGATAGAGTGGAATTGCGTGCATTCGGTTGATTGATTCGATTCCGGATCCTGCGCTTTATTTATCGATCCCGTCACCGGCGTCAGCGGTAATTGTTTCTCGATTTTGGTTCCTCGTCTCCTCGTCTCCTCGCGCATCCTTTCGTTCGTTCTTGCGTTCGTTTCGAGGTTTTTTTTATTTTTTTATTTTCTTCCCTTCCCTCCATCCACTCTTTCTATTCTCTTTTCTTTTTTTTTTTGCCTGCTTCCCGTGTCCGCCTACCGTGATCACAATATCTCTCCCCCCCTCACACCCCTCCCTGCCTGCAGTCTTGATCCCAGCCTCGCAGTAATCTACAGTCCGCCCACTCCTTTCGTCAATCTCTTCCCGCCCAACTGTGATCAAGATTCTCCTCCTCCTCTCCCCTTCTTCCTTCACGCTCCCATCCCCCCCCACCATACTCCTTGCAATCTACGTATCCAATCGCTCCCTGTCTGTATCGTATCATCTTATGACTCGTTGTCCCCGCGACAACAACTGTACCATCGCTCCTCGCTTCTTTTTCCATGCTCCCCGGTAGCCATCCTCCAGCGAGTCCTACCTATCGTTCTCCTACAACACCAACACTCTCATACCTGGTCACCTCTCCTAACTTAAACGTCCCCTCCCTGTCTTTGCCATCATTATCTTCATCAAAGCCATCAACAGACACCTCAATCCTTAAAAATTTCGCCCGTAACTAGCCCCAAGCCGTGGTGGAGGTTTTTGTGCGGTACAGACATGGCTCTTTGGCCGTTTAGGAAACGTCGAAAGACGAAAAGCAACGCGGAAGGCAAGAAGCCGGTCGTTCCGGATCCGCCCACCGTCGAACGTAAACTTTCACTCATACGAAAGGCCTCGCTTCGACAAAATCCCCGTCGTTCTGCCAGTCGTCGCCGTGCTGCTGCTATCAAGGACCGTGAGGTGCCGTACGCTTCGTCTCGAGTCCCCATGCCTGACTTCCCCTTACCTCCGAATCATTCGTCATCCCCCACTCCCATGGAAACGGAATTTCAACTACGGGAGCAACCTCGCGGGGGCGGATTCTCATCCTACTTTATCGAGATGAACCGTCCCACATCGAATTCGTCGGCTTCTTCGCATCGCCATCACAAGCCGACCAGCTTCGTCCGCAAACTCAGCAAGCGAGGTCGTGGTCCGAAACAGGAGCCACCCCCTTCTGCTTACATCCAACAATTAGCCCGAACTGCGTCCAAGCGTGATGGGAAGCGGATGAGAACATTTGACAGTTTTGAATATGACCGGCCGATGTCTCAGTCTTCGTTGCCTGGGCGTCAATCTCTTAGTTCTTCCCTCTCTTCTGTTACTTCCATGCGTGCATATAGGATTCGCAGTTTTGAATTATTTGCGCCCAGGCCCCGTCTTCGCTACGATGATGGATCTGGAACTTCTTCACAAAACTCTAAGCGTCCCGATATGGCGCCGAGTCGTACCAATTCCCGCACAAATCCCGAATGGCGTAACCGAAATGCAGGAGGGGAGGTTCCACATCACGGGGGTGCGGGTGCTAGGGTTGATGAATTGGCAGATGAAATGGATGCGAAGGGGCTTAGAGAAGCTATGGATCGCGATAAAAAGAGAAGGGAGAAGAGGAAACAGGAAGAACAAGAGCGTCTGCAAAGGAAATTGGAGAAAAGAGCAATGAAGGAGCAGGAACAAATACCAGATATGGATATGGATATAGATCAGGAGATTGGTGGGCATTTCCAGCGGAACCTGGATAGGAACGGGCAGTTTATGGCACAGCCCGGGATGCAGATGGGGGAGAGCTCTAAGGCTGCAGCGGCGTATGGTGGATTCAGTCCATCACACCCGTACCCATTCCCTGAGGTTGACAGCCATGGTCGTTCAACGTCATTGGGGACTCAAACGCCACTTTCTTGGCTTAATGATCCATCAACAGAAGATGTTAGCAAGAGTGGACGTTATTCCGGTACAAGAACTGATATGGTGACGCCGGTATCAATGGGTTCAGTGGAGGATATACGGGAGGAGCCAGAGTTATATACTGCCCAGGAGGTTCATGTCACTACACACGGTCGTGCATCGGTATCACCGATACATTCACGGAGCAATTCAAAGTCAGAAAAGATTTCTCATGGACAAGTGGATTCTCCGACAATCCAACATGGCGCATTTGCATTTGCGAGACCTATGGAAGTTGAGGAGGTAGAAGATGAACAAGAGTCAGGACGTGGCAAGAAGTCAGCATGGACGTCGTACATTAAGAGGGCGACTGCAGCCAGAATTCAGAAGGAACAAGCTTCCCGTGAAATTCAGGTTGGGGAATCAGCGCTGGTTTCAGACTCAGAAGAAGAGGGATTGGGCAGGGTCGAGGAGCCCGTCAGGCAGAACTTCTACGGGGACGTAGAAGAGCTTAGGCTTCGTGGAGGACAGACGCCGGGACGACACATTCCTGATGAACTTGCTTTTGCAATGACCGCTTTGGAGACTGGGCATGTCAGAGGGAAGGATGAAATTGAGGATGAGCAGCGTGATCACTTCTCACCAACCCCTCCTTCAGCGTCATATCCACATTATGGTCGACCATCCAGTTCAAAAAGCTCACTTGGGCCTGTTCTACATCGTTCTCAGAGTAATCCTAGAGGCTACCACGTGAGCACACCCACCTCGCAAACTCCAGAATTACAGGAGGACTCGCCAACTATCCCGTCTCAGATTCCGCGTACATCATCTCAACAATCTCACCTGCGGCCATCTTCGTTGCAGCGATATTCTCCGTCAATACATCGTTATTCCTCAGGACAAGCATCTCCTGAGAACGCTCCACGGTCCATCATGTCAACCTCCCTAGCATCCATCGATTCCGAGGGTTCTTGGTTATCCGGGAAGATGGCAAATCCGCGACACTCGGTGACACAGATTAGCCCGCTCCGGACTAGTGCAACGTCTTTACGTCGTCGTTATAATGAATTAGACGATGGTGCTAGTGCCGATGGTGACGACTACTTCAGCGGTGTTGAAAGTCGTCGACCGAAGAATCGTAGCATAGGTGAAGAAAATAACGGTGATACACGCATGGACCTAAGTGACGTGGAAGACAGTGGCGAAGAAGATGACAATGCTTCAGTTGACAGCGAGATGGAACAAAAAATGTGGAGAGACGGGTTCGGGAAGAAGGTTGTCATCCAAGAAGTCGCTGCATCGCCAAGGATTGGAATGTTGAAGGATTTCGAGCGTGAGAATGTGAGGCCTACCGGTGAAATTGTGGGTAGTGGAGCGAAAAGTACGAGCAGTAAGGAGGAATTTGTCACGCCGTTGGAACATCCATTTGCGAAAGATGTTGGCGGTTTGGAGTTTTTGACACCGATGGAACATCCGGCGATGAGGCAGAGTACTGTGGCGGAAATTGTAGGGATTGGGAGGTAGTGTGTTTCGATTTTGAAAGTTTTATGAGGCATCTGTCCATCCACTCATTTATTTATTTTTCCTTTGTTATAAGCTCGGTTTGTCAAAGTCTGCCTACGCAATCCATTTCCCTTTGTGGTAAAGTATTTCATATGTCAGGGTGGATTCCTCTCGAGGCTGTTTGGTTACCTTTTTCCTTTTAGTATATTTCTTTGTCTGGATACCAATGTCTCTGGTGGTTATTAGTGTCTGGGGTTGGGTGGTTGGGCGGATGGTCAGTTAGGTTTGGTCGGATGGTTTGGCTGGGCATTGGGTTTGCTTCTAGTTGTTATTTTTTCTTTTACACGGGGTCTTTTCATTTCAGGAAATTGTTTGGCATCATTATTAAAGGGGGGTATGGAGCTTTTTTTTTGTTGAGGTTGAAAAAGGTTCTCGTTTCCTAGTTTTTATACCGTATCTTTATTACTATTATTATTGGTGTAACACTGCATTCGGTTTGTTTTATTCCCGGTTTTTGCCGTTACTACTATTACTGTTAGATATCACGTGTCTTTTGTACCTATTGGTTTTGTGGTTACATTGCTTTCTTGTTTAATGGAATGTTTATTTCTATATTTCGACTTTTTTTACTAGGAGGTTTATCATCGTTTTCGGGTCTGGGTACGGGGTGTCTAGAACTTGGAAGGTGAAAAGGAAAAGCGATTGGTTACCTAGACTAAAAACGAGAGTTGTATTCGAAGTATTGCTTATAGCGCCTTCCCCATCTGACAAGTCACTCGTACCTGTTGCTCGTGCTGTTGAGTCATGGAGTAGCACTCGTGCAGATATTCCTAACAATTTTGATGATGATTGTTTTTCATTTACTCCCTAACGATTTTTTTCCAGAGGGGGAGAACCCTCGTCTGTGGTGGTTGCTATGTGTGATATAGCTATTGGTATTGATGTATCTAGCTCTCTAGTGGAAGTGCTGAAAGGTAGGAAGTGGGGGTGTGCTGCACTGGGCCCACATAGCCCTCAAACCCTTATTCTCGAGGTTTCTCTACTTTCCTCTCCCGTTAAAGGCTCTTCCTGATTCTTGGCTATTCGAGTGTCTTCGAAGACGGAAATTGGAGAGGGACACAGAGTTTTTAGGACATAGGAATTCGGACTAGGGTATTGCTAGGCGAGTATAGATAAGGGCATACCGCCAGTCTTTAGAGAACAAGCACTTGATTGACCCCTATCTTTTTACGTACCTATTATTTTAATATATCCCATTTTAAATATGCTAGCGGTCAAGAGGTGACTGTAGATCATAAAAATCATCCAGTATCGAAGAGGCTTTGTTGTTAGAGATATGGTTTTTTTTCCAAGCCTGTACGACTGATACCAGCTTTACGGATAGATAAAAGCAAAATTTTATATCATTGTGTTATTCTTTCTAGAGGAGGCTATGGGTAAGTTAATGAATACTAATCTGTATGTGGAACAGTAAACGAATGAGCGAGATGGGATAGGAGGGGGGAAAGCAAAGTTGAGGGAGACTTTTGGTAGTAGGAGAGTAGAGCTCATTCGCAATTAGACGCACTCGGAAAGAGGTATTGCGTTGTTTACCAATGTTGTGCACGTTATTTTACAAACTTCTCGATTTATTTACGTATTTTGATGAGGTTGCATGCAATCTACGGCCTGTATTCTAGTGACCAGGGTTAGGGATCTAACATATCACGTTTTTTCTACCCCGCACCTAGAGTAGCTATAGATACCTACTATATCAGTTAAGCACAGCAGGCGGTTACACATGTGCTAGAGTTGCCTTCTTAAGCAAGGGCTGCTTTGCTGAAGAAGGAATTTTTGGACGTCCTCTGTGACTGTCCGCTAGTACGTTATAACTTGTTTTTCTTTATTGATACGTAAATCTGCCATAGGCATCGGGTATTTCTGTTGCGGCATCGGCCGACGTGGGTTTAGTCCCATCCGCGATTCGCGAAGGAAGTGACCAAATGTGGTCTCCAGCTCGTTCTTTCGGGGTTCCCCGTCAATGAAGAGCACCTTGGGATTAATTGAGGTATAAACCTATTTGCCGAGACAAATATCATTAATCGCCCAGATAACTTGTGGGAATTTCGTATGATGAGGAGATAGGCATGTTCTTCATTGGGTATGTCCTGATACTGATGATTCGAAATATACCTAACGATCAGCGAGGCGGTTATGCTAAGTTAAATCTAAGTGACAAAGGTTGAACCTATAAATGGTATGCGAAGCAATTCTTGTTCCTGCGATAAGGATCTCAGCCGATTTATTTAATGACCAGTTATAGACCTTAAGTATAGAAATCTGTAACCATCAAACATTCTGGTAGTATATTTGTGATGTAGCTGTGGTTGTTAACGTTACGAATATAGTTTCCTCAGTCTGTAACCATGAACTGCATATCTACATGATGCCACGCAATGCAATTCAGTCTTGAACACGAGGAGTAGTTCTCGGTTGGCGAGGTGAAGTAGGATGAGGGTATGTATGTATATTATGCTATAGCTAGATAACTATCCAGGTAGTAAATAATAACCCACTCCACAACGAGGCGGATGGTAATGCTAAAACATATAAGGACTCGAAGGTTCACGGTGTCAAAAATCTCTGGATCGGTAGTTGCAGTGTCATTCCGACGGGGGCTTCTTGTAGTCCTACCCTGACGGCCGTGTGTTTCGCGCTTAGAGGAGCAAAAGCATTGCTCGATGAGCTGGGCAATGCTCAAGGGTTCGTGTTACCTATAGGCTTTCTACCATGTTACCACGGTCTCGGAGGTCCAACAATAGTTTAGGAAGAAAAATTTGGTCAGGAAATTTTGTTTCTTTTTTTAGCTAGCTTGGGAATGGAAATCTTTTAAACCACTATCGTAAATTGGAAGAGTGTATTTACACACCCTTTCGAGCATGAGTCTCCAAAATGATCGTGATGTAAAACACATGCCCTAAAGATCCCCATTCGTTACCTCACGGAATTCAATGCCGCGGGGTGGTTGGTGGGGTGACTCTAGTGATCGAAACGGCAAATCGGGATGGTATCTACATCTTGTCCTACCTTTCAGCAACTCAATTTCGGGGCTAAATTTCACCTGCCCTGAATTACACGGGTTGACCCGGAATATAGTTCCCACGATAAGCTTAAGTAGTGTTCGCTTAATCCTTGGCGTCATAGCTCCATGCAGAAAACTTTAATCCTCAGCCTCATCCAATCACCCCACCAAACCAACCCCTCTTCCCAACCAGCCTCCTCCAAACCACCACAATGCCCCGCGCTTCTTCCCGCCGCGCCCTTTCCGCAATCGACACACTGACAACTACACCCCCCACAGCTCCTCTCCCACCCTCCCAGACCATAGCCCAAATCATCACCTCCGCCGGCAACAACCTATACCGGGTTCGTCTCCCCTCCCCCCAGGGGGACGAACAAGAAAAGGAGATCCTCGTTGAGCTGCCAACACTGTTCCGGGGGAAGGTGTGGTTGAAACGTGGCGGGTATGTTTTGGTGGATACGAAGGCTTTTAAGGATAGGGAGAATAAGCTGGGTGGTGAGATTGTGAATGTGGTTCGTGATGAGAGGGAGTGGAGGAAGGAGGTGTATTGGTATGTTGCCCCCTGTGTTTGGTGGGAAGGTTTAGTTGGGGGCTGATGGGGTGGAAGGCCGAAGGAATTTGGGAAGGAGGTGGAGGTGGATAGCGAGGAAAGTGAAGACGAATCTACAGTTGGGAAGATGCCCCCACGGTCTGATGACGAGGATGAGTAGCGGTATTATATCAACAGGCAAGTAAAAAAATTAAAGAAAACAAGAAAACGGCTTATATTACTGCTGCCGTCTGTAGCTCTATATGTTACCAAAACCCGCCCAACCAAAAGGAACCTCAATCTATGCCCTCTTCTTCTCTCCCTCATCTTCACTATCATCATCCTCTAACGCTATCTCTCTCTCCACCTCCCCTCTACTCCCCAACCAAGCCCCCGCTACCGTCACTGCTAGACACCCAACTACTACCGCCGAGCTCTCATTCGTGCTGGGATAGATATTCCAGCCCCACTCCTGCGCTGCCCATATACCACCCACCCACAAGGGCCCAAATCTGCTTCTCCAAAGAATATAAGGTGTACCCCAGGCCAGCCAGGAGTAGAATTGGTAGTGGAGAGACCGTGCACAAAGCATACCGATTGCGTTTGCGGTGAGGACTGAGGTGAGAATGTAACGAGATGTTACACGGGCGCTGATCTGGCGCTCTTCAAGACCAACTGCTGGGGTAAGTATGAGGGAGACGAAAGAAGGAAGTTTTCGTTGTGAAGGTCTGTGAAATATTAGTACTAAACTCATATCTAAGCATTCCTGAGGAGGGTGGACTTTTTCCATCTCGTAGCAACGAACACAAACAGTAACGTTGCGTGCAGTGCTAGTAGTCCCAGCGAGAACTTCTTACTCGAGAACAACTCCTCGCCTACGAACCCCCAATTCACAGTCCACTTGAAAAAGAACGCCCGAGTAAACTCAAACGCCCTTGTAAGATAGCTCATCGGGGCCTTGCTCAGAAACGGTGTGCCGAGGAGGAACTGGATCTGTCCCATGATCAACCCCTGCTTCAGTGCTTTATCGCGACCAACAGCCTGCAGGTACATTACTGCCACAGCCGGGAGCACAAGGAGCGTATTCATCTTGACGCCAACACTGAGCGAGTATGCAGCCGAGCCCAGCGTCCATTGTCGCTTCTGCCAGCAGTAAACAGCGACAAAGAGAAGGAAGATGGAGAACGGGTCGTTGAAGAGACGGAGCACGTAGATGCTGTGAAGACGTTTTGAGAGGATGAGGAGTGGGAGGATGTATGGTGGTGCCTACGGCGCTCAAGAATCAGGTAATTGCTACTATGTGACAGGTGGTGAAGTAGTACTCTAGCCTCACGATAACACAGCACTACAACTGCCAGAGTTGCCAAATATAATCCCATGAATACCCATTGCCCTGTCAATATGTTCTTTCCTTGGTTCGTGAGATCGTGCAAGAACGAGTAGATGTAAACGTGACCGGCTGGGTAGACTAGTGGTCCTGTTCCTCCTTTAATAAGCGCGTAGTCACGTTCGCCGGCTTGGTATTGCGCGACTTGTTCCATGTACGCTTTCCAGTCGATTTCGGTGTCTGGTGGGCATTGTTAGTGGGGGAGGGACTGGAATCTCGGGAGTCTCGAGGACAGATTTCAGTGGTGCTTACAAGGGACTTTGAGGATTATGGCGACACAGAGGACAGCCTCGACGAGAAGCAGTGGGGGGAGGAGCCATCGTGGGAAACGCGAATGGGAATTGAAGGCGAATGAAAAGACGGATTTAATGAGGTCCATGATCGTCCGAGTGAGAGCTCTCGATCTACCCTACAAGTCGAAGAGGAGAGAGGACGATAGTTATTAGGTACATGAGTGCCAAGGACGGATTCAACTATTGGCGGATCTATTCCCGGGGTCTGTCTGGGGTTTGCTCGTCTACAAGTTGGCATATCTTGGCAGGGACATTGTGATATCTACAGCCAGCCACGTCAACGATTAATCTGCTAGTTGCTGCAAGGGGAAGGAAGCCTTCGTGGGGAGATGAGCCCAGGGCCGTTGAGACTGCCACGAATTGATGGAATCTGAATTGTAATCATAATCATCACCATCACCTTCACCATCACCACCTTCACGGCCTGCCTGGGCCCTCCATCTCCAACAGGAATCGATCGTGTTTGATATTGTTTCTGCTGCTTGTCTTGCCAGCAAAACATCTGCAACCAACACCTTCGTCTAGCCGCCTCTTCTGTTGCAGCGGTTACTTACAGAGACGACGTTTAAAATACCTTGTTTCCCCTCCTTCTGTCCTTCTTCTCCAAGTCCCGAGTCATCACCCCCCGCAGAGCCTCATCACCTACCTTAAACCCTCCAGGTACATCCCAATCATCCATCCATCCTCGTCTTCAATTCGCCCATATTCCCCGCACACCCTCCCACATTTCCCAAGAACCGACAACCAGCACTACTACCACTATCCGTCATCGTCATCGTCATCACCATCAACCCCACCCCTAGCTTCAGACCCTGCACACATCCGTCAGCACGTTCCCCCCCCCCCCAATCAGTCCATCTCCTCACGATGTGGGCCAAAATGTTTTCCCGAAAACCAGCTGCAGAGCCAGCGGAGATTCGAGTTACCGCGCAACTCGAAATACGGGAATCACCAAGACCTGAAGAAAAAACCCCCGACCCAAAGCTCCCAACACAACCGAAACTAAAGCTCGAATCCAGTCCTGGATCAAAACTCGAAATCAAGGCCGAAGAACCAAGCCCTAACTCTAAACCCGCTTTATTAGACACTTACGAACGTCCTACCGTCTCCTCCAAGCGTCCTCGTTCATCTTCCGGCGCCGGGGAAAATGGAATCACCTCTCCCCTCCGAAAACGATCCCGCAACTCTATCCGACAAGGCTCCCCAAAAGCCCAACGTTCCTCTTCCCTCCCTCGTTCCCCTCTCGTCCGAGCGCGCCGCATCAGCGACGGTCCTGTCACAGACCGCAGCCCCAAAGTCCATCCACTGAAGGAGGAATCGTTTACGGAGGAGGAATTACCGCTACCCCCCACCTCCGTACCGCTCACAACACTCCCACTTGCTGGCCCTGCTCCCCAACAAAAGCGCCGACCCCGTCTCTCACTCCCTGCCCCAGAACCGGAGCGCTCGGTTGTCCGTGAAGGCTCAGTCACCAGTAATAACACTGAGCAGGATAGCCAAGAATTTGCCGAGCTCCTCCGCGACGGCTTCAGCGTGCATGAAGCGGCACTATTTCAACATATTCGAAAACGCGGACTGGAGCCGCTGATGCCGGCGCATTGGCAAGTGGATTTCGCGACAATGCCAGATAATTTGTTTACGGGGCCGGATGATCCCGCGCACATTGAGGCTGTGACACTAGATGGAACATTCAATGCGACAGCGGCGTTTCAGGCGGTTGTCAATCTCGGAGCTGCGGTGAGGGGAAAACTGGAGACGGACCAGGACGCAGAGAGTAAGATTTTATTAAGCATGAGAAAGTATATTCAGTGGAGCATCGATGATGCTAAGCAAGGTATGATTGGTCCGTTATTAGTGTAGGGGTAAAGGTCTGTACTGACAGTAAGAAGATGGGAAACACATTCAACCTCTCATTGCGATCTCCTCATCACAAGAAAAAGGCGCTGAGCACTGCGAGCATCGAATGGATAAGGTAAATCCACCAGCTCGTTTGCAAAGCCTAAGCGGACTAATACTTTTCTTTGTTGCAGAAACTACGAGACCTTGCTGTAGAATTCCGCGCCGAAGAAGCCCGTCTTCTACAGGAGGGCTGCCCACGTGACCCTGCCACTTCCTCGACCGTCTATGGTCTCGCCGTAGCCGGCTGTGTAGTTGCTTTGATCACACTTGACGCAAGGGCCGAGGATGCTCCCACTCGTACATTGCTTGTAGTTGATTTTTCGGATGTTACCTTGGATTTTTGGAACGCAGTCGGGGTAAGTTTTCATCTCCATATATTCTATTAGACAGAGACTAATATTTGGCGTTTAATGGCAGATTGCACTCCTTGTGATTGCGGCCCGTGATGACGAGCTAGAACGCATCGATTTCTACGACGATAACGGGCTGAAGAAACCCGTAAAAGCGGAAGGGATGCATGCGTGGCAAGCAAAGACGAGGATCAAGAGACAGGAAGTTGATAGCGACGAGGATGCTTGATGCTTCTGCATCTACTGTGATACTTCATACACGTTCGCTCGTTGTTTAGGTACAGTAGAGGGGATTCTCATCGATGTGCAGAAAGAACTCCTTATGTTCTTTCTTCCCTAACTCCTAAGTGTGGATTCTGTTATTTCAACGGTATCGGCCCCATGCAACTTCATGATTTCGTGCGACTATAGCGGCCTTTTTTCCCTACCTGGGTACAACTAATCTCTTTTTGCCGATTTTCTGGGTCATTTCGAGCGTCCACCGTCGATTTGAGGTCATCTTAACCACATTCACGAAACCGGAGGAGCGTTTGAGACTTTTTTTCCATCATCTTACGAATTTATGAATTTGATTTTTATATTTGTAGCGTTTCCACGCAGAGTCCCCCCCACTTTTGGCTTTTTCGATACTTATGTAGTTCCTATCATTATTCTTTGTTTATACTTACATAATATTTACTTGGAAGCTTTCTTTCCTTTATTTCTTTTGTCCCGTACTTTTCCTTTCTTGGGCAGGTGTTCGGAGGATTGGGATTAAAGTTGGTTTTTTTTCTTTGTTTTCGTCATTGCTCATGACCCGTGATGAGTTGGATTACAGCGTTACCATTATGATACCTTGGGAAGGGGAGGAAATCTTTTTTTATGCTTTATTTATACATTTCTTACCCTAGTCCAATAATTTGTATCGGAGGGGTACAACATGGAGAGTTATATGTATTCGGATTTGGAACCACGCGAGGTTATTATATTGACGAGACCATGACGTTCCTATCTTTGATATACATGAATTTATGTATATAGATGTGGATATGGATCTGCCAAGAATGTCCTAACCTAATATTTCTCACCTATCGAGAACAACCAGGTAAAATGTGTTTGCGTTTGTGTCCGGAAATTATTGCACGTGATATCACTCGTCTTGCCATACAAGCATCACGGGTTATCATTCGGCCGCAACATTAACATAAAGCACGTGACTTTGGAGAAGGTAGTCAGGTTCTTAGGACTATAACGAATAAAGGATTAATTTGGCTTGGGGGCACCCTTAGACGAGGTTCTATGGCTGTTGGTCGTTTGTGTAACTGATGTTGGAAGGCTGGAAATCAGTGCCAATGGTGTTACACAAAGCCCATGATCCATCACTCGCCAGTTTCCAGCTGTTGCTTATAATGAGTAGACGAAGCAATCCCGAGCACTTAACACCCATTTGAAGCTCCCAGGAATTAAGGAGAACACAGCGAGTAATTTCGTCATAACCCTCACGTCCCATGCTTCACAACCACCCACCTGGAATACTTTCTAACTTTGAGCAACGATTTGCTGAATTTCGATATCTAAACCCAATCGCTTAGTATAGTAGTAATACGTGAATCCACAATAACTTCTGAAAAAGGAGATACCTTCGCCTTCCTTCTCAGAATTCTATCTGCCTTGGCCCCAGTGAAATCATCCAAAAACCCAACGCTCCCAGCTTCCTCTCCCTCATCCTTGCCCTCTCTCTCATCCTCTCCCTCTCCCCAGTCTCCTTCGCAAAACCAAACCCCGTTCTGTACAAACTTTTAGTCTCGTTGATCACTACCCTTACGGTAGAAGACAATGATAAAAGTAGCTCCCTAAGCCATGTGAGGGACTGGTCTATGTACATCAGCGCCCTTATCTTCTTGCTCATCATCATTATTCTCCTCATCCTCATTCTCCTCCTCATCATCCTCATCCCCATCCCCATCCTCGCCCTCTCCCGAGCCTCCTTCGAAAAACCAAACTCCATCCTGCGCAAACTTTCGGCCTCGTCGAGCACCACCCTTAGGATAGAAGGTAATAATAGGAGTAGCTCCCTCAGCCATGTAAAAGACTGGCCTACGAATGCCAGCTTCAAACATCATAGCTTTAATAGCAAGTAGGTCAGAGCAGCAAAGTTAGTAGGGTCTAAATACGAAAGGGTATCTCACATCTTAGGGGTCCGTCTCTGATAAGAACATCGCTAAAGGGCTCATTCCTCTGTTGGAGGCTAAGGAATTCATTTCCATTGCCTAAGAGAATTCTATTTATGTCCAGTATAGCTTTGACCTGCAGAGCAAGAACAGAATATCAGTGAAGGTCCAAGAAACGAGTTTAAGATAGTCGGAGCCACAGGGAAGGGACTTGGCTATTGGGCCAAAGATATATTAATGAGCGGAGCTACCTTATGTGTGAGGACCATTTCTTCCCAAATCTCTGGCTTGAAGCACTTCACGGGAAAACACACATATGGCAAGGTGTGACGCATTATTAAAAGTGCATTGATGGTATAGCATTGAGGTTGGCATGAAAAAGCAATATGAGATATATGTAGGGTTTGGAAAGCCATTATTCAATACTAGAAAAAAACAAAAACTTGCAAGGTAGAATCGATAGTTGAGAGGTGTACAATTACTCAGGTACCCTAGATATCTACATGTAGAATCACGAGGCAAGAAAAAAACTAGCGTTGGTAGAATGAGACATCAGCATGATGGAAAGTGGAAAACCCTGGGAATAACACATACCCATCAAACTTGGTCTTTGGAAACCCCTAAAGCACTTCTCATAGGTTCTATACGATCGTGTACTCCCTATAATAAATACTCTCTCGCTCCATTCCGGCATTTGAGCTTGGTTTCTAGGCCTCGCTATGCCACTTAAACCCTAGGCTCGTCTCCATCCCTACTATCTACGGCTGCGCGCTAGGACCTGGGCACAAGACTACATGTACCCAATACCCAGCCAAATATAAATAGTTTGATTCTAGACAAGAAGTGAAGATCTTAGCGCAGGTGAATACCACCCCATATGTGCCCCAACCCTCCAGGCGCTCGAAAGGCTCCCCTCCGCTGAATCTAGGACTCTTGAGCTTACTTCGGCGCGTGCAATTAGACACGGCCAAATGCGAAAAGACTACTCTAAGACCTTAACGTGCGAAACCTTGGCTATATTTATGAAGGTAGAAGAGCGTTCTAAAATGCACTACAGCTAACGAATATTCCCGACCTATGGAGTAAAACATCGGGATCTCACCAACTTCATCCCATATCTCATCCACAACCCCCCCCCCTGTCCAATTAGCTCTTGATACGTACGGCCGCAGGCCATCTTAGGGCTTAAGAAAAGACATCAGGAGTTAAGCTCATGTCCGAAATCCGAGTGATATTTTACGACACAAATTCTACCTAGCATGATTTCACCTCAAGCCTGCAAAAACTGAAGAAAACCAACATGATCTAGAGGATCAATCGAAGCCCTTGTGCTTAGGACAGTCACTAGTAGCTCACTACGCAATCAAGTTTCTTGCTGAACTTGAGCTTAGCATTGTGGTATGTAAGATACATTATGTGTCCCTTCAGTTAAGATACGGCAGTGAAGAAGGCCCTTCTTGGTGAGAAAACTCGACTCGAATACACAGGAAAATGGTTGCTGAAATTTAACAGAACGCAAACATTGGGAAAGTGGAGGGTGAATGGAAGGGAAAGGGAGGAAGGAAGGGGAAGTGAAGAGGGAAAGAAAGAACAGTGAGAGATACTGCGAAAGGAAGTAACGGAAAAGATATAAAGAAAGTACAAAACAAATGCCTACCCACACACATCCCCATGCTTCCCATTGATCATGCCCCGTCACTTCGTTATAACATGACCTCATTCCTACCCCCTCACACCACCCGATTACTTCACAGAACGGAATCCAACAACAAGCCCGAACTAGCGGTTCGTATAAGATCTTTGTCTCGCATAGTAAAACAACGCCTAAGATAAGAAAAAGGATTTGAAAAAATAACGTGCACATAAACTTGACCCCTTAATTTTAAAGAACACTACTTTTGTATCCCTATCGTTATCAACGCTCGGTCGCTCGCTATATCACACAAAGTCGTGCACATAAGAGAACCCGCGGAACTCCTCCTGCATCGCCTGGGTGAGGACTAAACAAAAGGAACACGTGTCAGCTAGCACATAGAAAATAACTGGCGTAATCAGCTTACCGGAATGCACAGGTGTCAAAACTGGCGTAACACTGGTAAACTCTTGGTCGAAATTGGACGTGTCGGTGGCAGACGTAATCTGGGGTTTAAAGGGAGGTGGTATCCTTTTATGGTAAATATCATCCCAGTTTACGTCGCGGAAGAACGCATGGGACATGATTTCCTGGGCATCCGTAGGACCAGAACCAAGACGTAGCTCAGGCTCTCTCGTCAGAAGCTTCTGCAAAATCGATACTGAGTCGCGTGGCATATGAATCGGATACAAGGGTTCATCTGCAAGGATAGCATCGTAGATTTCGTCCTCGTCTTCCCCTCGGAATGGCGACTGTTGAAGCAACATCTGGTAGATCAAAACACCAAACGCCCACCAATCAACCGCACGACCATAACGCTTATCCATGAGAATTTCCGGCGCCATAAATTCGGGAGTACCACAGAAGGTGCTCGTTGTAGAGCCGTACCACATCTTCTCCTTGCACAACCCATAATCCGCGATCTTAATGTGCCCGTCCAGCGTGAGAAGGATGTTATCGAGCTTCAAGTCACGATAAATAACTCCGTTCTCATGAAAGTACTTCAATGCTAGGCAAACCTCTGCGGCATAGAACCTTGAAAAACATATTAGTATTAGCGTTCAGAAAGAAATGAAAAAAGGATACTCACTGTGCCCTTTTAGCTCCAAATTGTTCCCTTTGGATGTGTAACATCAAGTCTCCCCCGCTAATATATTCCATGACGAAGTATACTCTAGTCTCCGTCTGGAAACAAGCATGTAGATTGAGCAGGAAAGGATGGCGCTCCTTATTGGCAACCAAGAAAACTCGTTTCTCGGATCTCGTACTCTCAACCTCGTCATTTTCAATGATAAACTCCTTCTTCAGAACCTTTATAGCATATAACTTTTTGGTCGCCTTTGTCTCTGCTAACATCACTTTACCAAAGTTACCCTTTCCAAGAACAGCAAGAAAGTTGAAATGATCCAACCCGATCTTCTGCTGCCGTTGAGCCGGAGCGGCAGGAGGAGCACCTTTTGGAGGAAATGTGGCAATCTGCGTTTGTGGTACTTGCTGTTGTTGTTGTGGCTGTGGCTGTGGTTGTGGTGGTTGTTGCTGTGGTTGTGGTTGTGGTTGAGGTTGAGGTTGTGGCTGTGGTGTATGTGACTGTGGTGGTGGCGGTGGTGGTACTTGTTGTTTCTGAGGTGGTGGCGGAGACTCAGCGTATGACGACTGCCGTGGGTCATATGGGTTAACTCTGTTGGCTTCAGCCTGGGCATAAGGATGGCTTTCGTGCGGAGCAGGACTAGAAGTCTGTAAAGGCTTTGGTGGTGGTTGCATCTGTTGAACCGGTGACGGTCGTTCTGCATAAGGATTATAATTATCAGAGCCTTGGACGTAAGTTGAACTAGGAAGTTCGCTGATAGGCGATTTCTGGGCGATTGGCGATGGTGGAGCTGGGGGACGACTATAATAGTCTGTGGATTGTCTTCCGTATCCCCCAGGCGATGGAGGAACCGATGGGGGCCGCTGACTTGCCAAAGCCGCAGCCGCAGCCGCAGTAGAATCTGTCCTCTGGTTTTGAGGCCGTTGTTGCGGAGGATACTGCTGCTGCTGGTGGGATGTGCGGGTGGGCGATTGAGCAGCACCATACGCAGCAGTAGCCGCCGCTACAGAGGAGGGGGAAGATGGAGCACCATAGGCAGGTTGGCTTTGACGCTGTGGCTCTTTGTGGATTGAGGTTCGCGAGTCAATACCTGTCCCATATGGATCGCTAGTAGGTCGCTGAGATAATGGTGATTGTGGAATACTTCCACGTGGTGGCCCCGTATTATCCAATAGGGACTTCTTTCTCATCTTTTTCATCTCACCGAGTATCTGATTCGCAACCTCCATAGACATTCCACAGAAGTCAGGGACCAGATGCGCGCACTGAGCGTGACATGTGAGAGCACATTCTTTCTAAAGTTAGCTTCCAGTACATCTTAGAACCACCAGTAAGTAAACTACCTGTGCACTTTCGAGCATTTTTCTTCCCGACAGGCAACATATAACCGCAGTGACAACACCAATTTGCGCCCATGTTTGTCATGGGTTCGAACCTGTGCGGAATGCGATGGTTGAGTTTTTCTTCCTCTGGGTCCGACTCCGCGTTAGATTTCGATATGCACTTCGTGACAACCTTCGGATAGCACTTTTTATGGCAGGTGTATTTGCAATCTGAGCATTGCATGCCCGTAGAATACTTGAGGAAATCGCTGCAAAGCGCACAGCGCATAATGTTGTAGAATTGTTGTTGTACGAACTTATGCCCGTACATTTCGTGTACCTCTTCCTTACGCGCACGAACGGCGCCTTTTCGTCCAAGCCCAACGTCGAGCGGACGCTTGTTCTTGTTGAATTTGGCTGCGAAAAATTAGCAACTCCAAAAAATCCACATTTCCTGGGAGCATTACCAAAGCTCAAAGATAGATTAACTTGTCCAACGGGCTCCAATGCAAACCATGCGTCGATAGTCAAAGCTCCAGCTTGCTGGGGTGCCTGGGGACGTCCTTGAGTATTGGCGTATAGCCCCGCGCCACCAGCCCCAGCAGCGGAAGGACCTGGAAGCCCTTGGTTATAGGCATATGCACCTCCGTCGGGCCGGGGCCCACTGTTCTCCATTGTCTCTGCGCTCACCCACCCAGAGCCAGAGATTTCTTGCTCGATTTTTTTCCTCCTCAAATCTTCAGCAATATCGGATATCCGGATCCACAGCAGACCAATCGGCATCGGGTGATCTCCCGGCTTATCATAGACGGTCATTTCTATCTCATTGGCTTTGTCCACATCAACCTCATGATTCTCGTCCAGCCATTTATCATTCCGAGTCGATTTTGTCCTGACCCGTACTATATCCTCCACTTTGATGATCACAAAAGTTTCAGGACCTCGAGCAAAACGTGATGTAGTGGCATGGTCCACATCTTTGACGGCGATGACACGGATTGTCAGACGACCAGTTAAAGGGCGACGAATATTAGGAGAGTTTATACTGTCGTCTATTTCAATCAGCACCTTATCCTCTCCACATCGTACTCGGGATCCAATACATACCATCTGCTTCGTCCCCAAAATCCATATCGACATGAAGATCCTCATATCGCTTTAAAGCTTGTTTCAATAACTGAATCTTCTGATTGCTTTCTATCCGCTTACTTTCGGCGTCTTGCCTGCTTTTACGATCACCTTCAAGTTGGTACAACTTCGCCATCTTCTCAATCCCTTCTTTGTACTGCTTCTCAACACTCAGTTTGAATTCCAGTTGCGACAGCATTAACTGAATGCGCGGCCCAAGATGTGGAGTATCATATTTGATGAGATCTGTCCAGGAAATCAGAAAGTATCCTAGGTACATGATTCCCACGATAGATCATACCAAGTTTTGAGTAATTTGCTCTAGGTTTCTGTTGGCCGGCAAAGGGTGGTTTCGGAGGCATCAGTTGCGGTTGTTGATACCCCCCTCCGTAATTCCCTTCTCAGAAATAAGTCATTGTCCCTTTTGGTGAAAAGCAATTTTTGCGTACCTCCATCGCCCATACTCATACTTTCCATGCCCGTCTGCATAACCCGGTTCTGCAACTCATTGTACCGCTCCTCCAAATAGCTTAAGTTTCTTTGGAATTCGCGAATTTGGCTATCGAGCCGCTGTTGAACCGCCGCGTTATCGGTGGAGCTACGCATGGCCCGAGCACCGTTCATCAAAATCTTCTCACGTTCTATCTTGCGATAGACGTCTTGTAGGAGTTTATCCGCCATAGTTGTGATGAGATAGGACTGATCCTAAGGCTTCTAAAGACGAAGTAGCACTCGCGAAATTTTTCGGCGGGCTATCGTAGAGTAGCGAGCGAAGTTCCCCCTGTCAAAGATTTGGTTAGGTTAGGTTATGACGAGGTTCCTCCCCTCAACTGGCGCGTGTTGACGGTGTTGGACTCCGCTCCAACGAAACAAAGAAAACAGGAAAAAACACCACCAAAAGAGCCCCACCCTGAAAAGGTAAACTAACAAACAGAGGGCTTCCGGAAGTGAGGAGACGAAATGCGGGTTTCGTTCTGGGTTAACGGTTTTGTTGAGGTCGGTAAAGGAGGGGTATCGAAGAGTGGTGGGGGGCCCCTCTGGGATTGGAGCAGAGTGGAGGTGGCTGATACGCCAGCTTCAGATGGCCGGCTTACACATAAATACCGAATATCTCTCTTTCTATCTCAATGACCATCACTTTTACCATCACCGCTTGCTGCATATGGTATCGATTTCAGGATCCAAAAATAATACTACGTGTCCAAATGGGTATTCCGAGGGCATCACAAGGCTTTCAGCACCTGTCGTGTCATACGACTTTTTTTTAAGCCTCATGTGGGCTCCAATCATCCAGAAATTCAGCCCATCCTGTGGCCATCTAATCACTTGCCAAAACTTTCCTCTGGCAAACGCAAGGGGGTGGCTTAAACCACCAAATTGGATAGTTCCGGGAATTCAGGGGAAATTCTACAAACCTCCAAGTCAATTTGGTTGGTCTTTGGCGAATCACAAAGTGGCTATTACCCGGCTATAGCAGCCGCTTACGGCAAAAGAACATGAGATGGCCAAACTTTTACCACTCATGCCAGCAATATCCAACCGACTAGTAATTCGGAAGGGCGAGTAGTTTCTCTTTAATACAGGAGATTATCAATGATAGATCCAACCAGCTTAAAAGCAAAATCTAGTACCAATGGTGGGATTAGGCCACATAACGTATTACGGTTCCGATTATTCTACCAGTTGTCATTTGCGAAGTTTTTCCAGAACACGCTGCCTTCAGCTTTTACGAAATCCTCAACCATTCTCTTATCACCTTTGGTCTTGGTAGCACTAAGTTCACCAAAACGGCAGAACTAGGATAACTTCTCCAGCATTTTCCCTGCCGGAAAACTCCCGCATGGGTTCGATTGCTATCCGGCGCTAGGCACTTTAAAAAAGTTAGCGAAAAGCCACATCACATTTTCTCACTCGTCCCCAGAGAAGACAACAATACCAGAAGCAGGCCCCCTGGTTAATGCGACGGTTAGGATAAATCAAGAACGGAATAATGTCAACCTAGAAGCAAGCTGTAAGACTTGTATACGTGTATATAGGTACAAGGACCCCACAGATAATGTACAACTCCTGGATACATGTACTAGTAGTCTACCTGAAAATGTCTTTCGGTGGCAATCGCTTTTTATTCGCCCTGCAGAAACGCTTCACAGTTTGGTTGGCCAAATTCATACCCCTGTTTTCAGGACATGCTTATGTAGAGCACGAGTATCCATCGATGAGCATATTCAAATTACTCACCATGGGTGCGTGACTCGGTTTCACTTTAGGCGTATTCAATGTCACCCGCGCGCATCTCTGGCCACTAAGCGAAACGGGAGGAACGCTGCGGTGGTGGCCAATCCCTCAGATTAGAGACCTAGCGGACGAGCAAAAGAATATTAAGTCAGCATACTTCCTTTACTTGCTGCTGCTGCAGCCGGGTCGGAGATACCTCGAATAATAGCAGCGTCTACAGAACTAGAACACTTACCATTAATCATAATCTCGGCATCCTAGGCTGACAGGGTAGCCGAACGGCTCTGGTGGGTGACGCATCTATGGAGGGAATATGTGTGAGTACTAGTGCACAATACGATGCGTGGAAATGCGAAACGAAGCACCTAGAAAGGCTGAAGGCTCCACAAAGAATAACAGCCCAGAAAGGATGCTTACGCGAATTTTAATCTTGTTTGCGAACGTTTCTGTGCGCACTCGCTTATCTTAGGCAAGCAGGGAAGCTATCGATTTGATCATAAATAGGCCTGAAATATCATTTACAGTAAAAGTGATCATTTTCTTGTGAAACAAATCTGGGTTTCAAATTTCCAAAAAATGAGCCAGACCAACGGTTTCTAGATCACGAGACATCACTCGATATCAAGAAATGGTCTGCATCCAAAAGCCTGCGCCTCCTGGCAGCCTAGCCAAAATTGAGATATTTTTGGTATCAGTAATCCTCGACTACCTATCTGCAACTTTCCATGCTGCTAATTTATTTCTTTATTTTAGGGAAAATACGATCATCCGTTAGGTTCTGCTGTGCAACCTGGGCTATGGCTCTGGAGATTGGAAGACCAGAGGATCTTTAATGTCCCGGAAGTGTCTCTAGCGTCCCTGGCCACGAGGCGCCTACATGCTGACATTTATGTACCGGTGGTAAAGAAACATCTAGGTTTCTCAATGTCCCACAAGATCTATGTAGATGCCTCCAAAATCTCTCATGCCTCGGCAATTGGTTTTTAGCCCTCCGATCTGCGGAACGAATCATTGTTCCGCGTCTGCTCTAGCGTGTCTTGGCACGTGTATAGGTTACTCTAGAGCGCGGTCAACCCTGCCAGACGCGTCTTCCACTTTTTGTTCTCAATTCACTACAGAACTCGCGACATACGAACAAAGAGGAGTGAGAAACAGTCCTCACAATGTCACGAAGAACAGCAGAAGGAACCATAGCAAACAACGGGCCGGCCAAAGACTCCTCGGCCTCCACCCGGAGGGAAAGGGAAGCACTGTCAACGTTTGCCGCTCTCATTTCTACCGTCTCCGATTTCCTTGGTGTAGCGATCCACCAGATTCTGTATGAGCGTGACATATATCCTAGAGGAATATTCATAGACGCAAACAAGTACAAATTGGCCGTTAAACAATCTGAAAATCCTAGGGTCAATAAATGGGTAGCTGATGCAGTCAAGGCGTGTGCGGAAGAGTTGCTTCAGGTTTGTGGAATACTCCGTGCTTTTACTCGGGGCCATAACTTCCCCCACCACCACCCCGCATTGTACGTAACGATCGCTATTCACAAGACATCTGCTGACCGAAGATTGCACTTCTAGAATTCTGTAAAGCGTATCTCGGTAGTAATTCTTTCTCTGAGTAATGAACCCCTAGAGAGATTTGTGTTCGATATGTCTTCATTTCCGTCTGTTCCCGAAAGTAAACATCACATGCCCTTATTACTATCCGAAACTCAAGTCCCTCTCCCTGGACAAACGCTTTTGGGGCTAGAAGCGCAGTTCCGGGCATGCTTGCAAAAGTTAAAGTTCTGTTCCGTGCCCCTCGGAGACCTTCCCAAGGATTGCACCATTGGCGTGGTCATCGAGCTTCATGACGAGGACGGAACCCCGCAAAATGTAATATCTATCCGCTGATACATAATGTTCTTTCGCTGATCTTGCAAACCAGTATTTGGATATTTGGATGCCAGAAGAACGTCAATCAGTCTTCAAGAACCCAAACTCACTCGTTGGCTCTGCCTACAATAGTGTGAAGACCACCCCAATAAGAGCAGTCGAGACAGGTGTCATAAGCATGGGTGTTTGGATTGAGGAAACAGCGGGGAAAACAAAGCTGGCAAGTTGATAAATGTGATGACGATGACTGCGCTACTGGATTTTCGTATAAAAAAGAAATCATGTAATAATGGTACAATCCTCTTGTCTGAAATTGTATCCCTTCCGTGAAATGCCGAAAAGCAAAAAGTAAATATGGCCATGCCCCAGATCTAATGTGCACGCTGAACACAAAATGAGAACAAGAAGCAACATATCAACGGTCTAGCTCAAGCCCAGAGCGGTTTTAGAGTTTTCATATACAAGGTATGACTGCGGACATGGTTAGACGTGTTACTATGGAGCAAATCATGACGTTGACAAAAGGGAAATGTGGAACTTACTATCGATACTGCCGGTATAACCTTGAGCAAGTTCGGCGTCAGGCCCCTGAACATTCCCCGAAAGCCTTCGGCATTGTATGTTTTCGTCCCAACATCCCACATACCAGTGTAAGTCTGGGGATGCTGCGCTGTTCCCTGCGCCTGCAGTCTCGTTCTTAACAAATTGATTGGATATACGCTCGTCGCCCCCACACTCCCGCTCGTAGCTCCGATTCCAAGAACCAACCAATTCGGTACCTCCACGTCCTTTTCGCTGCACTTCAACTTCTTCGCCTTACGCTTGATGTAGGTACGCTTCATGTACTCAAAAGTGCCCAAGTCGATGGCCGAGTATGGAAATATTCCGACTAGAGCAAGTGTAAGGCCTCTGTAAAAACTGTTGACCCCGCCAGCCTTCCAGGTCTTTTGGAAGGTTTCTGCTATTAACTTGTTGCCCATAGAGCCATTCTGTACGGTTTCACACTGCATACGACTGCAAACTCAACGTCAGCCATATCATGTACGCTGCATACATATGTAACACCTAGATGTAGGGGAAAACAATAAACTCACAATTTAAGCGTGTCTATGGGGTATATGGAAAATCTGTAACGCTATATTAGAAATGATATGTTTTCTCCGAGTGGCATGATTTTATTAACGCACTGAGAGACAACGCCTCCAATGCCTCCCGCAAGAAATCTAGCCATGGGTGATATCTGGCTAGCATCCTCGACACCTTCCAGCCGTGCGAGGGTTCTTTTCGCAGCCTTTTTCCCCATCAGAATTACGATTGAAACTGGGAAGTTTGATTGCAATTCGTACCTCAAAAGAGCCAAATTTGATTGCGGACTCCGGGAGAACCTTCACTACATTCAGTCCATTCCCTAACATCCCTTAGTAAGTTCTCTTCGAACAGGAAAGGTTTCATATTCTAACCTGCAAAGAACGATTTTATGCCACCAGCTCTCCACAGTGTCCTTATCGATTCTCTGATCGGCCCGGCTGCTTTCTTTGCCGCCTGTAAAGGTTCCCCACTTTTTGCGGCTTCCACCGCTGCATGCTTCGCTGTAGAATTTCCAGTCTGTGCTATCAAGTATACTTTTATACGATCAAACGGCGCAGTAGCAGTTCGAGATATCGCCCCGGCGACACCCCCAGCAATAAAATACCCTATTCAACCTTAGTTAGGATGCAGCCACTGACAATTGGTAACGAAGGTGGAATACGCAGGGGCAACATGCAGAGAGGTGAGACGGGTAATGATGAAACCGATTTACCTAAGCCTTTGAGATTGATCTCAGCACTCAGATTTACATCGCCCTCCGGATTGACATTAACTGTGGAGAGGTAGTACGAATAGATAGTGCGAAGCGTAGCTTCTCTCGGCATGAACATTAAAAAATCTCTTGAACATGTCAGCGATCCGAAGTGCAACATTTATGCACATCAGATTTTTTTCCTCCCCCTACACACAACGAAGAATGCCAGCGACCATACCTCCACTCTTCAAAAGATATCACACCGTCGTTATTTCTATCCATAGAATCAAAAAATTCCTCCAACCGGCTCGTATCAACGGCAATTCCTGCCCGAGTCAATGCAACCCTTAGCTCCCCTTTGTCAATTTTGCCATTTTTATCCAGATCTACTGAGTGAAATATTCGCCATAACTCCCTGTCTGCGCCTTCGAAAAAGTTTTTGAATTCAGAATATTGAATGAGGCCGTCCTTAGATGTGTCCACTGCGGTAAGTATATCGTGCAGCAAATGATCTGCATCTTTCAGAGCTGCAGGAGGAAGAGTTTCAGCGGAATATTCTCGAACAACTCTGTTTGGCTGTGAAATCTCGGGGAAGTGGGAAAGGATGTGGGGTTTCGACATACGGTGATTGATTCTCTTCAATCCTCGTCTCAGCCCTTCAAGATCCAGATGCCCCTCGTTGCGTGTGTCCAAATTCTTGAAGAGCAACAGCAGGCGCTCGTCGCGAGCCTTCTGACTCTCCCGCTCCTCCATCCTGAGAGGGTATGGTCAGAGAATGTTTATCGGAATTTCGCCGTCGTCTATCATGACATCGGAGGAGGGGTTGTACATGTAAATTCCTGTCGCAAACAGGTAATTGTTTGTGTCCAGGGTCTCAGGGGTCAAAATGGGAAGGGGTGGGTCAAGAGGGGCTACCAACGTCGCGTTAGGTCACGTAACCTTAGACAGTGGAGGCTGATGGGCTTGGTAGGTCATCTCTTGGCATGATTGATAGCTATCCGAGATTCCGACAACCGGACTCAAAACCTTGTCACATCAGCAGGAACGAAAAGCGGCGGCATCGGTGCTTTAAGCTTTCACCCATACAAACTCGACCGCTTTTACCTAAGTCCCGCTTGAGCCTCATCCTATTCGATATCACCTTACCCCCAGTACATACGGCTGGAGCCCACAGCCTTGAAAGCTCCTCACCATCGGTTCATCATCTTCCTTCTCCTCCGCCCCGACTGATCGGTAATTTGCCCTTCGATTCAACCGTTGGATTTACATATCCCGAGAAAAATAAAAAATAAAAAAGGAGTCTCCCCTCAGCCACGCGCAGGCTCAGCAAATGGCAGCGAATTATTGGGCTTCATCGCAGCGTCTGCACTGGCAGATGTCTCGCGAAAAACTGTCCGAAATACGGAGCGCTCTTGATGCTCAGGATGAAAAGGCAGTTCAACAATTGCCGTTGCCCGAGTTGAGGCATCTGAGCATCTACTTCAATTCGCGTACGTGCAACCGTTCACGCGACCCAGTTCTTGACTTGCTTTTCACCGTTCTCCGTTTGCTAACTCCGTTGCTTGCACAAAACAGAGATAGTTCGCCTTGGACGGCGCATGCAGACGAGACAGCAAGCACTTGCGACCGCCCAATTATATATTCGACGATTCTATACCAAGGTTCCTATCCGAGATACCAATCCCTATCTAGTCATGGCGACATGCCTGTACCTCGCCTTGAAGATGGAAGAATGTCCCCAACACATTAGAATTGTTGTCAGCGAAGCAAGGACATGTTGGCCAGGTAAGCTTCTTTCCCCGTGATCCCTTGATCGGCAAGAACCCCCTCTCTTCAAAATCCCTGTACCCCGCTGAACAAATAGACGTTATGCCGTCTGATACAGCAAAGCTCGCTGAATGCGAGTTCTACCTCATGTCTGAAATGAATTCGTATCTTATAGTCCATCACCCATATCGAACGCTACAGGATCTTACACCTGTCCTGGGACTGACAACTGAGGAGAACACCACTTCCTGGCAGGTTATCAACGATTCATGCTTGACTGACCTTCCATTGTTGTACCCCCCACACGTCATTGCGCTCACAGCTATATTTTTGTCCGTCGTACTAAAGCCGTCGTTGTCTCAAGCAAGCCTACACGCCGCAGCAACATCTGCAGCAGCAGCTGTGGCTGTGGCGGCAAGTTCTAGCAATGGGGGAAACAATGGTAGCGGGAGTCTCGGAGCAAGTGGTCAGGGTCCACAGAGCCGTATCGTAAAATTGATCGAGTGGTATGCCGAATCGAAGGTGGATATGGAGGCCATTATCGATTGCACCCAAGAGATTATCTCGCTATATGAAGCGTGGGACTCGTTTACACCGTCTGCTGAGAAAAACTGTAAAGATCAACTCACCCGCATTATCAAGATAAAGGGGATGTAGAGGATCAACCCCGGATTCTACACATCTTCATTCTGTAGGGCCGATGGTTCCGTTTTCTAGACGTTTTGTGATGGTATTCCGATCGGGTCGGGGATATTGGGAAGAAGATCTCCAGCCCAGGGTGGTCCGGGACCAACCCCTCCTACCCTAGGCCCTGTGACGTTTTTTTCTTTTCTTTTCTTCTCTTTGTTCCTGGGTGATGAGCGGACGACACGTCAAACAGGGCTAAACGATAACCAAGACAACTTTCAACCAATTAGAAAATTGCGAACTCCAGAGATAATACCCGATCGGTTCATGCATAATCCGTTCGAGGCTGAAGAGAGACCTGCCATGCACAACTTTGACCGGGGCAAGAGCGAGCTAACCAGATAAGCACCAGTACGACCACGCGAGGCACAGCAAGCGCGAAGCCCGAAATTAAAAATGATGCATGCGAAATGCGACACGGCACCTGCAGCAGGTCGATGGCGAGACCGTCCCGCCTCCAACTGCCTCTGTTCTAGGGTTTTCTTCAAGTGGTCCGTGGATCAACATTCCCCTGCTGACCCGAAGCAGCAACCAGAGGAGGAAAACAAAAACGGCTGGGGGTTGTTGGGGAACGGTTGACGATAGGGAGGGCCAGGTGGACTATCGACTGGGTTTGATGGGTGATTGTGGTGGGGCTTGCCCCGGGCGCAGCCAGCCAACCAAGCCGCAATTACCCATGTTGCTCATGTCCATCATGTCCAGGAGGTTGGATTTTCTTGCAGGATCAAAAGAAGATGTGATTGGACGATTATTCATAGCCTGGGCAGTCGCTTCTCTTATTTTTATTTGTATTTTTGTGATGGGGGGGGGATTTTTTTTTACTTTTTAGCGGTGGGTGTGTGTGGTGGATGTGAGAGAGTGCGACCAGCGCTTCGCAGGACTATTCCCAGAGCAGGCCCGACCCACTCACTTGCTCGCACACATGTCGCCACCCCTTTTATTCCCTGGCCTCCCTGGTCTGGCCGTCCCCCCAGTCCTGTCTTGCTCTTCTTCTTGCCCCCTTCGCTGCTCTCCGTTGTTCACTTCTGCGTCTGCCCACCCGTCTTTCGATCCCCTCACACCCGCCACAACCCTCTCCTTCTTATTTCTTCTCCTCCATCCCGCACCCCTCTTCTTCTCTAAGCACACAAGCTATCTATCCACCAGGCATTTAAACCGATACATAAGCGTCAGTGCGATACAGCATTGTTGTTATAATCTAATCATCGCCACCCTCCTTCACATTCCACCATCCATCGTCGTCTTTCCCATCTCTCTTTCTTACTCGTTGCCTTGCATTCCTGTACCGCCTCGAGACTCCCCCTCGAGAAACAAGAAAAACTACATACACATACCTCCTTTGTTTACATAGTCCTGCCCCGCCGCTTTCCGTGCGATAAGCTCTTCAAGCATAATAAACCTTTAAACACCCACCACCCCCAAAAATATTTACAACTATGTCTTTCGGTTACCACTTCCAACATCACCCTTCTGTTTCCTCGGCGAGCCGCTCGCGTAGGAATCCCCACCGTCCCTCTTCCACCAAGTCTTTTCAGATGATGAGGCCGAAGGAGGAGCTGACAGACAGCCCGACAGTCCCGACTTTCATTGAAAAGTTTGAGGCTGGGAGGTCCTTTGAAATGGAAGATGATTTTGCTTTCATTCCCGAGCTATGTACCGAGGAGGAAGTAAGAGATACCCTCTCACTAGAGCTCTTATATTCAGCTGAGCCTTTATGCTTATTTTCATCTCCCCACAGCGTCAAATGATGGACTTCTCTGGTTCAGATCGTTCATCAAACTCAAGCGGGTCACCCCAGTCTTCCCCTCTACAGCATCAAGTACAGCCTTCAACCGCGTATCCCCACGCAGCAACATACGCGAACATGTTTAACCCCAACATGCATTTGAAGTTCCAAGCTCCTGCACTACCTCCAAGACAACGCAATGCTATTCCTATTGTCAACCCCACAACAGGTCTGCGAGTCGCGTCTCCCCCTCTTGCATCACCTAGCAGGATGCCCCATCCCAACTCGAATCTATCGAGGAGGGTATGGTAAACCCCAACAGTCTTGATCCTTGTCCCTCACCGCCGTCTCTCAAGAACCCTACATTCAGCGAATGCAATCCATCAATTATCTCATCATCCTCCTCAGCACGTGAACCTCAAATAATCTCCTCTAATCGCCTCCTTTTTATTAGCGATCACATTCTCGCTATGTCTATAGAATGTTGGTGTTTAACATTGTACTTTTTCGGGTGTCAAAACTCTGGGATGGTGTTATTGTGTTCGTCTTTTCTTTCTGTGGGTTTTTATCTTTACGGTGCGGTGGGTTGTGTTTTTATTGGGTTCCAGCACAAGGATCATCAAAAGAGAAAGGGGAAAAGTGAAAATATTGGACGGCCTTATAAATATCTCACCTATACATAGTTTTTGTGTGCGGCTTTCTGTTTTTCTTCTTGTTTTTTCTTTGGGGTTTATGTTCGCATATCTCTTAAGTCTTGGGAGTTCTTTTGTCAAACGGTTGGCGGACTTGGGCGGTCACCGGTGCGGGGATTTTTGGGTTGTTTAACGATATGGGGCTCTTTTGGGGGTGCTTGTTAGGTTTTTGTGCTTTTGTTACGGTGTCAAAGTTGGCTTGTACTTGACTTTGCTGCGCTAAGCGGTGTGTATCTTTGAACTACTGGTAAGGTGGGTGGGGTGCTTTGTGTTTTTAGGTTCTCTTTGCATCTACTTCTTTATTTCATTCCTGTTCTTGTGTCAATTTTTCGACCTTTTTTTTTCTTGTTTAAAGATCTTTTCAAAAAAATCATTTTGGGGGTTTGTTTACTACTTTCTTACCACTACTAACTAGTCTTTTATTTCCTTATTGTTGTTTATTAGTTATACACCATGATATCTTGTGTAGTAGCTCACTGAAATGGAGATTTACGGGTTCTTGGGTGTATGACTTTATTTGGTTCATTGTTGTCTTTATCCTGTCGGGTCCCGGGAAGTCAGGCAGCTGGGAAGTGATTACTGGTACCCGAATCGGAAAGGATGCGATTTCGGTGGAGCGCTAGGGGCGCCTTGGATAAGTGCAGGATTGCCTGACGATAAAATGAGCTGCTATATCATCACTATCGACGGACCGACAGTTTCAAAGGCGTCCATCCTCTTCGTCTATCAAGCAAGGCCTTCAGGCTCGACGAAAGGCGATCCTGTGTTATCACCCGATTACATTCCTCCTAGAGGATGAGCAGCCACCTCTTGTGATCTCAGGAGACGAGCAAGTTGTTTACCTAACGGGCAGTAAGACAGACATCTTGTTACATGCCTTCTTTACGTACGGAGTGGGTAAGATTCATCACGATGATCTTGTGCACGGACAATCCATCGGCTCGCATACTCTCCTCTCGAAAGGGGGGAACGCTCGAGCATGGAACGGAAGGGGAAGGGGATCTTTTGTTGTTCTGTGCTGCGATCAATGCTTGCTCGGCCCGGTTGCACAGAAGAAAGTGATCACCTGTCCGTTGCAAACGAACCGAGAGGGCCTAAGCAAGGACCTGGGGGAAAGGTTGTTGAAACTGTCTGTGTGTGGAGTTGAGACAAGAGAGACCGCCGGCAGACAGACACGCGGAGAAGCGTTTTTCCCGTTGAGGGTGTTTGGAGGAGGGCGCGCGCTGTTTGGCTGTTTGGCTGTTTGGCTGTTTGGATGTTTGGATGTAGCTATTTTCGGACATGTAATCGCATGTGCACATAAGGCGCGCGGGACTCTACTGCTCTACTGTATCGCGGTGATAACACGAAAATTCATGTATTTATTTATTGTGGCCATATTTAAATACTGGCGGTGCCTACATACATGGTCGGCGCAACTGAGAGACCTGTCATTTGTTCGGGCCCCATCCTGGACAGAAGTTCGACTGTGTTCCCTCTAAATACCGACCGACCGACCGGGCAAGTATTTACGAATATCGGTGTTTCGCAGTCTGTTAGCTGTTTCAACAAAAGAGGTTTCTTTTTTCGTCTCCGAAGAAATATATGATGATTACAGAATCGTCCGGGGGGGTTTATCGGCGGGCATAGAGTACATGCAGTAAGACCGCCCCCCTCCCTCCCTCCCTCGCTTCCCTTACATCTTGAGTCCAAGTTTTCACGATCTTCCCTACCAGGCAGCACACCCATTAAGAAACCAGCGTGGGTTTTATTATCATCATCATAGTACATTACTCCGCAGGCATAAACAAGATGCACGCAAGCGCCTAGACCGGGTGCAACATAAACCTATTTTTCCTCTTGTGCACCTTAACGCGTGGGGGCGCATCAATATCAATCCCCATCGGTTGGTGCTTGTTCTCAGGCTCACACCCAAAAGCTGGGGCCAGTTCTGACTGACTGAGGGGGACAAGGCAGGAGGAAAAGAAAAGTGAGAGTTAAAGAAGGAAGGGAAGAAAAAAGAAAAGAAGTGCAACACAAAGGCAGCAAACGAACTGCTAAACTTTCTTCTTTTGTCTCTTCCATCCTTCCATCTTCGATCTCCCATCCCCGGCTCCGAACTTAGGCTCAGGAAAAGGCGTTTCTCGTCCCGCGTTCACTTGCTGCTCTCCGCATTTTTCTGGCTTTTTCGGCACCCATCCATCCTGCTCGCCTTTTTTACGCTGCTGCTGCGGGCGGGGGAGAGGACGTTACACTGGGCCTGGGTAATGCGCAGTCAGCTGCGGAGACGAAGAAGGATGAGTGAGGGGCAGAGCAGGCAGATTAGTAATTGATAAAAGAACTTGGTTAAATCTCCGAACTCCCCAGCGCCTCAATTCCCCGATACAGCAATTTTCTAGTCGTAGTTCCCAATTTCACCGTCTAGGACATTTGGGTAGTGCCAAGTCCAACTCCTTAGTAATCTCACCAAAAGGAAAAAAGACAGCCAAAAACCTGGCTGAAACGGCCAAATATGTAATTTCCCCAAATGGCAATTCCCAGTTAATCCCCCCTCCCGCTTCCCCCAGCGCCTTAAAAGAGGAACTTACCGTGTTGCCTACCTCGGTCCCCGGACACAAAGTATGACGACGGTGTTTGGCAAACAAACGGTAAAAGGCCTGACTGAAGGAAACCAGTGACGTCACGCATCTCGCGATTGTATCAAAAACACGATCCGCCCTGGGACTCAATCGTTGTTCTTTTTCCCTCTCTCCCTCTATCTATCTATCTTACTCCTCTTTCTTAAAATTAACTAATCCTCGTTTTAACATCTCCCACGTTTCTTACCCCCTCCCTCACTTCCGAAACACATACAGCAGAAGAAAGCCCGATTCCGATTCCAATACTGTCTCATATCTACATTACCGATTCAACCCCCCACCGATCATGTCGCAGCTGCTCAGAACCTCCATCTTCCGTACCACCACTGCATTCTCGCGGTCCTTTCCCCGCGCTGGATCAGTAGCGGGAGCGAGAGCCATGGGCGATCACTCAACACGACATGGCAACGATCCAGAGGTACGTATATTTAAACAAGTAAATATATATATATATATACCAGCACATATATGGGAACTGCTGCCTATCAGCCCAACCAACCATTTTACTATCAATTAGAGTAGATGTTTGGTGGTAGACAGCAATTGCATATTCTACCATCTGTTGATTGGGGAGTTCAATTGATGTTGGCAATGATCGTGCTAACATCGGGGGTTTTTTTCTCTCCTCCCCCCCACTTCAGGTCATCGAGAGGAATAAACAATCGCTTCTCCGTAAACACTCTAAAGATTCTAATGAAGACCCCCACTGGCATGAAGAATTGGCATCAGATGCTGAGGCGTTCGTAAGTGTTCCCTTACATTGCCAATTTGGTCTCGGACTGTGTTTAATGTCCGCGTGGACAACAGGTTAAGGCTCAGCGCGATGAGATCGACGCTTCTTCGGGTGAGATCGCGAAGCTGCAGGAGAGCACGAAGAAAAAGCTGGATCCTAAGCTGACTAATAAGAGGGACTAAAAGTTTACATGTGGGGGTTGAATTGATGTGAATAGTATTTGTTTTTCTTACTGTATGGATTATGTATTAAGGGGAGGAAGTAGTTATTAGTTTTGTTAAGGGTGGTATGGTTACTGTATATGGAATTGAATTTCTTCGCATATTAAGACGAGAGAAAACTGTTTAAACAAAAGGGAAGTGACGATGCCTGCGGGCAGTAACTACAGTATAATAACACCGCTGATGAATGGACAAGAAACACGCACACCACGTGCACAAAACAAAATGAGAAGTCCGCACCGCTAGTTGTAACAATCAATACTTACCCCACCAAGAGACGTTCTTAGAAATACCCAGCAGAAAGAAAAAAAACCATATACCCAAAACTCCATGCAGACTCAAAAAGGGAATTGAAGGTATCTTTTTTATCTATACCACCACAATTAGTATAGCTAACTCAGGGAGGGTTACGGAGCGGAAATCCCTACCACTTGAGAATCACAATCAACAGCACCAAAATAATAATCAACACCACAATAACTACCAAGCTCCCTATACACCAACAGTCAGCACTTCAACCCACCTCTACATAACGAAAAACCAAAAACCCACCATGATCCTTCGCTGTCTTCGCCACACTCCCAAGCCTCCTCTTCGCACCATTTAATCTCTCCTGGTGTCGATCCACAGAATCATCAACGTCATCCAGCAACTGTACATGGCTCTCCAGCTCATCTCCAATCTGAATACTCAGCTCACGCTGATTCCTAATACTCTCACTAAGACGATCCAGACTTTGATCCTGCTCATCCATCACACGTCGATGCAGTTGTAACACCTGGTGATTATCTAGCTCGTCTGTATTCACCAACGTATCGCTAAACCGCACCGTCTTCCCCCTACTCCCACGCAAGGCGCTCGGAGTCTCCCGTGGGCCCATAAGCGCCTCGCGGGCTTCAGAGTCATCGATCTCTGCGCGGCGCGCATTAGAGTGGAAGGGGGATAAGACGGAGGATGGGGTGGAAGTGAGGTCTATTGTGGAGGTGGTGGTGGTAGGGTCTGAAGTGAATTGGGTGTGGAGGTCGTCATATTGGCTACGGAGGCGGATGAGAATATCTTCGCGTTCTCGTAGCACTTGGGAGGACCTGGTGAGTGGGAGAGGTTGGTATTAGTTTTTTTTTTTTTGTTGATATCCGGAGGTGAGGTGAGGTGTGGGTAGGGTAGTTTCGGGGTTAAACGCACAACTCTCCTCCTTCCTCGATCTGTTTTTGCTCCTTCTCGAGCTGCTCGATCCCCGTGTGGAGCGTATCGAGGCTTCGGCTGATCTCGTGGGTGTTACGGGAGTCGGGTTCTATGTTGAGTGATAGTGCGCGTTTGCGTTCTAGAAGTGACAGGCGGATGTGTTCTTGGAGGAGGCCAAGGCGATCGGCGGTTGTGCTTGCCATAGCTAGCTTGAAGGGCAGTGGTGGGGTGGGGAAAAAAGAAAAAAATAGAGATAGAGGGAGGCTTTCTTTACAGGGCTGAAAGGGTCTGGCTAGAATGTTGCTTGGTGTGTGGTCTGCGGGAGGAGGTGCGAAGACGGGGTTGGGTTGGGTGTTCGGTTTCCTTGGGGGCTGCTAGGTACTATGATGCTACTGCTGTTGCTGTTGCTGTTGCTGTCGGAACCGGTTGGGGCTAGATGACGGGATTGAATGCTGCTGTGCTCCAGTCTACGGCGAGCACTCTAGAGGGAGTACCGTGGAGGCATGATGGGTGGTAGGGATAAGGGGCGATCCTGACACTGGGCACTGCTGGGCATCTGACGCGTAGGAAGGGTACAGTACGTACTCTATGTACATGTACATGTAATTGCTCTTCGTCTCTCTGCCTGTAGGGTAATTCACCTCGGCCAAAACATCCGTCTTAGGGTTACGATGATTGAGTAATTTAATCTACGCCCGTGGACTGGGCAGCAGTGGAATAAACAAAACAAAGAGGACGTATCTCTCTGCGTGATAACTTATCACTCGCTGTTTCCGTGGTCTCGGGATTGGGCGGCTATCTATTATTGCTCCGCAATCTAGATATGGGGAAACAGACACATGGATCAGCATCGTAATCTACACATTCTTTATGTATGATTAGACTATCCTACATGATTGCCCCTTCCCGAGCCAATCTCACGGGGCGGGGTGTTGGTGGTTGAGTGGTGGATGCTGTCCCGAGTCCCAGTTCACTTTCCTATCGATAACTCACTTTCCTGGTGTTCCGAGGACCCTGAAACGCTTCCCCTCCTCTCTCCTCCGCCTTTCCCCCCGGACTGACGACGGAATGGAATAAAAGAAGGAATTAAGGAAATAAAGAAGTAAAGAAAGAAACAGCAGGAGAAAGAAGGAAATAAATCAAGTGACGTTTGACACCTCCCCGCAATCAATCAACCAACCAACTGCACCCCATCACACCCTCCAAAGAAAATAAACGCCCTTGATCCCCACCTCCACAGCTGTCTAAACGTCGTCACATACCAACTGGTATATGCGCAATGTCCTCCTTCCCCTCCTCCGTATCACTCTCAACCCTTGATCTCCGCACCCTTACCTACCTCACCCCCACCGACGACAATCTCCAGTGTCCAATTTGCCACTCCCCGCTGGTAGACCCAGTCACCACTAAATGCCGCCACACCTTCTGCGCCGCCTGCATCGCATCCTCGCTTGAGTGCAGCCCGTCATGCCCCGTCGACCGTAAGCCGTTGAAGCCCGCCGAAGTCTCCGCGGCCCCCATCATGGTTGCCAGTCTGGTTAACGACCTGGTCGTCCTATGTCCCAATGCCGAGCTCGGGTGTCCCATTACCTGTGCACGGTATCTCCTCGGCGGACATTTGAGGGAAGACTGTCAATTTGTTGCTGAGCAGTGTAGTGGGTGTGAAGATGTTGTGTTGCGCAAGGATGCTGCTGGGGAGTGTTTGCACCAGGTTGTGGAGTGTGGGTATTGCGGGGAGAGCTTCAGGAAGCTGGATATGGAGGTATGGGAGCTTCCTCTTCCCTCACATAGCTCTTGGAATTGGGCTTCTATAGAATTAAAGAAGGCTAGGAGCTTACACTTAACCCAGGCCCACGAAAATGAATGCCCCCAGATCATTGCTCAATGTCCTCATTGCGACCTTGAATTCACTCGTTCAACCATCACCTCACACGAGGCTACCTGCCCCTCCGCCATAATCCCCTGCATCGCTTCTGATGTCGGTTGCCCCTACTCAGGACCTCGTAAGGAAGCCCCAGAACACACCCCCATGTGTGCATTCACGCTTCTCCGACCACTCCTCCAAGCGCACTCCACCCGTCTCGCAACACTCGAACTCGAAAACCGCGCATTACGGAAAAAAATCGATATCCTGTTACCCCCACGGTCGTCTTCTCCGCCGGATGCGGCCCCGACCACAGTGTTTGATGACCAGACGATCCAGCTACTGACGGAGCAAGAACACCTGAGAGGTGATATTGAGAGGTTGAGTGCGAGTCTGGGTGAGATGGAGATCAAGCAGAGTATGTTATTGATGAACGAGACGTTGCGGACCAAGGAGGAGATGGCTGGGATGAGGGCAGCAATCAATGGGATGCGGATGCAGATGCATTGGTTATTGACCGTGAGGCTGCAGAGTGTGGGTGCGGGGAGCACTGGCGGGGGACAGACGGCGGGTGCTGGTGGAGCGGGTGCAGGCGTGGGAGGTGGAGCGGGGAGGAGGCTTGCTGGTGAGTGTGTTGTTGTGGGTTTTGTTATTTTGAAGGTTACTGACTGGGAGATAGATCCACCGGGTGATCGGGTGAAGCTTTGATTCTGAGGATCGACCCTGGAGTAATCCGTTTCTGCTATCTCCTTCTCTCGCTATCCTACTTTCGGTGTCTTTTTGCGTTAGGGTAATTTGGTACCAGCACTCGGTCGGTAAGACATGATCTGGCGTGGCGTTTTTTCTTTGATGCGGTTTGGTTTCGTGATCAATTTGGCTTTCCTCCTCGCGGTGGCTCTTACGCTGTTTCATTTTTGTTGTTTCTTTGGCTTTTTCTTTTGTATGCATTGCATCCATGACTAGCGGATTTACTTTGATTCATTGCATGGTATTTGAATATCATTGGGTGGTTTTTTCTTGGTAGTAAGTTCATTATCGTTGATGTAGTAGTGGTGATGGTTGGTTGATTTGTTGTGGCCGAGTGAGATTTCGTGAGGTCTTGACTGTTGCGTGAGTGGTATTGTGGGTCATGGGTTGTCACTCGAGGATTTGCAAAAATCGCAGAATTGTGTTTGGGCCATGATTGCGAGGGTAAGCAGCCTCGGTCGTGGTTGGATTCATTAAATTTGGTGGTACGTATTACTAGTGGTAATAGCGAGCATTTGCATGTACACACGTAGCTCTTAGCTAAAGTATATACGCATGGGAAGAAGATTGCGTTCTGGGTTTTGGCTGCTGTTAGGTGGGGCTATTTGTTTAACCTCTCGCATACCTGTTCAATTCCGTGCGGATTCCGTATAACATTCGTGGCCTGGTTATTCTACTACCGGAGAATAGAATACTACAAACCAAACCCGGACAACCACAACTCAAGAAAACAAAAACCTGATTTCTACAATCCCCGCGAAACCACAAAGTTGACGTCCAAATAAGGTTACAGCTGCATACCCGCGTCACACCAAACTAGGATGACGAAACTGTTCAAAAAATCGGGTTATCTCAACGCAGGTACGGGTTCCTGGAGTGTTTGGGATTTCGGGAATGAATGTACCGAGGTGCTTGGACCGGTTGGTTTTTTCTCTCAAACTGCTTATGCCTCTTAAGCTTATCGGCGCTTAAGATCTTACCGCCCCTTAATTAGTTTGCTACTGGTGGGGGGTGGAGGAATTGGTGGGAGTTTATGTTTGGTAGGGCAGGGTTTGTTTGGGTATGTGATTTCTACGGGGGTTTTTTTTGAGTCTGGTTTGGGGGGTTGGGTTTTCTGTGCGGTGGGTTTACGTGGTGTTTGCATAGCTGGAAGGGGATTATATCGGTACTAGGAAGAAAACTTAAGTGGCTATTGCATACATGTACATGGAGATGCATGTATTTACGGGATGGAGTATAGAAGGCCAAGATGAACTGATTTTGGCGGTGGCGGTTTTACCAACTCTATATGTATTAGGGTCATGCCTCGCCTAACCCACGCCTAAACACCGATCCCTCCAGGAACCCGAACCCGGGGAGAGCTAACCGACCTAGCCCTCGGGAAGGGTTGTAGTTCTCGGTAAGTAACCGACCTCATGTTTCGGGGGATGTCGTTTCGGCCTCCCGAGACGTCTCGTGTGTCAACCCCTCAGAAATCACTCGGAGGATATCTTTACCGAGCCCACGAGCTCTAACGACATCTATTAGTTGGAGTCTCTTGGGTTAGTACTGGGGCGAAGGATTTTGTATATAAAGTTGGGGTTTTGTCTCTAGAATCACTTCATCATCCATCATTCGCTTCTGTTCTTCACCGCCGGCCGGATTTTTGCAGCTTACTTTCTCCATTCATTTTTACTATCCAACACTCCTTTTTTTTCTTCATAGGTCTTTCCTTTCAGCGAAGCGAATAATCTCTTAATCGCCTTATCCAAGATGCGTTCCGTCCAAATCATCCTCTTCGCCGCATTGAGCCTTCTATGCTCTGCAGCACCTATCACGAAGCGAGCCCTAACATTCAGGGCCTATAACGACATGTCTATTTCTGCAGGTGTTGCTGGCAACGCTGCTGCAGAAGCTACTGCTGTCTGGACTGCTGGATTGGATCTCACGGATCTCACTAAGATCGCCGCAGCAGACTTGGACATCCTGAAGGTTGAGAGAGAGAATGCAGAGGATGCTGAAGGGGAGGCTTTTAACCCTGCGATTGCGGCTGCGAGTGGTGCGGCTGCTACTGCGCTGCAGTGCGGGAAGATAAAGTACAGCCTTTTTTTTTCTTTCTTGTTTGGCTTTGGGGATTGGAGCTGACTGGGGGGTTTTTTTCATAATAGGAACAAAGTATTGAAGCTTACTGGGTTCGCGCAAATTTTGGAAATTGAATTAGCGCAAGCGACGGCTTCTGGTGATGATACGACTGCTATTTCGGCGAAGTTGGCGGATACGAATAAAAAATTGGCAACTAATATCGCTACCGTAAGTTCTCTGTTTCTTGTGGTGTATGAGTTTAGAGTTGTGGCTGAATAAATGAATAGGATAAAGCGAGTGCTGGTCAGTCGTGTACTGCTGTTAGCTTTGTTGGGCAGACCGGAGTTTAGGAGTGTGTTTACTCTCAGATCAAGGATGGCGGCTTTATCCTTAGGATTAGGGGTACTGGAAGAGTACAAGGGTATATAGTGATAAGGGGTTGTATTTACTTGAATTTTTTTGCGAGGTTTCGTGTATGCGAATCGGCGGCCATAATTAACTTGGACGAGAAATGACGGGGCCAAATGGCGTAATTTCCATTGACTTTGTTTATTAGTATTCTTCAGTAGCCTGTAGATATTGCTTCAAACTTAAGTTAGTGGTGAGTTGGCGTGGGTGGTGTTCCGTAGTGGTTCTTAAGTGAAGCTGTGGGCTTATGGCTTGTTACTGCTGGGGGTTTATGTAATTTCCGTTGGTTTTTGGAGTTAAGTCGCGTTCTCCTTCGAGTTTCGATGCACGCCGTGGTCGTAAAGGTGGCAAAGTGTGTCGAGTGACTTATCGTGATGCAGATGGTCTACTCGATCAGGCCAAATCTTGGCTGCTTTTGGGGTGAAGAGAAGCACATACTGTAATATCTCGTTTGTATTGAATGGAACCGGGCTGGGTGAGATTGAAGTGTTTGAGTAAGAATCTTCGTTTTAGGGAAGCAGTTCGGTGGTTTGGGAACCTATTCTCAGTGCTTCAAGGGTAGCTTTAATTTGTTAGTTTTACTGATGTCGATTTTGAGCTGTCTGGTCTGGTCGCGCTCAATACAAATGAGATATAACGGTATTTATCAGTTTCTCTTTTAATAGAGACACAGGTGTAACTTATTTCTGTAGACTTTATCAATACCATCAACCAAGATGGCCAGTCTCACATCCGAGACTGACTCTTAAAGTTGAAAAAAGTACAAGGCTAATAGGAACATTGTTTCAAGCATGTTTAGGATTAGAAATGTTTCGTTTTACTTTGTTTGGGGAAAAGGCCAATTAATCAGAGTTTGCAAGTCTGCAGTGCGTGGTTTTTTCCCTTTCGATATCATTAGCATGAATAATAGCGACCGTAGCCAGCATTCTAGGTTCTTCCTTATCTTCGCATCAACCTCCCTTTGGAGAATCCGAATACTCTTTTAATTTACTGGCGGTAGGTGTTTTTTTCTCGCTTTTCTAGTTAGCAATCTGACTATGCCTATCGGAAGCGTATCGGTAGTTCCAGAATCGACAATTGGCTGATTCTAGGGAGCTGTCTGGGAAATGCCGATACTGGGAAGGTAAAAGTAGTCATGTATGTCTTAAAAGGACATATTTGAGGTAGGTAAGCTTCGGCTTTCTTTCTGATGGGCTTTTTCGAGTAATGCAGGCTAGGATTATTGCAGTTTCCTGTATTTATATGTCGACGCGTTGCCGGGGGATCAGGTGGAGTCTTGGCGGAGGGGTCGCGTCGTCGTTGTTCCCCCGCATCCTGTCGGCATTGTGTGTAGCGTGCCGCTCATATTTGTTCAATACGGCAGCTCTTGCCAACCGTCTGCTTATTTGCTTTGCTACCACCTGTTTACATTTTTCTTCCATTCGGTCGAGCTTCGCATTATCACGTCTCTACTGTTTGCTTCCTCTTTTCGCTACTACTTTTGCTATCCTTTAGCTCTAGAAGCAGAATAAATCGCAGAAAATATTAAACACACTCAATTTTCACTCATCATGGAGCAGGAGTAAGTTATTCTGCCAATTCCTGTCTGAAAGGTGTCCAGAATGCTTACTGACCAAATAAATTCGTATAGGATCCTCCGTCTTCTGGGTGAACTTCAATCATCTGCAGAAGGTCCTAGACGTAACGCAGAAGCCCAGATTACTGCGTTGTATAGCAATGATGGTTTGTTGAAATCCAATTCACTTGTCGCGAATCTTGGAAGCTGGCTGCTGACTTGTTTGCGTAGGCCTACCCGTCGCCCTGATAAACATCGCATCCGCCAAACAGCTCGACATGACAGCTCGTCAAGCTGCTCTTTTAATTCTGAAGCGCTACGTCCAGCATTGCTGGAGTCCCAGCTTTGAGGAATTCAAGGGTCGGGTAGTTAGAGATGGAATTAAAGTTCAGATGAGGGGTGCATTGTTAGGATTGGTTACGGATGAACAAAGGAAGATCAGAGCAGCAGCATCTTACGTTGTTAGCAAAATTGCTAGTTTAGGTTTGTGGAATTGGGTTGTGGCCGTGGAAGGATGTTTGGTTAATAGTTGAGGACAGATTTCCCGGAGGAGTGGCCAACCCTTGTTCAAGATCTGCTAAAATTGATCGCCGAGGGAAACGAATCACAAGTCCACGGGGCTTTACGTGTGCTTAGTGGTGAGTACGCTAGAAGTTCATTATAATGGATCATGGGCTCATCTGAATTAGATCTTGTCAATGATGGATTCTCCGACGAACAATTTTTTTCAACCGCCAAAGACCTTATCCAAGTGGTTTATGGGGTTGCCGTCCACAACACAAGAAACTACTCTATCCGCGCTTTGGCCATTCACGTCTTCTTCGCTTGTATCGAGATGCTTGAGATGGTGAAAGAGGACCACCCAAGCGCTGTCAATGACTTTGCAAAGGAGATCCTTGATTTATGGGTACCGTTCTTTATTGCGACTTTAAGTGGTCCCTTCCCTGAGACCGATGATCCTAGTTTCGACGGTGTCGTAACTCTCCGGATCCAAGTCATTCGTACAATTATGCAAATTCGCAAAGTCTTTGGTTCACTTCTTGCTCCGTTCCTTGGCCAGATTTTTGCTGCTACCTGGCAAGAACTGAACACCGTTAAGGACCGTTATGTTCGCGACTTTGTTATCAACGAATCTGAAGGGAGACTGGTTGACTTGGACAGTTTACCCTATAGTTTAGATTTGTTGGTCTTAGAACAGCTTGATTTCATCCAAACTTGCTTGAAAAACAAGGCAGTAAGGGATGAATTGGCACGTGCTAGTAGCGGGGGCGGGCCAGGAACCCCTTTGGGCCAAATGGTGCATGCCACTGTCGCTCTCAGCCAGGTTGCTTCCGAAGATGAGGGTATGTGGGAAGTTGATCTAAACGTTTTCTTGTGCGAAGAGACGTCAATTTCTGCAAACTATACTCCTAGGAGTGCCTCGGGCGACTTGATATTGGTAAGGCTACGTGTAGAAACTGCTGACTGTAGAAACCGAGCTAACCCTGATAGAAACTTGGTGAATCGTTCCAACAAGAAACGGAAGCCTCTTTATGGGAATACACACAACAGATTTTCAAGTCAGGAGAAAGGTGAGATATGAAGCTTCTATCTTGGCTGCTGCCTATGCCTGCTGACTTTTGAATAGTCGTCAACTGAAAGAAGCTGTTTTGTTCATTTGGGATGAATTATTGAGTGAATTTGCCGAGATAGATCGAAAGATCAATCCCAATATTGCCACCAACCTTCTTGAGTATGTAGTTTCTGCCATCGGCAGTAATCGCGAAGAAGATCAATTCCTTAGAGCAAGGGGTTATTATCTAGCGGGAACTTTAACTAAAGCGACCCCGGAGACGGTTGGCCCACGAGTCACCGAATTAATGGAGCAAACAATTCGTGCATCCACGAGTGATCCGTCAGATATTGTAAAGATATCCTGTATCAAAGTCCTCCAGAAGTGAGTAATTGGCTCCGCTTTTCCTGATTTTAAGCCTACTAATGAAGTGTAGATACTGCGAAATTGTTGATCTGCAAATCTGCCGACCGTACCAAGCCAATATCATCGCTGCAGTCCGCAGTTTTATGGCCCATAAGCCACATGATGAGGCCGAGGATAGCCAAGATGTACTGGCGGAGTTGATGGAGGCTGTACGTAGTGCAGTGGGTCTCAACTACGCAATTGCAATCGACCCTAATGTGCAGGTCGTTGATTTGATCTTTGCCATAGCTCATAACGGTCCTACGAGCATGCACTTGGCGGGTCTGGTTCATGATTTATTCCAAGACATTTCAGAGGAGCTTTATGAATCATTTGTCCCGCTTTGTGAGAAAATGCTGCCGTTCCTCTCTGTGGCTTTGGATGTAGGGCCAGACGGTAAAGATCATCCTTTGATGAATGTAAGTGTACCTATTTGCTTGCCCTATCCTCCCGATTTATTATGGTCTAGGCTGAACCTTTTATTTCGTTTCAGCTTGCGGCTGATATTCTGTCTGTCCTGACCCAAAACGGATCAGAACCTCTTCCTAATGGGTTTGTTGCAACCGTGGTGCCTCGGCTGCAAAGGATATTGAATTGTTGCGAGGATTCAGAGGTCTTACAGTCTGGTTGTGAAGCTCTTGGACAGATTGTGAAACATGATGTCCAACAGCTACTTCAATGGTATGATAAGAGATCCCTATGGGTTGGATTATACGCTGACCGTTCCAAGGCGCGATGTGGAAGGGAAGTCTGGGTTGGAGGTGACGCTTGTAATAATTGATAGATTATTGAGGCCCGAAATTCCTGATAATTCTGCACTTGAAGTGGGAGGATTAGCAGCGGAAGTAGTGGATAAGGTATTGGCGTTCCATGTTGTTCTTGAGTCAACATATTGATGGAATTTTTAGGCTAGTGATCACCTTGGACCATTCCTTCCGAGGCTTCTGAATGCAGTCGCTGAGCGTCTAGCAACTGCGCAATCACCACCATTCATTCAGGTTCGATCTCTCATCTTTAGTGCTTGCTTTATCTGGATATTGACTTTATTGCAGAGCCTGATCCTTGTCTTTGCTCGCCTTGTTCTCAAGCAAGCGAAAGATGTCGTCGACTTTCTAGCCGGTTTGTCGATTGGCGAAATGAACGGCTTGCAAATCGTACTCGGTGCGTGGCTTGAAAACTCTAGCAGTTTTTCTGGATATGAAGAAATTAGGCAGAAGTATGCTTATCCTAGGCCCAATATTTCATGAGAATACGTAAGCTCACAACATAATGATAGTGTCATCGCATTGTCACGCCTATACCAGCTACAGGATCCGAGGTTATCTCAAATTATGGTTAAGGGTGATTTAATCGTCCCCAAGAGTAATCGCATAATGACGAGATCAAAAGCGAAACAAAGTTTGACCTTTGACTCTCCAGTCTTGTCTTCTAGATTCGCTGCGTTTTGCTTTAGACACAGGAGCTGACGACTTGAACTTATTAGATCCTGATCAGTACACCATGATCCCAGTGCCGCTTAAGATCATCAAGCTCCTAGTCTTGGAACTAGGGCCGACTATTGGTGGTATGGATGCTGGTAGGATGTACGCCGGCGGTTTGCAGGCGGCGCCCGCTTCAGAGGGCAGTGACGAAGAGGGTGGTGACTGGGAGGATGAGCCATCAGGCTTGAATATACCAGGCATGTCTAACGAAGGTAGGTTCATGGCCCAGTTTGTCGACAAAGGGGAGATTTATGCTTACATTACTCAGAAATACTGGCTCTTGCTGGCTCGGGCCGTCACTCAAGGCAGACGGACGATGAGACATATGTAGGGCCAAGAAATCCCCCTCCTACTTTCAATATCCGGAGTAGGTTGATACTAACAGGCTAAAAAACTAAAGGCATACTTGGCGGGTTTCTTCCGCGAAATCAGCGCGGCCAATGTTGGTGACTTTCAGAGCCTCTATGCGGCGCTAAAACCTGAAGAACAAATGCCACTTAACCAGCTGTTTTCATAGAGGGTTTGTATTAAGGGTATTCTTTTGTCGTGCGGCGTTAATTTTAAGATAAAATGGGGTTGCTTCGTGCGGTGCCGTAGGTATCTGGGTAGAAGTAGATGAAATCATCTCTTGAAGTACGAGTAGATCGGGTGGAATGATATCGGAGACTTCCACTACTCTTGTAAGCTTAATACGAGGACCTCCAAGGGTGTGGTGAACTGTTAGTCCGTGGTACTCTTGGATGCGCCCAAGCAGCTAAAAGCTCAGGTTGTATTCCTTTCACTCGTTGGAGGCTGGAGACCTCCGGGCGGCAACGGTGTCGCACAAGTCCATCAATTGTCACTCGCACTTATAATGTGTAATACTGGGATCCCTTGGCCGGATTAGATTGCAGATGATCTACTCTGCCAGCAGTTGGTCATCGTTATGCGGGATCCCCTGAAGCCAGGTGTATCCCTGTAGAAGATCTCCTTTCAGCTTCATCGCATCGTCTCATCCTGACAGGCGACGGAAGGGTTTTCCTGGAGCAGTATTTCGTACCTAGGTTAGTTCAAAGATTCGGGAAGACCAAGACCTAAGAGGGATAGTTGGAGAGGGTGATAACAAAAAACGCTTCATGATATACCAGTTTTCTAAAGCAGTGAATGAGCGAATTAAAGTCAAGACCCCCCCATCCGTCATGTGGTAGCGTCGTCCTCTCTACACGAGCTAGAAATGTAATATTTCCGGGTCATACAGAGATAAGAAAACTAGAAGCAGGTTTCACAAAACTATTATAGCAGTGGAGATAGAAGGGGCACTCCAGAGAGAAAAGGAAATGTATTTAAAAAACAAAGGCTTCACGAACTCGAAACCAGGAACGAAAACAGGATAGCTGTTCTCGAAGAAAAATGTCAGTGCAGCCAAGGGATCAGTAACATTGCTCCGATCAAATGCGGGAGAGCTGGAAGTCTCATTGCCGTCAAGGGATCGGTAGCCTCACTCGAGTCGGGAGTAGGCGAGCTCGATCACAAGATCACAGTCACTGCTGATGAGATAGCGCTCGCTATCAACGATAAACTTACTATTCAATCCGCCAAACCGTTTTTTGCTGGGGTACCTTCATTGGTGTTTTCCTTTGGCTAATTTACGGCTTAGACTCACATGAATGACCTCATTTGTTCTCTCTGGGATTCGGAAGTAGGGTTTAGTTCGTCATTGTCATCTCAAATCTTTATATTCAAGCTTTCTTTCTCATTGAGCTCTTCTCGTACTTTATACGAATATTCTTCTCAATCCCTCTGCACTTCTACGTCTACTAGCTGTGCATATACCACTGACCTACTAAGCCACTAGTACACGATGTACCTGCTACAACCATCGGTAGACGTACAACGTCAAACTTGCGTACTAACCACGACACCCGGTACCAGGGCTGTTTTCGACCTTGAAGGATTAGTTATGCATCTACCCAGCAACCATCCAAACCTCCTATTCTAGCTTATCAGGATAGGAAGCTCCCTCCATCGATCTCCAGGAAGCCCAAAATCTGCAGAACCCTCTAAAACTGAGAATGGGAGAGTTGCAGGTCATAAGAGATCACTCGACCCGCTAAGAATACCCGAATGGGCCTAACCTGTGGTCCAGGTTTCCCCTCCACCGGATAAATTTACTTCATCGGTGCTAGAAAGTACCGGGTGCCCGATACGTGCGTTCAGCTCTGTGAGGCCCGGAATGAACTGTAGGTCTGATCGCTCACTCCACGGAAGTGCCGGGTTATTCTCTTGAAATGTTGTGGGGTTAGTATCGTCCGCCGCTATGACGACTACAGTAGCAGTCCTGAAAGCTAAGGCAGAAAATGTGATAGTGGAGGAGGTGGGTGGCGATTGCCGGGGAAGGGCGAAGGAAAGAGGGATTGATATATGCCGGCCCAAACAAGTTTGGTGATAAGGCGACAAATTGCTGATAACAAGGTGTAGAAGGAAGGAATGACTGAGCTATTGGGAGCGTGCGTCTTTGCTTGGTTATGGGAAGAAGGGGGGTGGGAAGAAGTGATAGGCTGAGTAACGAAGTTTTGGTGATCCAATAGGATAGACAAACCTTCATACTTTGTGGTGTGGCAGCACGATTAATCTCTCAACATGTTGAGGAGGGGAAAAAAATAAGTGCTAATAAAATACGATATGAGAATCACCGTTGGCTAAAACGGGTATGAGGTGAGAAATTTTGATGGAAAGTATCGAAACACAAAAGAAATTAAGCCTAGAAAAGACAAGGGGAGATGGTAGATATGAACTGAAGCCATATAAACAAAGGTAACCAATCTTTTAAACACAGGTGCTGCGGAAAAGAACGCCCACTGTAAGGAGGTTTTATTACAGGACAGCACTAGACCAAAATACCAAAGTAGAAAAAAAGGAATTATGAACAGAAATAAAATTAGAAGTAAACATCACCTACCGTTTTGACCGATACCCTAGATCTAACTTCTAGACCCCACTAAATTTTGAACCCAAAAGAAAAGAAATCGTAAATAGTGAACAAAAGAAATAAAAACAGATTACCAGATTTTTTACAAGCTGCTGGAGCTTCTTTGGGGATGGTATCGAGTCTAAGCAAGGATCCATGCACACCCAACGTTACTAATTCCATCAGGGGCAGCGTCCCAAATTACCTGCAACTCTTCATTGCCCAATGTTCTGAACTTGCTGCTGTCTCCCTCTTCCTTTCCCTTGGCCATGGTCCTTTCGCTGATTATCCACTAACATATGCCTCACAGGGCTCGCCGACCTCCTTGCATATGGATGGTTTCGTTGCTTATGGTTTTGGTTCCTCCGATTTCCTACATTCGGAGGCCGGTTCGGTGCGTTCTGAGGGCGATTATTATTATGATGGAAATTTTGCGGTGGAGGTGGGGCAATAACTGGCTTTGGTGGTAGAGGATGGTGTGAGGGTGGTAATTGTGGAAGGCCGAGGTGAATTGGGGGAATAGAAGTGGTAGTTGATCCGGGCATATCACGGACGCGGTGCTTGTGGGGTCGGCTGGAGCGGATTAGATGTGGGCTCTTTTAGAGAGAGAGGAAGAGGTGTACCTATTATCCAGAGGGCTCCTGCTTTTTCGTTTTCCTTGGCTCCCACCTTGGTTGCTTCTTCCACGAGTTCCGTTATTACGACCCATAGTAGCATTATGGCCGGCTTGTATCGAAGCGCTTGATTGCCAATTCCAGGATTTCTTTGTTTCCGATAATACACCGTCGGCATTTAATCCATCTCCGTTCCCTGTAGCACCATCTATTCCTATCTTGCGTTTTTTTGATCCTTTCTGAATATTTGATGCCTGGTCATCTCTAGCTTCCGTGCCATCACTCGTTCCATCTATATCCAGATCGCCTCCCAATTTCAATCCGTCTTCTGATCCCGCCGCACTTTCCCCAACAAATACAGCCTCCAAATCTTCCTCCTCTTCCGGGTCATCAGGTAAAACGAAATCCAGCGGTTGAGCAACCATTGACTCGCCTGTCCTAACTGATGTGAAAGCGGGATCTTTCATCAACTCGCTGCCCGCCTCATACGCGGTTAAATCCTTATCTATTCTGTTCCCTTTCGCATCAAAGTATTTACTGAAGCACTTCTTTTTGTGGCCATCTTTGGGGGGTCCAGATCCGGCGGGTTTTTTTAAGGCGCGCTGTTCGTCGGTTTCAACAAAGGTTGACGCTAATGGTGTTTCTATTGGTTGAGCAGGGCGCCAGACTCGAGGAAATTAGCAAGTTACCCGGAAATATTACCAAAAACGGAGGAATATACTTATGACACCGGACTTTGCAGTCGGGTTCGCATTCTTCTCAGCATTTGGGAAGCAAGGAGGTGGTTTTGGCGGCGGGGGCTGCTGTTGCGGTGTTGGTACATTATTTGGTGCTGTTGCCTGCTGAGAAAATTGTTGGGGCTGCTGTCCATGAGCTCCATGGGCTCCATGATAGTTTTGTGCAGGTGGTACCTGTGGGAAGCCCTGGGGAGTAACAGGAGTATAAGGCGATTGAATTGGCTGCTGCTGTGGATACTGTTGGTAATTTTGCTGTTGGGCGTAGGGAGACTGAGGGTGTAACTGGGGCGTCGGGTTATACTGAGGATGGGGAGGTTGTGGGTGTGCTGGGGGCTGCACTGGGACCGCCCAGTTTGGCTTGGGAGGGTACCCGTATGGATGTTGTCGCTGAGGATATGGGGGCTGCACTTGCTGGCTATGGCCATATTGAGGTGCTTGTGGCTGGTGATGGCCATATGTGGAAGCTTGTGGAGGAACAGCAGTAGATGCGACGTATTGTTGTTGCTGCCATGCCTGGGGATGGGGGCCGTAGCCCTGGGGCTGCTGCTGCCACTGCTGCCGCGATTGCTGCTGGGGAGATTGCTGCTGAGGAGAAATTTGACGAGGGGATTGTTGGTGAGGAGGCTGTTGATGAGGTTGAAAAGGACCTACAAAGGGAGGCTGCTGCGGATAAGGACCGTTGGAGTAATTTGGTGGAGGCGCAAAACGCGTAACGATAGGTTTACTATTGTTTTTCCTAAAGCCACCTCGCTGAGGACGCGGAGCTTGGTTAAGCGACCCACTAGGGAAAAAAAAAAAAGTTAACATGAAACTTCCCGAGAGGTTTTCAGAATGGTCATACGAACGCGGGAACTGCCCTCCGAGCTTCGCGACAGTGCTGAGCTACATGCTGGGGAGAACCACAATTATAACATGGGTCCGGCGCCTTTATCCCAGTGAAGTTCTGCTGCTGTTGAGGAGGTTGCTGAGGATACGTTGGGCCAGTGTAGCTATGCGCAAACTGTCTTTGATGAGGCTGTAAGTTCATAGCGAGAGCTTGATCGAGTGCTTGATAAAAGGCAGATTATGTAAAATATAGAGGATCGCAGGTTCAGACAGCAGGAAAATAAGCAGCTACTCTGCGAGTACAGTGCCAGGCGCCGAAGGATGGGATGAAGAGCTAGGGGAGGAGAGATGTAGGAATTAACCGCTCGACAGCCCACCTTTCAACAAGCTTTGGGCAAGCTCAAGAGCGCAGGGAAAAATATGATCGAACTCAAGCAAAAATGTCAATGCTCATAGCCCAGCGGAGATAGAGATGGGGAAATGCAAGAGATGAGAGCTCTTGAACAGAACGTGATGGTGGAGGAACGTGAGGGGGATAAATCCTGCAGTACGAGAGGGGAGAGAGGTCTTAGAAATTAGAGATGGGTGTTTCGGTTGCCGAACTTTTTTCCTGTCTGATGGAGGTCGCGTTAAAGTTTCCGCCAAGACCGGGTCTTAGACACCAAGATGAAGCTGGATAAGGCGCAGCTCGAATGCAAAAAACAAAAATGCCGGCCTTTCATACGAGAACTCAGCGATGGCAGTAGGCAGATTGTTCAGGAGAAACGGAAATTTCAACGAGAGAAACATCGCTCAAAAGCAGGTATCAAGACTTGGATTTTTTTAATAGGGGTTTGATTATCAAGGGATGTGATGATCGGTATGTACGTGCTGCATCTAAGTGTCTGCCCCACAATCCTGAAAAGTGATGATGCCAGGCAAAACATATGCCAGTAGCAGCAAAAGATTGAAACGAATGGACAGAGAGACAGAGAGATGAGATTAAGAGTTTGAATTTGTTGCCACAACCACCACCACCACACGAATAAGAAAAGAGACAGGGGGCGCAGAAGTTTAAAGAAGAAACGAAAGTTATGGGATGAAGGGAAAAGATAAGAGAAAGACAGCATCAAGCTCCTTGAGTTACCGCGAAAGCGCCATAGGATGAACCTATCGAAGATGTGTCTGGGTTATAAGACAGTGATCGTGGTCGGCAAAAAGACTGGAAAATAAATACAGCATGCCAAAATCGGGCTATGTATAGGGTTGATTCGGATGTTTGTCGCAAGGGTCAAGAGAAGACGGGGACAGTTGGTGAGGGGAAAGATGGTGAAGTTCCAGCAGCCTGGAGCCTCCTCCCTTGGCTGATTGCGGGGTGATTCCGAACCCAGCCGGCTATGTCCTGAAAGGGAAATTCTCAACGTCAATCGATGCGTGGGGGCAGACGGAAGAGCGATTGCCACTAATCTGGTGAGTGAACATTGTGAATTAGAATCCGAACGCGTTGGAAACGCATCGCGATATCACGAATCTGTTCACCATATGAACACATGCATGGTCGCGTGTCAGGCCCTTTGATTTATCATCTGTGTTGAACACACCTGAATATGCGCCATTTGCCCAGTCACTGCCCTTCCCCGTCGCTAGCCCCTGTTCGCCGTCGCTACATCACTTAAGCTCACAACTATCACCACTCTTATCACCACCAATCCCATCTTCAAGAGGGTTGTTTTCTGGGCGCAAAAGCTGCGTCGCAAATGCCTGGACTACCAGGTACCTATAATCTACTTTTCGACGTTCAGATACATGTCTTGCCCTAGCTAACACTCCATGTTTGAACCACAGTCTCAGTCGACCTCGATGAGTGCATCGAGCGCCTCTACAAGAAAGAACTACTGGCAGAATCGGTAATCGAGGCAATATGCAACAAGCTCAAAGAGCAGCTCATGAAAGAGTCTAATGTCGTGCACATCCTCGCCCCCGTCACCGTGGTAGGCGACATCCATGGACAGTTCTTCGACATGTTGGAGATCTTCAAGATTGGTGGATTCTGCCCAGACACCAACTACCTCTTCCTAGGCGACTATGTCGACCGCGGCCTATTCTCCGTCGAGACGATATCATTACTTGTCTGCTTGAAGCTGCGGTATCCATCCAGAGTACATCTGATCCGTGGGAACCACGAGAGTAGGGGTGTGACACAGAGCTACGGATTCTACACCGAGTGCTGCCGGAAATATGGCAACGCAAGTGTGTGGCACCACTTTACGGATATGTTCGACTTCCTAACACTAAGCGTCGTCATAAACAACGACATATTCTGCGTCCACGGGGGTTTGCTCTCCCCAATCACCTTTACCATTACCCTTCTAACACCCACCCTCTACAGGTCTCTCACCGTCTATCCACTCCATCGACCAAATCAAAGTAATCGACCGTTTCCGCGAAATCCCCCACGAAGGCCCCATGGCCGACCTTGTCTGGTCCGACCCAGACCCTGAACGCGACGAATTCTCGCTCTCCCCCCGTGGAGCAGGCTACACATTCGGGGCACAAGTTGTTAAGAAGTTCCTCCAGGTCAATAACCAATCCCACATTCTCCGCGCGCATCAGCTGTGTCAAGAAGGGTACCAAGTACTGTACGATGACCGATTATCGACCGTGTGGTCTGCGCCGAATTACTGCTACCGCTGCGGGAATATGGCGAGTGTACTGGAGGTCAATGACAAAGGGGAGCGATTCTTTAATGTATTTGAGGCAGCGCCGGAAAATAGTGAGCATAGAGATGCGGTCGCACAGCAACAAGATAAGGGTGTTGTAGTGGAGTACTTTTTGTAATTAGGGTGGGAGGGTTGCGATCGGAGGGAAGGGTGGCATGGGTGTTTGGTGTGTTACTTCTATGGCTCGGCCGGTTCGTCGGGTTTCATGTTTGTGGTACTTTTTGGGGTGAAAGTTACTAGGTGGTGAGGCTTTGTATTTGTTTCTTCATAGCGTAACCTCAAGATTCGGGGCTTAGCAAGAGTTCATGTAGTAAATACTAGATGCGGAATATATTTTCTTGTCTGATATAGCAAAGTAAGGGGTTGGTAAAAGACACTATCGGATGCAAGGCACTAAGTTCTAGTTCCTAAAAACTAACTACTGATCCGTACGGTAAGACAGCCCTAAGCAGGGGGACTGAGGAAGAGCGAAGAGCCTCGAGGTTCTGCTTGCCGAGTGATGGGTTATGATGATATAACCCCCCAACTAGGATAATCCAGCACTACATGTACCAATGCGTGCACGTCCTTCTCCCTTAACATTTCAATCAATCAGGAGTTATACGACTGTCGATCCGTAATAAAGATCTAGCAAACTTCCCCTTGTGTTCCATTTCGTCTTATGGATGGAGGTTCATGTGGTTCCCGCAGCACTTATGCAGAATGGATATATGACATTATATTCAACCAACTCACATACACAACTACATTGATACTTCATTTCTTCTGATCCAATCCCGCTATCTACCCACCCCGCCTATCCGACTAAACTAGCGGTCGGCTCCGGAAACGAACTTACAACCAACGGCTTCGGCGGTAGTCTTCCCGGTACTGGTGCGAGGATCTTCATGTAGTGTTTTTGTTCGTCTACGGATGCTCTATTTACAACCAGTTTTTTAGCATCACATAAACCAAGGAAGGGGAGAGAATAGAGGGATAGAGAAAGTTTCGTTAGTGAGGGATGGGAAACATACATGTACACGAATCCCATAACTGAGCTCTCTGCCATGACCTCAACGCTGTCCCCTGGTTCTGAGTGTAGCACTGCTGCGACTGAATGTTGTAGTAGACTGGTGGGTGTGGCTTTTTCTAGGAGTGGTTGAGTTTCTTCAGTTCCGATAGGCAAGACGGATGAGCTGAGGGAACTCGCTGTAGTGGGTTATATTAGTAACTTGGTAGTAGTAGATAAAAATTGGGGAAAAAACCTTCTCCAACTCTCCAAAGATTAACTTCGTTGAGTCCTACTGTCAATGTGTACGGGCTAAGTGTTCTTTTGGGTTCGCCAAAAAAGTACTCTCTGATAGCTGTTTCTCGAGCCGTCCTCATGAATGCCTCATCCCTATCAACACAACCACCAGATTTCGCAAGCTTGACGACTGTGACAGCCCCTGGCCGGTCTTCAAACCGCCGTACCATATCACTATATAGCCTTTCTGACCCCAAAACCACCAGCACATCAACCGAGAACTCCGCGACTATATGCTGTATTAGATCGTAGCCCATTGTCTGCGAAATGAAGCCTGATGTATCGATGATGCATCCCGACGTGCGATTCGCATCTTCTTCGGATAAACGCGATGAGACGGCGAGAGCTATACGGGATACAAGTGCTCGGTACAGCTTCTCGTTCCCTTCCGGTGATTCAAGGCCATAATAATACACCAACGGCAGTTTCACTGGTACTGGGCTTGGTCCACTAGTCGGACTACTGCCGAATCCCTCCTCTACATCCATGATGGTGCTGAAACTCGTCGCTGTTAGTGTCCCTGGCAGAGATAACATGCCCTCCTTTGGATCCAAATTCACCACACATGGTTTCCTGCCCTGTCGTACCGCGTACGCAGTCAGGATTTTGATAAGACTGGTCTTCCCGGCATCCTCGGGACCAATTATCATGACCCTGGGACCTTGGGCGGTAGGTAATTCGCCGGCAGAGCCACGTAGCCTTTCGAGTGCGAAATGGAGGTTGGAGTAGGATGTCATGGGGGTTTCTTCGGAGGTGTATTCGACAGTCGGAGTACCAGTAACTGAGAGTGTACATCCTTCCCAGGTGAAGATGGCGGATTTGAGACCTGTGAAGGTGAATTTGTGGCCTGTAGGGAGTTCGGTGCCGAAGATCTCAGCGGTGCCTTTAAGGAGCTGTTTTTCGCCATGGTTAGTCAGTGGTTCCTAGGTAACGTGGTAAGTGTGCTTGGTAGGAGCATTGAGTACCTTAACCTCTACGGTCGACCCGAAGGCGACTTCAAACCGCCATTCTCGACACTTGCCGATTTCATGGATCTTCTCGACGGGTGGGTCTTGGGATTGTTGGTCGGAGGTCTGGGAGGTGAAACTGGGGAAGGCCTGGCCTATGCTTAGGTCGGCAAGCTGGAGACCTGGGACAGCCATATGTAGTGAGTAGTGGTGAGTCTGGGGGAGCTGATGGGATAGCTGTTGAGGTTCGGGAATCGCGAGGTCGAGTTACGCCCGCCGTTCGACGTTGCCGAGTGAGGCTTAAAACCTTATTTGGACTTGGCACTAGTCTCTGTTCCTGGTAGGGACAATCACTTCCCAATTCCACTTTTATTACTACGTGTATCTTTTCAAACCACAGGGCCATCGTGTGGAGTACAGATATTTTGTTTGAGATTAACTACTTGGGATGGTGGCCAAGGTCAGGGGATATGATGGACGGGTAGGATCAAAACGTTCTCCACTGCCGCGATAATTTGCCAACTTGTCTAGGTCGTTGCACGTATCAGGTAAATATCCTCCTACTCTTCTCATGTCTACCCCTTTTCTTAGTTAAAGAAATCTAACTAGTTATTATACGTCGAGAAACAGTAGGGCTGAACGGGATCTTTTCTCGCTATCGAGTGATCGTTGATGATTACAAAACGTATATTTCTGTTTCCGTTTGATTAACTTATCTATTTTTACCTGCTTACGCCCTTTCTACAACTTCACTAGCACTAAATCCTTCCTCTTCCTTGAGATGGTGGATGAATCGTCTTGATTTGCAAGAATTAGACGGCATCGTAAGGCAATACTGTACTAGTGAGGTACATACATGTAGTGGTGAAATAAAGTTGACATTGGGAAGTTCTTATCTTGTCTCACCTCATGGTAATTATGTCTCACGAAGGCTCTGGGCTGAATAGGGGGAGGGTCGAGAACGACCTATCATGTAGTCCTTGCCCTTACAAGAGATAGGCAGATGGCTATCCCTGAAGTGATGTACAGAGATGCATGCACGGGATAATCAGTACATGTTGCCGCAACAGCTATTAGCTGAAAGTCTTAGAAATCGTGTCCCATACTACCTTATGACGAGCACGATTGACCACTCCGAAAAAGCCGTCCATCCCAACGAGTGTAATTCTTATTAAACATTACCCTCCAAAACCTCGACTATCCTGATTTCCCAAAAATCCTAACAGGCAGCCTATATGGAACGAACCTCCGACCCTTCAGACGCGAGATGTACTCGTAACTAGCTTGCTAATGAGATTGAGGGTGTGCAGTGGTGAACTACCGGTCGTTCTCAGAGTCGGAGTCAAAATCGGAAATGCTATCATCATCCCGGTGAATCCTGTCCATCTCCACGTTCTCCCACGCGCCGCTCGATATCGAGTTGAGATACGTTCTCCCGTACGATGGTCGAACCATCCGGCCTCTTCGTAAGGAGTCTCCAAGGCAGGAAGAGAGGGCGAGATAAACTTTGTCGCGTCAGAATAGAGTGCTCTAAAGTCCAAACTCGAGTAGACTTACAAATGAGGAGAATAATCGGAACCACAAACAGAGGTATCAATATCCACAGCATGACTTTCAGCTTCTCGACTCTCGTGAACAGATGTTGTTCCTGAGGTTGTTCCTGTGGCAGTTAACCAATGACGTAAGCCCCAGCCACATGTTTCAGCCTCAGCCTGCAACCCACATCAGGTCCAAATCCACCCCGCATCAACTGAACACCAAACTATGGAATCTCTCTCTCGGATCTCGTCGCTCCTCGAGACGGCGAGAGACTTAACCCTCGAAGCTGCACAATCTGCCTCCGCCTCCGGTCGTACCTCACATAAAGATGGCAAGCATACTCCAGCGGAGACAAAGAAGCTGCTTAACAGCAGGATGGAACGGGAGGTTCTGGATGGACTACGAAGAGTCATTGCCGTATGCTCTTTCTTAAACTCAGATTTATAAAATTAAATTTTATACCCAAGTAATTTACTAAAATCCTCCTCATAAAGATGATGTCTCGCGGCGTCGACTGCTCTGAGTTCTTCGCCGACGTTGTCAAAAACGTTGCCTCTCCCAGTCTCGAGATTAAGAAACTAGTCTACATCTATCTTCTTCGGTACGCCGAGTCTGAGCCCGACCTCGCACTCCTCTCAATCAACACCATCCAAAAAGCTCTGAACGACCAGAACCAGCTCGTGCGGGCTATGGCTATCCGTGTCATGTCCGGGATCCGGGTCCCGGTGATCTCTCAGATTGTAGCACTCGGGATAAAACGTTGCGTAACGGACATGTCAGCATACGTACGCAAATCTGCTGCTCTAGCAATCCCAAAATGCTATAGACTTGACCCGACTACTCTACCACAGCTAACGGAGTATATGAACACGTTGTTGGGAGATCGGAGCTTCTATGTGGTGGGCGCGGCGGTCATGGCGTATTTGGAGGTGTGTCCGGAAAAGTGGGAGCTGATACATTCGCACTACAGAAGCTTGGTGAAGATGTTGATTGATATGGACGAGTGGGGACAGTTGGCGGTGTTGAGGCTGTTGACTGAGTATGCTCGGAAGAGCTTTCCGGCGGGGAAGGTTAAGGTGAAAAAGGCCGGTGGTGGAGGTGCAAAGGAGGCGTTTTATTCGGACGAGAGTGAAGGCGAGGATACGGGGAAGAAGGGAGTGGGGATGGTGGCAGTAGTAGACCCAGACCTGGAGTTGCTCTTAAAGGCTTGTGTGCCATTATTACAGAGCAGAAACAGTGCAGTATGTCTAGATTCCCTCATCCTACGTCGGAGTTTTGACTAACCATCTCTAGGTTATTGTGGCGGTAGCCAGAATATATCGACATTTAGCAACACCTGATTACCTCCCCATAATCGCCGGCCCTCTGGTTAGTCTTGTAAGAGCTCCAGTTGATGTCCAACACATGGCATTAGTCAATATTGTTGCTATTGCATTACAGCACCCTCAACCTTTCTCAAAATTTGCGACCCACTTTCTCGTCCACGCCTCCGACCCACCCCACATCTGGCGCCTGAAACTTGAGCTCCTCACTCTAATCTTCCCACACACAAACACCCACACGAAAAATTTGATCCTCTCTGAGCTCGAATACTTTGCCCAAGGCCACTCTAAGGATCTTGTCCAGGAAGCCGTCCGCGCGATTGGTAGGTGCGCGCAGAGCCAGACGAAGAATGCGGCAAGGTGTCTACGACTATTGTTGAGGCAGGTCGAGAGTAGTGATGGGACACTTGTGGCGGAGAGCTTGACTGTGATACGGCATATTATTCAGCAGGATCCCAATAGTCACTCGAGGACGGTTATAAGGCTGGCGAAAGCGTTGGATACGACAAGTAATCCAAGTGCGAGAGCGAGTATAATATGGTTGGTTGGAGAATTCGCGGGGGTTAACAGGGGGAACAATGTAGCAGCTGATACGCTACGGTTACTGGCGAAGGGATTTCCCGGAGAAAGCGAGCAAGCAAAGTTGCAGATTGTACTGCTGGCTGCGAAAGTATATGCACATCATTTGAACGCTACACAGTCTGGGCAACAAAATATAGAGGGGGCAGGTGAAGAGGAGGAGAAACATCCAATTGCGCTACTGTTCAGCTATATTATGCTCCTTGCACGTTATGACCTCTCATACGATCTGCGGGATCGGGCGAGGTTGTATAAGTCTATCTTATCCGTCCCCTCGTCTACACAACTTGCAACACTGTTGTTATTAGCACCAAAACCAACGCCGCAAGCTCCCAGTCCGAGTTCAGGAAGAGAGGAGTTTACAATCGGGTCTGCGGCTATTGTGCTTGGGAAGGAGGAGGATGTTAATGGGTATAAGTCGTTGCCGGAGTGGGTATCTGTTAGTAGGGCCCCGAGTCCAAGTTTGAGGGAACCACCTGCTGGTTCAGGAAACGAAACGCCAAGAACTGGAGGAGGGATGAGTATTGTTATCAAGAATGCTGGGGGTAGAACTGTGGGCGGAAGTCCGATGGCTGGATCTCCTAGATTGGGAGGAAGCCCGATTGTTGGGAGTCCGAGATGGCAGGACGTTAGAGAACCGGCGAAAGTGCAGAAGGAGAATGGGAAGCAGGAGACTTTGGAGGACTTTCTGGCGAGTGAGGAGGAAAGTGAGGAGGAAAGTGAAGAGGACGATGAAGATGATGACGACGATGATGATGAAGAGGATGATGATGAGAGCGAGGAAGAGGAAGAAAGCGAGGAAGAAGGAGGAGAAAGTTCGAAATTACTTGGAAAGGAGGGATGAGTAGTTACTAGGGTAATAACGTCGTATGATAAACGACTTTATACACCGCTTTCCATTAGGGATATGATATCGGAGGCGTTTGCATCTGTTGTATATAGAGGTAGCTATACATCGTATTTAGCTCGCTTAGTCAAACGGCAGCATAATTCTACCCATACCTCATCCTTCCTGCTATAATTAACGCTTGGGGTTGTAGTAGTAAAAAGTTCGGGGCTCTCAACAGTACTTGTGTCCGAGTGATTTATTGTGCATATTATTCCAAGTTAGTGCAGTGGACAGTCTTCTGCCCACTACCCCGCCATAACCGCTGTTACTACTCTAAAGCGGAATGATGATAACCACATCTAGCTTACAGTATCCCTGAAGAGACTTCCACAGTGGCGAGTTCAGTAAGTTTAGTGGATAGTTGGTATCTACATTTAACGTTAGTCCATTATGTGATCGAGCTTCGAAGAGGCTAGGGGAATACAGGAGGGCAAAACGGAACAGAGGTGTTTGGACAATAACAACGAGGAACTAATCGAGAAGTTTACCGTAAATCCTCTGGTCTATTTCGTACACGTTTAAGCGAAAAAAATTTGTAAAATAATACTTGTTGCTCGAATCATAAATCATCACTCGTGATAATATTTACTTCTTTTTTCTCTTTTACTTGTTAATTTTCTCAGTTTGAGCTAGTTGGTGAGTAGCCGAGTCAACTATTTCATTTCTCTCGCTTTTTGAACTTGAGCCGTTGCAGATTTTAGTAAAGATTAGTATCATGGGCGTGTGGTACGAGACACCAGCCAAGCACTATAAACCCCATTGGCTCCCCACTCCCCCCATTTTCTATAGAGAAAACACAAACGCCGTCATGTAAGGGTGGGAAGCGCTATTCGATAACCTATCGTTCCTCTCTCCACCAATTGCAAGTTGGTCCCAGAAAACACTCATCAATAAGGATTAGTGTTTCCTAGATTCGGGTAACACTTGCCGATTCCCTACAACTTGGCCCTTCTGTTCACCTCCTCGAACGAAAGAGATTGGGATAAGATAAGTATTTATCTACGAAACAGATCGTGCGATTAATGGGTTAGCAAAGGGGTTGGTTATGGAGCGGCAGAGCGGCGTTCTTCGCTTGTTTTACCCTTAAGCCTTATCGCGTTACGTATGCTTTCTTGGTATTTTCTGGATTGGGTGGTTGATTCGTAGTCTGGAGTACTGCTGGAATCCGATATGCTGGGGAAGTCGCCAAAGAAATTAGTGCTAGCTATGTTAAGCAGGTCTCAGTAATGCACGGGCCACTTTTGGCAGTATTTATGTATCACCAGCTTATGGCAGACTGGAATTAAAAGCAACTGATGGTTATACTATAGCTGTCTGATGGGGCCAATTGGTCAGAATCTGCTATTCTTGTCTCTCAAAGTCCTTGGAGGCATACGACATCGGTTACACTGGACGGAATGGCGGATAGTTGCCGGTAATTATTTAAGTAGCGTCAGTCTTGGCCACCGTTTACCCGCCAGGTCCAGCATCTGGCAAGGATCACAGCTGCGGTCGGTCGCTGGCGTCATTTCCTCTGGAAGAGGCATGAAGTTAGAACTCTAGACAGCTATTCACCTACCTTAATAAAATGCCTATCCTAGCACCACAGGAGGGGTACGTAACCCGGGACTCGGCATTTCCTCGTGGTCTTTGATAATTGCTGCGTTTAGAGTACATTCGACTGTCCAGCCCCCCTTGGCTTGGAGATATCTAGGCTCGTTCCCATCCCCTACTGCCTATGGCTGCTCTGCGCAGTATGGGCTGGGCACGAGACTAGGAGATATCTTACGTTTAGTTGCTCTGTGCGCGGGGCTTATTTGTAGCCCCTTGATCTTTCCTTTTCTCTCTTTTGCAGGTCTATTCCTCTCTTTCTCAGTCTGTCGATCGTTTATTGTATGTTTTCAGGATTGAATTTCTATCGCTACCATAAGTAAGCCTTTCCATCCTTGTTCGATTCTCACTTACAGAAAAAAAAACTGATATTTAGATTTTCCACTTGTAGACTTAATTATTTCCTTCAACCACCGAGACAGCCATGGCACATAACATAATTAATTACCTAGGAGGTGCTGCGCGCAACGGGAATGGAAATGCCCACAGCAATGGAACCAGCAGAGGCGAAAAATTTGACGTTCCGTCCGACATCACTAGAGCAGGCGCTACTACGCCCGCAGAAAAGAGACTGAGTAGGCCTTTGGAGACTCTCATGGTTCCACATAAGGTGGTTAAAAGAATCTGCTGTATCGGTGCTGGATACGTTGGTGAGCACGCCGCATGTCCCAATTGCTTCAACGGGATACTTATAATTGCTTAGGAGGTCCTACATGTGCTGTCATCGCAGAAAAGAACCCCGATGTCATCGTCACGATCGTTGACATTAATCCAACTCGTATCGCTGCGTGGAATTCAGATGATCTCCCTATTTACGAACCTGGTCTAGACAAAATCGTCAAGAATTGCCGTGGACGGAATTTATTCTTCTCCACAGACGTCGATAGGGGTATCATCGAAGCGGATCTGATATTCGTATCCGTAAACACACCAACAAAGAAGGGAGGCGTAGGCGCAGGCTACGCTGCAGATCTAGGATACGTCGAGAGTGCCACCCGACATATCGCCAGAGTAGCGCAGAGCGATAAGATAGTTGTTGAGAAAAGCACAGTACCCTGTAGAACGGCTCAAAGCATGCGATATATCCTCGAGGCAAACGCTCGTCCAGATATCCATTTCGACATTCTTTCAAACCCCGAGTTCCTCGCTGAAGGAACCGCCGTCCCGGATCTGATGTATCCGGACCGGGTCCTGATCGGATCTCTAGACACCGAGGCTGGACGCGCGGCAGCGGCTTCCTTGGCGGACGTTTATGCGTCTTGGGTTTCGCGCGGTCAGATCATTACTATGAACCTGTGGTCTTCCGAACTATCGAAGCTTGCAGCGAACGCGCTTCTGGCCCAGCGGATCTCCTCTATCAATGCGCTATCGGCGATATGCGAAGCGACAGGGGCGGACATTGATGAAGTCAGTTATGCCTGTGGGCTAGACACCAGAATCGGTTCTAAATTCCTAAAGGCTAGCGTTGGGTTCGGAGGGAGTTGCTTCCAGAAGGATATTCTGAACCTGGTGTATCTGAGCGAAAGCCTCCATTTACCGGAGGTTGCCGCTTATTGGCGACAGGTTCGCACTATCGCATACATGGACGAAGAGTTACGCTAACTTATATAGGTCGTCGAGATGAACGAGTACCAGAAACGTCGCTTCACAAATAGAGTCATCTCTTGTCTTTTCAACACACTCACAGGGAAGAAAATCGCTGTTCTTGGCTTCGCGTTCAAGAAAGATACTGGCGATACCCGTGAGTCGCCCGCTATCACTTTGGTTAACTACTTTCGTGCCGAAAGAGCAAACGTCGCTATCTACGACCCTAAAGTGGAGGACTCACAGATCTGGATGGATCTCACTGAGCCTGGGGTTGTAGACGATCTTCCGGAACTGCAGAAACAGGTTTCTATCGCGACAGACGCATACTCTGCTTGTGAGAACGCGGATGCTGTGGTTATTTGTACTGAGTGGGATGAGTTTAGGGATACGTGTTTGGATTATGAAAGGGTGTATGAGAATATGAAGAAACCGGCGTTTGTGTTTGATGGGAGGTTAGTTCTAGATAAGAAGAGACTTGAGGGGATGGGGTTCAGGGTGGAGACTATTGGGAGGGCGGCGAGTACCTTTCAGACTCCGAAGGATTGGGAGTAGAGGGTGTGTTGGCGAAGGGGTTGGGAGGGGGGGTTATATACCATTTCTTTTTTTTTTTGGTTTTTATTAGGGTTGGTTTAATTGTTTGGATGGGCTTTGGGGGGTTAAAAGATGATGCGTTATGGAACCTGTATTTCTTTTCCTTTTTGGGGGAGTGGGATTAATGCGGGCCTAAAGCATTTGTGAGAGTAGTAGTTATTAGTGTTAATGTTGATCGAGAGCTCGGATGACTTTGAGTAGACTGATGCTTGAATCGAACACTCGAGATTCGATTTGAAAGAGTTGAGTCTGACCTAAAGGCGTTAAAAAGCTCGAGGTTCAGAAGTTGGGAACCGTACGTGAATAACTTGAAAACTATAGAGGAAATAGATAACCTATACCAAAGTGTATATAACCACCCTAGTCGCTACCCATACGCACATCACGACACAACGCCAAGCACAAAACCCATCCACCCACCACCACACCCACCATCAGAACCTCAACAATGGTCCGCTACAAAGCCCGCTACCTCCTCTTCGACATCCTCTACCCCGAAGTACCCACCCTCCCCTCCACCGCACCCCACACGCACATCCAATTCTCATCCCCAACCCACCCCTCCATCAACACCTCCGTCCTCTCCAACCTCCTCCGCGACGGCCTCGCCCAAGAGTTCGGCGACTGGGGGGCCGGCGTGGCCGGAAACCTCAGCGTCAAGTATTTCTCGCCGCAGACGTCGACGGGGATTGTGCGGGTGCCGAGGGAGCATTATAGGCTGGTGTGGACGGTGTTGTCGCTTATAAAGGAGGTGAAGGGGAGGCCGGTTGTGGTTAGGGTTGTGAGGGTTAGTGGGACTATTAAGAAGGTGGAGAAGGAGGCGATTAGGAGGGCGAGGGGGGATGTTAAGAGGGTTAGTGGGGCGGGGGGGAAGGCTGGGGTTGAGGTTGAGATTGGGGATATTGAGGATGATGATATGGAGGAGTAAGGGGGTGGAGAGTGTTGGGTGTTTAATATTAGACTTGGTAATTTATGGCGTTGGAATTCTTATTATGGGTCTTGGTGAATTGAGGGAGTATCGATCGACTTTGCCTCAGGGTTTACGGCAATGTGACTGGATACTATATCAACCCTCGCTCTACCTCAAGTGGGATCACGCCAGCAAACCTAAGCCTCCGTTTTCTCCTAGGGGCTAGATAGAAAAACAACAAATATTTCGGGAAACGACAGTTTGAGAGGATAAATAAACTCGCCTTGAATAGAACTGAAGGGTTGGTCTATTACGATCAATAAATAATAAGAAAATGCTAACAAGCACCAAAACCCACCTATCAAAACAAGAGCAAAATCAGACCCACAGGACCACCAACACCATGGTAGAACCAAGGTGCAGGCGAAGGTAAAAGATTAATACATGAGCGGCGCCGAAAAGCATGGTATCACTGGTAGCTAGCTTTGCCGTACCCTCGTATTTGGAAAGGCAGAGAACGCACAAGCTCGAACGAATACTCATGCAATATCACTCGCATCGCCTTTCCCTCCTCTCCCCAACCCTAGTCTATTGTACGTTAAAAATAACCGAAAATTGGTATTGCAACCATACCTCCCCTCCTTATGCTCTGCTATAACTACAAGTAAAGCTATATACCTAAGATAAAGTATAGGATCGATTACAAGCAAGTTCCTATACTCTAAGTGTTATTCTTCTGCCATAATGATTAGTAAGACTTTTTCTACCATTGATTCTGTTAAAGTCATAAACATAGGGCAGTATCTCTTGGACATAGCTCGAATTAATCATTAGGTTTGCCCAATGGAGTTGAGGTCTGGTTGGCAGTGAGACCAAATTAGCATGCACAATATGCACATGGCTATAAATTTACCTTACCAAGATGGGAAAGGGTTCTTTCTAGAGAGCAACTTATCTATCTCTTTCTTGTATGGTAGAGTGATTTTGTTATGGGAAGGGTCTGTACTATGCATGGTAGTATGGTTGCGATGTGACTACAATACTTTCACCCGCTATCTCAGGAGTCACACCTAAATCCACACCAAGATACTTCAACTCAGTCCATTCCATCCCGTCCATTCCAGAAAGTATGAGCGAAAAAAGAAGAAAAAACTACAAAGAAAACTCCAACCCCATCACAGTATATCGCGCTTCAAACAAACCGCGCGATGCCTATCACTAGGCACATACAAGACTCATTCACAAGACTATGCATTACCACCTCGCCCTCCAAAACCAAATTCCAAAAATCATAAACATAAAGAATACACTAGAATTTTTCTCATACACTACTCGTCCACTCTACTCTTTCACGGGGGAGCCTCTATCCAAGTAACTCGACATCCAGCCCAATAGCCCTCATGAAAAGGTTTACATTCGCGCTCTTCTGCGCTCCCATTTCCGCCGGAAGCGTTTTACTCGCCATGACATTCTCCATGACACGGTCCCTGGAATATAGATTAGTACTCGCCCCATCTCCTAAAGTGGCGAGAGGGCATTGAAGACTCACTTAACAGCCCCCACCAATGCTTGCTGCTGTGCCATATTTGCACCTACTGCCACGCTCGCTAGGAACTGCCAAACATACACATCATCCACAAACATACCACTAGGCGGGAAGCAATCCATCCAGTGACCCTGCAGCGCATCGAATAGGCGATCATACATTCCCTGCCACTGTGCGAGTTCGTTCTCGTCGGCCGCGCCGGCCTGCTTCATGATCTCAGCGCGTGAACTGAACATTGTCAGGAACGCAAGTCCGATCTTTGTTTTGCTGACCATGACGACGTCAACACGGTCTAGGAGTATGCCGAGGAGACCAATCACAATTGAGAGAGGTGCTTCGTAGACGTAGCTGAGCAACGGTGGTAGAACGTTATTGGCGAACATCTCGATCTCTTCGCGGACGGCGGAGGGGAGTTGGGTCTCGTGGGGTTGGTAGACGCCGTTTTTGACGACGTCGAGGATGTCGAGATAGACTACGATCATGGTTAGGACGGTCACACGTTGTTCGTCGTCGAGGTGGCGGAAGATGCGCTGGATTGCGCGCTTCATTTTGGAGTAGGAGAGGATAGCGATGAAGGGGTGGGTGGTGGAGGAGTGGGGGTCGATCGGAGTCATGATTTTCATTTCTCGCCAGAGTTTTGAGACGAGAGCAGCCCGCTTTGCTTCCCACTCGATATGGATCGGGAGAGGCTGACCGGGAATTGGGGCGGGGAGTTTTGCTCGCTCGCGCTCGTGGACTTCGAGTTCGAGAAGAGCGTTGTAGACATTTTCGATAGCACGGAGGAGTGTCTTTTTGTCTGCGCCGGAGATGGTTGAGCGGTGGGTCTAGATACGTTAGTTGTAAACATAGCAAATCACTCGTCCTGGGCGCTAAACTCACCTTTCTTGTCTGCTCTCCCACAGACGCATCGCTCTTCTTGATGTTCAGCATTGGTCTTGGCGTCTTCACATTACTAAAGCTAATCTTCCCCAAACTACCCTCAAGTACCAATTGGCTTGCCTTTGGCCTTGCCTTAGCTGCTGCCACAGCCCTTTGAACTTGCTGCTCCATGCGATGCAAATGATTGTCCTGTCTTCGATTCCCACCCCTTGGGCCCTGTCGAAACAAGTACGTTTGTGCAAATTGATTCAATGGCTGTGTAGGGTTCGTACGTGCGCGGATGGCCGAGTGCACAATGTAGTAGAAATCTTCGTTTGCAGCGTCCTCGGCATTGTTGATAGATACAAGTTGCTGCAGCTGGATACGGGTGATGAAGTTTTTATCATTAGGTGTCATGAGTCCGTTATACCGTGCCTGTGGAACAATTGTGTCAGTACCGAGAAAGTGGGAAGGGCGGGAGTACGTACCAGTTGCGCAATCTTGTGATTACGTTTTAAACGCTTACTCTCCTCTTCAAGGAAGCGGGCTCGCTCTGCTTCGTTCATATTCTGCAATTGCGACGCTGGTGCATGCGTCGCCATCCCATACGCATTCCGTGATTCCTGCAATGGTTGTTCATGCGCCAAGCGGGCCTGCACAGGCGGCGGCGGGCCTCTCAAGTGCTGCTCAGGATGCTGTTGATGTAGCATCTGTGGCTGCTGCGCAGGTTGATTACTCCGTTGTAGCATATTCTGTATATGCAGTGGGAAACCCCCTTGCTGCTGCTGCTGCTGGTGTTGCTGCTGCTGCACATGCATTTCTGGCTGCTGGTGGATATACTGATGCATCTGCTGCGGCGGTGGCTGGTGCTGGACCGGCGGTTGAAGCTGCGGCTGCGGTGACACCGCCGTCGGCCTCTGCTGGTTCATAGCAAGAATCTCAGCCTCCACTTCCTCGAGACTCATAAACTTCTTTGGCTGCGACGGCAGGGCCGCTGTTGGTCGTTCCCGATGAACCTCCGGCGGGGGGGGAGTCGACGCAATGGTCGGGCCAGACCCCCAGAGCGACATATCCGGGCGAAGAACGGGGACATGGGCAGGTGGGAGGTTTCGGACGGGCTGCTGTTGCTGCTTGGGTGGAGCAGAGGCAGCATTGACAACAGACTGCTTCCGGGCAGAGCGGTGGAATACTTCATGTTCTTCCTCCATTGCGTTTGCGACTTTGGCGGTTGCGCCGTGGAAGTCGAAATCTTTGCCTGTAGGTTGGGATTCGCCCAAAGTCAGCGAGTCGGTATAATGGTGGGATGGATTTTCTTCTGCGTACCGAGTTTGTCATCGCCGCCGCCGAAGGTTTCGTCGTTGAAGGCATCGTCTTTTTCGTCTAGAGCGTCGCCGAGACCGTCGTAGGTGTCTTCGAAGTCAATTCTGGATGGGTAGTGTTAATACGGTGAAATGTTGTTTTTCCTTTCTCGCCACAAAGGAAACGAACCCATCATCGTCATCATCTGCAGGTAGACTGGCGAAGTGATCTGTAGTCTGGGAAAATCCGGGGGCCTTCGAAGGGTGTTGACCACGGTCCCTGGGTGGGCCTGTGTCGAATCCAAAGAAGGACATTTCGGCAGAGGACGGTGCTGCCAGTTGGAGAGCAGCAGGTCAGGCAGACAATAGTAGTGAAAATAAGAATTAAAGGACGGAAAAGTAAAAGTGGGATGGGTGGAAGTGGTGGTGATGAAAAGGGGATTAATGTGGGGCGTTTAATTAGGTATGGGAGATAGGCGGGGGGGGTGGAGAGAGGTGGGGTTCAGCAGAGGGTGGTGGGCGGCCTTAGAGAATAGTTTAGTAGAGCAACGGGACCTGACCTGGGCTGGCTGGAGTGACCTGACCTGGTTGACCTCAACTGGACCTGAGATGTCTACAGTAACGCCACCTGGATGCAGACAAGGAAATAACATTAATTGCAGAGGACAAAGAACTACATGTATTCCATCTACAGGTCCTAATTGATCGAGATAAGCGAGTCCGCAGTACAATAGACCGAGTATTTACAGACAGAGATAACTACCGCTCAAGAGAACGGTTCCAATTTTCTCTATCTGTACCACCCTCGCACCCAATAATCTCGTATCTCGCCCAAGCGATCGGTTCAGCTCCTCGCTGTGCCGGCATCCTTGTACCTGCTGTACTTTAGCGTCGTAATCACAACATCATTTTCTCCTGCTGTCTGCTACCACCTTACTTACCCACCTCCCTCCCTCCGAGTCCTGTTCTCCCTCGAATGCAACATTCACGTCTGTAGCTTGGTCGACCATCTCCATTCCCTCGACTCTACAATTGCTGGCGTTATGGCAGCCAATAACACACGGACGCTCCGGTTCGTCCTGCTGGCCTTTTTCGTAAGTCCCATATCACGCCTCCTATACCAATAAAGGGGACAGGGGGGCGAGGGGAGGAACAGATCAACACTACTAGACACAGGCACTGACCTACCCTAGTGCATAGCCGTGCTCTTCAAAGTCTACACTAGCACCTACGACGCCAAAACCCCTCTCATCAACGTTGAAGAAATCACCAAACAACAATCCCCCATCGACAACACAACCCCCAACACCCCCAACAGTCTCCCACCCGCAACCCACTCCGGCGAGCGCGCAAACGCAACCTTCATCACCCTCGCCCGCAACACCGATATCTGGGAAATCGCTAAATCAATCCGTCAGATTGAAGACCGCTTCAACTCGAAATTCCACTACGACTGGGTCTTTCTCAATGACAAGCCATTCGACGCACAGTTCAAGAAGCTGACTACCGCACTGACGAGTGGGACTGCGAAATATGGATTAATCCCGAAGGAGCACTGGAGTTTCCCAGACTGGATCGACCAGGAGAAAGCTAGGAAGGTCAGAGAGGATATGGTACCACCCTCCCATTCCCCACCTCTAAGCAATCGAAACTGACCCTCAGGCTCAACGTAAAATCATCTACGGCGACTCTGTCTCGTACCGCCACATGTGTCGGTTCGAATCCGGGTTCTTCTTCCAACACGAGCTACTGCTAGACTACGAATACTACTGGCGCGTTGAGCCCTCAATCGAGCTGTACTGCGACGTGGACTACGACGTCTTCCGCTTCATGCGTGATAACAACAAGGTATACGGCTTTGTCCTCTCACTATATGAATACATCGAGACCATCCCGACCCTGTGGGACTCTGTGAAGGGGTTCATGAAGGAGCACCCGGAACACATCAACCCTAATAACGCGATGGCGTTCTTGTCCGATGATGGCGGCGACACGTATAACCATTGTCACTACTGGAGTAATTTCGAGGTTGGTAGCTTGGATTTCTGGCGTGGGAAGGCGTATACGGATTTCTTCGACAAGCTGGATCATGATGGTGGGTTCTTTTACGAGAGGTGGGGGGATGCACCGGTGCATAGTATTGCGGCGAGCTTGTTGTTGGATAAGAAGCAGATCCACTTCTTTAATGATATTGCGTATGTTCTTCGCTCTACAAGTTAGTGGGTATGCTGACGGGTGTAGGTATTATCACGTGCCGTTTACGCACTGTCCTACTACCGAGAAAGACAGGTTGAAGCTGAAATGCTCCTGTAATCCTAAGGACAACTTTGACTGGAAAGGTACTCTCCTCATCCCCTCGGCTTTTGAACTTCTCACTAACTGTACAGGCTACTCCTGCACTGCCCGCCATTTTGATATCATGGGTTTGGAGAAACCAGAGGGTTATGAAAACCAGATGGACTAGTTGCAGTAACGACTTGAAGATTTTCATTCATAGTGACACTCGCTTGGCTTGACGTGACGATTTGGCGTTGTTTTTTCTTTTTCCACTCGAACTTTGTGGTTTACGTTGGTTTGTTTTATCATAATGCCTTTCTTGGGTTTGGAGGATGTAGGGCGAGGTTAGTAAACAGAGTATTGTGGGAGGTAACATTGGGAATATTGAGGAAAAAAGGAAATTTCACCTGCATGTATGGGTTGGGTTTGGACATTATTATTTAGGGGTGGGGGTTATGATAGTAAAAGTACATCATATATTATAAATTTCTCTCTCAGACATAAATGGATAGGTTGATTCTATGGTGTTTTATTTACTTTTATACAGATGGGTAAGGGGTTATTCATATCCCTGCTTTCGGCTTCTTCGTACCGTATTTCGAACGTGAGGTGGTGCGAGATGCAACACCACCCTGATGGTGTTAGTCGGAGTTGAATTGAGGAAGAGTGGTGGACATACAAGATCTAGCGCACCACGAATCAAATGGTATTTCACACCTGGACAATCCTGGGAGCGCCCACCACGAACCAGAACAACCGAGTGCTGCTGAACATTATGACCTAACACCAACCTCAGCCCAACCCAACCAACTCTAAACCAACCAGAAGCCCTCACCTTCACCAGGAATATACGCCGTTATAACCTTATCATTACTCAACCTCACTCTCGCAATCTTCCGATCCGCAGAATTGGGCTTCTTCGGGTTCATGATAGTGACCTTTAAACAAACCCCCTTCATGCACGGCTTTCCCGTGGTCGACATCGCCGGGGAGACCGGCTTCCGCGCAGGCTGCGGTTTGCGTTGTCCGCGGATCACCTGGTTGAAGGTTGCGAGGGGGGTTGGGGTAGTGGAGAATGCGCGCGCTGGGACGGGCGCCCGGAGGGCATTGAGAATGGGGCGGAGGGCGAACATTGGTGGGTTTGGAGTGGTGGGGGTGGTGGGTTTTGATGCGGGTGGAGACAGGGTAACTGGGTGGGTCTGGAGCATGGGATATCACTCGGTTGGCTGAGGTTATGGTTCCTGAGAGGGTTTTAGGTAAGGGATAAGACACTGACGGCTGGACACAAAGACCTGAGACTATTCGTCTGGAACATGTTTGTCGAGAGAATATACGGCTGTCGATAATCTGCTGACACTTCTTGATAGTCCTGCTTGATAGGAGACAAACATTTGAACACGCAGGTTGGTACCTCTCACTACAAAAAGCGGTTTCTTCATCCGCAACCATCTTCTAAACGCTCCCAAAAAAAACCCCCCACCCAACTCCTCTTCGACATAATGCATCAACCGGATGTAAACCCTACTGCTGGCAGATCTGAAGAATCAATCTATGGCACACATCTGATTCACGACATTTACATATTCTACGGAATTGGCATGTCCTGTGCTGTTCTTAGAATCCTTGTCCGCTGCGCAATCACCCGTCGTCTAGGTCTTGAGGAAATCATAATGGCTTTCCTCGCCTCCTGCTATACTGGCTACATAACCTGTGTTAAATACTACCTCAAAAACGGCACAAACCTAATGACGGCCAGCGAGCGACTCGTTGTGCTGCTAAACCCAGAACTGATCAAAGACCGCGAAAGAGGGAGCAAGGCACTCATCGCAGCGTGGTTTCTGTATGTCACGGTTATCTGGGGCTGCAAGCTCGCCATCTGGATGGTGTGTAAACGGCTGACGGACCGTGCGGCGACCCAGCGGAAGAGGGTCAAGTATACGGGTTATTTGCTGGCGTTTTCGTATGCTGCTGCGTTACTGACCTTGTCGACGGTTTGTAATCCGTTTACGCATTACTGGCAGATTGATCCTGATCCGGGACGTAGGTTTTTCCACTTCTACCCCTGGAGCGGGACGTGGGGTTTCTTTGGTGTCTGAGACTGATTCGTGAGACATAGGTGAATGTACTGATGGATATCACATGCTCTTGATCATTGGTAGCCTCAATATTGTGACGGATATCCCATTGATTGCTATTCCCATCCCGATTGTGTTTAGGCTGCAAATCGGATGGCGACAGAAGACACTTCTATTCCTCCTCTTCGGGGTCGGGATCTGTGCCATCGCCGCTGCCTTCGGCCGCATTTTAGATGTTTCCACAAACACCCCCTCTGGCCCATCAACCTTCTGGGCCCTAGTTGGTAAACCCCCCCTCCCCTCCCCACATCCCGTCCTCTAACCACCCACTAACACGAACATAGAAACCACCTGCGCCCTATTCGTCAGTAACGTCCCTGGGGTAATCCTCCCCCACATTCTCCCACAACTCCCTTTAGTCCTCCCGACAACTAACACGTCTCCTCCCAGCAGATCCAATCTGCATTCACCTTCCTCCTAGAACTCCAACGCGTCCGACGCTCCGCAGCCCGCATCTCCGCGCTGCACAGCCAAGAATACGAAATGCGCGCGCAAAGATCCCGTCCTCGCACGACCACAGAGAGCCTCATGGGCAGCGAAGAGCACATAGTACCGGGAACCGACACCAACTCTACCGTCCCGCTGGCGGGTTCGTTGACTATGACGAAGGACCTGACGATCGTGACACAACCCCTGGAGTGCGAGCTTGCGTCTGGGTGGGAGGGGGGAAGGGGTGGTGTGCTGGTTCGTTCGTTCCTGCCGGATTCGGAGAGCGCGGTGTGAGTGCGACGTACTAGACGGGGGTTTGCAGATGGTGAGGGATTTTGGGTTTACGTCGTTTTGGTGTTGGTTCTGGTTGATGGGGTGCTTTTTTTTTTTTTGTGCTGTCTGAGGTGGTGTTGCTGCTGCTTATCTTGGATCCTAGTTGTGGTGGATCGTGCATCATGGGATATGACTCGGTGGTTTTTTCGCTGGAGTTGTTACTTACCTCCCACCAGGAGTGGATAGGTCCCGTTTAGAATAGTTGGAAATAGTAAACCCATCAATCTAAACCCTCGTGAGCCCCAGAAACCACAATCAACCACTTCGTGTGGCGACCAATGGGATATAAAGAGTAGAAAGAGAACTGTGATAGTTAAACTAAAGTCAAGGGGAACCCTCACTATGGAAAATATAATTATATTCCACCCCTACTATCATTGATCGCAACCGAAATCCTATCAAGTATGGACGCCAAGGACCCGCTAGTTGGAGTATAAATTCTTTAGCGCATTTTCCTTTTCATCCGTGTTTGTCTACCACTACTTGTTTTCATCGCGGTAGTAAAAATCGGGTTATCGGATTGAAGTGAGTTTTCCGTGGATAAACTTAAACTTAACTTTTACATAGTGCGGGGACACATTCGCTTAGTCAAACTAAAACACAAGTAGCGACTTTAAACCTCTGTGCACCTACCGGGAAAGAGGTAAACCTTACTGAAGTACCTCGGTGTACGATTTCCACAAGCTAACCCGTGGTTCAAGATTGTGGTGATAGTGTCGTCTATGTTCTTACGTCTCGAGGACGGGATTAATAGTATTGTTCCTTTGGCTGCTGGCGAGAGGGTGGAGTTGTTGGGTTGTTTTGACTGGTTTCTGGCCCGGCTTTGCTATTTGTATTTCCTTGGCTATCTGTGGGGTTTTGTGGGGGGGTGCTTTGGCTGGGTGATGTTGATAGTAGGATCTATCACTTACCTGTCTTCCATGTGAAGGGAGGATATTGGGTTTATTTAGCTCAGACGCTCTTGAAGAATCTCTCTTCGTTGATACTAGAGGGTACCCCTAACGGGCAGGGGATTAAGGTATTCCCCTGTGAGATATTCGGTATCTCTGCCCCTATTAATCAACCGTGTCAGGCCATGCGTCAAATCCAAGTTTCAAAACACCAGCTGGCAGATAGCGTCAATAGTGAATGTGATTCTTACAGATACTTGGAACTCCATACTCCTACTGAACACCCACTCGTCATAACCCATAGGGTTGGATACGTAAATGAATTATCACCACTACTACTACTACTACTACTAAACCCCCACTAGCGTCTCCGAGATTCGAGTCAGATCTTATGATCCGGCTTAGCGTTCCATGGCTTAGGCGTTCCACGTTCCATAGTCCCTGGAGCATTCAAATCTCAAAAAACCATCATACAACTAGTTTAGCAGAGGTGAATTGGTAGGGCCAATCATACAACACATCCCCAAGCCCGAGCCCAACCACAACCAACCCTCACTTCCAACAACGCGATACACGCTCCTTCTTTCTTTCCTACCATTCTCTCCTTCGTATATTCGCTATAGTTACAGCTATATACAACAAACCTACAAAACAGAGTGGGGGTGTTAGCGCAACTCACACAAAAGAAATCTACAAAACATGTTTTTTCTGATATACACTCCAGTCCAGTCCAATCCCTTCCCACCAAACCAACCCATCCCTCCATGCAAGGAAAAAAAACCCAAACTCCCAACCAACCCGCTCTGCTGGCAATCCCAAGAGAAGGAGGGGGGAAGTTAAAAAAAAAAACATAATCGCCCATCCGTTTAAAAGAACAAAAAAATACAATCCATCTACATGCTTCACATGTTATTCAACACCAGTGAAATGAGTGCTGTTGCAAAAGCCCCGAGTGCAACGCCCTCGAGAATTGCTGTTGCGAGGTCGACTTTCTTGATCAATATGACCCGCTCACTGAACGCCTCGTCGACCTGCTCGCTCGCGAATTCGACCCATTTCACTACCTCCCCTAGCGCTCTCTCCCATATCTTCTTCTCCTGCTGCTCCGCAGCCTCTATAGCCTCCTTCTCCGCCTCCATCGCGGCAATCTCTTCGATCGGCGCCTCGCCTTCTCCAGAAGTATGCACGATATCCTCCTCCAACAAGACCGGCTCACTATCTACCACATCCGCAGTCCCATCTACAACCTCTTCCGCAGCCTCCCTCGCAGCCTCCACAATCGGCGTGATAGCCTCCGGCTCAACATGCAAATTCAACAACGCATTCCGCAGCCCCTCCTCCTGGATCACCTCACGCACCTTCTCCTCAAACCCACCCACAAGTCTCTTCCTCTTCCACGGCTCCAACCACAACTGCACAACCACAAACAACAACACATTGAACCCCATCAACCCCCACGTAACCCAAGTACTCGCACGTCTAATCTTATCGCTCCAGATCTGCTCCTCGTGGTAACGAGAGAGTATACTCCGTGCCAGCCTCGACTGGACCTCATCAGCGACGCGTTCCGCAACCGCGAGCTGCTCCTGTGCAGCTACCTCGGCTTGCTCGTTAGCGTGGTCAGAACGATACAGTGATGTGAACCGTTCAAGGTCCGACGGCGACCAGGCGTGTTTGCGCTGTAAGAGTTCGTTGACTTCGCGCTGAGAGGCGGAACGACGGGCAATGGCGGATTGGTAGTCTTCTTTAGCGGTACGGACGGCGTTTCGGGAGGATTTAACGGTGGCCTCTGGAGTTGGGGGGTTTAGCGGGGGTTTGGGACTGGTTGGTAAGGTTTGAGGTGTTAGGAAGGATTATTGGGGAGGTAGGGAAGTGGGGGGTGTTACCGAGTTGTTCGATTTCTTTTTTGAGGGATTCGATCTCGGAGTATCCGGTTAGAACGTTGAGTTTTTGGCCGGCGGTGAAGGCGGCGATTTGGAGGTCTTCCATGGCTTTGGTGACCTTCTTCGCCATGTCGGAGCGTCGGAATTCTTTCTGCGACGGGAGGTTTTTGAAGTCTGGCCCTGGGGGAATTGGAGGGGGAGGTAACGGACGGTCACCGTCATTGCCGGGGCTTCCTGGGTTTGAAGAAACCCATCTGATTTGTCCCAATCGTAGTTCCTGTCGTCGCTGCTGTTGCGGGAATTGGCATCCCAGGCGAGTCAGTCTCGAGTTCAAATGCAATTGCCGGATCGTCAGGAGTCGGGGAGCCGCAGAACAGGCAGCAGAGGGCCTAGCGAGCAGAATAGATCTGAAGAGCGGCCTCATGGCAGCGCCGCGAGAGGTGGGATTAGGGAGGGGAGAGGTGGAGGGGGAGAGAAGGGTTGGTGGGATGTTTCGGTTCCATGAGATGTCGTTGAGGGCTTGGCGGAAGCGGAAGTGGGGGAAAGAGGAACTGATTGCCCCTCCGATGACGAATAACTGCATGGAACTGGGAATAGCTGAAGATCACGGTAATAAACAGGGGCCGGAGAGTACATAAACTGCTTCTATTCCGCCTTCTCTCCTCTTCTTGTCATCTCACGTATCTGTTCAATTGTTGATTATCACCACTGAAATAACCCTCATCTCATCTCTCATCTATTATATCCATCATGGCTCCTGCTACTAAAGCAATCGTCTTCACCGACTTTGACGGTATTCCTCTTCTCCCCTTTCCTCTACAGTAACTGACTCTCCCAGGAACAATCACCCTCGAAGACAGTACGTCCCCTCCCCGCCTTAACCCACCGCAGCTAACCCTACCACAGGCAACAACCACCTCGTAAACCCCCCTTTCTCCCCCCAATCTCACCCCACTAACCCCCCACCCAGTTCGACAACGTCGGCTTCGGCAAAGAACGTCGTCTAGCCGGCAACACCGAGATCCTCGAGCACCGCGCAACCTTCCGCGATGAGTTCCGCAAAATGGTCGAATCCGTCGCTGAAACAACCTCCTTCGACGACTGCATCCAAATCCTACGCAAGAACATCAAGCTCGACCCTGGATTCAACCCTTTCTACACTTGGTGTCTGGAGAACAACATTCCTGTGATTGTCCTCTCCTCTGGTATGGAGCCGATTATTCGCGCTCTGCTTAAAGACCTGGTTGGACCTACTGCGGATAAAATCCCGATTGTGAGTAATCAGGTTAAGATTGAGGCGGATGGGAAATGGGAGATTGTGTATCATGATGATAGGTAGGTTTGCTCTAGTAGGGTGGAACACGCAGAGCTAATTAACCTGATTAGTGACTTCGGCCATGACAAATCACTTGCTATAAAACCCTACCATAACCTCCCGGATGATGAACGTCCTATCACCTTCTACTGCGGCGATGGTGCATCTGATCTTTCTGCTGCACGTGAAACGGATCTTTTGTTCGCTAAAGCTGGACAAGGTATTTATCTTTTTCCACGTAGTGATCATTGACACTGACGGTTCAAGATCTTATCATGTATTGCGAGCGTGAGGGCGTTCCGTTCACTGTCTTTCATGACTTTGCGGATATCCATAAGATTGTGAAGGAGGTCGTTGAGGGGAAGACTACGGTTCAGGAGGTGGCTGCAAGGCCGCAGAAGGAGAAAGATGTGGCGAAGGAGGAGGTTAAGGATACCGTTAAATAAAGGGTTTTTTTTGAGTAGACTATGTTGTAGAGCGGCGATAGAACACGCGGAATAAACTGTTTTTATTGGTTAAGTAGGTGGAGTAGAGTACTGTTTGTGCTGTATAGGATGAATACTGGTTTAGTCCATGGCAGTCTTGAATAGACACGCAGCAGACCTGCTATAAAATAGATCTCCGGCTATCGAAGGAAGCATGTCCACCATCATTACCTCACTCAGACTCCCAAAAAAAAGATGGTATCAAGCATATATTAACTCCACTATTAACCCCCACCTACCGCCTCTCATCCAGCTCCACCTCCGGCATCAAATCCACCTCACTCTCCCCTTCCTCCTCCTCCTTCCTCAGCACCTTCCTCCTCACCCACAACCCCACCCTCACAATCAACGCCCACAACCGCTCCTCCCGCAGTGCCTCACCAACATCATCCTTCGGATGCTCCCGATTCTCCACCATAAACTGAAACTTCAACACATCCTTCCTAGTCACAACACCCGACAGCTTCCCGCGATGCTCAACAAGCACCACGCGCGGTCCAACTTTCTTGAATATCTCCATTACGGTCTCGAGCGGGAGGCGCGGATGCACCGTGAGTGGTGTAGCGTCGATGAAGCGTGTAAAGTCGATAGAGAGATGTGAAGTAGTGCCGGACGTGAGTGCTGAGGTACTTGGGGTAGAGGCGGTGGGTGCTGGGGTGAAGAAGCACCGAGAGGTGGGTGGTGTGGCGCGTTCACGTTTTGCGCGTTCTGGAGATTGTTAGTGGTTGCTGTAGAGTGGGGATGGGAGCCTTACCAATGCCGTATTTGAGCTCGGTTCGGTTGATGTAGCCTAGTAGGAGCTTCGAGTTACGGTCTTGGACTATTGGGAATCCTTGGAATTCGGTGGTCTCGAGGATATGTTCTGATCCCCTGGTGTCAGTGTCATTTCGAGAGACGGGTTTTTGTGGAACTTACCAACAGCTTGTAGCGTCATCCCTGTTGATGGGATTACTGTTAATTCTTGGTTCATTACATGTGAGACTGGAACGCCGAATGTATGCTCTTCTTTGTTGTCCAGGAATGGGAAGCCATTGAACCAGATCATCCTGTCTGCGATGCCGCCTTTGCCGAATCTGTCGCTGACGGCTTTTGTTACCCCGACGACAATCTGTATCGTCCCTCGTCAGCTTCACTTGATGGTTTTGGTTGGAGGACAAACCATGGTGGGGAGGATGTAGGTTAAGGCTCCTGTTAGCTCGAACATTATCACTACTACTGAAACGGTAATGTGCATGATACCACTCAGTGCAGCCGCAGCCCCTAGGAACGCATATGTACCAGGGGTGATGCACTAAAGCGAAATTGTGAGTATGTTAAACTCGATTGACGAACTCTAGTGACGTGATGGACTCACGGGAATATCTTGCTCACAGCTAGCAAAGAACCTAGAGTCAGGCGCAGCTTCGTGGAGCGCCTGCACCAAGATACCAACTGTTCTCCCAAACGACGCACCAATAGCCATAGATGGGACGAAAATCCCTGCTGGAACCTTACACCCGTAGGATATGATAACCAAGAAGACACGAACGATAGTAGCTATAATCAGAGAAAGCACCATGCGCCATCTCCGTTTACTCCTTTACCTCCCGTCAGCACCTAAAGCAAGGCAAGGAACACGAAACATACTCGCAAAGCCCGTTGTAATCATGTCCACCCTCACACTCACGAAACAGAATCTCCATGCTCTCAGTCATATCGATCCTCAGGAACATATTCGAGTAGCAGATCACCGCAGTGATCCCCGCCAGAAACGTAGCTTCGGCGATGGCGTACTTTGTAAGATACCGTTTTCGAAACGCCTGAGCTCGGAGATTCCACTTGATAACAAACTCTCCGTAGAGACCACCGAATATACCGATAATAATGAAGAAGACAACTTCAAAGAAGTGCCAGTCGCGATCATAGCTGACCTGGAACATGACGAGTTGGCCTGTGCGGAACGGGTTCATTGCCGCAAGAACAGCTGTTGCGACTAGTGCACAGAAGTAGCTCCTCCACATGGTTTTAAGAGGAAAATTTGACGACATTTCCTTCTACAGGTTAATCATTTTGTTTATAACTCCATGATGGAGACCAACAAACCTCTAGAGAGAAGAGTACCCCTCCGATGGGGCTTCCGAATGCTACAGCTACTCCAGCAGCTGCACATGCCGACAGGATTTCCCTAGTCTTTGCGGCGTTTCTTCGGTATTTCTCAAAGAACCTGCTGATCACATTACCGGTACAGACAGCATAGTGTACACTAGGTCCTTCCTTTCCTACACTCAGTCCAGAAGCGATTGCGAGCGGTAGTCCGATAGACTTTATCAATAATGTCCAGCCCCCGAGAAAGCCTTTCATAATGAACCCCGCTAGAATGCATTTGATTTCTGAGATTCCTGAACCGGCAGCGTATGGAGCAAAGGATTTGACGAGAATGGCACTGGTGTATGCAAAGAGAATCTGCAATTTGTCAACAGGCAAGAACCGCCTGGAGAAACTCTCAGACAACGTACAGAAAATAAGATATACATCAAGTGATTCACAGGCCAATAAGAACCCCAAGTTTTCCACTCCGGACATCCTACTCCAAATTAGCATTTGGTCCAACTTACGAGGACCCTCCTGCTCACCTTCATCAGACCCCCAACAACAAAAGTTCTCGTTAAGATAGAACGCAGTGGTACAATGCCCAAGCTTTATATCCGATAACCATTCCGTAGCAATATTCAAAAACGAAGCGTTCAACCCAATGCAAGCGCCTTTCCTCGTCAGCAACCCCAGCTCCCCAAGACTACCTTGGCGTCCTAGAATTCACCTATTAAACTGATAACAATCCACGCCTGTCCCGCTTCATAAGACTGCCAAAGCTTCCTCCTCCAGCCCGCTGCGCTGCCTCGTACAAAAAACCCATCGTTGTTCTGTTTCTGTAGTTGTATCCGTCGCTGCAGTTGCGCGCGCGCCGCGTCTTGGACCCAATCTACCAACCCGAGTGTGAGCTATGGCCATCAAGTAGGATGAAACACGCAAGCTCTCGAACCTATCGTCGTAAAGTCCTATCACCCCACCTATCGTCAGTAAAGCACCTTGCGCCGCAAAGGAAGTAACAGCGCACCTCGTATCTTCGAATCTCGTCAATTTCCTCTATATGTTCTTGAGGATGTCTAGCTTCTCCAGCTTCAGCAGATCTTGTCGAAATCGCAAGCGACAGCCGCGACGATAGGGAGGGTCGGAGCTGCGGTCGTAATCGCGGTGAGCTCATGTCATCGGTGGCTGAGGTTAATCGTGTAGGTACAGCATCTGACAGCTCTTGCGAGCAAGATGTTAGATGAGGCTCTTGTTTCACACAGCGCCAAGGAAACCGCCGTATCACGTGATATCTGGCTATGGCATGAGGTATCACTCGTTTGTGTATCTTGAGCGGAGATAGAGAGTAGGTAGATCAAGTCTTTGGTAGCAGAAAAATTTTGTGAGTTCCTAGCAGTGACGAATTATACCAAAGCTAGGGTATCACAAATGTACCACATGTCTGCTCGGCTTTAGCGCGCAGGGACCCTTGGAACGGATGAAAACCAGGTACAAGATGAACTTGCAGGGGAAGGTTCTATCTGAGCAACTTTACACAGACGTATAGAGCCTGTGAAAGGGGAAATGACCGATTCACACGGGCATCGAGATGCAACACGGAGCTTAATGCGAACGATATTAATTGGGCTGAGCCTCAGGGTCAGGCCTTAAGAGCGTCCTTTCTCACCCTTCTACGGTTGCGAGTCTCTCCTTGCCTTGCCTTAGGAGATTTGAACGACGTTTCTAATAGAGCTGGAACTGTGCATATAAGGCCCGACATATCTAAGGTCCGAACTTTGCAAGGTTTTCCGGCAAAGTTTTAACTGCAAACAGAATTCCCAAAATACCGGGAATGGCGGTCAGAGACACCTGTTATTGTTTTTCATTGATGTCAAACCGATTGGCCAATTCATAGAGAAGATCCCCACCTAGGAACTAGACTTGGTACCGAGCGCACGGACCACAAACCCAGAAGGGTAAGCCATTTGCAATAGAGGGGCAGCTTAACCCTGCAGCCTGCAGCCTGCAGGGTCTGCCTTCTCGGTTCACGTGGTCCCAATTTTCCTTCTCCCTATCTTGTGCCTGTACTCTTTCCTTTTCCTTTTCCTTTGCTTCAATCGCTTTGTTTTCTCCCCTAGACAACATTCACGATGTCCTCAACCGTCACCGAGATCCAAACCCAGGCCCAGTCTGTCACGGCTGAAAACATTCTCAGCCTGTTTCCCGAAATCAATACCTCGCTCGCCACATCCGCTCGCGCAGCAACCGGCTCCGAGCTCGAGGGCTACGATGAAGAACAAGTACGTCTCATGGACGAAGTCTGCATTGTGTTGGACGAAAACGACATTCCCATTGGCAGCGCTTCCAAGAAAGTCTGTATGTATCAGCATTAATCTTGTCGGTTCCTACGATAGGGGAAAAAGGAGCTAAAGAGTAGTCAGGCCATCTGATGAAGAATATTGATCTGGGATTGCTCCACCGTGCCTTCTCCGTCTTCCTATTCGATTCCGAGAAACGTTTGCTGTTGCAACAACGTGCGGATGAGAAAATCACATTTCCTGGTGAGTTTTTGTGGTGCCTACTCAGGCGTCCGCCAGAGCAGTGGTTGATTCGATCCTATAGCCATGTGGACCAACACTTGCTGCTCCCACCCTCTTGGGATCCCCGGCGAAACTGGTGCCAACCTTGAGGCTGCCACCCAGGGAGTTCGTCGTGCAGCTCAACGCAAGCTTGGCCAGGAGCTTGGTATCCCGGGGCACCAGGTACCTCCTGAAAAGTTCAAGTTCCTCACCCGAATTCACTATAAGGCTCCTAGTGATGGCTTATGGGGTGAACACGAAAGTAATCCATCCCAATTCGAGGTTCTCTTATCTTCTATAATCTAATGTGTTATATCTAGTTGATTATATTCTATTCATCCAGGCGAAGGTCGATCTCGACATCAACCCCAACGAGGTCCAGGCTTACAAGTACGTTACCGCGGATGAACTGAAGGAGATGTTCAAGGATGAGAAGTTGTCTTTCACTCCTTGGTTCAAGCTCATCTGCAACACGATGCTTTTCGAGTGGTGGGAGAACGTTGATAACTTGGACAAGTACCTAAACGAGACGCAGATCAGGAGGATGTAAGGTGTGTTTTAAAGATACCAATGTTTAGCGGAAACTTGTTTCAATAATCAATACATGTGTTTCTTTCGGCGCATTGGATGCCTAGTTTGCAGTTTCAGAAGACTTGTACGGTGCATCTGTTTGTATTAGTATATAATTCACGTCCATAGCAGAATCTCTGTTTACAACACCCCGAAAGAACCTAGAGCAAAGGACGTACCGTACCAGTCTTGAGGTTTTCACACCAGCGGTGAGCGAGTGTTATTCTACCTTTTGGAGCAACTCGTTATCCCATCACGTTAACTATCAATGGGATCCTAGTTCCCCGGAGCTTTTCGCTCGCCAACGAGGGCACCACCGGCTGTCAGAGAGTCTTTTTGATGAGAGGACGCGTTAATAGGGGTAAGTTATCTAGACCTTGAAACCTAGCATGATACAGGATAGTTATCTTGTCTCCTTTTCACAAGAATCCCCAACCTTTCAAGTGATTTATAGATCTTAATAGCCCATTTAGTGACTTTAGGACGTTTGCAGCGTCAACCCTAGACTTGCAGGCTGATAAATTGGGATGGATACTTTGATGACCGGGAGAGCGTGCGGGAGGGTGCCTTGAGAACGTTTGCGGCATCGAAGGAATCGCATTCAATCATGGTCAGCGGGATAGTCAGCGAGATCATGGAGGTCATTAAAACTATCATCGAAGTTATCATCAAAGCCATCATCAAAGCCATCGCTAGAATCATCACCAATTAAATAAGTATCGAAGGAAGTACATGTAATTCCTGCAACTACAAACCAAAGAAGAAGACGAAGACGAAGACGAAGACGAAGAAGACGAAGACGAAGACGAAGAAGACGAAGAAGCAAAAATCCCATAATATTCCCATTAAACTATTTACAAAAAAAAATAAAACTAAAAAAAAACCAAAACATTATCAGTATATACGCATCAGACTTCTTCCCCACGCTCCAGCCAACTACAAACATCCCAATCGCTCCTGACTGATAGGCACCCCGAAGGAGAACAGCAGGAAGCGAAAGGCGTGAAGTGCCCACTCGAGCTTGTCATCATTTGCACTGATTAGCAAACCAAAACTAACCAAAACCAACCCAAAAATATCACACGCAAACCGACTACAAACATCCCAATCGCCCCAGGCTGATAGGCACCCCGAAGGAGAACAGCTGCCAACGAAAAGTGCGAAGTGGAGAAGAAACAGAAAGTTGGGGGGAGGAGGTCCGGTTTTATAGACTGGGATGCCAAGGGATTGGTGGGTTAGTAAGTTGTCGAAATTCGCCGCTTGCCTGTGGTTGGATGGATTTGTCCATTATATAGCATGGTTGGGATCGTACGGTTTGTAGGAGTTTTTTTGTTATGATGAGCCACCATAGTTTAACATTCTATCCGAAATCTTGGTACCCGGGTGAAAGATTATGGCGGCAGCCTCGATAGAAATACCTAGTCTCCTGTCCAGCCCCACTGCGCAGCTTGCTGCTTACGGTACACAGGCATATGATGCTAGGCACAGATACCCATCCTTTAGGCATCCACAAATGACTGCAGCTGCCACATACTGTAGGAGAAAGCTGCGTGAAAATGGTTAGGGACGAGGCTATCACCCATCGTGTTTAGGAGATAGTTTTGATCAATGAGTGGTTTGTTTTCTGCCTGGGTAGTGCTGGGAAATATGGACGAGTCAGATGTCATGATCCTGTTGGATTCCCCGAAACCCCGTGATTCTGCATGCTAACTACATGTACTAGAGAAAACTACATCCAAATTTATTACGGGATTAATCTCCAAAATTATACTAAGCTTGTCACGATCTTTAGAAACAGATTCGTAGACGATAGTAGGGCGAAGCCTCCGTGACATTCACGTACTCACCGAAGAGAATCCTCTCATATCAGAGCACTCGTAGAGGCCAATTACAAAGAATTTTGCGTAAAGGATTTGGGTATGATCACAAATTTTACTGAAAATAAAAACTCCTTTGAACTAATCCCTAATAATACACATCAAGAAATAAAAAGCAAAACCCGACCAAAAATCGATATAATTTAGCCCATCATGGAATTCAATAAGCTAAGAGAGACTGGCCACCCCATAACCCAACAATAAAGAAAGGAATCCGAATCCACGCTTCATATCCACCATCCTCCCAAACCTCCATTTAACTCATTTCCTTATCGCGGCTCTTGTTCTTATCAAAAGCAAATCTCTCCAGTCCACCCTTTTTGACTGGCATTGGTTCATCCTCTCCACTATTTTCCCCCACCTCCTCTTCAGTTGCGTTGTCGACGGGTGTATCGGCCTCGGGTGCTGCAGCCTTACTCTTTCCATTGCCACCCTTTCCGGCCTTCTTGCTGCCATTGGGAGCGCCGATTGGTAGTATCTTTTGTCCTCCTGGCAATACCAATTGCCCCGCATCTGCGTCCTTTGTGACTTTATTTTTCTTCTCCCGGATCTGCTTAAAAGGTACTGTGGGAGGAATAACGTCGGAGAGGAATTCGAGATTATCGATTCGGGCCACCGCATTTGCTGCTCCACCGTTAATTTAACTGGCCAATTCCTCCATTGACAAGGATAAACGGAATATACGAACCGAGATCTTTGTATTGCATTGTCTTCCGTTGTTTCCGATCACCATAAGTCATCTTCAACCCCTGTTCCGCCAGATACTGTACAAACATTTCCTACAACAGACACGCCATGAGCTAATTGAGCTTCCCGAACCAGCAAGTAGGGTAAAGCACGTACTGCGGCGATAGTAACGAGGAAAGCCGCGTTATTGGAGCATCCAGAGACCTCTTCATCGAGACGTATGATTTTCTTCACACGCGACACTATTCCCAGTCAATCCCAGCACAGCAACGAGGAGTAGAGTGTAGCTTACGCGGGAGAGCTGAATGACCCGTAACCTCTTCGGCGGGAGGAATCGCGGAGTTGTTGTACGGCATGCTACCTATTTTTCGATCGTGGGGGTTCGGGAAGGAGACGTTGGAGGGGTTGCTTCGTTGACCCGTGGAGAGGATAGGGACTTTGACGGACGGCTCTACGCAAATGCGTGGAGCTCTGTCAGTGGCTGAGTATTCAACCTTGTCACGGAAAGAAGAGTTAATATAAGACTTTAATTTAATGCAGGGCGTGAATTGTGTACTGCAGGGGAAACTCACCACAACGCTTCCTCACACGAGTGCCTAGATGGGTCACTATCGAGACCGAAGAGCTCTCGTGCACGAACAGTATTAGGGTTAGGGGTTTGGTGGGATTCCACGAATCACTGGAGTTCCGTTAAGGTTAGCCTGCAGATGCAGTTACCCTCCCTACCGTTCCAGTGACGTCAAATATCGTGTCTTAGTTGAGCTTATGGGGATGCAAGAACATGTATGTTCTCTTAATTCAGACTTAAGGCCTTTCTAGTACGTCGTCGAGATCCGCAAATTACCTCTAAAATACCTCTCGACGCCTTTGGGACTCTCCTTGGAGAACCAACAACGTTATTCTAGAACTAACTATCCCAAGAGCGAAGCTTCAGTTGCAGACACTACCTAGTACGACTGTAGTCTTTGCGGTACATATTTGAAGGAGTATCAATCCTTCCCTGAACCTTGGGGGATTCTGAGAGAGCATTATTGGAATTTACAGCGAAATCACTATATGTCACTCGGCTGCTGTCTGACCCTGCTGCTCAGAATACGATACGCTCGCTCCTACGAGAATACGAAGTTGGGACGGACTTATATTCCTGTAGAGCAGCTATCACTATAGGATGGTACTGGTGTGCATGAAACAGTCCCTTTCCGGTTTGGCCCATATGCAAACATTCTTATGGCCAGAATTGATTGATCGATCGATAATTTATACACGCTAGAACCTTTATAAGGTGCTTGTACTATGAGTTCTGATAGACTATTTCTTGATATTAACCTCACGGAAACTCCTAGGGAATTGTCGTGCGTTTCCATATCGGACCGTTCTGCCTGCCCCCTAACGTTTGGTTTTCGTCGAAATATCGGTCTGTTTATCTCTCAAAATTTGCTGCGAAATAGAAATACTGATATAGAAAGAAAAGCAGATACAGTTGCTAGTTAATTTCTGTAACCCCGAGCACCAATTCCTTGGCCTCGAGGTTGATCGCAGATCTAAGCCAAGAACTTGGCATTTACCAATCTGGAGAGCACGACTGGCCACCCTCAACTTCTTGGTGGTGAGAAAAACACATGATGCCGCACGGTTACCAGCTTATCCTCGTATGAAGTTAGTATCTAATCTACGTTCAGACTTACCTTCCCCCTTTCTTTCTATGTTTCTTGCATGAAGTAAGCTTACCGCCTGCCAAGTCAACAAACAAGTCACTTACCCACACTGTAATCCTAGTAGGATTCCACATGAATAGGGGCCACTTTGCAATAGTTCTCGCCAGATATGCAAGTACCAAGATGGTTAAAATAAGGTTATGCATTTGAAGGCTAAATTAGACAGATTACAGACCTGGTTTTGAAACTATTGCCCCCACAAGCATGGTTCGCTACTATTTCATGAGTCAATACGTGAATAGTGGCGGCTTACCGCGCGTAGAAACTGGAAAAATCCACTATCGGATCGTAAGGATTGTTATCTAATTCTAACTTCGATTGGTTTAGGGGGTACCTGAAGTGGTATAGACACAGCCGAGAGATCTGACTCGAGCTTTGAAAGTTTCCCTTCAAGGCTAGCGACGGGGTTGAATCCTTACGCAGAGATAGTGTATTTTTCTAGTTTCTACGGTACTGCCAAGTGATTGGTGAACTACTAGGGCTTTATAAATCACTATATATGCCCAAGATTTCTCTATTTCTTTCCCTTCATTATCGGAACCAACTCAAGTCAATCCTTATCATAGCTTTCGATCACGCTTACCTTAATACGCTCATTGCTATAAAATAAACTGTTCGTCTGCGATTATTCAATTACTAGTTCTACGAAATCACGGACAACACCACTTTTTTTTCAAAAATGGTTTCCACTACCCGGCTGATCACTCTCGCTACCCTCATCATCCCTCTTGCCTCAGCTACATTCAGTTTCAACATAACCGCCACCAATGAAGACGGCGAAATCGCTAATTTTACTATCCCCGCTTCCTGGGGCGTCTCTGACGCCTGCGTGACTGCCTACGCAGCGGAAATCCCTTGCGACAAAAATGGGTTATTCCAGATCGTGAAACCCACTGATCCTCTGAAGGTTCTTGAAGAGGGTTGCACATACGAGTGCATTGACGGTTTCAGAAAATGGAGAGACACCCTCAGGGCGGAGTGTTCAGAGACCGATATCGAAGCTGCGACTTCGCAACTGACTGATATCGGATTCTCGGTTTTTGATTCCGAGGGACCGATGGGCGCAACTTTGTTGGCGGGTGCTGCGGATAAAAATCTACCGGTCGTGGAGATGATGTATTGGTCGACTTGCACGAGAGATTTGTGAGTTTTATTTACTTGGGAGCTTCCATTACTTCTTTTAGTTGAAGTTAATATCCGTCCCTTCTCTAGAAACAACGGTAGATTCTGTATCCTCGAGGAGAGCTATAGCAACCTTACCACTTTGCAATACAACGATACCTCGCTCAACACCCCCGAAGGAACCGCCGACTTTTGCAAAAACAGCTGTCTCACTCAAGCCTCTGTGTTCACCTATGACATCTCAGGCGTGACATACGGAACTGATGATATCTTCATCGCGAATGTAGCTGTTTTGTGTCCCGATCTCGATACGAGCAATTACCCCGCGATATTGTCCCAGAAGCCTTTCTCTAGCTACTCGTTCGTTTCATCAAACGCCTCTATTAGCACTTCCTCCAATTCCTCCAATTCCTCAGATACCGCCACGGGTACTGGTACTGGTACTTCTACAAATGGAACTGCCTCGGAGGGAGAAAATGCCGCAGGATCGTTGAAAGGGTCCTTCTGGGGGATGGGAAGTGCTGTTGCGGCTGTTGTCGTTGCTGTATTTATGATCTAGAGGATATCTTCGTCTTGTGTGTAGGGCGATAGAGTACAGGTTATAGGTCGGAAATGTGGAGCCCTGTGCTTGCTACTGGCTTGCCGTGGCGCTTTAATTCAAAATGTAACTCCGTGAGGAGACTCATCAATTCCTTATCGTGGTGTTTGGATCCCCTACCGAAGAGTAACCAATATCTAAGTGAGATCACATTTCCAAAATGCCATGGACCTACTGCTGCTGCTAGAAGCGCTAAAACACAGGTCTTCCGTAGGCATGTCTTGCGACGCGCTTGCATCACGAAGAAGCACTCGACTATTCTGATGTGTGCATATCAGGATCTACTTATTTACCTCATTAGGCTATGCTTAAGCTTGTCAAAACGAGAAATAGGTACAAACCAGCCTTGAATCAAGTTCCCCAGGAGACGGTCAACCCCGCGGCCTCTGTATGCGTGGAGCGCCCATCATCTGGACTGAATATTTCTTGGGAATATTGGAGCACTTCGAAATTGATCGTTGCTGATTGGGACCTAACCGACTGCGTCTACCTTGAGAATCAACCGACAACTACTCAATCATCATGACGGGCTGGTTACTGCTACATAAACTTAGTGGCGAACTTGGTTTGTTGGTACTCAAACCCTGATTGGTTAGAACTATGGTCCGATTGTACTCTACAGCCTGATTGGTTGTAAACCTCCTCCACATACCTTCCCTCAGTCACTGCGAATGCACTCCTCAGACGACACCTTACAATCCTTTCCTCCGGATTCTTTGGCAGCCTCTAAAATAACTTTTATCTGTCCACATTTTTGCTGAGGAAGATTCCACCATAGCCTAAGGGCTGGATGCGTGTATGATTTATCTATCTATCTATCTACTGAGGAAGATAATACTATTTCTAAGAGTATCTTTAGTTACCATTCCGTCCTCAGCCTTCCCAATATTGGGGTTGAGGTAATCAGAGCTTTCACAGAATCCATTCCGGAAGGCATTAACTTATTTACACGAGTATTTTTGTAACATGTGTTATCCCAAACACCCAGTCCGTCATGATGATCATTACTGAATCAAGGGCTTAGTAGCTTGCGGATTCTTGAGAGCAAGCTTTCTGGCTGCATGCTTGACATTAGCCAACACTATGACTTAAGCCATTAGGAGGTTCATTCCCTGCGCGAAACGTTTTGTTGCTAATCGATTCAAGCGATAGATGGCGATGATGTGAAAGGAAGGTGCATGCGGGAGAGGGATTTGTAGCGTCGGGAAATTAGGTATCTTGGCAACAGTGCCTACTCGTAAGATGGATACACATGAAGGGTCTATCCTGTGATAGCAGCCGATCTTTCTCTATAATAAAACTCATAAAACTCGTCATAAAAGCGGTGCCTGCTGCTTGGTCAGTGAGCTCCAGGAGGCAGAGTCACTAGGCCACATCTAAACTAGGGAACTTCCTAGATCTACATATCAGCCCATGCTCTATGTCTTATCCAGTCTCACTTTATTTCATCACCCCGATTAAGTTTGATGTCGCCTAAGCCTCGTTTTTCGGTGGGGTTCGGTCCGAGTGCCGGTTGTCACATTCTAGAACCCAAAATACACCGCCACAACCGCAAACCCTTGTGCAACCCCAAACACACGTTATGCGCTAACCATACCGAAACCCTACACTACTACGCTGGGGTGGTCTGTTTGGATTTTTAGCTAATGCGAGTGATAGGCTGTGCTGCAAAGTTCCAGCAATTACACACTCAAGCATTGCACGGATGGGAACCAATACTCCAAAAATCAACAACGCATGAGAGGCATCATGGTTGAAAACTCCGACCTACTAGGCTGGAGACTTCGGCCATCTTTAACCATCAACTATATGTTCGGCAATCCTTCCTAGTGAACCGGATATGGGTTCCTGTATTCATACCACTTAGGCGTTAATTCTAGTCTGGGTAGACGCCACCTTAGAACTAGCGATAATTCTATGCAGTCACTGATTCTGCAGTTGCAAATTAAAAGCGCCGTGGTACGACAACTCGATGTCATCCCACAAACTAAGACAGAAAAAATGCAAAAAAAACCTTCGTAGCAGTTTCCACATGGCTCAGATATCGTTCGCAAACATGCCCATACCTAAAGTATATCCTGAAAATCCATCCCCAATATCACCATGCCTCCCAAACCGCCGCAAAACTAGCTATTCTCCTTATGTCAATGTTCGGGCTCCCTAAATTAAGCTCTGTCCGCTTCTTCAATAAAGTAGTTCTCGATCTCTTGGCAATAGTTCCGGTCTCCCCAAGACTACTATCCGTTAAGGTCTCTGTCATGTCATTGGATAAGGGTAGTTTAAACCTCTTCTGAGTTTGGGTCTCAGGCCTTGAAGTCGTGGTTGTTTGGCGGGTTCGTTTTCTTGGTTTTCTGTTTCCTGTGGCTTCGGGAGATGATTTCCTGAGTGGCGAAACGTAGGGACGAATCACACGAGGGTTCTCTTGGAGTTCGTATGCACCTTTTGGCCTAGAGACGGTCGATGTAGATGGTAGATCTGACGTTGGTACTAGGCCGACGCCTGCTTGGAGCGCTACCTCCCTTTGTTCTTGATTGCTTAGTTCAACTAGCTTAGGATTAGTAAAATATGATGCCCTTCCGCGAAAAATACCGGAGACTGAAGGCCGTCGTTTACTAGAACTTCCTGTGCGATTAAGTAGATCTTTAAGTGCTACTGGAGTCATAAGGGTGCGGCTGCGGTTGGGTGTCGAGAATTTCGTGCTCAAGTCATAGGTACCAGTAAGGATCGTACTTCTGACCACCATGCCCTCACCATCCTTAGAGACATCTTGTTCCTCCTCGCCTATCGCCTCATTAAAAATAGGGAAATGTTGGGTTGCCTGATCAGACCAACGTAAATATCCCGCCGGAGATAATTTCACACTGTTGCCCGAATTATCCTTCAGGACCCGTTGAGCAATCGAGAAGTAGCTGCTTTTAGAAGGCCTGTTGGTAAACAAGCGTCGGGAAACTGTATGCCTCAGCCCAGAACGAAAAAATCCCAAAACTAAGCGTGGACTTGGCCATCCTACCTAAGGGTGTAGGCTCTGCCTCGCTTTCGTCACTGCCAATGAGAACCCTTCTTGTCTGTTTGTTATGGGGAGTCGGTGGCTTCTTTCCTCCTGGAATGGAGCCAGCAGCTGAAACTCGAGATCTCTCAGGGGAGCCCCTAACGGGTGATGGTGCTCTCGCCTCAGGCACACCGACCGCTTGCCCAAGTAATCCCTTAGATGAGTGTCTAGTAAATGATGGTGGAGATAAAGCCCTCATCTCGAGTTTAGCCTGCCGTCTCCGCAGACCGAAGGGTGTAAACTTTTAAAATCAGAAACTTGAACCGCCCAGAAAATGAAAGAGACATACTAGACATTCGTCTGTTTCGATGTCTTGTATCCTGCAGATAGCTAGATCCCCCTTAGGAGTCTGCTTTGATACCCTTTCAAACCCTTTCTGTATGCTTTTTGGCGTGGGTTCGTTATTAGGGTTCTGATTTTCAGCGGCAATTTCATCGGCTAGGCCCTCAATTTGCTCAAAATGGCCCTTAGGAAGCGGTTTAACTTCATGGGGGAAGCATTCCTGTTGTGTAATTGGCTTCCGGGGCTTTTCGCGCGAGCTTTTGTCAGCCTTCTCATCTGTCAATTCGTCAATTACACCAAGAATCCTAGAGTGCTCTACGGTTCTAGAACCCTAATTTTCCTCTACACTTTCACAAGTTTCTGTAGTAATCCATGCCAACCCCTTTAGCCCTCGACCCTTAAATCTTGGGGAAGATACCGTAAGAACGAGTCTCACCATTATTCCCTTAGGTAATTTGAGCTCGAGAGATTCTACCTCAAATGCTATACTAAAGACTTTAATACGTACCGTTAAGGGCTGCTCAGGAGTTTCTACAGAATCATTGGCTTTCCGCTTTGTCGCAGGGTATTTCAGCCCGATAGGAGTCGATTTCGAAGGCTCAGCCGTAATCTCAATTTCGGACTCAACCGGTGTCCCTACGCCGAGTGAAGCACATACAGCCCTCGGCACAGACGGCAAAAGCGATGCCTCGTATTCTAGTGGCATAGCAGGGCAAGCAAGCTTTCCCCCCGCATAAGCAAATAGATCTCCATGCTTCCGCGGTTGGGAAGAATGTAACCTACCAATTTCGATACAGTTTTGCCAGCGTACATAGAACTGAACCCATTGCCCATAGGATCTGCAGAAAATAAAAATTGTCGATTGCCGTTAACGTGGTCGAATCCACTTCCAGGCCTACTTCGAGGTATCACTCGGGACGCATAGACACCACTCGTAGTATAATTAGGTGATTCCATAGGGCTTCTTTTTCTTTCAGGACGCACAAGCATGCTGCGAATCACGCTTAATGGAAGGAGTGGCTTCGCACTGGACACGCGTGCAGCATGGCTTTTAACTGATGTGCTAGAGATTTTCTGGTTGCTTCCGCATGTTTGGGCAGTTATCGGACCCATCCGCGGATCGTAAGGCTGTAACCACAATCCTAACGTCAGCCAACTAAATAATTCCCAGAAAGGGAATCTAACCTCCGGAAGCGCGAACTGGAGCCTATCATTCTGAAGATCTCGTGATAGTGGGAGAGAATTGTGAACCACGTAATGCTTTCTTCGTCGTTTCTTCGGAGGGGCTGATGTTTTTCCATCGCTTATTAGGGTATCCCATTCAATATCTCTCGAAATTGCTCTTTTGGTGCTCTTTTTCTTCTTTGCAGATGACTTTCTTATTGGTTCCTGCTGTTTTGCTTCACCCCTCTCAACGACAGCGAGTGTTTCAGGGATGGAGTCAGCCTGCTTCGTTACTCCATCCCAGAAAATTAAGGTTACAGGATCAGTAAGATGGCTTTGTAACTTGGATGCATGTCTATCGTTTTTTGATACAGGTATTTGCGTATCTTTCGGGGTTCGGGGGGTTCGGGCAGCGAGCTGGGGGCGGAGAGGGATCAGCGAGGGCAAATAAGACTTGAAGATCGGTAATAATTACTCCCTTCAGGAACTCGTTTACTTGGAATCCGCAATCTGGGTTAACAGCATGGGGCAGTCGGCTGCGGCGTCGAGACATGGCACAGCATATCCTGAATGGAAAGAAAAGTAGGTACTTTACAAGGCTCTTGCAGACTGGATGGAACCAGTTGATTGCATGAATATGCGTTATTCGTAATCTCATAACAAAGCCACGCACACCTACGTAATAACAAGCTAGGCCAATGAATCGAGTCTCGTTGGCGGTGTAGCTCAGGGTCCAGAGCTAAGCTTTTCGGGCGAGCACGCGATGCTGGGCTGTGAGACTGCATATTAAGCCCTGCGAGGGAAGCTTGAATACATGGCTGAGCCGGGGATCGGTGCCTGTGTGACGCGAAACAAGCGACAACGGCAAAAACCTACCCCGTCAAGATCTGCCAAGCCCCAGCAAGCTTAAAACTTGGTGTTACACGCAGACGCCCGCCGTTCCGCTATACCCGTGGTAGCCTTTTTTGGATCTATTGCCTTTAACGCACTGACAAGCGCAATCCTGTCGTGTGAATACATAAGGGAGCTAGCTCCAGCACTTCTCATAATCATTTTCAGCACATCAAACCATTAGCTACTACCACTATACACCCCATTCAGTTCATCTTCTATTCAGTTTTATCCCTTTTATCACCTTTACTCAAATTCATCATGGCCTCTAGTTCATCGACAGTAAGTTTCTTTCCTATATATTCTTTGGGGGCATCCTGCAGCGGCCTTCATGACTTTGCACTCGGACTGACCAGCCTATAGCCCACAGGACCCCCATACGTACCAACAACAGCCAGCTTCGGAGGTCGACCCACAGTAAACCCAGATGTAGCTGTCTCGGGAGTCTTTATTGCATTCTATGTCCTTCTCGGATTGCTACACTCACGCATATACCGCATGAATAAAGCTGCTGGTCATTTTTTCATCTTCAGTGGTTTATTATTTGGTTTCTGCATGTCTCGGGTTACAACTTTTGTAATGCGACTTCGTAAGCAAGCACCTGAAACCCCGATCACTACAGACGCTAGATCAATTCCTGATCTACTCTTCCTTTTTAATTTTGCTCTTGTTTCTTACTTTATTCTGGGATATAGTATCGGCTCAGAATCCTACGAGTATTGGCGATGCAATTGCGGCCAATGTCCTGATATCCTCAGGTGTCCTACTGTTGTTTGTTACCAACATGAACTTTGCCCAGCGTCTCGTGCGAGCATTCCACCCGCGTTTCTACAACAGCAAGCCATTTAAGTATGCTTTTCTTGCATACTATATTTCGCTCGTTGCGGTTCTTATCATGGGTAGGCTTGCTTTTCTAAGATCGACGGTGATTGGTTGCTAATATTAAGGCTTTTAGTAATTGCGACGACTGTTCAATCATTTTACACACTTAACCATTCAATCCTGAAAACCGACCTAAGTATGTCTCACCTTTAATGCCTGTTACCATCTCATCTTTGAGTGCTTACCATTGATTTTGGTTTAGGTGTCCGTAGATTTGGTGTTATGTGGTTCCTCATTTTTACTTTTGCTCCGATACCGATCGTCCTAGCCGCGAAGTTCACGTCCAGACAGCCTCAAAACTTCGGTAAGATGGGAAGCCTGCAGACAAAGGTCATCATCGTGCTAGCTGTTTCTGTCATTTTGAGTAATTTTCACCCATCGTTGAGTTTCTGTAGAGCCTATACTGATCTCGTGATAGCTATATCTACCGGTGTTAGAGCAGCCGCCACTTTGGCTCCCGCACGTCCGGCCACCAACCCAGCTTGGTATGAGAAGAAGGCTGCATTCTACATTTTCCTCCCCACACTTGAGGTTATTATAGTGGCAATTTTCGCAATTACCAGGGCAGATCAGCGATTCTTTGTCCCTGGAAAGGCTGAGCTGGAGCGCGAGGCTGGGCCAGAGAAGATCCCTAGCCTGTCCGCCGATGGCAGAGCTAACGTCTAACTGGTTACGGGGGCGATTACGATACGTTACCATCGAATTACACGGTTTTTCTTCTGTTTTGTTTTACATAGTGATTTTTTCTTAGATACCAATTGTGGGGCTTTTACTGTATTTTTATATTGGAGTTAGCGAAATTAACTTTCTTGAAAAATTAGACTTTTGTTATTATTTAATTAGTTCTGGTCAGTACAGAATCCAAACTCAAATTTTCCTGATCGTCGCGTTGCGGCCCGTGGCAAAACCCAGAGTTGTTTTTTTAGTTCAAAATAAGCTTCAGACTCGCTTCCGCTTCCGTTGGTCAATGTTGATCAATGGGTGGCGACGAAATCTGGTGAACGGACAGCAAGGATCTCACTCCTGGGACCTGGGACGAATGCAACTCAGCTCCCACTGGTTTTCGAAATCATGCTTGCGACAATTCGTCACAACCCACAAAAGCAGCAACGAGCAGTGATTGATGTTCGTTGCCTGTATCCCTCGCCAAGACCTAATGGAAATTAAAAAAAGCAAGTAAATAACCGGTTGGCGAACAGGGGGGGTGTGGGGTGTTTATGTTTGGAATAGACCCACTCGCTTGACGCGTGCGGCGATTGCTTTCCGCATGCGATAAGAGAGATAGTGTGGGAGGGTGGAGAGACAAAACAACCGAAACACCATCAACCCGGGTGGCCAATGAAAAGGAAGATAACGCCGTCGCACATGGGCACAGTTGTCCGGGTGTTGGTGGGGGGTCAGCATCAGGGCTTCGAAAATGACGGTGGGTGTGGGTCGTGATTAAAGTGGGAGGGGTGATAGTGGTGGTGAAGGTGGTGAATGTGGTGAAGGAAGAGACGAACAATCGCAATTGGGGGGGGGGGGGGGGTGAATCTGCCCACAGTGGTAAGCTGGCTCCGCCCCAGAGTTGCGCCGGGGAGACAGTCAATTGTTGCATGTAATCGCTACAAGGACCTTTGTGCTGGTACTATCTTGGACGCCAAAGTGTCGGTTGCTCCAGGTGCGGCGTAGAAGTTATCCAGGCTTAACGTACCTACATTGCGGCTTGCTACTGAAGTGGAGCGGAGCTTCCATCGAAGTGTCTGTGCCGACCGTTTAACTTGATCCTAGTTGTTCCATAACCTGGCTGCAGGTTGGTGTCGCTCGATCCAAGCTCGGTATCTCTTACTTGTACCTCCCACTTGTCTGCAACTACTACCGCTCTATCTCTCCGTATCGTCTAGGGTTCAGCTTTGCTGCTTCATAATCTCTATCACCCTTCTCCTTCTCCTCCTGCTTCTCCTCCTCCCTCTCTTCCTCCTTCCCTCCATTCTTCTCCCCCCCCTCCACCGCTACACCGCCTATCACTCAAGCAACCCTCCCGCCGCCCCGTACTCAGCGTCCCCAGATATTTCCTCGACCCCGCCGCCACTTGCAGCCATCCGTATCCCTGAGTAACCAGCGAAACGCTGCAGCATAACAGCTCTCTTATTAAGTGCTAATCCTTCGACAAACACCCAGTGGGATCGCCGTGAAAACTGGTCTCGCAGATCTACCAAACATCAAGGTTCATATAAGCAAACACTGATACTCTTTATCAACTCTTCTAACTCCCTACAAATTCCAGCTTCTCGTCTCTCCCAGCAGCTACAATGGCTGCTGTAGCCATTAGACCACCGAGAGACACCCCCACACCTCCTCCAATGCCTGCCGCTGCTGCATCAGCTCAGCCCCTACCTATTCCCGGCGTATCCTCAACTACACCCATACCAATCCCGAATAAGCATGTCTCGGTAGCTGGTCCAAACTATGCAAACCCAGTCACTCCTCCAGCTTCTCCCCACTCGGAACAATCGCATTCCTCGGAAGAAGTGAGTAGGTGTATGAGCTCACTGTTATACCCAGCGGACGACTACCCACCTATTTGCAAGTCCCCACCGATTAGGGCCATCGATGCTGCTGGGGTTGCTGCCGCCATGAATTTCAGCTCTAGGCAGCCTCTACCAGAAATCGAGAACATTTTCCCTTGGGCCCATGGACTACATCCCGAAAATACCATCCAGCTAGCATTCTTCTATGCTCGGAAAAAATCCGTACGAAGAGCTCCTACTTGTTATCGGGGTGTTATGATAGTGAAGGCTGGAGACCAAACACACTCAAAACTGAAGGGTGCTATTGCACCAGAAGAGATTCTTCCTGCGGTCTCGACTACTTCTAGTTTTCTTAATGTTGACCCAAGAGATGGGTTCAACGTCCGAAACTTCCACATACAGGTTGGCAAATTTGCATGTTTGTCTGACATAATTGTCTACGGGGACAGCGACACCAATCAACAAGAGGTCCTCAAGCTTGCCAAGCGGATCTCTGCAGCTCAACTCCATTACAGGGCGCAATACCAAGGGAGTTCGACGCGCGAGTTCCCAATTTATAGTACTTTCGTAGTTCAGAGTAAGGCATTGATCTACTTATTTATCATATGAACCAATCAGATGCTAATAATAGCAGGTCCATTCTCTATGTTTGAGAAGTTTTTCCCAGAAATTGTCGCGACAGACTCCAATGGGCATCTCACAGGACACGTCGTTGACTTCTGTAAGTTGCTCTCTCCCATGTAGCAAATTAGCATTTAGTGATTTTTCAGGTCATTGGGAACGGATGGAGATGTGTTCTATGTCTAGGGCATCCGAGATTTCAAAGAATGTCTGGTTAGGATCCACTGCAGATACCGGACAGGATTCAGACGATGATACACCACGATACAACCTTTTGATCGAAGCTAGTGATCAAGCGATGATGCCATCTACAGAGACACTGAGTGATTTACATCAGGTTATGGGAAGTACGGAAACGACACAGTTGCTCTTGTTCCCAGGGTCTGGTACCATGACAGCACCAAGCTACAAGTCAGCCGAAATTGATGGTATCATTAATACTTGTCGCTTTATTCATTCTATTGCCAACGGACGCCAAACGGATGAAGAAGTTCATGATGACGACGGTGATCATCTTATGACTTCGCCACGTGAGCCCCGAAAGATACTCATTCACTGCACAGACGGATACACGGAAACCTCGCTGTTAGCTTTGGCATATCTGATGTATGCAGAAGGGCACCCTGTTCACTCTGCATGGGTGAACTTGCACACGACCAAGGGTCGCAATTTCTTTGCCTACGAGAGAGATCTTCACTTCCTCCGACATATCGAGCACCATATTCTCGAAGCTGCAGCTAAAAGCAATGGGTACTGCGTGAACTATGCGGCCATAGGTGCTCCAGACTGGTTAAATCGTATGGATGGATCGTTGCCTAGTCGTGTCCTATCGTACATGTATCTAGGGAACTTGCAACATGCCAATAATCCCGCATTGCTTACTGCGTTGGGAATCAAACGTGTTTTGAGTATTGGCGAAGAGTTATCGTGGACCGAGAAGGAAAGAAGTACTTGGAACAAAGAAAAGGCAATGGTTGTCAGGGATTTACAAGATAACGGATGTGATCCGCTTGAATATCAGTTCAGGCGTTGCCTAGATTTTATTGGTTAGATCAACCTATCCTCCGCCACAAGCAAGGCTAGTGTTAACGTTTTTATCACAGACGAGGGTCGCCGTGCGAATGAACCAATTCTGGTCCACTGCCGAGTTGGTGTTTCCCGCTCAGCGACTATCTGCATTGCTGAAGTTATGCGGGCGCTTAAACTTTCTCTTCCCCGAGCATAGTGGGTAACCTTGTAATAATGATGGTTTATATAACAGCTAACGATCGTAGTTGCTATGTACGAGCACGACGCCTCAATGTTATCATCCAACCCCATCTTCGCTTCATGTACGAGCTGCTTAAGTTCGAGGAACGTATGCCTTTCAAAAATCGGCACAGCTCCAAGCGCGAGTTGGAATGGCACCACATTGCACGAGAAGTTGCAACTATGAACCGTCCATATACTCGTCAGAATTGACTACAATGCGTGGACCCGAAAGCGCCTTGTGCCCGAGGCTTGAGTAATAAGGATACCGGAGTTAATATAAATAATTTAGCATCGTCTGTCGGACACTTCCTTCTTGTAATTCTTGTTCTTTGTTGTTTGTTCCTATTTTAGGGTTGCTGGACTTCTGGGTATTTTTCTTTGGGTTTCCTGGCTAGGATTTGGGACCAGTCACGCGAGAAGCGTTTGTTTTTGTGTGATTGTTTTTTCTTTTTTGCCCCTGCTTACTTTTCTTATACTTTTGCCCCGCACTTCCTTTCAAGGTACGGTTTTTTGTCGCACTAGGCGTACTCGACGGCGTCACTCTCATTTCTGGATAGGACGTGTATGGTCCGGAGGAGTTTGTTTCTTTTTCTGTATTTTATCCTCTTCCTTTTTTCTTTTTTCTCCCCCACCCTTATTTTTTGCCCCTCTCTACGCCGCGTGGCAGGTGAAAGTCGATATCATCCACTATTGTCCAGAAGGTTTCTCTTAATCTCCTTTTTTTAATGTTCAAAAATTACATTTGACTCTTTCCGAGAATCGCGGTGAAGGATATATACGTTTTATTAAAGGCGATAACTTTGTTATTGAAGGTTTCTTTGCTTCCTCGCTTGGGGTTTGGCTGGGTGGTCAGATTGTTCTTTGTGTACTTTCACGTTCAATGTTTGCTTCTTTGAGTTCATGCTTTCGGCAGTTATCTTAGCCTTTGCTTTTATCTTGTACTCAGCTATAGTCTTTTTTCGTAGCCGGCTCTTCTACGTCGCAGCACTACGCCAAATGTTTTCACTAAGTACCAGTATTTCTTGCAGAAGTTAGCTTCTATCGAACTGAAACATTTCCTTCTACAGTTCCTTATACTCTAGAGCTTCTTGGGTCATACTACCCCCTTCATATGCATCCGTCCGATGTTTTTTTTTGAATCAGTTACTGGCCCTGTATGCAGATAATCCTCGGGTCACATTTGATCCCGATTGCATGGTGTATTTGACCGGCCTACCAAAAGCGATACCGGGATCACGGTAAAGACTTTTTACAGCGGCATTTCCTGGTACACAAAATACCCGCAGTTAACAACCTCAGATTACTCTTCCCATAAAAACCAACACTGCAGGTCACGTTACGTCTGTGCCCCTCGATCCCGTTCGATGGATCAAAACTACAAGATCATGTACTATGATCAAGATCGGTCCAACTGACGTATGTGCGTTGCGCTTTGGGAGAGTCGGCGGTATTTATTTCTACTGGGTAGCAATACTGGGGATTTCTCCAGGGTAGGTAACCAATGCGAAGTGAAAAAGAGGAAAGTGCGTTATGCAGGTGAGCGTGTGCTCAAGAAAAAAAACAGCCTGCGCTCGAGATAATACGAAGGCCCAATTGAAAGTGCAGGTTTGCGAGGTCGAACGTTTGCGCGGTTTTTTGCAAACACGCACGGTCCTTGAAGCCTCCGATGCTACTATTTGGGGACCTATAATACGTAACGTTGTAGATTTCTACGTCACTTTTTTTTCTTTTTCTTCTTGGGAGGGAGCTCGTTTTCTCGACGTGGATGGATTTTTGACGATCATGGTCTCTTTGGACTAGGTAGGTAGCTACGAGATTGCTTGCAGTTGTTCATTATCGGCATTGAAATTGCGATGTTCTGAGCACATGTCCATGTGGATGTCTGGGTTGGACATGATTTGAGGCTTTAAAGTGCATGCGTTGATATCCGCTGCTTTAAGCCGTCATGACTTCCGGGATCCGAGATAATTCGTTAACGGCAGTTGTTTCGATATCCAGGTCGAAACATCATTATCAATGATCAGTAACCTCTATCACTTAGGGAAATATTCAGTGACTCCTTGGGGATCGTGACGCGAGCTCGAAAGGATCACCTATACAGTTTAATCAGGTGGATACTGATTCCATCTGCATGTAACTATGGTTTCAGTAGTACCTTAATCGACGAATGCCCTCTGAACAAGATTCTGACATCGATTTGAGTAATTCCCTTGGGTCCTAGTGAGACTTAAGGGAGGGTCCTATCGATAAGAAAGCACGTGTCATCACTGCCGAAAAGCTTGGCAAATTAAGCTTAATTGAGGTCGGGGTTCGGCTTCCCCGCCGGTTAAGTTTTTCCGAAAGGCTACCGGCTCTCCGCATTAATGATTGCATGATGTCGAATCTAGCTGAAGCTTCTAAAAACAGTGGCTTCCTCGTCTTCCTTAATCCCCGATTTGCAATTGGAACTCAGGGACTGGCACCAGCTGCAAGCACCGGATCATCCGTGCAGAATGGAAAACGGGACTAGGGACATAATCAAGCTTTTCTCCGACGTCGTGTGTCTCCAGCTGCTTTTCTTCATAGGCTAATAATAATGGTACCTGAAACTGAGATTTTGAAATGATCCAAGGGTTTCATGTTGTGCAATGGTGCAGACGAGTGATAACCAATGATACGCTGGGTCAAGGATATACTTATGGAGAGAAGAAGATTGTGGCGTTGATTTGGTCTGATAGTTTGGAATTTTAGTGTTTCTTATCCCTATTAAGTGTTTCAATAGGCAGCACTTGAGGCTTCTGCTGTCATAGCACGGAGAGATTATCGCTATAGGCGAGTATCTGTGACTGTCGGAGTTCTAGAGATGTATCAAGATGCAAGGTCCCCCTCCCGCACCAAATCAATCCGGAGATCTGTACCTCCCGACACGAGTAGGTATAGTAAACTCTGGTTTTCCTGCGAATTGCCACGTTTCAGGCACATGTACTGCTGGGTCGTGTGGAAACAAGTTAGGAGCTAGGGGAGCTAGGATGTTCCTTGCCTTGTGGTAAATTTGCCGAGAGCATATGTAAACAGGTCGACGTCATCAAGCATTTTCATCATTGAACCTAAATAATGGAAGTAGAATATCTAAGCAGGATGTAGCAAGATAGCGAGTTAGGGGGTCTCTTTAGGGGATAGCTGGTTTGAAGCGCGGAACTGTTAGTATACTGCGACTAGATTGTTTCGGGCTCTGTAAGGCGTCAAGAATCGGAAATGTAGTTTGCGAGATGAGGAACGTGGTCTTGGGGTGGGTGATTCTCGGTTGGGCTGTGTAGGTAAACCCTAGGTTGCTCATCAGGGCGACCTTTAGTCTCTGGACAGTATCAAACCTGTTCGCTTCGAGAAGATCATAGGAATTGTTAAGTGTGACAGCAGAATTGTGATCCTAATATCACCGTGGCGATTTATCTTTTATTTCTTTGATGTGAAGGGCTAATAAACAGGGATGGAATTTACTTGAAGAGCAGTCATCTGAACCATTGATGCGGAATTCGAGTTTCTTTCGCAGTTAATGATCAACACTTGATTGTGGCGCCTCTCGGTGCTCACTGCCACACACCAAAAAGAACCGGCAAGGAGATCTCGCTTGTCCCTAGCTACATCTCCCCGCGACCCCCTAACGTCAACAATACCCCTCACCCCTCCACAGCTGCCCTGCTTTTGATCCATTTTGGTGAGCCATCGGCTGCTGCTATCCTCCTCATCCAGTTTCTTTTCTTGTATCTTCAACACCCGCTTATCATAAACTTCCCGTTCTAATAGAAAAACAGTGTGGTGGGCTTCTTTCATCGTTACGGAATCCTTGATTACCCCCCATTTACAACCATCAACCCCACGCGACCGACTGAAGCCATCTTTCTCCATCAACGCCTTGTAGACAAGTCAACGAAGATCTCTCTCTGAACAGACCCCTTTGAAAAAAATACGCAATATGGATACCAAAATGGAAGACGTTGGGAAATCCCCACCGGCTTCTGCCATAGCTGTTGTGGACTCCTCATCTTTCAACCAGCTGGATGGGTGGATCGAGACCTTGATGCAGTGTAAGCAGCTGAGCGAGTTGGATGTACAAAGGCTTTGCGAGAAGGTATGTCTCGGATGAGATTTCGCTGTATATTTGATGGTGAATCAGAGCGATGGATTCGGGATGCCCGTGCAGAGTCAGAAAGCTTGTGTGTTGGCTTGCTTTTCAGCTCGCTAACTTCTTGGACAGGCTAGAGAAATCCTTCAAGACGAGTCGAATGTCCAGCCTGTGGTATGCTCCTTGTAGCGACCCCGTAGTTCACATCTGTATTGTTAACCGAGTCCATCAGAGGTGCCCTGTAACGGTGTGTGGTGATATCCACGGTCAATTTCACGATTTGATGGAGTTGTTCCGGATCGGAGGCCCCAACCCCGATACCAACTATCTCTTCATGGGTGACTACGTCGATCGTGGATACTATTCAGTAGAGACGGTCACCTTGCTTGTAGCCTTGAAAATTCGATACCCACAAAGAATCACTATCTTGCGAGGCAACCACGAGTCTAGGCAGATCACTCAGGTGTACGGTTTCTATGACGAGTGCTTGCGTAAATATGGAAACGCGAATGTCTGGAAGTAAGATTTTCTGCTTCTTCTGAGAGCCTCCCTATTACCTACTTCGCTGACACGGCACAAAGACTTTTTACAGACCTCTTCGATTTCCTTCCCCTGACTGCTCTTATCGATAATCAAATTTTCTGTCTTCACGGGGGGCTATCACCTAGCATCGACACCCTCGACAATATCCGTGCGCTGGACCGCATCCAGGAAGTGCCCCACGAAGGGCCTATGTGTGACCTACTTTGGTCTGACCCAGATGACCGTTGTGGTTGGGGAATATCACCCAGAGGAGCTGGCTACACATTTGGGCAGGATATTTCTGAAGCGTTTAATCATAATAACGGCCTAACTCTCGTAGCGAGAGCACATCAGTTGGTGATGGAAGGTTATAATTGGTCCCAGGATCGTAACGTGGTCACTATATTTTCTGGTAGGCTGTTTCACCTTAGCCTGGAGGGGTTTTTATTAACAGGGGTGTTATATAGCCCCCAATTATTGTTATAGATGCGGTAATCAAGCAGCGATCATGGAGATCGATGAGCACCTCAAATACACTTTGTTAGTCCTTCTCCAGACAATCCCTGGAAGGAAGACCTGCTGACTTTTGGGAAACAGCTTACAATTTGATCCTTGCCCGAGAGCTGGTGAACCAATGGTTTCGAGGCGTACGTTTTAAGCCCCATCTTACTAGCCTAACGCCACACCCAATTCGAAGCGAAGACTAATACAATATCATTTCTTATAGGTACACCAGACTACTTCCTTTAGACTTACCAATGAACAACCGACGGGCAAACGCAAGACGTAAAAGGAAAATATACAACTCAGTCACAAGGGGGGATCCTCAAATTAGCTCAAATAAAATCATGCTGTACATACCTTCCAATTGCCATTCGACGAACGACAAAGCAGCAGCCCTTTTCAGCATAGCCACTCATGTCCTTTTTTTGTTTTTTCCCCGCATCGGGAGTGCATCGTTTGGGAAATGGTAATTCGGGGGTTTTGATTCTGGCATAATTTCTCTCTCTAGCTCTTTAAACCTGGTTTGACTGTCGGGCGTGTGTGTGGGCGGTATAAATGAAGGAGGGGATGTGGGGAAGAAAGCTAATATGCTTCCTTCGCCTTGGCTTTTTGTCGTTACGTGTTATGAAGATTCAACTTAGTATTCGCTGTTATCATGGCTGTAGAATGATAGAGGTGAAATACAGGCGGGCGGAGGTTTATTCTGAAAGACAATACACATCTGAGGGAAGAATGCAAGAGCTCTAAGGTCGTTGCCATCCCGGATCTGGCTTTGCTCATGGGCAATATTTCGAGTGATAATTGATGGTAGAGCTTCTCTCACATTCAACACAGTGGCTAACCTGTAAAAGTTGAACTTAGCTCTTCTAAAAGGTCGTTGAGGACATTTATAATTCATATCAAAGCCACATAAGGAAATCAGAGAAAAGATTGAATTGCTTTCTACAAGAAAAAACAAAATAAACAGGGACTTTACTTCGCCCGTTGCCGCTTCTAAGTATATCCCGCTGCCACCCCAACCCCCAAAACCTAACATACAAGAAAACCCCATTGACCCATTTACAACACATTTGTTCCACTTTTTCGCTTTCCCCATCTTCGCCCGCCCGCCTTTTTCTAACGGGTATTCTGAGGTATTTAACCAATGACGAGCTTGCCCTCCTCGGGGAAGCTGGGAAGTGTTAGCTCATGATCTCCCTAGAAAATGATATATGGAGGATGGGAGGATTGGGGAAGAGCTTACTCGTATTCCGGAATTGCAAGATTCAGCGGCGCCGGACCACGCCTTATACGGCCGGAGATATCGTAGTGAGAACCATGGCAAGGACAAAACCAACCACCATAGTCACCAGCCTCACCAATGGGCACACAACCTATCAAACACCCTCATCAGCAAAAAACAGTGAATGAAACGAAACACCGAGTGATAGCAAACATACCCAAATGGGTGCAAATCCCCAACATGATGAGCCACTCCGGCTTCTTAACACGGTCAGCATCAGTCTGTGGGTCTCGCAGGGACTCAATCTTGACACCATTGGCTTCCTCAATTTCGTCGGGTGTTCGGTGGCGGATGAAAACGGGCTTGCCTCGCCATTTGATAATGACCTAGTTGTATCTCACGTCAGACAAAAAAAAAAAGCCGTGTATCCTAGTGTGGGGGAGTAGTGAAGTGTACGTTCTTGCCCTCGGGGATGGTGGAGAGGTCGAATTCAACCTTGGCCATAGCAAGGACGTCGGCTGAGGCAGACATGTTGACCAGGAAATCTACCGGCGTAGGGAGAAGGTCCGTTAGTATTTGATTTCTCCCACGATGTTTCTTCTGACGTATGCGGCTCCATCTTCCATTCTTCCAATATCCCTCCACCTTCTACTCTCCATGTATCCATCCCTTTTATATCCCAAGGTTGGGAAATCTCTCGTCAAGCTCACCTTGAATAGTGGCCTTTGCCCCCGCCGCACTCAACACACCCATAGTCCCGACCATGAAGTATCCAAACAGCTTGTTGCCCGTTTGGTTACCGCCCTTGTACTTTGAGAAGTCGGGGATACGGGTGGTGTTCTTGGTTCCCGAGGATGTAAAGGGGGATTTGTAGTCGGTGTTGTCGAAGGTTGAGATGGTCCTTGCCGACACGGCAGCCAACGCCGCAGGGCGTATGATGGCTGTTGACGCAATTGCGCGCGAGGCAGCGACACGGAGACTGTTCATTGTGATTTGGTTGTGTGGTGGCGGAGGGGGGGGATGTGCCGGGAGGGGGGATTTTTTGGTTGCTGGGGAAAATTGTTTGGAGGGGGAGAAAGCCGGGTTGATGTTCGGGTTGAGGTTGTTTCTTGAGGGGTCTTAGTAAGCGGGGATGCGGATTGGTTGTTTTGCTTGGTGGGGTTTTATCTTATCTGATGAATCCGTTGGGAAATGATATCATGGTTCAGTTAATTCGCTCCTTTGTTTTCAAACATCTCCCAGTCTACCTTCAGTAATGCCATTCAATTACTTCACACAAGTTATGAAACTACACGTCTTTTACATCAACCACTTCCAGCCTCAGGAAAAATAATAAAAAACTGCTACACAAAGACAAAAAACACAACCATCCAGTAAATCCCTAGATCCATCCTAGCCCAACCCAACCTACAAATTCTCTCACCTCATACTCCTATAACTCGCAGAAGGGAAAAAGTCCTCATCCCCACCCATCGACCCACTAGCCGCATCCCTCGACTTCTTCTGCGCATCCTGGATCTTCTCCGCCATAGCCGTGGTATGGGAATCAATCCATTGCAAACTCGAAAGATGATCATTAAGAATCTTAACAATCTGAGAGAGCTATTTCATTCCATTAGCCCAGCCCTATCAAAATCCAACAAAGAACAAAACGAGAGCAACATACCGGGTCATCCGCATTCGTAGTATTATTAATCATTGTACTCGCCCTATTAATCTCGCCCACCATCCCCTTCAACTCGCTTCCCATCCCACCCAACATATCATCCAGTCTCTCGGCAAGATGATACGCTTTCTCCCGTTCCTGATCGGCCGGTTGCATCCCCTCGACTCCTCCCATCTGCGCTTCAAACAAGTCCTTAATCTGCGCCTCGTAGTAGTCCAGCGCGGTCCCGAGCTCCTCCTGATCACTTTCAAGCTGCTGGAGCACGGTGTCCATACGTCCTTGTGTCTTCTCCGCCTCTAGAGTCTCGGTAAACAACGACATGATTTTGTCGCCGTTGGTGATCAGCACGTTATCCCATTCCTTGACGGATGTGGCTTGGGTCTGGAACTCGGTCTTGTAGCGCTCAAGATCGGATGTCCAGCGGTTGATGATCTCCTCCATGGATTTATTCTTGAGACGTGATTGCGGCGGGGGCTGCATGGCCTGTGCTGCTCCTGCGGGCTGGGTTGTTGGGCCGGGGGTTCCAGGAGCAGCGGCTGTGGATGCTCCAAAGAGGCCGCCAGCGGGGGCGGTGGTAGTGGTCGGTGTACCAGTTCCGCTTGCGGGCGCGGGGGAAGCCGGAGGCTTACCGAAGAGGCCGCCGCTTGGGGCTGTAGGTGAGGCCGTTGCGCCGGCGGGCTTGGGAGGAGCGTTTCCGAAGAGACCACCTGAAGGAGGAGCAGATGATGCTGGAGAAGCGGTTGATGCAGGAGCATTTGCAGATGACGCACTATTAGCAGCTGGAGTTTGACCAAATAGGCCACCGGAAGGAGGAGCTGCCGAAGCTGCCGGAGTAGTGGCGGTGGTCGGTCCAGGGCCGAAAAGATTGCTGGTGGGCTTGGGGGCTGTTGCTCCGAATAACGGCGACGGTGCCCCGGCCGCAGGCGCTGCAGCAGCTGTACTTGAGGCCGCAGGGGTGCCACCGAAGAGTCCAATTCCTGGGGGCTTTGCAGCAGGTGTTGTGGAGCCGGCCGGGGGGGCACCAAACAAAGATCCGGCAGGTTTGGGGTCGGCGGGTTTGCTGAACAGACCTCCTGCTTGAGGGGTTTGTGTCGATCCCGTGCTCGAAGCTTGGGTGTTTCCAAATAACGTACTCGAAGCGGAAGCCGCAGGGGTAACAGAAGCAGTATTGAACAGACCCCCAGTAGCAGGAGTTGAAGAGGCTGTGGGAGTTCCGCCACTGAACAATCCGCCTTGGGGCTTGGGGGCCTGGCCAGCCTGCTGTCCTGTGAAAAGCCCACCAGAGCCTGTAGTCGTGTTTTGTTGCCCACCAAACGATGGAGTAGTTCCTGTATTTGACGGCGCTGGACTGGACCCAAACAATCCGCTACCACCAGTACTACCCGTGGCCCCACCTCCGAATAACCCCCCTGGCTTCGACCCGGCTGGGGGTGCTCCCGCAGGCGTTGTTGTCCCCCCGAACAACCCACCTCCACCAGTTCCCTGAGCAGGAGTAGAAGTTCCAAATGCAGAGCCCGTAGCACTAAAAGAAGGCTTATTTGCAGTCGCACCACCACTAAAGAGTCCTCCAGGGGCAGGAGAAGCCGGTGTAGCGGCCGTTGCCCCCCCACCAAACACCCCCGAACCACCAGTATTCTGCTGACCCCCAAATGAAGGACCCGAATTCCCGGATGCTGGGGCGCTGAAAAGAGACCCGGCTGGTTTGGGCGTCGAGGAAGTGCTACCGAAGAGGTTGCTGGAGGTGGAGGAGGGGGTGGTCGCGGGTGGGTTACCAAACGAGAAGCCTGTGGCGCCGCCGGAGCTGGCTGTGGTGCTACCGCTACCGCCGCTGAAAAGGCTACCGGAGGAACCGGCGGTCCCGAAGAGGCCGCTGGAGGAGGTGCTGGAAGTTGGTTGGTTGGACATTATAGCTTAGTTGTGAAGCAAGAGATACTCGCTGTGACGCGGTGCTACGCAGGAAGGGGAAGAGACGAGGGAGAGTTTTGCGTGGTGGGATTCTCAGCCAACCTAGATAGGTCTATAACCTAGTCAGCGCTGAAAGATGTAGGAACCGTGCTTGTCGTGAAGATCTGGTTCGTCAAGAAACTAGTGACGGTTTGGTAGAGGACCCTGGAATAAAATATCAGTCAGCAATGAACGCCCAGTCTCAAGACAGCCATTCAGAGGGGAAACTCACGCGTCAGGTATCTCAAGGAGTAAGATCCAGAAAATAAGCCAGATCTTGATGGATTTGAAGACGTGACTGATTCGAGTTGCAGCGGGATGAAGCCGAGAATTGAAATCGCGATGAGAGGAGGAGAGTTTACGTGTAGCCACATGATGTCTTGGCGTTAGTTGAGAGCCGCCTTAGATTCGCTTCTCCATACTATTGATAGTTCTGAATATCTCATGCAAAGTCGTGCTATTGATACAGAAAACCGAGATTGAAGAAGTGGATCAATTCTCCCCTGGCGTAATTTTCGTGTTTAAAGCGAGTTCTTGCTTGAAGACTCACTCACATCCGCTACACACAAATACAGAATATGTCCAGTCAAGAATACAGATACTATGTATTATTTCCTCCTCCCTAAATCTTCAGTTCCTCCAACTCCCGTTCACGATCCCACGGTACCGTTTTCTTAGGTCCACGACCAGCCTTCGCCCTGTAAAAGCTCCTCATCCGCCCCCGATACCTATCTGCCCAGTTCTTAAAATGCGACCCTACATGTAATTATAGCACATCAGCAACCCAACCCCAACTCTCCCAAGATACAACATACTATTCTGCCGATTCGACCTCATGACCTTCACAGCCTCCTTAAGCCTAACAAGCCGATAGCTAGGCTCAAACTTCTTCAACGCCCCACGAGAATCATAAATTAATGCAAACCCTGTAGATTTCCCGCCGGCGTGATGTGTGCGGAGACCAAAGACGGAAATGCGGTTTTGAGGAACTTGGTACAGCCCTGAGAGCTTGCTGCAGAGCTCGGTGGTGGAGAGGTCTAGTTTGTTAGGTGTTTGTTGTTTAGTCTTCGAGGTCATGGGTGTGCTTGGCTTACTGCATCTGTTGGGATGGATGATATCACTATATGGGAGGGAAACTTTAGTTTGAGAATCCTAAAGTTTCTATAGTGTTGTCCTAAATCTGTTTTATTTGGATCTGAGGTTTGGAGATACATACATAACCATCTGTCTCCTCCTCAAAAGCGCATTCTGTACGACTTTGCGGGTCCTTAAGGTCACAGAAGAGTCGCCTCCCATGATTGACTATCGTTGGTTTAAAGCAGAATTCAATGCAACAGCAGCTGGCGGTTGGTTGTTATATTGATAGCTTATAGAGTCACACTTGTTGTGTAACGCAATGTTCCGTTTTTTTTCTTTTTTTCGGTGGCTTTAGGTATTTATCATAGACAATCACTCGTGAATTTGGCGTCTTGATTTAGGGCGGCGAAGCGGTAGGCTAGAATGTAGGAAGCTTTCGCAATTGGAAGAAAACCGTGAGCCATGGTGTAAAAAGGCGGAGGGATTTGGTGCTTTGTTCGGGAAGGGCCCTTGCTGCGGGGCTAGCCTCCGTAGATTTGGGTTTGGTCGAGCCTTTGATGCTTATGCCCGTTGGTGTGCTAGTGTAGTAACTACATGTAGAAATTCAATCTTGAAGTAAATCAGTAGTATGCTAGTCCATGGTAGAAATATACCTAAAAGTAAAAGGATTACTGTCAATTCTGTATCGTAAGGTCTTCTGCGCGTTTCCCTCTATTCATAAGTCTGCTTCATGTGAGTAGAACTTCGCTCTTAAATCTCCCAAGATCAATTCGTTTTCCCTAGGAAAACACGGTGGATGGCCGTACTAGAAGCTAGAGATAGTTTATAGCCTACGAAGCTATCTAAAAGTATTGGTGTTGGCTACATTTTAACCACCTAAGTATGCAACGACATTCTTTATTACGCCCACCCAAGCTAGGAATCCCAATCAAGCGCGATTCCTACCTCACCAACACCACACGCCATCACAATCAATCACTCGTACCTTGTACCACCACCCCCTGCTCATCCCGGCGCTAACACCCACCAACCCTTACAGGGGCGCCACCTGTTTGAGAAGTCACGAAACGTCTCACATATGCTTCAGGAATCTAGAAACCCAAGAAATAGGCTACAAGATATGAAAGATCCAAAGCCTAGGGGGGTATCTAAGCTTATTTCCATTCCCCCGTTTCCCCTACTTGGCCCCTTTTCCTTCGGGTACATATTCTCTTCATCGTCTCTATTGTGGATTATTCTCTTTAACCCCTCTTAATAAACCACACCATAATACCGCCTACTTCCTAAAGAAACCTAAGAACCTTTATCCACAACCCACAACCCACATAACAAAATGGTACCCTCCCCTTCCCCCACAAACCTCCACATCTAACAACCCTAGGGCAAACCCAACACCACTCCAATCCCCTTCCCACGCAAGCCGAACCCCGCAATGACACATTTCGTCTCCCTCCTCTCCCATATTGAGCACAGCGAGCAATCCCTCATCGCTTTACGCAACGAGACACAATCCGAGTCCGCCCTCCTCAACACGTACTTTACCTCCGCGGCTCTCCATATAGCCGCACTCAAGCCCCTTGCGTCCCCCATTACTGCGTCGAACCCGACACCAGAGCAGTTGGCGGCCCGTCAGGCGGCTGTGGAGGCGAGGAGACAAAAGTGGGCGGAGATGGAGGCGATGGAGAAGTGGAAGGGGAAGGTTGATAGGTTGGCGGAGAATGTAAGGAGGAGGGAGGAGGTTGAGATGAAGTTGAGAGGGTTGTTGAGAGAGGTGGGGGAGGTATTGCTAGAGAGGGAGATGTTGGCTGTTGAGGGGGGGAGGGTGGATGCACTTTTGTAGGATGTTTTTTTGGGAGGGGTTGTGTTTTTTGGAGTAATTGGAGCTGGGTGTTAGAGATTTTTGATTAGATATCAAATATGCGCGAGCGCTTTTGATGTGGTATGGAATAAATGTCCATTATCGTAAAGTATCTGTACGTATAGTTCAACTAAATTACATATCGTGAACTCGCTCTGCAGGATGAAAACGAACCAATAACCCATTAAACATCTATAATGCCTTACTCGTACCTCAAACGTCAAAAAGAATCCAACGGGAACAGGAAGATTTAATATACCCATAGTCCAAATCCAATATTAGACCAAATTCCTATCACTCACCTCTAAGACGTCTCGTTCCCAAGCAACGGCCTTCTCTCACCCTCACCCTCGCGTTCGCTCTCTGTCACCCCATTCGTAGCCTTTCCATTCTCTTTCCGGCTCTTCATCTCCCATACGATACACATAACCAATAACGTCCCCTGGAGACAGCCGGTTACAACATACGTAACCCAGCTACTCCACCTTGTCCCGTCCCTGCTCGCCAGACTAATCGCCCACACAAATGATCCTGGAGTCTGGATACACATCATTGGGATACTCAAGCTTCCAACGTGCTTAAGTGTCCACGTTGTATATAGTTGTGGGATGTACTGCAAGGATGCGAGAATGGTAGACTGGATCCCAAGGAAGTTGGCCCAAGCGATTAGCTGTGCAGATGGGGCAGGCGGGGATTCGGGGATGTGAGGGGAGTTGGGGGGAGTCAAGAGGGAGAAATAAAAAGTTGCGGCGGCGATAACAAACAAATGAACAACAGAAATGATGGTGACGGTAAGGGCGGTTCGGGATGATGGGCCAGGGGCACTAGTGGCAGGGGCTTCGATGGGCGAGGCACGAGGGAAGTAAATCAAGAATAGTAATAGTCTGGATTGTTTCTTGTCAGTTTTCTTTATCTTCTTTATCGCAAGGGAAGTACTCACATAACCGCAAAACAAGTCCATTGCATCCCAACCTGCACAACCCCAAGGGAGACAGCAAAACAATTAAATGCTCCAATCCCGTCCCCACAGCACCCCAGCACCCCTCGGCTAAGGATGAGAATATTCGCAAATGAGCATGTCCCTGACGTGACTCCGAGGAGCAGAAACAGCGGACTGATACCCTCGGAAGTGCCTCGGGATATTATCCTGTGGTGTTGGGGGAGATAGCTTATCAAAATTCCAATGAGGATTATAGATGAGAAAAATAAATTTATGAGCGACGGGTTCATAAGAGCAGCACATCCACTTGACGGTGCTGTAGCGGCATTGAATATGGACGTCATGGTGTTCTCTTGCTGTATGATTGATAGATGATGAGAGCTGGAAGAGCTGAGTCCTTACGGGTTGGGAAGACAGCTATCCCCTGGTTACCCGGCGCTAATCCAGGGTGGCGTAGCTGTCTAGCCGAATTTGGTGCTCACAGGCACGCGGTCAGCTGATCTCACGCGTTGGTTTCATGCAGGTTCTTCGTCTATGACAGAGTTCCTATCGTTCTAGAGATTCGTCGAGCCGAATTTTAGACCGGTTTAAGCCAATGTTTTTTGTTGATGTAATCGTATATCTAATAATGGAGTTGAATGCCGTTAAAGATGTTCCAAGTATCGGTTCTGAGAGTGAAACTGGGGCTTAGGGTAGAGAGTCCTGAAAGCGGGCCATAGGCAAGATTCTCTGAGAGAACAAAAGTATAGCACGGGGCGTTTTGGGCTTTTAGAATGATTGTAATCGGTGAGATAGAAGCATTGAGGAGTTAACTGTAGCTTTAGTTGAGTGCGGTTTGTGGTCAGTTCTGGGGATGTGCTTGAAAAGTGAAACTCCTCACCAGCTTTTTCTTTTTGTTCTGCACTACATGTGGGTGCGCTGCATGTCACAGGTAGCATCCTCGCATGCTTCTCTCTAGCCCATACATGTATCCTCGTGATCATCCTTCGTCCTATGGCTGTTTCTATCAGCTCCATATCACGCTTTTACTTTGCAGAAGCCTAGGATACAACCCGAATACCCTCATTTGTGCTTAAACTGAATCCTCCAATTCTAATACTACGTGCACTTATCGGTCATTACCATTTCCCATCTTCAGCTACTTCTCTTTCTTATGTTTGTTCTCCCCCCCCTCCTTAGTTGCTTACTCTTATATTCGTCACAGCTGCTCCACCTAATTTCCAGATGTTACTTATACCTCTTCCCACACTACATCCACCTCAGGAAGTAGAGACTAGACCAGATTTGAAACCGTCTAGTTATGCTACTTATCGGCCCTGGGAGTTCTATACGCAAGTTATTATAGGGCTGTAAGATTCTCCGACTGACTTCTATTTAAGAGGGTGTGAATTAGTCCGATGATACCAACCCTAATCCTCCGTGTGAGATGTTTTTACTCGCTAACAGAAGTTAACGATTGAGTACAGGGTACCCATGGCTGTCCAAACCGAAATTCCAACTAAGAGGGAGTCCAAAGCCCAACGTCGAGAAAAAATACGAACTATAGAGACGGGGGTGTATCACTTGATTCTGAACCCAGTTGAGGATCCTCTGCTGGCACTTATGATTGCTAGGACAATCTTGGAAATGGATCTTCGGGAGTTGAACAATCTGTACGGCTTTCGATAACACCCCGTAATGTCTGTATTTCTAGTAGCTGAATGCTAAATCTGCCGTGGGCTCTAGGATCGACGATGTTCTTAAAGCTCACGTTGAAGAGGTCAGCGACAATGCTACGGGCGTTGAGAAATGGGCGTGGGTAGAACCTACAGCTGGTTGCCTTTTTGCTGCTTTTTCGTATGTAACGGTACTCGTTACTTGCGATTCGAGGATTATTGGGGCTTGTACTAGTCTTTGGTTGGTGTTTTTTCTTTTTAAATTTTTATCCAAACAGAGGGTTTGAGTAGCGAGTCTCGAGCTAAGATCAAAGGGCCAAATTTCTGGGTTGGCCGGCTCGGGATAAAGGTTTGGGGAGGTATGTGAAAGTTGTTCGTATTGAGTATAGGGGTAGAGTAGTGTTTTACCACCCTCACCGCTGCGTCTGAGTTTATTTTTAGAAGCTAGGGGTCTTCGGGTTAAGGTCAATGATAGGGGATGATCGAAGTTACATGTATTCATGACGTTGCTTGTTCGAACCCTAAAATAGAGTTAATGAAGTTTGAGCGGATACAACTTGGGAAATTATAGCATCTCCAGAGAATTGATAGATACGTGTAGTTCATAGATGAAGCTGCTCCATGGCTTTAGTCTTTATCCGTTTACGGGCGAAGTGGAATTCGCAATTGGTCCAGTGATCGCTGAACGGAAGAATGTAAATTCTGGAGAGAGGGAAAGGGGAGGCGGGTGAGTAAGAATTACTTTTTTTGCAGCGTTGCTCTTATTTCGCTAAATCGCCACTTCTCGAACTTCCCGTCTGTGGATGGGGGCCTTACAGGCTTCGGCATTTGCCTGCTCGTTGCCACCCGAGTGATTTACTATGATTCGCCTAGGAGCCCACGAAGAAGTAACAATTTAGGGGACTATAGTAATAAGTGTGCTACGCCTTGAGAGTTAAAATTGGATGAGACATCAAAACCTAAGATACTTTGATACTTACCAGAGATGTAGTGATCGGAGGCGCTTGATTATGCTCCTAGGCCTCGCTAGGGTTAAAGGTAGCCGTGGAAACAGTCCGCTTCAAAACTAAATCTTGATCACAGGGTGCCAACCTGATCATTTCTCACGTGGGCCGATAAGTACCAGTCACAGACTATAATTTCGGATTCCTATTTTCGCCGCTACCGGTAAAAGACAAAAGCCACCTTTGGTTTAAGAACCCCTCTTTTTGATCACTCTTACCTTTCGATTCAGTACATCAAACCTTGATATCCATAGCATCATGAATCCCCAGATGCCTCACCAGGGGCAGGCATCCATGTTCTACGATCCTTACGAAGATCTGTATAGTAATATGGGTTGTCAGGAACAAATAAATATTTATGAAGAAGAGAGGCCGGAGGAAGAGGAAGTGGAGGAAGAAGATCAAGGAGACCCAATGGAGGTGTATGTGGGGACGAAGACAAGAGACCCTATGGAAATTGCTAAGAGGAAGCGTCATCTCGAGATGAATCGGTAAGTGCTCTAAGTCAATATTTTTTTGTAGTATTTATTGATAACATTCTCTTCACAGCCTTGCTGCTGCTCGATGCCGTGAAAACAAGAAGCGGCGAGCTGAGACCCTCAGGGTCAAAGAGCAAGCTTACAAGGATGAACGGCTTATTCTTAGGGACGAAATACTTACTCTCCGCGAGCGACTGATGGATATGAAAACCTTACTCATCGCTAATAAGGACTGCGAGTTGTATAGACTTCGTGGTGGACTCTCTGAGCGCCATATTGCCACTCTTCTAGATAACTTCCAATAGTGAGTGTTTAGAATATTTGCCCAAGCTACCTTTCTGCGTTTAATGAGAAACTAATAAAACTAAATCTGAGAACAGCGTGCCCGTAAACTTAGAGGAGGAGGAAGAAATTCGTCGACTAAGGACGGTGCTGTTCGGTGAGCCTTCGAAGAGCGGCAAACTGGCTGATCAAACAAAAACTTCGGAAGGCAAGGCTGAGTAAACTATGAGACTGTCAGCGGACATGTATGAGTTTCGGGAAATAGGGAGGAGCTGTTTGATGGCTTCTCTCTCACATGTTTTCTCTTTTCTTTCTTTTTCTTCTTTAGTAAGCATACTAAAGGACTCTAAGATACGCATGAGAATTGACTCTTCAGTTACATGTACTACATGTGCTATAAGATCCTTTGGTTTCCACATTAGGGGTGAGTGACACGGGAAGCTACAGGGGGACGGATTGCCTTCGCCACGTGGCAAAGTGACTTTTCCACAGGGGTGCAGTCACTGAGCCGGATTTCGTTCAGGGAAATGGACTACTATAAATACAGCTTACTATCACCATACTCCTCCCCTATAACTCCTCCAATCATTATATCCACACAAAAATACGCACGTACACGCAAACATATCCAGAAAAAAACCTACTCTACAATAACATTTATGGAATCCATTACTCAGTGCCCTGCGCCAACGTCCTCTCCGTTACCTCCTCCCTCTATATCCTTTGCACAACTTGCTTGCGAAGATTATACGGAAGCAAAACAATATACCAAATGGCAATGTTGCCAGTGCAACCTTGTGTATCTTATGTCGAAGGATGAATGTGTTTGTGGGCACTATGTGTGCAATAACTGTTACAAGATTTGAATTTTGCTGGTGGGGACGGAATGAAGCAATAGGTATGGATCACATGTAACTACATGTAAGTGTGATTTGAGGCACTTATTTCTGGGGCTTTCTTTTCTATTTCTTTCTTGGTCTCTTGATGGTACATGTATTTGTCGGCGGTCTCTCTTCTAAAAATGTCTCAGGCTTATCTATCTTTCACGCATAAAATACAAGGATAAACCTGAAGTGATCCATTTCTATCTCGTTCCAGAACTGATTGCTCAGTAGATTATATTTTCTGATGTATTGCCACTAGCAGGTTGCAATCTTGTGCATAAAGGATAATATATGCGTTTATGTGCATGTATGTAAACCCTACAGCTAAAGGTTACAAATTTTATTCTAGCTCATAATCCCTTCTTCGGAAGAGGCATCTCACCCCTGGCCTTCATCTATCACCAACGTGTGAAATAGAGACAACAGTAGCCTTAGAGGGTTTGGGTCCGTCTCACTTCCTAAAATATCATCCGCAGAATATTCAAGCTTCTTCAAAAGCAAGTCTAGGCATTGAGGGTGATTAGGGTTCTTGTTTTCTGGGTTTAACTACTCTCCACTGGAGCCGAAAGCTGGGTTGTTTCTGGAAAGTGTATATCCTGCTGGGTCATTTCCCTATGCTTCACGCTTGAGCTGAGACTTGCTGCATGTAAGTATTTATAACGAACGGTTCTGTATTTTTGAGATGCGAGGCTCGATGCTTGTATCCAGGGACCGATCAGAATTTGATAGTTGAGGTATACTACATTTTGCTTGTCGTTACAGGACCCTTTTCAACGGTTGACAAACCAGCAGCTGTTGGAGTAGGGGACCCTAACCCTAACGCACTCAAAATCGGCACAAAATCGATCACTTTGATCGTTTCTCCACATTGGCTCACTCGTATGCACAGGTTTAAATGATAGTGATGACGGGCAAAAGTCCAGAAACCGGGACAGAGACACTCTAGGACACGTGTGTCGTTTCCTTGTTTGGTCTTGGCACGAGCTAAAGCAGGGATATCGACGTCCGAAGCTCCGAATCTGATAGAAGGAATTTAGTAAATTTTCCGCCCCGTTGTCCTCTGATAAGCCCTCAACAACTACATAGAACAGACAGACAACCTTCTCCCTTCACTGTCTTGTTTCTTCTCTACTATCCCATCCTTCATCATCTTTGCCGTTGTCGCCTTCTCCATCTATCCCGTTTACCGTTCATCATGGCTGAAACCGCGAGGTCTGCCTTGGACTCGTTCGAAATCATCACCACCTCTGGCATTCTCCTGTGGTCGAAGCAATATGCACCCGTGAGCCCTAGCGTGGTTAACAGCTTCATCAGCGATGTTTTGATCGAGGAGCGCGTCCAGCCTGGTACAGATGGGAAATTCTACAAGAAGGAGTCTTACACGCTCAAATGGATTGCTGCGAACGATTTCGGATTGATTTTCATTGTACGTCACTTCGTCCCTGGGAAACTTTTTCGCTTTAATGTTCTAACTATTGAGTTTTTTGCTCTAAAAAGGCAGTTTATCAATCGCTTCTGCAACTCACCTGGATTGACGAGCTTTTAGACACTGTCAAGAAATTGTTCACATCGCTGTACGGGGAACAGCTCAAGAGGCCGCACACTTCCACTATCGAGTGTCACTTTGATAACTATTTCGACTCTCGAATCAACGAGCTTGAAAGGAAAGCTGGTGGACCTGCAAGACCCGTAATTTCCCCTTCTGCCAACGTTGGACAAACCCCTACGCTTGACGAAAAGTGGGATGCCCCACCACCACCTCCAATTCCGGGACTCCTCAAAGCAAAGACAAGTCCGCGAGCCGTTGCGAACAGTGGGCTTTTGCCTCCAGCCGCACTGGACCAATCTCGCCCGAAATCACCGTCCCCGAATACTCATCTTCTTACTGGGACCAAACGTCCAGGCCGTGGGGCTCGCGGCCGTCGTGGCGTCTCTTCCGCTCACGCTTCTAGCGGGGAGGAGCAATCGCCCGCCCGCAACAGTGCCAAGAAAGGTGGCAAGAAATTGCGCAAATGGGATGCTGATGGAAACGCCGACGAAGACGATGGCACCACCATCCTTGACTATTCCGCCCCTGGCGCTTCCACTGATGACGAGCCTGATCGCGGCCGCGATAACAACCGTAAAGTCGATTACGTTGATCAAAAAGAATGGGGCACCAAAACCTCCAAGGGCGAGTTCGTGCTGAAAGACCTTGATATGGAAGTCAATGCGATCCTTAAACAAGCCGAAGAGAAAGACCGCGTGAACAATACCGCAGCTTCTAGCGGCTATGGCGCATTCGGCTTCTTCCGTAACATTGTAGGCGGGAAAACTCTTACTAAAGCCGACTTGGAAAAGGCCATGGCTGCTATGCAAGAGCACCTTTCCAAGAAAAACGTTGCTCGTGAAGCCGCGATCCAGGTCACTGAGTCCGTCGAGAAATCACTTATTGGTCAAAAAACAGGTTCTTTCCAAAGCATCGAAGCAACCGTCAAATCCGCTGTTGAAGCTGCTCTTAGAAAGATCCTCACACCAACAAACTCCCTCGACCTCCTCCGCGAGATTCAGACGAAACGTAGCGGCGCATCTAGACGCCCCTACGTCATCTCTATCGTCGGCGTCAACGGCGTCGGCAAATCCACCAACCTATCGAAAATCTGCTTTTTCCTCCTTCAGAATAAATTCAAAGTCCTCATCGCCGCCTGTGATACCTTCCGTTCCGGCGCTGTCGAGCAACTTCGCGTACATGCTCGTAATCTCAAGGAGCTCTCCGAGCGTGAAGGTGGTGTGGTGGAGCTCTATGAAAAAGGTTATGGCAAGGATGCGGCGAATATTGCGAAAGACGCTGTTGCATTCGGTGAAGCTGAGGGCTTTGATGTCGTCCTGATTGATACTGCTGGACGCAGACATAATGACCAGAGACTCATGAGCTCGTTGGAGAAATTTGCAAAGTTTGCGGAGCCGGATAAGATTTTGATGGTTGGGGAGGCGCTGGTTGGGACGGACTCGGTGCAGCAGGCGAGGAATTTTAATGCGGCGTTTGGGAATGCGAGGACGTTGGATGGGTTTATTATCAGTAAATGTGATACTGTTGGGGATATGGTAGGTTTTTTTCTTCTTCTCCCTCCAGTCCTTTAAAGGTCTTTCGGCTCGCTTACTAATGGTGTATAGATTGGGACTCTTATCAGTATGGTCTTTGCCACGGGCATCCCGGTTGTGTTCTTGGGGACAGGTCAGAATTATCAAGATTTGAGGACGTTGAATATTGCGTGGGCGGTTAAGTTGCTTATGTCATGATTGCCCGATAGTCTGGGGATTGAGGGAGGGCTTGGTTTATGATACTTTTAATTGCGTGTTTTGTTTTATTATCATGGCTGCATGGCAAAGGGTTTATTGGGAAGGGATTGCTTGGGTGCATGTTGTGGACTTGGGGCATGGGATAGTTAGGGTGATATCATGGTGGTAATCGAATATGAGATGGCTGAAGGTTGCTGGGTTGAAGTGAATACTTTGAGGATATATCTTGATCTGCGTGAAAGCTCTAGTGATGATATTGGGGATTTTGGCATGCTGCTGTCGGTTCACGGTGGGGTTGACACTCAGCAAGGTAACCCTTGGTAAGGCAACACCCAACCATCGTGCATCATCATCGATCACTCGAATTTTTACCAATATGGTCATTTTATTTCAGATGGTAGATCCTTAGGCGAGTAATCGGAAGTGTCTCCTTATGCTTGAATTTTCGGATCTGTGTATCCCGATTCGATAAAAGACGCTTTTCCGTGCACAGTTCTTATTCGTTGCTCAAATTTCATAAATTCAACTTGAATCTTGCTATAGTAGTGGCTTGGCTAACATAAAAGGTTTTTTTTGCTTTTGCATTTTTCTTTTGCATTTCCCTTGCTTGTCCATCGCATAGAATTCCGAGATACATCCAAAAGTTCCATCGTAAGTAACAACGACAAATGAAAAGAATAAAAACTTGGGATCGCAAGAACGCAAGGAGCATGAAGCTCCTCGACAGCCGTAATGATTATTAGAGAGGACGTTGGGTACCAACAGCCAAATGTGTCTCACCCTTCCTCAACCCTCCCCTCAGTGCGTTGTCCTCGGTCGCTTTATGGTGGGTGACTGGGTTAAAGACGGCACCGAAGGATTCTCTCGTGTCTGCGTCTGGAGCTGTAACGCTGTCATAAGTAGGAGGATACGCCATCTCGAAGCTCTTAACTCCCACAATAAGACCCTTCGTGCCATCTCGGCTCTTGGTGTCTTCGAGTTTAAGCTCAGTTCGGTTTTCCTGGGGGTGTCGGTTAGTGGAGTTTCCATCATGTGGGAAATAAATTTCAGGAGATAGGGTTACTCACTAGGAGTATTCTCCAGTCCAAATTCTTCGCTAGCCACTTTTCGACCTCGTCTTGATCACGTAGACCAATACCTGTGCCTTCAAGTGCCTTGTACAGTTGACTGGTTATGTCGACACCACCGGTCATTACTACATCGGCTTCATTTTGATCCGAACAGTTGGCGCAGTAGTCCGTTTCGCTCTTAAAGGTGTTGAAAGAGCCTATACGGTTTGGGCTTCCGACCCAATCTTCTGGGTTACTTGGAACATCGCCGAAAAAGAAGAGAATGATGAAGTTTCCATCTACAAGGTACTTCTTGACACGAAGGAAGATCATCCACTCTCGCCGGTACTTTGTATCAGCTACTCAAAGATTAACTATCGTACGCAGAATGGCAACGAGTTGGATATATTACCGGGATGATTAAAATCACTTGGAAGGTTCTTGGGTGCCCCGAGAAACCCGGGGAACCTCCGAGGCCCATATAAATGCCAAGCTTTAAACAGCGTCTGTATAGCGATTATTTTCCGTTCACGATCAGTTTTCCCCTCATGAGGAACTTCTGGGTAAGTGTAGCCGTATTCAAAAGTCCTGTAACCGTTAGTTTAAGAAGGTTCGTGTCGGAGTGGTGATCTGTACGTTGGGCCATATTCTTGACCGAACTTTTGAACCATGGCGCTGGTCCATGGATTTCCATCCTCCTCTCGGTAGAATGGTCTGAGGGTCGTCTCAGCAGTGTCGGTCCATGATGTGAAGGGAAGCCGAGTGTTGGGCGTAGGCTGGTTCTCAAACTCCGACTCGAAGCGAATAGCCTGCCACATCGCATATATACGATCGATATTCGCATGACTACGTTAGAAGGTCAGTAACCCAAACCTAATAGTATTGCAGAGGTTGATCATGGACTTACTGAAGCCTATTGTAATTGTTAGTAAGACTTGAGAAACCTCAGATATTCAAATGAAGGTGCAACTCACCAAAAGATTGGATCAAACCCAGAGACAGGCACATGGGTCATGTGGCCATGGGGGAGGTTCGCCGAGCTGAAATCGGTTCCAACATAATCTAAAGGTTTAGTCTGGCAAGAAAACACGTTCAATGACTGTGATTTCGAGACTTACCATGAACTGTGTTATGATAACTCTCGAGCGGGATAAACTCTGGGGGGACATCAGAGTCTGGATCTGAACCAGTGTTACTGAAAGGGCCATATCTCTTAACCGCCACAAGCAGTTTGAATATGCCATCTCGAAAACTAGACACAGAGGTAAGTGCCTTGAAAGAAAGGTGTTCGTAAGATAATTATTTACTTGGTTGGATCACCGCCCTCTGGATCACCGGGGCCCGCGAGCTGCTTATCTGCAACTTCTGGACGACTGTTCCCATCCTTGTCAGGGCAGCGTTTTGTTTCTTGGAATCTAATAAACTGTGCATGTTGGTCGTATCAGTACCACTAATAACAAGCCGGTAGCATATTCAACAGTGGAGAACGCACCTCTGGCAATCTGAGAATAGACATGTCCCTTATGCGGCGATCACGATCATGGAACTTATAAGAATACAGGGGATTATGGACTTCTACGGTCGTCACATGGTCCGATCCCGGTATCGGAAGCGTGATTTTGGTTTTCGGATTCCTTGTAGGACCTGGAAGTCTCGTGTTCGTCGCCCAATCCCAATACCTTTGATTTTCAGTACATTTGATCCTAGTGATTACGTAGAGGGTGCTCTTAACTTACGGAAGTCTGATCTTAACGGCTTCATCTTGGTAAGTCTTTTTGTACTTTTCACTGAAACCGCTGGCTATCTTGAGGGCCTCTTCGACAACACGTTGCTGGAGACCACCATACACGCTTTAGTTTAAGTCGCGATAATGAAATGGGATGAATATGGGGTCGAACTAACCTCGAGGAGAATAAGATAAGGCCGATGCCAGGTAAGAAAAATTGCCCTGAGATCAGAATGTAATACTTTAATCAATACCATTCGCTATATTTATACATGTGGAATTTTATCATACGTTCCATGAGTGCAATAATTGCCTGGCCTATCTTCCGGATCCTTTTCTTCCATCCATTGAACGAAAGGGACACCGTGAATTCCTTGATTTGACTATCAGTATTTCTACGAGGAAAAGGATAAAAACTCCCTTAGAAAACGAAAGATGTTAGAGATTACCTGCTATTTGGTAAAAGCCCAGAGGGCTATTTACATCTTCTCCTTGCTTGTGAAGGTCAGTCAGAGCCTGTAGGAAGAGATTCCATTGGATCGAATACTGCGAATCTGTTGCGAAATCATTGACAGGGAGCCGAGGGTATGCTTTTTTGGTTGGCACACCATTGATAGGAAAGTGTTTCACCATGTTGGGTAGTGACTATGAAGCTTGACTAGGAGTAAGACGATTTTTGATACCTTTCGCTGTCTAGAAGGCACTATATATAGGGAAACTTTGGTCTATGAACATAGTACTGAGATCCTGTTCACGTATAATTACCTAGGTGTAAGATTAATAAGTGTTTTTTTACTAAAATGGTAGCAATGATGCACACCCGTTAATTGTTGACGCAACGTATTCGCAAAACGGGTAGGACACGCATATGATAGTTACCTCAATACAGCTTTGCATGCAGACTCAGTTTGTTTCAGCTTGAAGCTGAAAATTTAAGGTCGATAGACAGCTGAAACCCCGCCCTTCAAAAAAGCAAATTAGGGAGGACCGAGTGTCAATCTCTAGGATCTACTCTACTAGTGGTTGCAACGACACAACCACAAGATAAACCAAGACAATATCGCAACATCATCTAACCGCAAGGCTAAAAGACAGTTGTGGAGACTAATCACTTAATTAGTATCTTGCAAATTAGAAAATATCTCAAGCGTTTGTTATTGCACGTTGTCTGCTATCGCTCTATATCTTCAACCCTTCCAGCAATAGCTTCCATTAATTAGTTCTTCATGACCTAGCAAGCATTTGTGAGCCTGATATATAACTTTGTGATACCATATTTCGGCTTATACATACGTATATATATTTCTGATCCTTTCTTATGAAGTCAATGGAGAGAAACGCCCAACCGCATCGAACCAAAAATCAGGGAATAGGGCTGTCAGTTGTTCAGCTCCGCGTTTACCACTTCAAGCTAATACCGCATACGCCTAATATAATCGATCTCTAGAAGATACGCCAAGTGGGATTGCCCCCGCATAATTCCCCTTTGAGATGTCGCGGCGAGTAGCCCTACTGCAGAACCTTGTGTAGAAGCATGCCGTCCAATTATATGTTTTCATTGCCCTTCTATCCATGATGTCTCAGCTGCTGTGGTATATTTAATGCACCGAGGGAAGTGGGCTAGTTTCATTCGCTTAAATACCGTTACTGGGTGGGTGGGTGTGGCCTGCTATCAAATATTATATATCTTGCGTATAGTAAAAGCACTTCTTCCAACACCATCCATACCATGAGAAAACATATTATTCCACTAAATAAAGCGTCAAAGGCGGGGTAGTTTGGAGAAATACATGACGATATGTGATACTATCCAATTATCCCCTCCTACATGGTCAATGGTGGTGCTTGTGCTTCTACAAGTTTACCAGGATCTATTGACCGTTCAAAAAGCACTAGATAACCACATTGTCTCCTAGATCAGAAATCGAAAGTGGAGTGAAGAAAATATCACCAATGACGAAGAACGGGGCATAAAGGAACAGAACAAAGCGGATTGCCGCTGGTTTAAGGAAGGAAAATAAACTTACTTTGCATAGACACCTAGAACCCGTGGGTAGAGGCTTGTGTAGGCTGGTTCCCCGGTTTAGATTTACCTGCCCTCTATTCACATCAAGTCACTCGGTTTTAGAATTTGATAAAAGAAATCTTGCTCGAAACTTGTTGTAAACATACACAAATCTGTAACAATAGGTTCCTCTATCATAGATGAAGCAGCGTCTCGAAACAGGTATCAATGAATTAATTGCCTTGATCGCGTTCCACACAACCACTTTGAAGTGTGTATGAACACGTACGTTTAGCTCAAAACGACGCCGGATAAACTACCCGTCCTTGGCATATATCATATCAAAAACCATTAGACTCCCCGACCCGAAGAGTCAGAGTCTAGATCTTGTTTAGCCCTCAGCCCCCGGAGGTTTGGCCTTGTTAGTAGCTGGTTACAACAGTACACAGCTGAGATCATGCCATACTATTGCCGATCAGAAGCTTTGGAGTGT